>OW240925.1:884578-901409 GCA_933207985.1 Pelobates cultripes
GACACTGAGACACTAGGGGACACTGAGACACATGGCAACACTGAGACACATGGGGACGCTGTGAGACATAGGGACATTTGGAGACACTGAGGCATTGGGACACGGAGACACTAGGGACACAGTGTCCCCATATCTCCCAGTGTCCCTAGTGGCTCAGTGTCCCCATTGCTCCCAGTTTCCCCCAGTTTCCCATTGTCTGTGTCCCCATGTCTCTCAGTGTCCCTAGTGACTCAGAGTCCCCATGTCTCCCAGCCATAGTCCTCAGTGTCCCCATGTCTCCCAGTGTCCCCAAGTCTCCCAGTGTCTGTGACCCCACGTCTCTCAGTGTCCCCTTGTCTCCCAGTGTCCCCATGTATATGTCCACAAGTGTCACCATGTCTCCCAGTGTCCCCAAGTGTCTGTTTCCCAGCCAGTGTCCCTATTGTCTCAGTGTCCCCTAGTCTCCCAGTGTCTGTGTTCCCATGTCTCTCAGTGTCCCTAGTGTCTTAGTGTCCCATGGACACACTGAGACATGAGGACACTGGGAGAAATGGGGACACTGAGACACTGGGAGACTAGGGGACTAGGCGACATGGGGACACTGACACTGTGATACATAGGGACACTGAGGCACTGGATGACTTGCAAGACTGAGACACTGGGAGCAATTAATCTATAGAGCAGAATCAAACTGTGAGTAGTTTGTTGGTGATTTTACAGAATTTTCTCTTATGCCACTCTGTGTGATTTACATCATTTGATGTCATGCATAACTAATTAATTATACAAATGATTAAGGCTGGTATTTTTTCCAAGAAAGGTGGCAACCCTAACTACTCTTCACATACTCTTGCTTAAAGGAACACTATAGGGTCAGGAACACAATGTATTTCTGACCCTATTATATAAAAAACACCCTCTAGCCCTCCTGGCCCCCACTTGCCCCCCTAAATATAGTACAATCTTACTTGTATTCAAGACTGCAGCTTCTGGCTCTGCCTCTGAACTGACTCTGTCTGCTGACATAATCAGAATTGGTGGTCTGAGCAAATTACTATGCTTCCCTGATTGGCTGAGACTGTCAACTAGGCAGATCAGGGGTAGAGCCAGCACAAATCAAACAAAGCCCTGTCCAATCAGCATCTCCTCATAAAGATAAATTGAATAAATGCATCTCAATGAGGAAAGTTCAGTGTCTGCATGCAGAGGGTGGTGTGGGGATATTTATGGGATGATAATGTTGTACAGTTGAGAATTGCCCACTATTTCATTTCTCTTAGATCTTAGAGATCGTTATGATGTAAGTGAAATGTATTCCATACAAATAAAATCACAATTTGTTATAACAATAGATATAATTTATTGTGCCAAATAAAATAACAATAATATTAGGCAGCATGCATGATAATAATCAGTGAATATTTAGTATAGCATAAGTATGTAATACAATGGCAATATTAAAACAATCCAACGGCTAACAGCATCAACTGTCACTTAGATCAACTGAGTAACCCTTTCAATGCTGGTTAGTCCTATTCTATTGCTATTTTTATTAAAATAAGATTCAACCAGATCATTCATCAATTCCTGTACCACGCAATAAGAGTCAAATCTACAGATTCTATAAGCCAAATTTTAATTTGCCTAAAAATATATTTTATTTCAGAGAAAACCAACACAAATGGATAAAAACAGCAGTATGCTAACATGTGGTAAGATACCGGTACTATGTAATTATCTGACTCCACCTGCAGAATGGAGTGTTATAACCACATATGCTTTAGTTAACTAAGATTTCTCAATTATTGAAATCTGACCGTGATTTATCCAGTCATATATTATGCTATTAGTAAATTTTTAATTAATTTAAATTAATTAAATAAAACCAGCATAATTACCAGTTATGATGTAGATGCTCTCATCAGAATTGGTTGTTTTAATCCCAGGAATTGAAGTGTGGTTATGTGTGTGCAAAGAGATAGTGAAATTAAGTGTTCTGTGTCTCTCTCCTCAGTCTGTTTGTATGAGGGTCTGTCTGTCTCATGTGTTCTTCCGTATGTCTCGTCCCAAATCTGAATTTCAATCTGAAAGCCCCCAAAACACTAACCTCTCTCTTCCCTTTGGCCTAACTTTTTAAAAGGAAAGATTCTTTCTACGTCATCAGTCGGTAAAACCAATAGGGTACTGAAGGTGTGGTCAACCTGCAGATCGCAATTTAGATTTTTGGTCCATAGAGGGCACTCTCGCCTCACTAAACTTTCCTATCCAGGAAAGAGTTAACTTTTCCTGATGACGATTTTGACCTCATTTGGCTTATCTAAAATGACTGCCATAACTCAAATTTGCTGTCAGTTCAAAGCGTTTCTTTGGATTTTCTCCAGACAGCGCGTCGACAATTCCTGTTGTAATTTCTAAAATTGACAGTTCTAAATTCAATTTCACCCCTTACTTACAATGGCACCTTGTAAGATTTAGAAAGTAAAATTAATTACTGAGTCTTATCTGGTCATTGGTGTCTGGCTTTCTGAGAATCTGTGAGACATTTTCTATTCCACTAATATTTATTAAATAATGTGGTATGTCTTCATGAATATTTATCCATGAATGGTCTATATTATTAACATAATACTGATTATATGTATTTAATATAATAGTAAATAATTGTATAATGGTTATTGTAACGGAGCTCCTTGTACTTCGACTGAGTACCCTCCGTTGACGGATGCTCCTAGCGCTTCCTGAGGACTCCAAGCGCTGCAGCAGACACCTCAACCACCGCAGACTCCGCAACCGCCGTATCTTCACTGGAGTCTCGCCGTCTTCCTTCCACCCTGGATCAGCTTCTGTCCTCCAGGACTGTGTGGGAAAGAACTCTTCCTTCCACCCTGTATAAAACTCCAGCATCCAGGACTGCGTGGTGAAGACCCCTTCTCCAAGGAGAGCGTGTCATGAACAAGCTCTTAAAAGAGCTAAGTTACTCAAGCTCAGGGGAGCATACAGAGCATAGCAATCCCCAGTGTGATTATAACAGCTCCCTCCAATAACGAGACAAGGCTACGTTTAGAGGGATCAAGAAGAACTGTCAAAACCTTTATTTCCCTTGGGACCAGCCAATACGGTCACCACAATAACATTGTTGTGAAACCTCAATAAAATCACAAACAGTCAAAACACATCAAGCAACACACAGTGACTTATCACAACACAATGGCACATTTTTAAAGGGGTGGGGGAGACAATATTTAACATTAAATATCTCACCTGCCTGCAGAATTAGCAATATGCAAATCTACCCGAATATGCAAATGAACCAGTCTTGCAATTCAGGTAGTGCATATTGCTGTTGCTACCAACAGAGGGCACTAGACCAGCTCCATAGCCAAACCCACCTAGTTGGTAGCAAACCTCAGCAGTACAGGAGAGAAGGCAATACATTTCACAGTACACACACACACACTATAAGCAATTACATTACACACACCCTGCACCTATAATGGGTACAGGGTGACTAAAACATAAGATAAATAAAGCAGCCTACATAAATAGTCTGTCTGAAGGTAAAATAGGGGATTTAAAGGCAAATACATCAAAGAGTCATAGTCACAGGGGAGGAGAATGGCAAGCAGGCCTCTCCAGTACCAAGTGGCGAAGGGCACTTCGTCACATATCTCCCCTTCGGGGGGAAGACTAACCAGGCACCTGACTTTCTGTCGGTCAGTGCCTAAGTTAGTCGATTCACCCACCGACCATACGCAAGTGCCAGAGTAACCCACCCAAAACAAACAGTTATTAGAGCAGCCCACCCACAGCAAACAGTGACTGCACCTGGGTATTCCTCTGGGGTGATGGGGCAACACGCTGTGGGGACTTGAGGGGCAGAGGCCAGCGGCGCTCTGCCCTGATGCCAGCGCTTCTGCTGGGAGGAGGGGGGTGCAGGCCAGTCCTGTGACAAGGGGATCGGTAGGGCAGAGGCCAGGGGTGGTCTGCCCTGATGCCAGCTCTTCTGCTGGTATAGCCTGCAGGACATCAGGCTCTGGACAAGGGACAAAGGGAGGGCAGAGGCCGACTGCACTCTGCCCAGCTGCCAGCTCTTCCGCTGGGGGGCTTGGGACATAGTCCGGCTCAGTAGCCAGGGGAACGTGGGGGTCAGTGGGGGTTAACATCTCCCCTGTTAACCCTGGGGCCAAGTTAGGAGTTAGCTGGGGCGGGGAATTCGTACTTACCCCCTCCTCCTGTTGTCCCTGTGAGGGTAGTTGGGGATCTGGACAGGCTGTCCAGCATCCCTGTAGGTCGGGCACAGAGGCCACGGTCCCCTCTGCGCCATCTGGGAGATTGGTGTCTCCCCTTGGTAGGGTAAGCTGCCCCTGGGGAGATAGGGTGCTGTGCTCCTCTCCCTGAAACACAGGCTGCCGCTGGAGAGGGAGACCGCCTGTCTCCACTCCCATAATATTGTCCTGCTGCTGGAGAGAGAGACCAACTGTCTCTGCTCCCTGTAGGACACACTGCTGCTGGGGAGGAAGGACGACACCCTCGGCTCCCTGTAACTTGCACTGCCGCTGGGGAGGGGGGAGGAAGGACGACACCTTTGGCTCCCTGTAACTTGCACTGCCGCTGGGGAGAGAGACCAACTGTCTCTGCTCCCTGTAGGACACACTGCCGCTGGGGGGGAAGGACGACACCTTTGGCCCCCTGGAATTCGCACTGCCGCTGGGGAGTTAGGACGACACCTTCGGCTCCCTGTAACTTGCACTGCAGCTGGAGACTAGGTGTCCATATCCTCAACCTCCACAGTTGTCGCTCAAAGGCCATTGCCGCACTGTTCTCAGCACTCAACTGGCGCATTACTTGGTGGACCACCTCGTTCGAAAGGTCTGGGCCATAGCAGACCAACCGCCTCTTTACCTCCTCAATGTAAGCGTCGTCCTCGTAGCGACGTATCATGTTGAGGTGCTCTTCGCAGGGCTCTATCCATCCCTGCTCCATGCTGCTGTAGTTAGGGACGCTGCACAGTGGCTAGCATTGCCCTCAATAACCTCTCATACGATACCAGTGTCTCCGAGCTGCTTCTCCTCGCACTAGGACGCCATCCCACCGCTGCCACCAATGTAACGGAGCTCCTTGTACTCCGACTGAGTACCCTCCGTTGACGGATGCTCCTAGCGCTTCCTGAGGACTCCAAGCGCTGCAGCAGACACCACAACCACCGCAGACTCCGCAACCGCCGTATCTTGACTGGAGTCTCGCCGTCTTCCTTCCACCCTGGATCAGCTTCTGTCCTCCAGGACTGTGTGGGAAAGAACTCTTCCTTCCACCCTGTATGAACCTCCAGCATCCAGGACTGTGTGGTGAAGACCCCTTCTCCAAGGAGAGCGTGTCAGAAACAAGCTCTTAAAAGAGCTAAGTGACTCAAGCTCAGGGGAGCATAGCAATCCCCAGTGTGATTATAACAGCTCCCTCCAATAACGAGACAAGGCTACGTTTAGAGGGATCAAGAAGAACTGTCAAAACCTTTATTCCCTTGGGACCAGCCAATACAGTCACCACAATAACATTGTTGTGAAACCTCAATAAAATCACAAACAGTCAAAACACATCAAGCAACACACAGTGACTTATCACAACACAATGGTACATTTTTAAAGGGGTGGGGGGAGACAATATTTAACATTAAATATCTCACCTGCCTGCAGAATTAGCAATATGCAAATCTACCCGAATATGCAAATGAACCAGTCTTGCAATTCAGGTAGTGCATATTGCTGTTGCTACCAACAGAGGGCACTAGACCAGCTCCATAGCCAAACCCACCTAGTTGGTAGCAAACCTCAGCAATACAAGAGAGCAGGCAATACATTACACAGTACACACACACACACTATAAACAATTACATTACACACACCCTGCACCTATAATGGGTACAGGGTGACTAAAACATAAGATAAATAAAGCAGCCTACATAAATAGTCTGTCTGAAGGTAGAATAGGGGCTTTAAAGGCAAATACATCAAAGAGTCATAGTCACAGGGGAGGAGGCTGGCAAGCAGGCCTCTCCAGTACCAAGTGGCGAAGGGCACTTCGTCACAGTTATATATACACAAGTGTATATAATGTATCTACTTGTCTCTGGACTTAGTTATCCATCCCCCATCCTTGCTGGGAGACTTTATTGATTTGTTTACATAAAGCATTCCTAAACTCAGCCTGGTTTGGCTAGTTACAGAAAGTAAGGAAATTTTGTGTCTGTCTTTGTTAGCCTGAATCCAAAATGGAGTCCGCTCTGTTCTGAGTGACTCTGGCAATATACACTTTTAATTTCTATCTTAGCACAAAATGTCTGCCGATATAAATATTCTGACAGTGGAGACACTGAATGGCAGTGCTGCACACTACTCCCCCAGGAAGCACCTCTAGCAACCATCTAAGCAGTGGCCAGTGGAGTTATTTTCTCTGAAAAGACAGTATTTACTGCAAAAAGCCTGAAGGGAATGATTCTACTTACCAGAACAAATACAATAAGCTGTAGTTGTTCTGGGGACTATATTGTCCCTTTAAGTTTGTAAGCTTAAGAGGGCTGTATGGGAACAAAACTTGTGTGGCTGGCTGACAATAAAATTAGTTTAGGTAATGCAGACTTTGGTTTCTCTAACACTGTGGCATGTCCATTTTCTTCTACACTCACTACATACACCTTTACTCTGTCCCAGACCATATACCAGGAACTTCTGCTAGTAAGATGATAAGGAGACAAGTGGACATGTGAGTGCTAGGGGATAGTCCTTAGAAAGCGTGGAGTAGGCGCATCATTTGATGCATTTATGTCAAGCTCAGGGTGCTGCCTGCATAGAATGCCCTTAGTTGGACAGCCTGCATGATTGGCGGGCAGCCTGACATGCATTCATGCCAGGCTGGCTTTCCAATTCTTTGGACAAACATGCCCCCTTTTTGGACATGTTCACTCCTTGTGTCAGGTCTGGTCACGTGATTCACGCCAGTGGCACACCCTTTTACCCTGCCCATTGACTTCCTGCTTCACTGGACAATGCTGTTAGGGGGTATGGATTTACTTGAAAGATGAAAGCATAAATTAGAGAGAGATTAGCATAGAGTATGTGTTTTCGTATAGTTGCATCCTTTAAGTTTCCCTCCAACACCAACTCCATCAGATACATGAAGCTTGGGAGGTTTGGTTGTTTTAGTATTTTTGGTCGATAAGATTCTGTAATTAGGCCCATCATAATTGTCAGCTCTAGGCCCATTGGGCTCTTAATCTGGCTCTGGTGCTCCGTAACTATTGGAGGTGCACGGGCAATCAAAGGGCCATAGAGCGTTGCAGGATAAAAGCCGACAAGCGGGTTTCTAAATTTGTGTTGGGTATCAGGGGTCTGACAGTTCGGCACCGCATACTTGAACAGAATGCGGCGGTTTGTTTCCACTCTGACAGGGTCCATCTGACTTGATTTGTTTAATTTAGTGCTGCAGGATGCGTTAGAACAGGCTATGGCATTGGTGGAGGGTCGCGCCCGCTGATTTAGGGGTAAAGCAGCAGGGCTAGTGCGGGTATGGTTCTTGCCAAGCCGGGTTGGATAAAGAGTACAGGGGAAGAAGAAAGGTTGGGTCTGGTCCCTTCCCTAACCTCTGGTAAATGTTTGGACATTCAGACGTGCCCACTGAGCCAAAAGGTAGGCCAGTGGCTAGCATGGTGGTAAGTTAAGGCCAGGTTGGAGACCAGGTGGTGTTTGGATGAGGGGGGAGGGCAGGTGCCCAAGAGTACTCATATTTGGTGATGGAATGGTTTGTCTGCGGTTAAATATATATATATATATATATATATATATATATATAAAAATATCATGTTGATATGGTTAATGTAATGGCACCCTCAGTATAAAAGGGTTAAACCGCCGTTTAGAAGATCTTCCCCTTCCAGAGATACAGGCACAGCTACTGCAGAACACCAAACTCCTGAACCGCATATAATGGAATGCTCTAAACTCCCGAACTGCATACAAAATAGCTCTCCAACCTCCCGAACTGGAACCTCACGAATGGCTGCTAGCAGACGAATAGGAAAAGCACCCAAGCGGCTTACACTCCTAGCAATCAGTCTCTATCAGCATACAGTAAATCCCCCCAGATGAGACAAGGCTCCGTGTTGAGGGTCAAGCAGTGGTCTGGTTTAATGACCAGTATTTATGCAGGTCCAGGGGCGGACTGAGAACCCTCAGGGCCCCCGGGCAAAATAAATCAAGGGCCCCCTTACAGGTCCCACCCATACTCTGCAGCAAGCGCCACCCTTGTCCCGCCTCCATGCACCGCCTCCAGCCACACCCTACACAATCTTTAGACACAAGGAACAAAAGGGCAATAAGCCCTTCGAGGCCCCAGTAGAGACTACAATTGAGGGCTAATGGGCCATGGAGGGGGGTCTTTCTAGCGGAGGCTATCTCAGTGTCCTTTAGAGAGTGTGTTAGAGACTACAATGGAGCCTAAAAGGCTTGGAAGGGGGTCTTTCTAACAGAGGCCATCTCAGCGTCCATTAGATATCCCCTGCTGGAAACAGTCGCCTCCAGGCCCCAGTAGAAACTACAATTGAGGGCTAATGGGCCATGGAGGGGATTTCTAGCAGAGGCTAGAGTCTAATGGGGCCTGGAGGGTGGTCTCTCCAACACTCTGGTTCCTATTCACAATATAGCAACACAACATAGCTCGCTGATACCTAAGCCAAGTTGGCTCCTCTTACCTTAATTACTGTTGCTGGCTGGCAGTCTGTGGGCTTGCTGGCTGCGGCTGGCAGGCTGTGGGCTTGCTGGCTACTGCCGGCAGGCTGTGGGCTTGCTGGCTACTGCCGGCAGGCTGCGGCTGGCAGGCTGTGGCTTGCTGGCTGTAAGCCTGTGGCTTGCTGTAGGCCTGTGGGCTGGCTAACTGGCTGGCTACTGGCCAGCCTGTGGGTTGGCTGGCTTGCTACTGGGGCACTTGTAGATTATTTAAAGAAATAATCCATGCACAATAACCACTACTGCTCCAGAGTAAGTAGTCAAACCGTTTAAGAACAGTTTGACAACTTACCTGGGGTCTGCTGGGATTTAAGGCTGTAGTAGGGAATAGGAGCAGTGGTGCAATGTGTGTGAAAGGTTCAGTGTGTGTGTGGGGGTGTAGTGTGTGAATGTGTAGGGTGTGTGGGCAGTGTATGTGTATGGCAATGTTAGTATGGGGGGCTGTGTATGGGGGTCTGTGTGTATATGTGTGGGCAGTGTATGTGTGTGTGTGAGGCAATGTGTGTAAATGTGTATGGTGTGTATGGGGGCAGTGTGTGAATGTGTATGGTGTGTGTGTGGGGGCAGTGTGTTTATGGGGCTGGGTTCACTCTCACCACTGCGACCACCAGGAATCCATGGGGGTTACAGTGTTGAGAGTGAACTCTAGCCCGTAGCTCCAGGGCTAGAGTTGACTCTCGCAAGAGCAGTAACGTTGCCATGGTAACCGCGGCAACGCTCTGTGCTGGCGCAAGAAGGACCCAGAGGAGCTGCAGGGTGAGCTCCCAGGTCCTCTCTTCCTCCCCTGCCCGCACAGTGCCTGCGGACAGGGGAGGGGGGGCATTCTTCCCTCTCTTTCTCCCCCCTCCCCATCTCTCTATTCCCCCTCTTTCTCCCCGTGTCTCATTCTTCCCTCTCTGTCTCCCCATCTCTCTATTCCCCGTGTCTCATTCTTCCCTCTCTGTCTCTTTCTCCCCCTCCCCATCTCTCTATTCCCCCTCTTTCTCCCCGTATCTCATTCTTCCCTCTCTGTCTCTGTCTCCCCCTGTGTCTCATTCTTCCCTCTCTTTCTCCCCATCTCTTTATTGCCCCCCCTTTCTCCCCCTTTCCCATCTCTATGTCCCCTCTCTTTCTCCCCCCTCCCCATCTCTCCCCTCTCTTTCTCCCCCCTCCCCATCTCTCCCCTCTCTTTCTCCCCCCTCCCCATCTCTCCCCCCTCTTACTAGTCAGAGGGGGGCGGCCGTTTCATGTTAGAGCCGCCGGACCGGGTGGCAGCCTCGCCGGTCCGGCGGCATTCCGCTCACTAACACTGAAGAAGAAGGAGGAGG
The DNA here is from genome assembly GCA_933207985.1 of Pelobates cultripes. Classification (NCBI taxonomy): domain Eukaryota; kingdom Metazoa; phylum Chordata; class Amphibia; order Anura; family Pelobatidae; genus Pelobates; species Pelobates cultripes. The sequence continues at coordinate 894,640 of OW240925.1, forward strand.
AGGAGCATGTGTCTGTCATGCTCCTTTGCGGTTCCCACATCCTGTACTGGGAATTGTGGGAACCGCAGGGAGCATGACAGACACATGCTCCTCCTCCTCCTTCTTCTTCAGTGTTATTGAGAGGAATGCCGCCGGACCGGCGAGGCTGCCACCCGGTCCGGCGGCTCTAACATGAAACGGCCGCCCCCCCCTCACAGTGTGCCACCGGACCGGCCACCCGGTGGCACCTGCAGTCCCCCCCCAATCCAGCCCTGCCGCCGGGCCCCCTGAAGGCGGCCCTGGCGGCGGGCCCCCCTCCCGGCCGGGCCCTCGGACCGTGTCCGAAGTGCCCGACCGGTCAGTCCGCCCCTGTGCAGGTCTCCCACCTGGTGGACACTCCCCTAGGGGACCAAATGGGAGACTGTGACAAAGGACAGACATGAACCAATGACAGACACACAGAGGTAAAACCTCCCCACAATGCATCCTTACATAGTTACATAGCTGAAAAGAGACTTGCGTCCATCAAGTTCAGCCTTCTTCACAAATGTTGTTGCTGTTGATCCAAAAGAAGGCAAAAAACCTGGTCTGAAGCGCTTCCAATTTTGCCACAAACTAGGAAAAATTCCTTCTTGACCCCAAAATAGCAGTCAGATGTCTCCTTGGATCAAGCATCTATTACCCCACTAATTAGAAATTATATCCCTGTATGTTATGTTTTTGTAACTATTTATCCAATTTCAGTTTAAACATCTATATGGACTCTGACAAAACCACCTCTTCAGGCAGAGAATTCCATATCCTTATTGTTCTTACTGTAAAAAAACCTTTTCTTTTCCTTAGATGAAATCTCCTTTCTTCCAGTCTAAATGTGTGACCTTGTGTCCTATGTATAGCCCTGTTTATGAATAGATTTCCAGATAAAGGTTTGTACTGGCCCTAAATATATTTGTATAAAGTTATCATATCCCCTCTCAGGCGCCATTTTTCCAAACTAAACAGATTTAATTTTTTTAACCTTCATAACTAAAATGCTCCATTCCTTTTATCAATTTTGTAGCTCGTCTCTGGACCCTCTCCAGTGCCATGATATCCTTCTTTAGAACAGGCACCCAAAATTGCACAGCATATTCAAGGTGTGGTCTTACCAGCGATTTATAAAGAGGAAAAATTATATTTTCATCCCGAGAATTTATGCCCCTATTTATACATGACAAAATCTTACTGGCCTTAGCAACTGCAGATTGACATTGCATATTGCTGCCTAATTTGTTGTCTATAACAATTCCCAAATCCTTCTCATGTATGGTTATCCCTAATTCACTACCATTTAGTGTGTAAGTTGCTTGTGCATTCTTAACCCCGAAGTGCATAACTTTGCATTTCTCTATGTTAAATTTCATCTGCCATTTTAGTGCCCAGTCCCCCAATCTATCCAAATCTCTCTGCAGCAAAGCAATATCCTGCTCACATTTTATTACTTTACAAAGTTTTGTGTCATCTGCAAACACTGATACATGGCTTTCAATGCCTATTTCAAGATCATTTATAAATATGTTAAATAGAAGTGGTCCCAAAACAGAACCCTGAGGGACACCACTTACCACTTTTGTCCAGCCTGAAAATTTACCAATAATTACAACTCGTTGTACTCTATCCTTAAGCCAATGTTCTACCCAAGAACAAGAATATTCATCTAGACCAATTCATCCTAATTTCCCTCCCTCTGTACTGGAGATAATTGGGAAGTAATCCAATTATCTTCCAGGACAGAGGCAAAACTCCATTAACCACATGGCAGTAAAAGACATAAAAATTTATAAAGTTACAACTGTTGCACAAAACATATACATTCTACCTATCCCCAGATAGCTTAGATCTGAGCGCACAAAAGTACCGAATAGCGCTCAGATCCTATGCACACAGTCCAATCGCCGTGGAGTTAAAGTGTTCACAAAGTCTGTTCTCCATACGAATAGACTCCACGGGATGGCTATCTGGGGTAATGCTCTTCATACGGTTTAAACTACCGAATGAACAGGCATCCGGTTAAATGACCGAATGCAGAAGAAAGGAGGCTGACGGCTCAGCAGTGTTTGCACAAATAAGTGTCCGTTTTCAGTTCCATGAGTTGGGCTTCGAACACCGCTGTGCGTTTGCATGTTTAAAATGGCCGCAACCTCGTGTTCGTTATATGAATGGCGGCCACCCATTTTTGCGCAAATAAGTGTCCATTTTCAGTTCCATGAGTTGGGCGTCGAACACGTGCGTTCACGTGTTTAAAATGGCCGCGACCTCGTGTTCGGTATACGAATGGCGGCCACCCAGCATTCGTCAATTAAGCTGCGGTTAACCGCAGCTTCTGGGAGGTTAATTGCCGAAACACTCCAGCTCCCAGGTGGTCCAGTCATTTGTGCGTTAGTTCGGTAGAATGAATCTACCGACCGCCGGGCAGAAAGGCACGAATAAGCCTTTTCTGCAGGGGAAAAGAAGGCTTTTAACAAGGTGCCATAGTCCAAAGGTAACAGGCGAGCAACCAGGCTTCTCCAATGCAATGTGGCGAGATTGGTCTCGTCACATCTCTCCCCTTTTCCAAACAGACTAACAGGGTAGCTGACCTCCTGCCAGTCAGTGCCCTTGTTAGTCCAGCAGCCCACCCACAAAACACAATCAGTAATACAGCCCACCCACAATAACTGGTTACTACACCTGGGTAGAGGAGAACTTTGTCCATGTCCAGGTGCCTCACCATGGCTGTGTGGGTGACTAGTAAGCTGCCTTGGTGGGTTGTTGAGTGGGCAGAGAACAGCGGTACTCTGCCCTGGTGCCAGCGCTACCACGGGAGTAGCCTGGGTGGAGCCTGGTTGTTGGAGGGGGAGACCGACTGTCTCCCCTTTTGATACACAGCCCTGTTGCTGGGGGACAGAACCGACCGTCCCTACCCCCTGTGCTGTAAGTGCAGAGACCATGGTCCCATCTGCACGGTTGTGGGGTTTACTGTCTCCCCTCCCACTGGAGTAGGAGGAGTTTGCCATTACTGCTGGAGAGGGAGCTGCTCTGTGCTTCATCTGTGTGTTACCAGGACCACACCCGTTTGTGGCTGCTTTGGAGCTTGATTTCTGGGCTTTGGAATTACTACAGCAAGGGGCTCTGCCTGGGCCTAGGCAAGCATGGCCCTCGGGCCTTCCTCCCCAGCCTGGGGATGGAAGGTCAGGCTGGACGAGCTGCAGGCAGTGCTGGCTTTTGGGCAAGGTAAGGCGGATACCAGGGGCCTGTCTTGGACTGAGCATCAGGCCCTCTCCCGGCAAATACGAAACCAGGTCTCCCTGTTGGAGGAACTGGCGGGGGGGATGTCTAGGAAGCTTACAGCATGGAAAAGGGAAGTGGGGGTCCCCCAGGGAGCTGCGGCCCACACCAGGGCCGATATCCAGCTGCTCTCTGGGCTGCTGGCTGAGTGCCATGAACTTGCCAGCAGTGGCCTCCACTTCCTAGAACAGCCCCCCCCGTCCCTGGAGGTGGGAGAGGGTACCGAGGAGGAGGTAGTCCCTGAGACCCCCCCTGAGGTGGCTAGTGCCAGCAAGGCCCCTCAGGCCTCCCTCACCTATGCTGAGGCTGCAAAGGGTGAGGGGGTTGAGGCTAGGGTCTTTATGGGGCTACCTTCTGACAGGCTCCGGGGTCTGCTTGTGTCCCTGAAGGCCCAGCATGCCGAGGCAGACTCTGGCCTAGCTGGGGTCCAGGCAGAGCTAAGGGAGCAGAGGGAAAAATCAAACAGGACCTCTAATTACAAAAGAGGTCCTTTGAGGGCTGCTATAGCTGAGAAAAAATTAGTGGAGCAGCATCTATCCTACACCCTGCTCCAGACTGAAAAGAAAATAGCAGACATCCAGGCCATCCTGCAACAGAGAGCCAAGGACGCTGCGAGGTCCAGGAGGCAGAGGGCTATGGAGGGCAGGAGGGACATGTCCCCAGGTGAGGAGTCCAGCAAGGACTTGGATTCCAACTCCCATCACTCACCTGGGGAGCCGTCTACCTCTGCCCTTGCTACTCCAGGGGGCGCTGCTGAGACGGAGGGGAAGGCCAGAGAGAAGGACAGTGAAGAGGAGTGGGACGGAGAGAAAGGTGAAGAGTGGCAGCTGAAAGTGCAGGACAGAGGTCGAGGGCTGATTAAGGAGTCTCTCCTCAAGTTTGGAAACGAACTTGGGGAGGACTCCGTAAAGGACAAAAAGAAGAAAAAGAAGAAAAAGAAAAACATCGCCCGGCGTCAGCCTGAGACCTCTGTCAGGGGGTCTGGAGATTCCACAGAGGAGGGTGAGTGCTCAAATGCTGAGTATATGTACAATGATGATGTTCAGGCCTTGCAGAAGCCTGGGGCCAGGGATACTAACCCTGCAGGTGGCAACACCTGTATGCCCCAGAAACCTGCACAACCTGCTTCTGTGGAAGTATCTGGGCCCCCCGCCGCCCTCCATGGTGACAGGGAGACCATCCCCGCCGGTACTATGGCGTGTACCGGTGATCCCATGGAGGGGTCCTTCCCTTGCTCCCTTCCCACTCCCTCCCTTACCTGCCTTCCCTCTGACCTTCCTCTCCGTGTGGTTGCGTCCCCTGGAGTGGCTGGTACCTCTGCCTCCTGTCCTCAGGCGGCTGCTGGGCAGGATGGCACTGGATGGAGCAGTCTGGAGCAGGGTGATGGCCCTCCTTTTCCCTCTGCTCCCTTGGAGCAAGCTCGACTGCTCTCCCCTACCAGCAAGTCTCCTCCCCTGTTTGTCCCCCAGTCTGTTTCCCTGGATGTGTCCAAGTTTGTCTTCCAGTCTGTTCCCCCTGCTTCCCTATGTGTTCCCCTTATGTCTGAATGTGTAACCAGTCCCCCTGTTGTTCCTGTTGTTCCTGTTGTTCCTGTTGTTCCTGGTGCCGCGGGTGCCGCTGGCGCTATGGAAGACAGGACTGCAGGGGACTCCCATCATCCTCAGCCAGCAGTCCATACTGAGGAAACCGCCAGTGGAGGTAAGAAAAGTATGACTAACATTGTGTTTGACTCCACTGGTGGTTTAGGGATGGCTGAGGAGGATGGGAGTATGGATGTAAATGTAATGATGGGACCTATTGGCCTTAGTAAAAAGGTCCACAGCCAGCCTGTTTGTATTAATGATGTTGCCCCTGCCCCTGGTGTTGTTGCCCCTGCCCCTGGTGTTGTTGCCCCTGCCCCCGGTACTATTGCCCCTGGTGTTGTTGCCCCTGCCCCTGGTGTTGTTGCCCCTGCCCCTGGTTATGTTGCCCCCGCCCCCGGTACTATTGCCCCTGCCCCTGGTACTGTTTCCCCTGCCCCTGGTTATGTTGCCCCCGCCTCAGGTTATGTTGCCCCTGCCCCTGGTTCACTGGAGTTAGTTGGTACACAGGTGGCGGGCACGAGCACGGGCACAGGCACCCTGACAAAGGGTGCCGCGGTTATAAATAGTTTAGACGCACAAGCAGGTACACGGGTTCCCCTTAGGCACTCCCAGGTTGTCACCCAGGGTTCTGGTGTGACTGAGGCCTCTGGTTCAGCGAGGGGAGTCCGTCCAAATCATTCCCAGACGGCGGGTCCCGGTGCGCCCAATGCTTGGGCATCTGGGCCACCTCGCCTCTCTGCGGACGGACCTGCTACGCGTCCTCAGGTTTCCTTTGGGAACAGGAGGAACGTGGTACGGCTCATCTGTGGGGGTGAGACCCAGGTGCCTGACAGACGGTGGCTGGTGACCCGGCTAAAGGATATGGGATTTGCGCCCGTGGACCTGTACGCGCTCATCCATGCCTCGGGCACCTGGGAGTTCGACGTCTCCTTTATGACGTCGCAGCTCCTGGATCGCTTCTGGGCTGGGTGGGAAGCGGCCAGGTCTGCACAGGGTACAAAGTGGGCAGGATTCACCGCTGTGGCCATTTCTCGCCAGGGTCTTAAGAAGGTCACTTTCCTGGTGAGAAATGAATCCATCCCCATAGCAGACATCCTTGTTTGGACTAAGAGGTTTGGGGACAGGGCCGGACTGGCCCACCGGGATACCGGGAAATTTCCCGGTGGGCCGCGGCACCTGGGGCCGGTCTGACAGCCCTGATCCCGGCCGGCTATGTGTGAGCTGTGCGGCCGCACAGAGCCCCATGGGAGCAGGGGGAGCCAGGCGGCCGTCACAGCTCACACATGGCCGGCGGGATCATAAAAAATAAATTAAAAAAATTTGCAGCGGGGGCGGGGCTTGGCGTGCCGGGGGCGGGGCTTAGCGTGCGGCGGGGGCGGGGCTTACTGTGCGGCGGCCTGGCTGACTGCAGCATGGGAAGCAGGAAGGAGTCCCTGCTTCCCCAACAACCAGCCTCCAGGAGCAACAAACAGGAGGTAAGAAGGAGGTCAGTGTGAGTGTGTGACTGTGTGAGTGTGTGACTGTCTGTGTGAGACTGTGTGACTGTCTGTGTGAGACTGTCTGTGTGAGACTGTGTGTGACTGTCTGTGTGAGTGTGTGACTGTCTGTGTGAGACTGTCTGTGTGAGTGTGTGACTGTCTGTGTGTGACTGTGTGAGTGTGTGACTGTCTGTGTGTGACTGTCTGTGTGAGTGTGTGACTGTCTGTGTGTGAGTGTGTGACTGTCTGTATGAGTGTGTGACTGTCTGTGTGAGTGTATGACTGTGTCTGTGTGTGACTGTGTGTGACTGTCTGTGTGAGTGTGTGACTGTCTGTGTGTGTGAGACTGTGTGTGTGACTGTCTGTGTGTGTGACTGTCTGCCTGTGTGTGTGTGTGACTGTCTGCCTGTGTGTGCGTGTGTGT
>OW240925.1:901509-1009629 GCA_933207985.1 Pelobates cultripes
CTATGCACACAGTCCAATCGCTGTGGAGTTAAAGTGTTCACAAAATCTGTTCTCCATACAAATAGACTCCACGGGATGGCTATCTGGGGTAATGCTGTTCATCCGGTTTAAACTACCGAATGAACAGGCATCCGGTTAAATGACCGAATGCAGAAGCAAGGAGGCTGACGGCTCAGCAGTGTTTGTGCAAATAAGTGTCCGTTTTCAGTTCCATGAGTTGGGCTTCGAACACCGCTGTGCGTTTGCATGTTTAAAATGGCCGCAACCTCGTGTTCGTTATATGAATGGCGGCCACCCAGCATTAGTCAATTAAGCTGCGGTTAACCGCAGCTGCTGGGAGGTTAATTGCTGACACACTCCAGCTCCCTAGTGGTCCAGTCATTCGTGCGTTAGTTCGGTAGATTGAATCTACCGACCGCCGGGCAGAAAGGCACGAATAAGCCTTTTCTGCAGGGGAAAAGAAGGCTTTTAACAGTGGGCCATAGTTCAAAGGTAACAGGCGAGCAACCAGGCTTCTCCAATGCAATGTGGCGAGATTGGTCTCGTCACAGTTAATAATGTTATTTATTGGTTGAAAGTATATTTGTTAATTTATAAATAAAGCTGTGGCCTGTTTTATACCAGAAATATGTCTCAGGTTTTATTGGGGGGAACTTGGTTGGTAAAGAAGGTTGGTCGCACTACACAGTAACCACTACCTGCACACATGTGTCAGTGAGTGTATCGAAGTGTGTGTATGTGTCAGTGTCCGTACCTGTGTGCCAAGGTGTGTGCATAAGTCCGTGTGTTAATAGTTAATAGTGTGTGTAAATAGTCGTGTTCTGTCTTAATAAAATACCACGTCATAGTTCATGCATGTTTGGTGGCTGTGTGTATGTGTGTGTTTTGGGGTGCGCAGTTGCTGGTGAAACCACCTTCCTGAAATGAACCTTTGCAATGTCTGGTGATATTCCTATTTTTACACTGTTATTTATTATCCTTGGTATTGCCCAATTCAGTTTTTTGGCTTTTTTTCTTACATGTTAAATGCTGTGTGAAATTGCCTGCAAGCATATCTAATATATGGGAGGAAGATATAGATGTAAGTAAAGTGCTACACAGTATATCTGCACAATATTGGTAGCACTTCATTGGTTTTTTTTTTGTATTTGCAGTCTTGCACATTATACATTTGAATTGGACACATTGAACTTTAATAGACGTTTAAGTATATGTCACTTTAGTAAGGCATTTTGTTTGTTTCACTTTCATATGGTTGATGCTACAGCTGATATACATTAATAAAGACACAGCACACAGCTTTTACACATTGGAAGGTGCAGCTTTCTATAGCAATTTTAGTGCAATCATTTTTAGCGCCATACTTCTTTTTTTTGACTCTGTATATGAGGGCAGATCCAGAGTTTTCCTATGGAGAAGTTTTTAACGTGCTACACATGTGCATTAGGTCCTGCTATCATCGTGGGAGCCTCATCGCTGGAGAGAGGTAAATGGAAAAAGGGCTTTCAAGATCGGAGGGAGCTGACCACTTGTCTATCACTCTATATTGCTCAGCGCCTTCTGTGGTTGACAGTTGTATATGACTTTGAACGTCATTGTGAACTGATTGTATCTCTTGTGCTGCTTTTATTTTGCATTTCCTTGTTTCTTGTTCAGGTAACTTTGCAATCCCCAGGATCTGGGAGTTCCAGAATTCCACAGATTTCAGCATTCTATGGTAACATATTGTGGCCAATCCATAATCAATACCATAGTTAGTTAGTTATTAACATATAAAGAAGCCATTTCTACAGGTAGGTACAGTGGTGTATTTTGGATTTGTGCTGCCCTAGGCACGACTAAACTCGGGCACCCCCAAAATCTAAATTTGCCCCACCCCAATCCGTGTTAAGGCCATATTTTTGACTGACAGACACATACCCTCATTGATACATGCACTGATATACACTCACTGACAGATACACAATCATTGGCACACACATACAGTCACCGGCACACACTGTTTAACCAACACATACTTTCACTGACAGGCACACCCACTCATTGACAGGCACACACTCTCAGATACACATAAAATGACATACACACACTGACTCACAGGCACACCCATTCTCACTCACAGACACACTAAGACAGCTACACTCACTCACAGTAAGGTGGACAGCCCCAGAACACGAGGCAAACAAGGCATTTGTCTGGGAGCTTGGGGTGGTATTTTTTGGTGCCCCCTCCCCCCAGAAAGTGGCGCTCTACGCAAATGCCTTGTGGTACATACATCCCTGGGTGTGCCATTAGAATTTCTCTGCAGTCCTTGGTAGGTTGGCAATGGACACCATTCAGTTATACAGCAGCTCCTCCTAGTGTCCAGACTGTAAATCGCACTCATTAAAAAGATACAGTATGTTACTGCACCAGCACACAGTACGTTGATTCCTGGACTTTCTTTCAATAGATACACACACACACGCTCGTTTTAACAGTATATACATTTTATTTTCCTTTGTCAATGGTAATATTCCTGTAGTTTAGTCCATACTAGCAAACAGTGTGTGTGATATTTTAATGCCAAATGTTTGCGGATTAATGTTATGCTACCCAAATAATACCAGAGCATCTTCAAGATTGGTCAATCTTCTTTCAAATATTGCACACAAAGGGCGGGATTTTATTGTACCTGAGTTCCCACGTACCTGTGTGAAACCTGGAGATATGAAGACTTTGTACGATGTAAAACAATCTTCCATTGCAACGCAGACAGAAGGTATTTTGGGATTGACAGACATTATGTTGACCTCTAGTGGAACAGATTATATTTGCAATAGAAGCGACCTGACCACATTATCCTAGCATCTGTATTGGTGTTCTGAAAATATATTTCACATAAAGATTTGCAATAAATTACAGAAATAGTGTTGATGGTTAAATTATGACTAGTTCCCCGTACCAGCTGGTTTTTATCCTGCGTAAATGTCTGGAGTATTTTTTGCAGATAGCTCAAATTTTACAGTGAATCCAGGTGATCATGTGATTTTCTGTGAACCAAAGAATGTTAAATCACTTTTCCTGAGCTGTGCTGGTGTGTATCGCATACTATACGTCATCTTTGAGTCAAAGCAAAAATATACACACACAATTTACATGTGTCAAATGTGTATCCTACCACCTGGATTTAAATGCCCACAATGAGAACTAAAAAACCTAGGAATCTTCAAACATGAACTTTTTTTTACTAAGTTTGGGTGCAGTCTGGTACAGGTGACCTGTTCGAAGTGGGGTACTCCCAGAGAGAACCTTTTCTTTTACTTCTGTAGCACAGCAGAACGGGTTCCACACACAGTAACATACTGAAGAGAATAAAATAGAGAATAGGGGATAAACAAAAGGTTTTGGATGTGGAGAGATTGTGTTAACTCAGAATTCAGATTCTGATTTGGAAATCGACCCAAGAACAAAAAATACATGAAAATGGTCCAATTAGTGTGCTAGCAAAATATATACATAAAACCTGTGTTAATAGAATTTATTTATACTGCAGTAACTGATAGGGGCATGTTCCCCCAACTATAGAGCAAAAATAGGGGGAGCAGTAAAAACTGTCTATTTATTTATTACATATATATTATATAAATATAGTTTGGGGTTTTACTCGTCCCTTGTCTCACTGGATTAAGAGACTGTCCCCTACAGTGGTGTCTCAAGGATTTATATTTGGTGGGGAGGGAGCACATGAGGGTCCAGGAACAAAAGTAGTGGGGCAGTTATAAAACGTGCATGTGTGTGATTACATATACATATACACACATACATACACAGGACTTGACAAATCACAGGTATCTATGGTGACTACAAATTTTGCCCTGGCACGTGGGATTTGTCAGCCTGGGATTTGCTAAGGTGCACAGGAAACATTAAAGCCTGCCACCGTGGGGAGCATGGAGGCAGCGCGCGAAGAAGCTCTCTGCTCCCTTGCGTGCTGACATGATGTCACTCTGGCCCCAGCATCACTACAGAGGGGGTGACACAATCAGATCCGTGGTGGTTGAGAAGGCTGCATATCCATCGGGTACCTGGAGTTCAAGCACTTACACAGACTGCCCAATACACACACACACACAGACTGCCCCCCCCCCACACACACACAGACTGCCCCCCACAGGCTGCCCCATACACACACAGAGACTGACCCATACACACACATGCAAAGACTGATCCCCAAACAGACTGACCCATACATACATGCACAGACTGACCCCCACACTCACACAGGCTGACCCACACACACACACACACACACAGAGACTGATCCCTACACACAGACTGACCACCCACACACACTTATCCACACACACACAGAATGACCCCCACAAACTGAACCATACACACAGAATAAACCTCCGCGCACACACACACACACACACACAGAGACTGAACCATAAACACAGACTGAAACCCCCACAGACTGACCCCCCCACACACAAACTGACCCATAGAGAATGACCCCTCCACACATACACAGGCTGACCCACACACACACACACAGAGACTGCCCCCCCACAGACTGACCCATACATACACACAGACTTCCCCCCACAGACTGACCCATTCACACACTCACACACACACACACACACACACAGAGTGACCCCCCACAGACTGCCCCATACACACACACACACACACAAACTGCCCCCACACAGACTGCCCCATACACACACACACACAGACTGCCTCCCCTACACACAGACTGACCCATACACACAAACTGACCACCCACACACATAGACTGACTACACACACACTGACCACACACACACACACACACAGAATAACCCCCACAAACACAGACTGAACACAGACTGAACCATACACACAGAATGAACCTCAACACACACACACACACACACACACAGACTGAAACCCTCACCCCACAGACTGACCCCCCCACACACACAAACTGACCCATACACACACACAGACTGACCGCCCCACACATACTGACCCATACACATACAGAATGACCCCCCACACACACAGACTGACTCCCACACACACACAGACTGAGAGCTGAACTTCCTCTTCCGTGTCTCTCCCCTGTGCTGCTCTATGTGACCCAGCAGGAATTTCGTCCCAGCACAGCGTCCCTTCTGGCCGCACATGGGAACTTCAATTCTTCAAAGAAAGATGGAGGTAGGGGTCCGGATGGACCACCCACCTCTGTGCACTGCCGCAGGTCTGGAGGGCCCATTAGGCAAGTGGGAATCAGTGGTGGAACTGACAGCGCTGCTGCTGCAGCTTGTGAAGGGAAGCCCAGTGCTCCCAGCTTCAATTTCAATTGGGGTGGCACTGCATGATGTATTGCACAGTTCGGTTGGTCCATGATTCTGGTACATTTTGGCTCAGATTTCAGGATTTTAAACAATTATCTGATTGGCAAAGATTTGGCTGATTTTCAGTTTGGGCTAAAGTAAATCCACAAGTCTGTCCCTACAATATGGTTAGTCGGTGAATGTATATCATTTATACAAATTCACTGTAAAATTATATACAGCAAGGTTACATTACATGCAATCTGTCATTTTCACATAAAACGTTGTTCATAAGGTCTGCCGACATTGTGCTCAAATTCAGATGTCTTCAAAGGAATAATATACACACAGATCGCCAAAGTCAATACGATCTTTTCATCTTGGGATTTCATTTACAAATAATCAAGAATTAAGAAAAGAGCATGTGTTTTCTGGAATGAGTTGTGATGGCCTCACAATGAACAGAGGAAATAAAAATCGAGCAGATGTAAAAATAGCGCAGTGCTAGTATGATTTCTGGCTCCCAATTGAACATATTTCCCCCAGATTAACATGCCACCTCGTCCACAGCTATGCACGTTGCTGTTTTGCTGAAAATAGAATATTTCTGAAAGGATAGATTTAATCAGCGCCATGTTCTTTGAAACGCAATTGTATGTCTTTAAGAAACCTGAGGTAAAAATCGAATTTCCTTTTTTATCTGTTACATGTTAGAATTTGTGTTTAATAGTAAATAAGATGGGGCGGTAATAACTCTAAATGCCTCAAGGGACAGCTTCTGAAAGTATTCTAACTTATCACATTGAGATATATTTTGGATATGTATTGCTTTGATCTGTTCTGTAGTGTTGGACGGTGTGTGATGTCAGGCTTACGGTGAGATCCAACTAATATAGGGTTCGGGATGTCAAATAAAAGTATGTAAAATGCGTGTAGCATGCATATATATTTTTAATCTGCTTAATTTGCTTAATTTAAAAAAAAAAATTAAAAAGGTGTTCTGTTTTTTTCCCTCCTTTATGCTACTGCTTGATTAATTGGGGGAGTATTCCTTCATTTCCACCTGTGTGGGATTTGTATTCCCATATGAGTACACCCCTAACTCACTGAGCTTGCTGTTAGCTAGACTCTTTGAAGTAGGAGTTAAAAAAACAGGAGTTCCTTGGAGAGTGTTTTACTGTATCTGGGGAAAGGAGTGTTAGCAAGATTGCTGGACTTCGTGTTGCATGTACGCATGCCTGGATCTACCCGTCCAGGGTCCATACCTCTGTGGTGGGTGGGAGCGAGTGGCATTTCTGTAAGCTCAGATTGGAGATCTCGAGAAGCAAATTGCTCAGATTGGAGATCTCGAGAAGCAAATTGCTCAGATTGGAGATCGACAATCTTGAGATGAGTCTGATGATCACCGAGCAGAGTTTGTAATAAATACTTTAAGTTAACACATTAATTATTGACACTAACAAGAATAGATTTGCACATACATACAATCCACACACTTTAATCAATGTAACTAACATCCACCTGTGACTTGTTATTAATTTATAGCAAACTCTGCTACCTACACATCATAATCTGCTATTATGAACTGTGAACAAACCCAGAAAGAAAAAAAATAAAAGTTTGCATATCTGTTAAGTTCTAATTCTTTCCTTTTGTGCAAGTATGCCCTACTATTAAGCCTAACATGAATCGCCAGTTAGTTAATCTCTATTATCGTTATACATTAGTTTAGCTAATTACTATTGATGTTGCATATTGTCATCTGCTACCATTAGACAATTACTGGTTCGCTATTGACGCCTGTTTCTATCAGGTACAAATACATTTTCATTCACATTCCAAACAATTGCCTCTATAAGGCTACGTTGTTACACAGTGGGGTATTTGGGTACAGGGGCTTGTATCCTGCCTTGCCTTGTCAGGCCACGGCTACACTTGACAACTCGTCATATGTAACAATCGTCTGATTACTCACTACCTTGCTAATTTCACCCTCCTCTCTCTGTCAGGTACTACAACGCTTTCTTGGCACAATGCCTTCCTACATTTCCCTTCAGGAATATATAGTAGCCATCATGAGAATCTTCAGCACCCTCAGGGTCTAAGTATACTGTACTATCAGCCATATCTACAAGAACTGCGCTTTACTGCATATCATTTTCTTTCTCTCCTCTCCCTGACCACAGTTCTTTCCCTCTTCTTTCTTCCTCCTTTCCCTCCCTTCTTTTTCTCTTTCTCCGACTGGGAATCTCCAGGTACCTATCAAAAACCACAACTTGGGTTCACCAAACACGTTACATTACCCCCTTATCGAGAACTGGCTATCTAGGGTTAGGAGCTGGCCTTAGCTGTACAACGTAGCTGGTTCCGTGAGGCCAACCACCAATCTTAACATGGAGATTCTGCCCCTCGGCCCAAATCATGGTTAGAGCCTCTCATTCACCAACCTATCGGGTTTATAGTTAGGGCCTCACCTGACACAGCCACACGTTTTGGATCTTTTAATATCACCGAGAGGCCGACACCTCGCCACCACGCTGGTGGCTCGAGCCCCACGCTCAAATCATAGGTAGAGCCTCTCACCAGCCGCGTGACAACTAGCAGGGCCTCACTTGTCACGGGGTAGAGAGCTTTTCGCTATGGCACTAGTTAGCCAGCCTGTTCTATATTGCTTAACCGTATTGTTGTTAATCAGTTCGTTGTTGTGATATTCTTTTCAGTATGTCCTAAGAAGGCAATGTCGGGCAAGGACCATCCCTCCCTAGCGCAACCACCGAGCTGGACACTGACAATTCTGTGTTGGGGTCCAGCTCACAAGGAGAAATCTCAGACATTATAGGAGACCTAAACTCCATGTATGTACGTAGTGGGGAATCGCGATGCATCCTAGCACAAATCTAAACCCATTTACCCCCCCAATAACGACAGACCACTTAGTATGGATGAACAGGCCACAGCATTTATTATCACAAACTAAATTACTGCATAACACATCCATAACTTTATTTATTAAATCTCTTCTTTCTGTAACCAAAACGTTAGACATAAATAAGCATAAATTAACATATATACATATATAACTCCACCCATAGTGTTATACAGTGACCCAACCGTCCTTGCCAATAAACATACAGTGGTTCCTAATCACCACTTCCTCTCACCTCCCCCCTGTCATAAAAATCATATATTTCCAATGCCCGCCATCAGCCGACCTTATCCACGCTCGATGGGCACGACACCTCAGGCAACCTAATGTTTAACCTTTTGAAGCAGGGGAGGTTGAGACCTAAAAAAACTTGTTCATCTCATTCCATATACTTAAACGTAACCACTCAAACTCAATTGGCAAGGACATACCCCCGCCACAACCCCGCTGTTTTACACCTAAAATCAGCGGGGGACCCCACCATAACCAGCCATGGCCTGTTCCACCACTTTTTGCAGCGCTAGATTAACATAGGCCTAGTCCGACCTCCAGCAAGCGCACCCATCCCCTCGAGATAACCAGGCCACATCCGGCCCAACCCTAAAGGCGAACCGGAAATCCCCCAAGACCCCACAACAAACCTAGAAACCCATCTAGTCCGATTTCGACGGCAGCGCACCAGGGCACTCACATTGCTGAGCGCACTGCCAACAGGAACGGGCGATAGCCTCAGGCCAGCCCCTGAGAACCTCTGGGAAGACACAGAATGTGTAACATGACCAGATTAAGAGCACCCAAATCCCAAACCGTAACCGAACCCAGGTCATTCCACCCAGAGATGACAAAAACCCCTGGTACCCCCAGGAGGAGGGACAGCTGACCCCGTACAAGGAGGAGCCACACCCCCATCATGTATCTGGTGCCAGACCACCGAACCTCCGATCCCAAAGGCGTAAGATCCAACCACTCCCCCCCGCCTCCTGGCCCAAATTACATGAGCATCCCACCATCCCTATTCCGGGGGCTGGGAGGGGGGAGACCGTAACCGCGGAGAGAAATTCATTCGGAGACCGGCAGGGTGAATATAAGGAACCAATCATTCGAGCCCTCTGAACCATTGGCGCAGACACGCTGAGCCTGGCGGCGTCTGTAGCCGCCCCTAACCGGAATGAATGCCCCTTGAACTCCCCACCATCCTTATCCAGGAATTTGAGCCCCTAGTGGAATACCCCCACAAAATGGACGTAGGAGAGAAAACCCGTCTCAGAGAACCAAACAGGGGGTGAGTAAGCCAAATAATCCGGGGGACGGAATAGCACTCACCTAAGGAAAACAGGACAAATGACGGAACCCAGCACCGCCCCTGATCAGAACGGCATAATCCAAACTATCCTGGGAACCAAGTACATCATGTTAGGAGCCTAACTATTACCCTGTGCACTCCATCTACCTCAGGAAAATGCGGAAGGGCCAGGTTATGTCAACGCCGCAACGTCCAAGAAATGAACAGATTCCATTAATGAATCAGCCAACCGCTACCAACTCACCCTCCCCAAAGTCTACAGCCGTCGAGCGGTGAAACCTGAAGGAAGTCCATTCCGATGCGCTCTCAAACCCCTAAAACATCCCCCCCACCTGCAGACGACCGAACATGAACGGGAAGCCGAGCCCTGCAAATCAAAGAACTCACTAAGGAGCCCCCAATGCCCCTAAGGGACAGAACAAAGCATGTAGACGAGCAGTCCAATCCCGGAGCCCCCCCAAGGAAATGCTCCTATCCGGCCCGAGCACTCACACCTTCCTGTAGCGGGTCCCACTCCGCCTCAAAGACTGACACACAGACCAGCTTCATCAGTCCGCTAGACCAAGCGACCACATCTCCACTGCCCTATATTTGGCCCCGCGGAGCCCCCACTCGAAGTACGTCCCACAGCGAACAATATAAAGCATCGGCCACTACATTGTGAAACCCCTGGGATAACCTCCAGCTAACCAGACACTTCCCAGACTCAAACGGCGCCGCAACCAGAGCACCACCGGGGTGGAGGACCCCTACACGTGATAGACAGCCTGCACCCCCCCAAGATTGTCGCAACGGAAGAACTACCCATCAGCTCATGAGTAGGGAACCCCACACTTACCATGCCCCCAGAATGGGGAAGAGCTCCAAGACAGCCAGAGGCTGCAAGAGCCCCGATGCTTGCCAGCTTACTGGGCAAGAGTCAGCACACCATGGAGAGCCCAAAATGGCCCCAAACCTGCCGCAGCGGTAAATAGGCGGAAAATACAGCCTGGAAAACAATTCCACAGCCGATTCCACAGTTGCCGCCATCAGCAAGGCCCCCGGGCCCCGCAGCCCTAACCCTTGGACTGCTGCATCATGCCACAACACCCCATACCTAACCCCTCGTAGGGAATGACAAATGAGTAAATAAGGAATCAGGTGAAATCGCCCCCCCCGCTCCTCCATGGGCCCCATCCAAGGGGGGTGGGGGGAGGAGACACCATAAACGTTCCTAAACCGCTCCCGCACCACCCAATGGAATTCTCATATGGACCGAAGAGGAATGTAGAGCACCCACGTTCCTTATCCCGACAGATCGCCTACATGAAAACGTGGGAGACGGGATAAGCAACCCGAGCCCTCGTGCTAGAATGACACGAGGACCCCACTTACCATGACTGTCGGTGAATTTCCAACCACCGTCTAGCCTCTGGCTGGGGGGCCAGTGAAAGGGAGGGTGTTCCCCCACCACCGCAAAATGACGAAAACGGGCTGTGCTGAGGCGCTGGGCAAGACATAAGGAAAACCATCTGGTCCCAGGCCAGAAAGGGTCGCACGTCTACCGTGGACTAAAGTGCAAGACGTACCTCCACCAACCCAGCTCACCCTAGGGACGACACGCGTCCCAGAGAGTGTCCTGACAGCAGAACAATGCGAGCATTCTCGGGGAGCCCTCCCCCGACAATGCAACCCATAACCTACGACGCCCGGACACAATTCCCGTGCGTCATAGGGTGTATCCGAGTATTTAAAAAAAAAAATATATATATACATATACACACACACATACACACATATATACATATATATATATATATATATATATATATATATATATATATATACACATATACATATATACATATATACACACATATACACACATATATACATATATACACACATACACATATATATATATCCCTCACCCAAGGGACCCCCAGTGGCAGAAGGGAATCCATCGCCAATAAAACCTTCCCCAATCTGCTCCCTAGTATTTTGTTACAAGCGCCAGCCAAGCGGGCTATACGCACGCATCAGCACCGCCCCGAGCCACACGAAATGCGCGCTATTAGCTGCGCAGGACCAAGCAGGAAACTTAATTCATTTATTTATTATTTTTTTTTTTTTTTTTTTTTATTCCTATTAGCTTTTTATTTATAGATTTAAATATTTTTTTTTTTTTTTATTCATTCCATGTTTTTTTTTAACCGAATTATGAAACCAACAGTGAAAAAACACACTTACCCGTGAAAAGCCTGGCGCACCAACCGCGGCACCGCAGGCACAGCAGGTGAAGTAAACAGACATGAAAACCAGGGTTCACTGTGTTCATCCCACGTGTTCCAGGCGCCCCCTACTGGGCAGGGCCAGTAACAGCAGCCAGGATCTGTGAGAAGAGCAGAGGTGAGCCCACGCTCCACACCAGGAGGCAGCCGTGGTAAGTGACCAGCAGGGAACACACACACACACATAGAATAGGGACAACACACACATAGAATAGGGACACACACACAGAAATAGGGACACACACATAGAAATAGGGACACACACATAGAATAGGGACCATACAGCCAGAGTAGGGAGACACACAGAGGAAGGGGCACATAGAACAGGGACACACAGGGGGGAGGGCAAGACCCACCCAGAGAGAGAGCAGGGGAAGGAGAGGAGGGCAGAGGGGGACCCTCCAGGAACAAGGAGCCCACCAAGGAGGGAAAAGAAACTGGGGGGGGAGAAGGACTCACCGTTGGGGCCCTTCACACAGCCCCGCCGTCCCCTGGCCGTTGTTGCAGGCCTGGTTGGCCGTGCTTCCGCATGCAGCCCATGGAGGCCGCGGATCCTCAGGGAAGTTGCAGACCGCGTGTCTGGAGCCCCCAGACACGCAGGCCTGGTGATGCCTCGGGCCCAGGCTCCCACCTCAACCGGGCCCGGGGAGAAGTGACAGGGTACCCCCCTGTGGTTGCAGGGTACCCCCAAATGATCCTGTGCCCCTTAATGCCGGCCCCCAGGATCAGGGGCCACAGGGAAGGCCCCAGAGGGGCCCAGGCTGCGGGGGGAGCACCCACACCGGCAGCCATCATGGGAGAGGGGAGCAGGGGCCTCAGGGAATGCCCCAGATGGAGACAGGCCGCGGGGGGGGAGCACCCACACAGGCAGCCCACCAGGGGAGAGGATCCAGGAGAGGATATCACCTGACTCAGGAGTCGCTGGCCACCTTCCATGCTGCAGCAGCCCTGAGGGAAGCCAGCAAGCCTCAACCTCCATCCCTCGAGCTGTGTAAATCTGCAGGCCCAGGCAAACAGGAGCAGGAGGACAGGAAGCTGTTTGCTGGCCCGAATGCGAAGTTGCACTGAGGTAAGACCTCCCCCACACTAACTTACACAGAACATAATCCCACCCACACACTCTTTTAAACCAATCCCATGCATCTATCCCCACACTCCTACATGTGCCCTTGTCCGCTTAGCTGCACTATCTCCCCAGGGCCTTTCTGGCTATGCTTCAGACCTTCAATAACAGTCTGTCTAACTTAGAGAACACCAGCCCGGCTCAGTGAGGCCCTCCTCCCATATGGTCCATACACACATTTACTTCCACCAATGAGCAGGGTTGGCCCCCTGCATCACGTTTCACCCCCCCCTCACTCTGAGTACTCACCCACGAATTTGTGTTAATTTCAACACCGGCATATGTAGTTCTACCAACTGCAAATTGCTTCACGTATGCGCCATATGCCTCGGGGCTCATGTCAAAACCATCTGCCCTAACTGACAAACACCTGTGCATAAGCCGCATTTCAGCATCCCCAACCGGTCGCCCGGCTATTGGGGCTTGACAACAAGTTATCACCTATAGCGTCATTTGATTGCACTAAGAATACATACGATAGACAGGCCCGGACTGGCCATCGGACACACCGGGCAAATGCCAGGTGGGCCAGGGTGGCCATGGGCCGAGGCCGGCAGGGAGATCACAGGATCTCTCCTGCCGGTCTTTGCAGGGCCACAACTATCCGAGGGCCGGCCCTGCAGCAGTCAATGGCGGGCCGGTGGGGAAATCAAAGATCTCCCTCACCGGCCCACATGCAGGATATTGGGGGAGAGAGGAAGGAAGCCAGCCTGCCAGCAGAGGAACCCATAGGAGCTCTAACTTGCAGCTCCGTCTGGTTCCTCGCGCAGGATTTGGAGTGTTGCCATGGCAACGCTCTGGGTCTCGTGAGAGTGAACTCTAGCCTTACAGGCTAGAGTTCATTCACCACTAAAACCACCAGGGATGGATGGCGGCAGGAGTAGCAGGATCCCCCTTCCCAGGCATAAGGTAAGCAGGGAGGGGGGATATAATCACCCAGGTCACATCAGCCTCACAGACACCCCTAACACTCACAGCACCCTCATTCACACACTCACACACACTGCACCCCTGACACTCACAGCACCCTCATACACACACACTCACACACACTGCACCCCTGACACTCACAGCACACACACACTGCACCCCTGACACTCACAGCACCCTCACTCACACACTCACATAAACTGCACCCCTGACACTCACAGCACACACACTCACAGCACCCTCACTCACACACACACTGCACCCCTGACACTCACAGCACACACACACACACACTCACAGCACCCTCACTCCCACACACACACTGCACCCCTGACACTCACAGCACACACACACACTGCACAGCACACACACACTGCACACACACACACTGCACAGCACACTGACACTCACAGCACACACACACACACTGCACCCCTAGCACTGCACAGCACACACACTGCACCCCTAACACTACAGCACCCTCACACACACACACACACTGCACCCCTGACATGCACAGCACACACTCACTGCACCCCTGACGCGCACAGCACACACTGCAACCCTGACACGCACAGCATACACACACTGCCTGACACGCACAGCACACCTGCACCCCTAACACTTACAGCACCCTCACACACACACACACACACTGCACCCCTGACATGCACAGCACACACTCAATGCACCCCTGACGCGCACAGCACACACTGCACCCCTGACACGCACAGCACACACACACTGCACCCCTGACATGCACAGCACACACTCACTGCACCCCTGACGCGCACAGCACACACTGCACCCCTGACATGCACAGCACACACTCACTGCACCCCTGACACGCACAGCACACACTGCACCCCTAACACTTACAGCACCCTCACACACACACACACACTGCACCCCTGACATGCACAGCACACATTCACTGCACCCCTGACGCACACAGCACAGACTGCACCCCTAACACTTACAGCACCCTCACACACACACACACTGCACCCCTGACACTCACACACACACACACACACCGCACCCCTGACATGTCAGGGTATTTATATCGACAGACATTTTGTGCTATGATAGAAATTAAAAGTGTATATTCTGAGTCACTCTGAACAGACCAGACTCCATTTTGTTATTTTCAAGTTAACAAAAGGACACAAGATTTCTTTCTGTAAGACTAGCCACTTTGCCAGAGCTAAAGGAATGCATAGTATAAACAAGTGATAAGCAGAAACGGGGGTTGGATAGACTGTCTAAAATGCCAATGGAATATAATTAATTCTAAACCCAGACAATTGTGACAGAGAAGATGAAATAATAAAATTTAACTGTCTATACATATAAGGTCCCATTGTAAGTTACGGGTCAAAACTCAGATTGCCAGACACATAGTCTGGACAAAACTTAAATAAACCCTTTGATCTGTGAAGGATACGTAAGTTATGGCCACTATCTAGATAGGCCAAAATGACGTCAAAATAGCCACCAGGAAAAGTTAACTCTTTCCTGGATAGGTATGTTTAGTGGGACAAGACTGCCCTCTATAGACTAAATACCGAAATTGCGATCTGGAAGATAACCACACCTCTAGTGCTTCTATTGGGTTATCAACTAATGACTTAGCTGATTCACTGGCAAAACAAGCTGCCATCAATGGTGAAACCCTAAATATTGATGATCTTATGGGTTCAATTCACATTGAAGCCATAACTAGACGACAGACTAGAGATAATGCCGACTTAAATGTCGTGCAATGGAGTCAAGAAGCTCCTAGTGAGGACCTGATTACCAGTCAAAAGAATGATACCGTCATAGGTATATTCTATAAACATATAGAAGACCCTACTGCCAATCCCATCACAGATGAGGATTGCAAAAATAATGAAGATTTACGAATCTTGATGAGATATAAAGTCCAATTTAGTATCATGGATGGGTTACTGGTCAGAACTTCTAAACATGGTATACAACAATGGGTAGTCCCAACTGTATACAGAGGGCTAATGCTCCAACACGCACATTGACTTATTTGTCAAAAGTAAAGACAAATAAGTCAATGGGACCTGATGGAATACACCCAAAGCTATTAAAAGAGCTTAGTGGTGTACTAGCAAAACCATTAACAGATTTATTTAACCAATCATTGTTAACAGGAGTAGTCCCAGAAGATTGGAAATTAGCGAATGTTGTGCCCATTTACAAGAAAGGTAATAGGGAGGAGTCGGGCAACTATAGGCCAGTAAGCCTTACTTCAGTAGTGGGGAAAGTGATGGAAACCATGTTAAAGGATAGGATTGATGAACATCTAAAAACACATGGATTTCAAGATCAGAGACAACATGGGTTTACTTCAGGGAGATCATGCCAAACTAATCTTATTGATTTTTTGATTGGGTAACTAAAATTATAGATCAGGGTGGTGCAGTAGACATTGCTTACCTAGATTTCAGTAAGGCTTTTGACACTGTTGCACATAGAAGGCTTATCAATAAACTGCAATCTTTAAGTTTGGATTCCAATATTGTTGAATGGGTAAGGCAGTGGCTGAGTGACAGGCAACAGAGGGTTGTAGTTAATGGAATATATTCGAAGCTTGGACTTGTCACCAGTGGGGTACCTCAGGGATCTGTACTTGGACCCATTCTCTTTAATATTTTTATTAGTGATATTGCAGAAGGTCTTGATGGTAAGGTATGTCTTTTTGCTGATGATACTAAGATATGTAACAGGGTTGATGTTCCAGGAGGGATAAGCCAAATGACAAATGATTTAGGTAAACTAGAAAAATGGTCAGAATTGTGGCAACTGACATTTAATGTGGATAAGTGCAAGATAATGCATCTTGGACGTAAAAACCCAAGGGCAGAGTACAGAATATTTGATAGAGTCCTAACCTCAACATATGAGGAAAGGGATTTAGGGGTGATTATTTCTGATGACTTAAAGGTAGGCAGACAATGTAATAGAGCAGCAGGAAATGCTAGCAGAATGCTTGGTTGTATAGGGAGAGGTATTAGCAGTAGAAAGAGGGAAGTGCTCATGCCATTGTACAGAACACTGGTGAGACCTCACTTGGAGTATTGTACACAGTACTGGAGACCGTATCTTCAGAAGGATATTGATACCTTAGAGAGGGTTCAGAGAAGGGCTACTAAACTGGTTCATGGATTGCGGGATAAAACTTACCAGGAAAGGTTAAAGGATCTTAACATGTATAGCTTGGAGGAAAGACGAGACAGGGGGGATATGATAGAAACATTTAAATATATAAAGGGAATCAACACAGTAAAGGAGGAGACTATATTTAAAAGAAGAAAAACTACCACAACAAGAGGACATAGTCTTAAATTAGAGGGACAAAGGTTTAAAAATAATATCAGGAAGTATTACTTTACTGAGAGGGTAGTGGATGCATGGAATAGCCTTCCAGCTGAAGTGGTAGAGGTTAACACAGTAAAGGAGTTTAAGCATGCATGGGATAGGCATAAGGCTATCCTAACTATAAGATAAGGCTAGGGACTAATGAAAGTTTTTAGAAAATTGGGCAGACTAGATGGGCCGAATGGTTCTTATCTGCCGTCACATTCTATGTTTCTATGTTTCTATGTTTCTATGTTTCACATGATGCACCTACATCTGGGCATCGTGGTGATAAGATCACATATGAGATATTGCGTGATTATGCATATTGGCCACACATGTTAAGGGATGTTAAGACATACTGTCAGGGATGCTTGATTTGTCCGCAATATCAACCCCATGGTCCAACCCATCGTGCACCACTTCAGAAGAGGGGGGTGTCATTACCCTGGTCTGATATTCAAATTGACTTTATAGGTCCTGTAACAAGATCTTCAAGAGGTAACAAATACATGTTAACCGTTACATGTATGTACACAAAGTGGATAGAATGTTTGCCTTGAAAAGAGAACACGAGTACCGTGTGCGCCACTTTGTTGATTAACCATGTCTTTTCCAGGTTCGGTCTGCCTCAAAGAATTGAGTCAGACAGAGGTAGTCATTTTACCAGCGAAGTAATGGCTAAGATGTGGAACATTCTAGGTGTTAAACGAAAGCTACATATTGCATACCGCGCTGCGTCTAGCGGGGGGGTAGAGCGATATAACCAGTCTATCGTTAATATTCTGAAGAAATATGTTAAGGAGTCTGGTAAAGACTGGGACATTAAATTGCCCCTAGTTTTAATGGCGATTAGAGCTACACCTAGCACTGCTACCAAATTGTCACCTTTTGAATTGATGACAGGAAGAAAGATGGTTTTACCACAGCATTTACTATATCGTACTTCAGATCATAACTTGATCAATGCTGCCACTACGCATCAGTATATCGAAGATTTGCGCAAGCATTTACAGCATGCGTTTGCTTTTGCCCAAAAGAATCTAGAAAAAGCAGCGACAGGGGTTAAGACCTATTACGATCTAAAAACCACGAAAAAGGAATATGAGATAACAGATCAAGTCTATCTGTATAACTTTGCGCGAAATCAAGTCAAGGAAAATAAATTTTTACCTTCTTGGAAAGGGCCATATGTCATCATTGACAAAATTTCCCCAGTAGCGTGCAAGATAAAAATTCCTAAGGATGGTGATTTTATTGAAAAGTGGGTTCACATTAACCAGTTGCGTGCTTGTCATCCTAAATCTCAATTAAGGATTATAGGTGTGGATTCGGATGCAGAAGGGTGAACGACTAACCTGGATGAATGCTTGATTCACGTGGTATCGTATGATGTGAAATGTTGTGATGTGCCATGATCTCATGTACGTTCATGTCATTAACCATTTCCTTGCCATCCAATAACTACATTTTTAAGCAGGTTACTAGCTTGTTTAACTGCTATAGGCATATTGCTGAGAAGTCAGTAATAAATGTAGTGAGGGATGAAGTTATAAAAATAGAATTAGACAGAATACATATGTTGATGAATCGTAAAAATGTGTGATCCTAGGCCAAGTGATGTCACACTGTTATAAGTTTGTATGCTTAACAAACCTTGAATCATTAGTAGATAAGTCTGAACGAGCTCCTGATCCGTGACTGTCGAAAGATGTCCAAGAAGGATGTGGCGTGTTTCTGGATCGTACTGCTCCTGTGCCAAGAGCTACGGACCGACCCGATCGCAGAGATGGGACCATCCTCTGGCATCCTGATTCAAGAGACACCAGGGTTCATCTTGACAGAGAAGAGGATCCTGACCCGACGTGTGTTCGTCAGCTTGGACCCCAAGATTTCCATCGAGAAGGCATACAACATTTCATCGATGCAGCTTCCTGAGTTACAGAATTGGTACCAGATGCACCTCCAAAGAGCACAGGACCGTGTGCGAATCATCTTGGAGCAAGCCCGGGAACCATTTGTATCCAGTTCTATTCCGATGAGCAACCGACCCAAAAGGTTCCTCACCGCTATAATTGTTGCATTAGTTTGTGCCACTGTCGGTGCAGTTGTCGCAACTGGAATGTCTGCAGCCAACTCTATTACTGTCCAAAAGCTGGATATGGAAATCTATGCGCTAAAGCAACACATTAATGATATTCATCAGATGATACAACAGCAAAGAACACTTCTCCAAGACGTGTTAACTATTGTGGAAGACACAGTTGTTACAACAAATTTGCATTCGGAGTTAATTGCCAAATCCACTGAGTTGCACCAAAGTCATGACTTATTTAAGCGTGAACTTCTATTTTCATGACCCAATATTGTTCCACACACTTGCTTTTCTTGACGAAGTGCAAACTGGAATGATCGAATTGGCAGGGGGACGCATACCTCTGTATTTTGTATCCAAGGATATTGTTCATGCGATGCTTGCCAATGTGGATGGAGAGACAATTGAGCCTATGCAATTAAATCTGGACTTTGAGATGGGGAGCGCTATACCTCTCTTAATTGATCCGGAACGTATGGAGATTTGCTTTTTATTGACCATACCATATGTAACTCCCAAAGACATTTTTCAAATGAAAACAATGTGCTATGATAATAATGATATTATGGTTGATTGTACTAAGTGTAAAGTTCAAAACTATTACAGGTACAAATATATACAAAAATGTTCATTCCACGCACGGGCCTATGTTAGAAATGATGTGATTGCACAATATGTCTGGTAACTTCTATAGTGCTTATTCATAAGCTAAATTAATTTTGGCTACGAAATGCACTAAAGGGGGGTTATGTCAGGGTATTTATATCAACAGACATTTTGTGCTATGATAGAAATTAAAAGTGTATATTCTGAGTCACTCTGAACAGACCAGACTCCATTTTGTTATTTTCAAGTTAACAAAAGGACACAAGATTTCTTTCTGTAAGACTAGCCACTTTGCCAGCGCTAAAGGAATGCATAGTATAAACAAGTGATAAGCAGAAACGGGGGTTGGATAGACTGTCTAAAATGCCAATGGAATATAATTAATTCTAAACCCAGACAATTGTGACAGAGAAGATGAAATAATAAAATTTAACTGTCTATACATATAAGGTCCCATTGTAAGTTACGGGTCAAAACTCAGATTGCCAGACACATAGTCTGGACAAAACTTAAATAAACCCTTTGATCTGTGAAGGATACGTAAGTTATGGCCACTATCTAGATAGGCCAAAATGACGTCAAAATAGCCACCAGGAAAAGTTAACTCTTTCCTGGATAGGTATGTTTAGTGGGACAAGACTGCCCTCTATAGACTAAATACCTAAATTGCGATCTGGAAGATAACCACACCTCTAGTGCTTCTATTGGGTTATCAACTGATGACGTACAGAGAGTCTGGCCCTTTAAAAGTTAAGACAAAGGGAAGATAGAGATATGCAAGAAAGACAGATGCAAAGGAGAAAGAAAAAGAGGAGAGAGGAATTGGAAGTTTGGGGACTCCAACCTCCATGCAGAGAGACATCCAAATAAGTTCCTGAGACTACCAATCGGATGAAATATCTACTCAACTGGTAATTATACTGGTTTCATTTAATTAATTAAATTAATTAAAATGTATTAATAGCATGATATATGACTGGATAAAGCACGGTCAGATTTCCATATTAAGAAATCTTAGTTAACTAAAGAATATATAGTTATAAACATTCCATTCTGCAGGTGGAATTAAGAATAATTATATATTGATGTGATATTATCACGTGTTAGCATACCGCTGTTTTTATCCAGGTGTATTGATTTGCTCTAAATTAAGATAAGATATCTTTTAGACAAATTAAAATCTGCTTATATAATATGGTAGATTCTCTTATTGGATGGTTCCAGGAAATGACTAATGAACTGGTTTAAATGTTGTTTTATTTAAAAATTACATAAGAATAGATCTTAATTACTTAGGAGATCTAGCCAGCATTGAAAGGGTTATTCTAACTGTCGGCTAAACTTTACGACCTTACGCTGCACTCTGAGGAATTCTGTTCTTCGCTCTGAAAAGTTTCACTTTCAGTCTGTGTTAAGGATACCTCATAAATCGTCAAAAGTCTTGACAGAAAATGCTATTTAGCCATTGAGACGTGTGTAGCCATTTCTTTGTATTGCATATCATTTTATTCATTGATTATTGTCACGCATGTTACATATTATTATTATTAATTAATTTGTCATTATAAATAAAAATCTATTTTTATACATTGTGATATTATTTATATGAAATACTTTCACTTACGATAAACGTTCTTTAGGATCTGAGAACTGAATTAGTGGGCAATTCTCAACTGTTTACTATTATTATCCCATAAATATCCCCACAGACACTCACAGCACTCTCACTCACACACTCACATAAACTGCACCCCTGACACTCACAGCACCCTCACTCACACACACTGCACCCCTGACACTCACAGCACACACACACACACACACACACACTGCACCCTTGACACTCACAGCACACACACACTGCACCCCTAACACTAACAACACCCTCACACACACACACACACACACACACACACACACTGCACCCCTGACATGCACAGCACACACTCACTGCACCCCTGACACACACAGCACACACACACTGCACCCCTAACACTTACAGCACCCCTGACACACACAGCTTTCTCTCATGCATATACCTCACGCAAACACAGCACCCAATCACACACAGCACACACACAGCACCCTTACCCACATAGCACACTCACGCAAACACAGCACCCATCACTCACACACTGCACCCCTCTCGCACACACTACACCCCTTACACACACACAGCACCCTCACACACTGCACAAGCATTTTTGTCTCCTGGTATCCCAACTATAGAGACACCAGAGACAAATTTCAAGCAAACACAGTGCAAGCATGTTATTGAATTTGCTTGCGCTGTGCAGAACAAATACAGGGCTTTTTCTAATGCCAGAGCTCTTCAGCAGAGTTCTGCGCATGGTCTACCCTGGATGAGCATTGAACCAACATGCTCACTTTGTGATGGGGCGTGCTTGTCATTGGTGATGATAAAACACACCCTATCCGGCCCCGCCCCCTTTGTAGTGGGCCGCTGTAATTAAAAAATGCCCAGGCCGAATTTTCTTCCCAGTCCGGCCCTGACGACAGAGATGTGACATTCTTCCAAGACTCAGTGGAACACAACATCCACAGGCATACCGTTCAAAATGTAGTCTATTCTACCATTTTCGCCACCTTTCATTCAAACCTTCATACTACACTATCGCACTATACCACTCAGACATACAACAACACGTTTCTGACAAGCCTTTTAAACTATACCCCATCTTCTTAAATGCTTAACATACAATATCAAGGTATAAATAATTGATTCATTACTCCACAACAACATACATCCATAGATGGGAATTCCGGGCAGTATCAAACTCCCTAGACAGTATCCGTACCACACAAACTCGGTCTTAAACCTCTGTGCCTTTAACCTTCCAAGGGTTCCGAGAGTAACTTCACGATCACAGCTAATCAGACTGGCAGATCACGTCTCCTCAAGGAAGATTTAAGAAGGCACAGACACTACCTCATGTCACGCAAACATTCAAACCAGACAATCAAGACACTTGATCTACTAAATAATCCCCTAACTACCTCTAAATGCAGTTCTACATTTATACTCCTTGCATTAGATTAGGTTGGGACCACTGCCTCCTATTTAGGACATCCATTCAATAAGTACTGCATCCAGTACACCTGTACACATAATAAATTAGAGTCACTGGAAAATAAGCTACGTTATACAGGAACATTCCACAACGGATAAGAGGTAAGGCAAACAAATCTTATGGGATAATTATATTGCAATAAGTGTGTTTTCTTGCTTTTTCCTTTTGCCCTCTTTTACAGGCCTACCCCCTACAATCACAAGGTATTTCACTATATGATATTAAATGACCACAAGTATCTTTTTAAATACAAGAGCTATATATACCATTGCAGGAGGATGTGGATACCTGCCTGGAAAAAGGGCTGCAGCGACAGAGGGGACGATACCTGTCTGGAAGGAGAACTGCAGCCTGGTTGGGTGGAAAAGCTCCACAAGGACCCCAGTCAAGCTTTGGCGATTGGGCCTGAAGCAGTCCCTGCAAGTGGCGAGGAAGCAAACTCGGTGGAGGTACTTGGTCGTAGTACAGGAACTCCGTCACAATAATGATATCTCGAAATGAAGTCAGCATGCATAAATGGATGTTATAAAAAAGGGTCACTAGAAATAATCAGCATTCTTCCAACTTACTCTATGAATCAATTAGCATATAGAAAACGTGTTTCATCACCCATGACAAGCTCAAAAGAAAACTGTCCAAAAAACATATCTTCAAGATAAGGGGAGTATTTAACTTTTTGATCATTTTTTTTTAGGTTGGGTGTGTTGGGGGTGAATTTACAAATTCACCAGAATCATTGGATCAAGCATTTGTTTCATTTATGTTTCATGTTATGTTAATTAGACCCAAGGATACAGAGAATGTTCTAAAATGTAGAATATATAAAAGAGAATTGGGTAGAGAGAACTATTAGGTTTACTCTCCTAGCAGTCAAACTGGAACAGCATACAATAAATCCTCCCCCAATAATGAGACAAAACTTCACTTTGAGGGTTAAAACAGGAACTCCCTGTACTGTCACATACAGTCTCTTTTATTCCCAATCCAGAAACATAGTACAGCCCACAGGGCGTTACAAAACAGCCAATCAATCCATACAATACACCCAGACACTCCCACACAAAATCCTCCCCTCTGCCTGTAATACAATTTCCTTACACAATGGGTAATCTAATTATCACAGACAGGGAAATACAGTTTCATACACATCACAGGGACCCCAAAACATGCAATAACCCCATAAATCCTTGGAACCGGGGGATCTGGATGAACCACATATCCAAAATTCACCCAGATCCGTTCAGTAGTTTGGAAAATACAGTTTAATGCAGATTCTGCAGAATATATACAGGCTAAATGAAAAACAATCACTGTATAATGTGTCCCCTGCTGTATAGTCCAAAACCACTGCATGATGTCTCTGTGCACCAAATACTGGCAAGATGGCACCGTGTTGAAAAGTCCAACAGTGTCTGTGAGTTAAAATGGCCGCCATCCATTGTTCTCACCATGTGCTTCCTCCATTGTTCTCACCATGTGCCTCTGATACAGGAAATGGTGGCCACCCAGTAACTCCACAGTATGTCCCCAGATGGTTCTTAAAGGGCCAGCAGCAGCACAACACAAATCCCTTATGCCCAAATCATGTCTTTAAAGGGCAATACATCCCAGGGGCCATAGTCACATGGCAGGAGGCTGGCAATCAGTCTTCTCCAATGCCCATTGGCGAGGTCGGTTTCGCCACAGTCCACCTGGTGGAAGACCTGCATAAATACCGGGCAGGTAGCCCACATTAAACCAGATTCCTGTTTGACCCTCAATATGGAGCCTCGTCTCGTATTTGGGGGGATTTATTCGTATGGTTATTCTCGTTCGGCTATTTGGAGTGTGGATGATTCATATGATTCGGGTTCGGATGATTGGAGTGATTGGTTGTTAATTACAACACGTGTCTTTTCCCTCTCTTGTGATCAATGAGGTCATCACTATGTGCTGGCTCACATGACCAGGTCTGACACACATATAAGGAAGCTGCCTTGGAGTGTGCAGCGTCAGAAACACTGCCGGGGACAGAAACCGGAAGATGTCGTGAGCGACGTGAGGGCAGGGGACCAGACAGCTTGTCAAGATTAACAGCTAATGCACCATAAGTGTCCCTTGAAAATATCCCAAAGTTATAATCATTGAAGTGAGGTTTAATCAAGAAAGAAGAACTTTGTGCACACAATAAGCTGGTTAGAACATTTCACAGTTTCCGCAAACTAAATTAAAATTGCTAAATTATAAGCTAGTGGTTTCTCTAATTACTCGGAATTACTGGATGGATGCTCAGTTTAATTCAAGATTTATCTTGATGTCTAAGTGACTCATTTATGGCACAGTAGATTTATGTTTAATAGCAATGAACTTGGACTCTTTTCCAAATATGTCCTTGTTTTTTAATATTTTTCCACGGTTTCCATGAACCGTATGCAAATTCAGTTTATTTGTCTTTGCTTGTAATAAAAAAACAGGCCAGAGAAAACAAAGCCAGCGTGTGAATCCAGCGACACAATGGCTGTGTTTGTGCTGATTAAATCTACAATAAAGTATAACAAATGGTATAACATTGTTTATTATGCATTTATTCGTAAAGTCACAATGTTTAAAATGGCGACTCATAAAGTTAGCTACAGACAACTACCACAACAAGAGGACATAGTCTTAAATTAGAGGGACAAAGGTTTAAAAATAATATCAGGAAGTATTACTTTACTGAGAGGGTAGTGGATGCATGGAATAGCCTTCCAGCTGAAGTGGTAGAGGTTAACACAGTGAGGGAGTTTAAGAATGTGTGCTATAGGCATAAGGCTATCCTATACTGAAAATAAGGCCAGGGACTAATTAAAAGTATTTTGAAAATTGGTCATACTAGATGGGCCAAATGGTTCTTTCTGCCATCTCATTCTATGTTTCTATGAGTGCTCTGACTGAGATTTCAGAGTTAACCAACCAGAGTGTTCTGACTGAGATTTCATAGCCAACCAACAACAGTGGTCTGACTGAGATTTCAAAGGCAACCAACCAGAGTGCACAGACTGAGATTTCAAAGCTAACCAACCAGAGTGCTCTGCCTGAGACTTCAAAGCTAACCAACCAAAGTGCACAGACTGAGATTTCAAGCCAACCAGAGTGATCTGCCTGATATTTCAAAGCCAATCAACCAGAGTGCTCTGCCTGAGACTTCAAAGCCAACCAACCAGAGTGCACGGACTGAGAATTCAAAGCCAACCAACAACAGTGCTTGGACTGAGATTTCAAAACCAACCAACCAGAGTGCTCTGCCTGAGACTTCAAAGCCAACCAACCAGAGTGCACAGACTGAGATTTCAAAGCCAACCAACCAGAGTGCTCTGCCTGAGATTTTAAAGACAACCAACCAGAGTGATCTGACTGGGATTTCAAAGCCAAGCAATCTAACTGCAACAATTACAACATTTAATTTATGCATTGCTCCTTAAATATTTATGTTAATCTACACACTGAATGTCACCTTTTTAATGATATCCATTTTTATCTTGTATTTTCTCTGTTTCTATTTTATTACAAGGTGCTTAAGATAATTGTGATATACTGTTTCTCTTCTGGGCCACTATTCAGCTCATGTATCAGCCTGAAGTCCGATCTAGTCTTGTCTCCAGCACCTTGCCTGTGACTGCTCCAGTCTCTCAGTCCACCTGAAGCAGATGCCTAATCAGCCAGATATAAAACACTGCCTCTCTCTGAGGGCAGTGTCAGTTCATTGACTCTGGTTCCTGTGTTTGTATTCGTGATCCAGTGTTCTCCAGTCGGCTCCTGACCTTGGCTTTTTCTTATCGTGTGTAATGACCTCTGGCATCCTCTGACTTTTGGCTTACCCTCAATGAATCTCCTGCCTGTGTCCTTACCTGTACTGCAACTTGGAGCAATATCCTGCACAGCCCCCGTGCACAGACTCACAGGCCAGGTGAATTTTTACCTGACCACCTTGGCCTGTGTTTAATTGCAAGGGTGATCATATATCTCTGCATACCGGACTCCATATCAGGTAAGATCCTGACATAATGAACTGACCATGGAGTCCGCAGAGATATACAAGCTGTTCACCTCTCTTGCTCAGCAAGTGACCAATCTGTTCCAGACTGTTCAGGAGGTGCAGAACGATGTATTGGCATTTAAGGGAACAGTACACCCAACCCTGGAACCTGCATTTTCAGAACTGTGACAAACTTCCCTTTTCAAGTGAGTTTGCCTCAAGCTCCTGGAGGAGCCTGCTTGCCAGCCTCATGCCCACAGACTATGGGCCCTGCAGGGAAACCTGTAAAAGACTACCAAACTTGACCGACTGTTAGCACTGATTTCCATGGAACTGTTTTAGGCATGGGGCCATGCTTTCAGTCGGTCAAAACTATGACTTCCAGGAAATTCCTGAACCCTTGAACCGATCTGGGTGATATTTGGATATGTTGTTCACCCAAATCGGGGCTATATGGGGATGTGTTGTATTTTGGGGTACTTTCTGAACTTTGTGAAAAGGTGTTTTTTTGCCTGGAGATAATTGAGTTACTTACAGGACTTTACTCAATTATCTCCCAAGCAAAGGGGAGGTATTGTGTTCTGTATGCATCTTGGACGTAAAAACCCAAGGGCAGAGTACAGAATATTTGATAGAGTCCTAACCTCAACATATGAGGAAAGGGATTTAGGGGTGATTATTTCTGATGACTTAAAGGTAGGCAGACAATGTAATAGAGCAGCAGGAATTGCTAGCAGAATGCTTGGTTGTATAGGGAGAGGTATTAGCAGTAGAAAGAGGGAAGTGCTCATGCCATTGTACAGAACACTGGTGAGACCTCACTTGGAGTATTGTACGCAGTACTGGAGACCGTATTTTCAGAAGCATATTGATACTTTAGAGCAGGGGTAGCCAACCTTTTTCTACCTACCGCCCACTAATGCATCTTTCTTGATGGAAAAAATTCCTTACCGCCCACCAGTTTTCGCGCAAGTTCAGAATATTTTTTAGAAAGGAGGGTGTTTTAAAAAAAAAATAGAAAAATATATCTTTTTATTTCTACTTTATGCATGTTTCTAATGTTTTTAACCTATATAAAGTTTAATGAGAAAACAATAAAGTAAATTGAAATTACATTTACTAGTGATTAATGAGATCCTTGAGGCTTATGCTGCGAGACTAAATATTTGATATCTGGTTCGATTTTCGTAAGGAGCAAACAAAGGTCTCCTCTTTCGGTGATATTCAGACGACCTCTCTGTTTGCCCATAATATGATTTCTCATCTGTGCATCAGCTACCCCCCCCCTTTTTTTTCCTTTTTTCTATTGTTTTACCTTCCTTATAGCAATGCCCAGTAGGAGGGCTGAGCTAGGTAGCCCACTTACTATTATTAGCCAACAACAATTCTCTCCTTTTCCTTTTTATATTTTTTATTTTCCTTCTTTCTCCTATTCTACAAATACTCTGCTCATTCTTTCTGATTTCTTACAAATACTCTGCTCCTTCTTTCTCCTTTTTTACAAGTACTCTGCTCCTTCTTTCTCCTTTTTTACAAGTAATCTGCTCCTTCTTTCTCATATTCTACAAGTACTCTGCTCTTTCTTTCTCCTATATTACAAATACTCTTCTTCCTTTTTTCTCCTATTCTACAAATACTCTGCTCCTTATTTCTCCTTTTTTACAAGTACTCTGCTCCTTCTTTCTCCTTTTTTACAAATACTCTGCTCCTTCTTTCTCCTATTCTACAAGTACTCTGCTCCTTCTTTCTCCTTTCTTACAAGTACTCTGGTCATTCTTTCTCCTTTTTTTAAAAGTAGTCTGCTCCTTCTTTCTCCTATTTTACAAGTACTCTACTCCTTCTTTCTCTTATTCTACAAATACAATGCTCATTCTTTCTCCTTTTTACAAGTACTCTGCTCCTTCTTTCTCCTATTCTACGAGGACTCTGCTCCTTCTTTCTCCTTTTTTACAAGTACTCTGCTCCTTCATTCTCCTATTCTACAAATACTCTGCTCCTTCTTTCTCCTATTCTACAAGTACTCTGCTCCTTCTTTCTCCCATTCTACAAATACTCTGCTCCTTCTTTCTCCTTTCTTACAAGTACTCTGCTCCTTCTTTCTCCTTTTTTACACATACTCTGCTCCTTCTTTCTCCTATTCTACAAGGACTCTGCTCCGTCTTTCTCATATTCTACAAATACTCTGCTCCTTCTTTCTGATTTCTTACAAATACTCGGCTCCTTCATTCTCCTATCCAACAAATACACTATTCCTTCTTTCTCCTTTTTTACAAGTATTCTGCTCCTTCTTTCCCCCATTCTACAAATACTCTGCTCCTTCTTTCTGATTTCTTACAAATACTCGGCTCCTTCATTCTCCTATCCAACAAATACACTATTCCTTCTTTCTCCTTTTTTACAAGTATTCTGCTCCTTCTTTCCCCCATTCTACAAATACTCTGCTCCTTCTTTCTCATATTCTACAAGGACTCTGCTCCTTCTTTCTCCTATTCTACAAGTACTCTGCTCCTTCTTTCTCCTTTTTTACAAGTACTCTGTTCCTTCTTTCTCCTATTCTACAAATACTCTGCTCCTTCTTTCTCCTATTCTACAAGTACTCTGCTCCTTCTTTCTCCTTTCTTACAAGTACTCTGCTCCTTCTTTCTCCTTTATTACAAGTACTCTGCTCCTTCTTTCTCCTATTCTACAAGGACTCTGCTCCTTCTTTCTCCTATTCTACAAATACTCTGCTCCTTCTTTCTGATTTCTTACAAATACTCTGCTCCTTCTTTCTCCTTTCTTACAAGTACTCTGCTCCTTCTTTCCCCCATTCTACAAATACTCTGCACCTTCTTTCTCCTTTCTTACAAGTACTCTGCTCCTTCTTTCTCCTATTCTACAAATACTCGGCTCCTTCATTCTCCTTTCCTACAAATACACTATTCCTTCTTTCTCCTTTTTTACAAGTACTCTGCTCCTTCTTTCCCCCATTCTACAAATACTCTGCACCTTCTTTCTCCTTTCTTACAAGTACTCTGCTCCTTCTTTCTCCTATTCTACAAATACTCTGCTCCTTCTTTCTCCTATTCTACAAGTACTCTGCTCCTTATTTCTCCTTTCTTACAAGTACTCTGCTCCTTCTTTCTCCTATTCTACAAGTACTCTGCTCCTTCTTTCTCCCATTCTACAAATACTCTGCTCCTTCTTTCCCCCATTCTACAAATACTCTGCTCCTTCTTTCTCATATTCTACAAGTACTCTGCTCCTTCTTTCTCCTATTCTACAAGTACTCTGCTCCTTCTTTCTCCTTTTTTACAAGTACTCTGTTCCTTCTTTCTCCTATTCTACAAATACTCTGCTCCTTCTTTCTCCTATTCTACAAGTACTCTGCTCCTTCTTTCTCCTTTCTTACAAGTATTCTGCTCCTTCTTTCTCCTATTCTACAAATACTCTGCTCCTTCTTTCTCCTTTATTACAAGTACTCTGCTCCTTCTTTCTCCTTTTTTACAAGGACTCTGCTCCTTCTTTCTCCTATTCTACAAGGACTCTGCTCCTTCTTTCTCCTATTCTACAAATACTCTGCTCCTTCTTTCTGATTTCTTACAAATACTCTGCTCCTTCTTTCTCCTTTCTTACAAGTACTCTGCTCCTTCTTTCTCCTTTTTTACACATACTCTGCTCCTTCTTTCTCCTATTCTACAAGGACTCTGCTCCTTCTTTCTCCTATTCTACAAATACTCTGCTCCTTCTTACTGATTTCTTACAAATACTCGGCTCCTTCATTCTCCTATCCTACAAATACACTATTCCTTCTTTCTCCTTTTTTACAAGTACTCTGCTCCTTCTTTCTCCTTTTTTACAAGTACTCTGCTCCTTCTTTCCCCCATTCTACAAATACTCTGCACCTTCTTTCTCCATTCTTACAAGTACTCTGCTCCTTCTTTCTCCTATTCTACAAGTACTCTGCTCCTTATTTCTCCTTTTTTACAAGTACTCTGCTCCTTCTTTCTCCTATTCTACAAGTACTCTGCTCCTTCTTTCTCCTATTCTACAATACTCTGCTCCTTCTTTCTCCTATTCTACAAATATTCTGCTCCTTCTTTCTCCTATTCTTCAATACTCTGCTCCTTCTTTCTCCTTTTTTACAAGTACTCTGCTCCTTCTTTCTCCTTTTTCAATTGCTGCTCCTTCTTTCTCCCATTCTACAAATAATCTGCACCTTCTTTCTCCTTTCTTACAGTACTCTGCTCCTTCTTTCTCATATTCTACAAGGACTCTGCTCCTTCTTTCTCCTATTCTACAAGTACTCTGCTCCTTCTTTCTCCTTTTTTACAAGTACTCTGCTCCTTCTTTCTCCTATTCTACAAGTACTCTGCTCCTTCTTTCTCCTATTCTACAAATACTCTGCTCCTTCTTTCTGATTTCTTACAAATACTCTGCTCCTTCTTTCTCCTTTCTTACAAGTACTCTGCTCCTTCTTTCTCCTATTCTACAAATACTCTGCTCCTTCTTTCTCCTATTCTACAAGTACTCTGGTCATTCTTTCTCCTTTTTTTACAAGTAATCTGCTCCTTCTTTCTCCTATTCTACAAGTACTCTGCTCCTTCTTTCTCTTATTCTACAAATACTATGCTCATTCTTTCTCCTTTTTACAAGTACTCTGCTCCTTCTTTCTCCTATTCTACGAGGACTCTGCTCCTTCTTTCTCCTTTTTTACAAGTACTCTGCTCCTTCTTTCTCCTATTCTACAAATACTCTGCTCCTTCTTTCTCCTATTCTACAAATACTCTGCTCCTTCTTTCTCCTATTCTACAAATACTCTGCTCCTTCTTTCTGATTTCTTACAAATACTCCGCTCCTTCATTCTCCTATCCTACAAATACACTATTCCTTCTTTCTCCTTTTTTACAAGTACTCTGCTCCTTCTTTCCCCCATTCTACAAATACTCTGCACCTTCTTTCTCCTTTCTTACAAGTACTCTGCTCCTTCTTTCTCCTATTCTACAAGTACTCTGCTCCTTCTTTCTCCTATTCTACAAGTACTTTGCTCCTTCTTTCTCTTTTTTTTTACAAGTACTCTGCTCCTTCTTTCTCCCTTTTTACAAATACTCTGCTCCTTCTTTCTCCTATCCTACAAGTACTCTGCTCCTTCTTTTTCCTATTCTAAAAACACTCTGCTCCTTCTTTCTCCTATTCTACAAGTACTCTGCTCCTTCTTTCTCCTATTCTACAAATACTCTGCCCCTTCTTTCTCCTTTTTTACAAGGACTCTGCTCCTTCTTTCTCCTATTCTACAAATACTCTGCTCCTTCTTTCTCCTATTCTACAAGT
This sequence comes from Pelobates cultripes, assembly GCA_933207985.1. Lineage (NCBI taxonomy): Eukaryota > Metazoa > Chordata > Amphibia > Anura > Pelobatidae > Pelobates > Pelobates cultripes. The sequence goes on from OW240925.1 coordinate 933,837, forward strand.
ACTCTAATCCATGCTTTAGAGAATTCAGAGAAGGGCTACTAAACTGGTTCATGGATTGCAGGATAAAACTTACCAGGAAAGGTTAAAGGATCTTACCATGTATAGTTTGGAGGAAAGACGAGACAGGGGGGATATGATAGAAGCATTTAAATATATAAAGGGAATCAACACAGTAAAGGAGGAGACTATATATAAAAGAAGAAAACTACCACAACAAGAGAACATAGTCTTAAATTAGAGTGTTATGGGCAAATGCAAATATTACAAGTTTTACAATGAAATGTTGTATTTCTTAAACTGTGTACTTTGTCTTTAAGATATATTGCAAACTGACAAGGTGTTAGAAATTGAACATATTGTTTTTCATAGATGTTTCTTTAAGCAATAACCTCAGTGCATAATATGTTTGCACCATTTTGTCCCAGACAAAATACAATAACAATAATGCATAAACAAGCTTCAAGGCTATACTACGACTCTTTTAGTACACAATATACTGTGGTAACCCTAAGTAGATAAGTATGTCCAGATTTTAAGATGCCATCTTGAACTAAGTCAGGAAAATGTCCATGACGTATGCATCCTTTAGTTATGGCCTTGTATGTTTGCCAAGATAAGGGAGGTCCTAAAATGAATAAAGTAAAATAAGTTACTTTTTCATATATGAACTACATTGACCCTAAAATGACGACACCTAAGGTATAAATAGGTGTACTTTTAAATGTTAAGACACAGAGGAGAGACTTGGAGACAGACGCTGCTCCATCTTAAAATGACAGAGAGGCTGACATGATGACATGTTCAGAAGGGTATGTTAACCTATTAATGATATTTGCAAGCATGTAATTTAATCTTATAAACTCTGCTATAATGGATTTTATATTTATATTTTTATATAATAAATATCCAAAAAGACAAAACTATTGCTTCCAAGACAATCCTTATTTTATATTGTATTCTCAATTATTTATATATGTTAAATAGAGGATCTCTTACTAACTATATAAAATTATGGCTAAGATATCTGTATGGTTAGCCCTACTAAGTTCTATGCTTTAAGACATTATAGTGGTTGTGACAAAACCAATCTCGCCACATTGCATTGGAGAAGCCTGGTTGCTCGCCTGTTGCCTTTGGATTATGGCCCCATGTTAAAAGGCTTGATTTTCCCCTGCAAAGACATGAAAGCCGGGTCATTTGGTGCTTGCCCTGTTTGAGCGGTGTTACCCCAGATAGCTATGCCATGGAGCCCATTCGTATAATGAAAGACTATGGGAAAGACTTTGGCTCCATGGCAATTGAACTGTATGTGTGTGCTCTGAGCGCCATTCAGTAATAGATCTGAGCTATCTGGGGATATGTTGAATGTACCTGTTTTGTGCAATGGCTGCACAGGTATATGTTTTTATGTGTTTTATTGTCTTTTTCTGCCATGTGTTCAATTGAGTTTTGCTTCTGTCTTTGGAGATAATTGGATTACTTCCCAATTATCTCCAGGATAGAAGACTCTGTGAAACTGGTTTTGGGCAGAAAAGCCATGCTTCCTTTGGTCACAAAGGACTACGATCTATCTTTTGAACCACTGGACCAATTTGGATGATTTTGACATATGTTTGTATTTGGAGTATGCTGATTCTGAAAAATTATGTGAATGTGATGCATACTTTTCAAGTTATGAATAATGTGGAAAAATTTTATTTCTCTGCTTGTGATAATTACATTACCCATTGTGTAAGGTAATTGTATCACAGGCAGAGGGGAGGATTTTGTGTGGGAGTGTCTGAGTGTATTGTATGTGTTTATTGGTTGTTTTCCAAAACCCTGTAGGTGGTACTAATGTGTAAGAATGTGTACATAAGCAAAATAAACCCACGGCTATGACTTTTCACTGCTTGACCCTCAAAACAGAGCCTTGTCTCGTTCTTGGGGGGATTTATTGTATGCTGTTCCAGTTCAACTGCTAGGAGTGTAAACCTATTCTTATGGTTTTTCCTATTCGGCTGTTTACGGCATTCACATAGTTTCCTGTTCGGCGGATTGGTGTTCTGCAGTAGCTGTGCCTGTGTCTCGGGAAGGGAAGATCTACTAAACGGCGGTTTAACCCTTTTATGCTGAGGGTGCCGTTACAGTGGTTAATAAGGGAACCACCTGCGGTTACAAGAGGAGCAAAGGTTTAAAAATAATATCAGGAAGTATTACCTTACTGAGAGGGTAGAGGCCCTGGGGAGTTCGCGCAGTTAAGCGGACAAGGGCACATGTAGGAGTGTGGGGATAGATGCAGGGGAGTGTCTTGGGAAGTGTGTGTGGGAGGGGTTAGGTTTAAAGTGAGTTAGTGTGGGGGAGGTGCCACTTGGGAATCGGGCCAGCAAACAGCTTCTTCTTGTCCTTCAGCTCCTGTTTGCCTGGGCGATCCTAGCGCTGGATGGTGGCCGGCAACTAAGGGAGCAATTTGCAAATGTTAGTGGAGGTATGGCTACTGGTGTGGGCACCCCCCCACGGCCTACCTTCCCCTGAGCACCCCCTGTGCTCCCCTGCTGTCTCCCTGGGGGCCGCACCAGCACTGGCAGGCGTTCCCGCCCGCCTGCTAGGCTCTCTCCAGACAACACTCCTTGGGCCCGGTTGAGGAGCAGGAGCCCGGGCTCGAGGCACTCCAGACACGCGGCCTTCCGCGGCTGCATGCATGGCACAGCCTGCCCCCTCAAGGCCTGAGAAGAGGCCTTCATCCGGAGGCCTGGTGCGGGGTTCCCGTGAATCCCGCCCCGGCCGCCAGCGTGGGAACGCGTTCCAGGGGCGGTGGGAGGCCCGTTGTGGCATCTGGGCGGCGGGCAGCTGGGGCCCCTGGGGTGAGTGGGCCCACGAGGGCCACGCGGGGTACCGCGGTACTGCCATTGGGGGTGTGTTCTGGGGGACCAACATGGTCAAAATTCAGCCAATTCGGTTCAGCCGTTCGGGCGATATGGAGCTTGAAAGTTTTGACTGACCGCACGGGCAAAGTAGCCGAAAACAGTTCCATGAATTCTGGCCTTGCGGTCAGTCTTAGTTCGTGCGTAAGAAGTCCTGAACAGCTTGCCTTCCGTGCGTAACCCAACGTTCACTGGAATCCCCATAAGCTATTAAGTCTTTCTACCAAACGGTAGAATTAAGGGAATTAAGATGGCCGCGAACACGTGTAAGTCCCGAAATGGCGGCCACCCATGCACTTCGCACAGGATTCTTTATTCGAAAATACAAATGGATCAGGGAGGTAAATGATCTATAATTATGAAGCAAGGTGGCCCGGTGTTCGGTAGTTAGCATTCGTATGGAGAATGCTTCAAATGTCTCGAACTGAATATTAGTACAAAGCATGTTAGGCTCCTCCATTTGTTACAGGCCGATGGCCAGCCCATTTTCCTCCCCACCCATGCCTAACTTGCGGGTTTCTCCTTTGGGCGTGGTAAGTATCGCCTAATTCACCATTTGTCTTATCCCCGGGAGGTTCGGTGAATGATGACATCTCGGCAGAGCTTTGCTGGGTTTCCTATGCCTCCTTCGATGCGGCGGTTTGCATTGTGAGGGCTGCTGGCCTCGGGCATTGCTAGCAAAGGTGGACATGGAAGCTGCTTTTAGGCTGCTTCTAGTGCATCCGGAGTGCCATCATTTACTGGGCTGTGCTCTTCGCACGTGTGTGCCCTCTTGTTGCGTGTTCTCGGGGAAGTGTTTCAGCGATTCGGTGTTCCGTTGGCTCGGGACAAGACGGTGGGTCCAGTCACGTGCCTTAGTTTTCTGGGCATTGAAATCGATTCAGTAGCCGGGGAATGTCGGTTACCCCAGGACAAGGTCCTGGATCTGTGCCTAGCGGTTTCACGGGCTCTCGGGCAGCGAAAGATCAAGATGTGTGGCCTACAATCTCTGCTGGGAAAATTAAATTTCGCCTGCCGGATTTTGCCCATGGGGCGTATCTGTATCTTTAACAGGCGCTTGGCGGCGGCGACATCTGGGGTCGTTCGCCAGCAGCACTTTATCCGGCTTACGCGGACCTTGCAGGCTGACTTGGCTGTCTGGGATTCCTTTTTGGCCACATATAATGGGAAGTCGTACTGGCAGGCCCCGGAGGTTTCTAATGCGGACCTACATCTGTTTACTGATGCGGCTGGCTCGGCTGGTTTTGGGGCCATTCTGGGCTCCAAATGGTGCGCTGACTCGTGCCGGAGACCTGGCATACAGCAGGGCTCACTCGAAACTTGGTGTTTCTGGAGCTCTTCCTTATTCTGGTAGCGTTGGAGGTATGGGGTTCCCTGCTGGTGGACAGACGGGTGGTTTTCCATTGTGATAACGAACTGTCGGCTTCTTCCCCCCCCCCCCCGTGGTTCGCTTGATGCGGCGCCTAGTTCTGCACTGTCTGGAGCTGAATTTGTATTGTAGGGCTGTACACATACCGGGTGTTCATATTGTGATGGCCGATGCTCTCTCTCGTTCACAGTGGGATGTGTTTCGGGCAGTGGCCCCGCAAGCCGAATTGGAGGGTGTCCCATGTCCGACAGAGATGTGGTCATTGGGTCTGACAGATTAATGGAATTGATTCGTGGGTCGGTCGCTGCTGCCACATGGGACCACTATAACAAGGTTTGGAGGGAATGGGACGGGTGGGAGAGGTCCAAAGGGGGCTTCCGGGACTCGGCCACTCATCTGCAGGGTCTGGTTCTTCTTTAAGGGGAATGGGAGGGAATGGGTTGTCTTTCTCAGCCATTTCGGCTCCCTTGGCAGAGCTCAGCTTTCTGTTTTAGAGTTGGGAAGATGCTACTAAGGCGTTTATTATACACCAGGCGCTGAAGGGCTTGAGGTGAGGTAGGGTGTCTGCATGAGATTCGAGGCATCCTGTCTCGGGCACACTCTTAACTTCGTTGTGTGAGGCGTTGCACGGGATTTGCCATTCGGTATTCGAGGTTCGGCTTTTTTCACCTGGCCTTTTCCCTGGCATTCTTTGGTGCCATGCGGATTGGGGAGCTCGTGTGCCCCAATCGACAACAGATGGGGGGGTGCTATTTGGGGACGTTATGTGCACCGTGGATCGGATCTCGTTCAGGACCGCCGCTCTAAGAGGGATGTCTTGGGGAGGGGAAAGTGGATCCAGTTGGGGGCCGTGCCTGGTTCTGGCATTTGTACTGTGTGGTCCTCTGGGGAATATTGCACCTTGCGGCCTTCTCCTGCGCTGCCCCTCCTGGTGCATGGAGATGGTAGTTTACTGTCACATTTTCAGTTTATTAGAGTGTTTCGTTTGGGGCTGGAAGCCATGGGATTGGATAGAAAGGAGTTTGGGGGCCATTCATTCCGTATTGGGGCGGCTACTGAGGCCTCTAGGCTTGGCATGCCTGCGCAGGTGGTAATGAAGACGTTATGTTTCCTATGTTCAACCGGATGGTTTACTGTCGTAATCTCTTTCCGCAGTTTCGGTTCCCCCCAGGATTTGGATCATCAGGCACTCTTATGGCTTGGCAGCATGCGGTGGTTCGGCCTTTAGGCGAGCGGTTGGGTTTCACGCCTTCCGTAGCAGAGGTTCGATGGCTCTGTGCGAGGGGTATGAGGTAGGTTCGACTCCTCCCTGGGTTGGTGCAGCTTTCCCATCTACTGGGGGTGCAGAATGTCCTGGTGATCCACCTAGGGGGGAATGATTTGGGTTCAATGCCCATCTGGGATTTGATTTCGGCGGTGAAGCGGGATTTAGCCCGCATTTTGGTTTTATTCCCCAACGTGCGCTTGGTCTGGTCAGAAGTCATTGCCCATAACTATTGGCGTGGCACTAGGAGCCAGAGTGCCATGGAGCATTGCAGGCGCAAGTTTAATAGGTGGGTTTCACAGTTTATTTTGGTGGTTCGGGGGATCCCAGTCCGCCATAGGGTTTTTGAGCGGGAGGCGGACAATTTTTTTCAAACTGAGGTCGGGCTCGTCCTTTTTAATCTTGCCCTACAGGAGGCGGTGGAACAGGTCATGGTTGGTTTTGGTGGGGTTCTCTGCTGATTTATGGGTAAATCAGCGGGTCTGGTGGCGGGGGTATGTCCTTGCCAATTAACCTTGGGGGGTTATGTTAAAGGATGGAGTAAGTTTCATTATGTTTGCAGGTCTCAACCTCCCCTACTTCAAACGGTTAACATTAGGTTGCCTGAGGTGTCGTGCCCATCGAGTGTGGATAAGGTCGGCTGATGGCAGGCATTGGAAAGATATGATTTTTTTGACGAGGGGGGAGGTGAGAGGAAGTGGTGATTAGGAACCACTGTATATTTATTGGCAAGGATGGTTGGGTCACTGTATTAGTTACATAGTTACATAGCTGAAAAGAGACTTGCGTCCATCAAGTTCAGCCTTCCTCAGAAATGTTGTTGCTGTTGATCCAAAAGAAGGCAAAAAACTGGTCTGAAGCACTTCCAATTTTGCCACAAACTAGGAAAAAATTCCTTCTTGACCCCAAAATAGCAGTCAGATGTCTCCTTGGATCAATCAGCTATTACCCCACTAATTAGAAATTATATCCCTGTATGTTATGTTTTTGTAAGTATTTATCCAATTTCAGTTTAAACATCTGTATGGACTCTGACAAAACCACCTCTTCAGGCAGAGAATTCCATATCCTTATTGTTCTTACTGTAAAAAAACCTTTTCTTTGCCTTAGATGAAATCTCCTTTCTTCCAGCCTAAATGTGTGACCTCGTGTCCTATGTATAACCCTGTTTATGAATAGATTTCCAGATAAAGGTTTGTACTGGCCCCGAATATATTTGTATAAAGTTATCATATCCCCTCTCAGGCGCCGTTTTTCCAAACGAAACAGATTTAATTTTTGTAACCTTTCTTCATAACTAAAATGCTCCATTCCTTTTATCAATTTTGTAGCTCGTCTCTGGACCCTCTCCAGTGCCATGATATCCTTCTTTAGAACAGGCGCCCAAAATTGCACAGCATATTCAAGGTGTGGTCTTACCAGCGATTTATAAAGAGGCAGAATTATATTTTCATCCCGAGAATTTATGCCCCTATTTATACATGACAAAATCTTACTGGCCTTAGCAACTGCAGATTGACATTGCATATTGCTGCCTAATTTGTTGTCTATAACAATGCCCAAATCCTTCTCGTGTGTGGTTATCCCTAATTCACTACCATTTAGTGTGTAAGTTGCTTGTGCATTCTTAACCCCGAAGTGCATAACTTTGCATTTCTCTATGTTAAATTTCATCTGCCATTTTAGTGCCCAGTCCCCCAATCTATCCAAATCTCTCTGCAACAAAGCAATATCCTGCTCACATTTTATTACTTTACAAAGTTTTGTGTCATCTGCAAACACTGATACATGGCTTTCAATGCCTATTTCAAGATCATTTATAAATATGTTAAATAGAAGTGGTCCCAAAACAGAACCCTGAGGGACACCACTTACCACTTTTGTCCAGCCTGAAAATTTACCATTAATGACAACTCGTTGTACTCTGTCCTTAAGCCAATGTTCTACCCAAGAACAGGAATATTCATCTAGACCAATTTCTTTTAGTTTGAAAACTAACCTATTGTGAGGAACCGTATCAAATGCCTTGGCAAAGTCCAAGTAGATCACATCCACTGCAACACCCTGATCTATACTTCTACTTACTTCTTCGTAGAATGCAATTAGGTTAGTTTGACATGACCTATGTTTCATAAAACCATGCTGATTATTGCTAATAACAAAGTTCTTCCCAATGAATTCCTGAATATTATCCCTTAATAGCCCTTCAAATATTTTCCCAGTTACTGAAGTTAAGCTCACAGGTCTATAATTTCCAGGCAAGGATTTTGAACCCTTTTTAAATATAGGAACAACATCTGCCTTCCTCCAATCCTCCGGTACAACACCTGAAACAAAAGAATCTTGAAAAATTAAATACAGAGGTTCACTTATTTCCCCACTTAGCTCCTTAAGTACTCGTGGGTGAATACAGTCAGGCCCCGGAGCTTTATTTACATTAATTTTCTTTAATAGCTGTAGCACCTTGTCTCGAGTTATCCAGTCACAAGTTATTTGCAAGTTTTTTGCAGCAAACATTTGCATATCTCTTGCCATAGGATCCTCATTAATATATACTGAAGAAAAATAGTTATTTAAAATTTCTGCTTTTTCCTGGTCTTCATTAGCTAATAAACCCAACTCTGTTTCAAGTGTACCTACACTTTCATTTTTTGTTTTTTTAGAATTGATGTACTTGAAATTTTTGGGGTTGGTTTTGCATTCTTTAGCTATCAATTTCTCATTTTCTAGTTTAGCCACTTTAATTGCCTTTTTGCAAGTGTTATTGGCTTCCTTATATCTTAAATAGGATGCCTTTGATTTGTCTGATTTAAATGCTTTAAATGCCCTTTTCTTATTTTTAATCTCTTGTTTTACTTCTCTACTAAGCCACATTGGTTTTAATTTGTTTCTTTTATATTTATTACCCAATGGCACATACTGAGAAATGTACCTTTCTAATATATGTTTGAATAGTTTCCATTTATCCTCAGTGTTTTTATCACTATGTGTTGAGTTATATATGTATATATGTTAATTTATGATTATTTATTTCTAACAATTTGGTTACAGAAAGAAGAGATTTAATAAATAAAGTTATGGATGTGTTATGCAGTAATTTATTTATGTTATAATAAATGCTGTGGCCTGCTCATCCATACTAAGTTGTCTGTTATTTTTGGGGGATTGAATGGAGTTAGTTATGTTTATGCTGCATCGAGATTCCCCACAATGTACATACAAGGATGCACTGAATAGCCTTCCAGCTGAAGTGGTAGAGGTTAACACAGTAAAGGAGTTTAAGCATGCGTGGGATAGGCATAAGGCTATCCTAACTATAAGATAAGGCCAGGAACTAATGAAAGTATTTCGAAAATTGGGCTGACTAGATGGGCCGAATGGTTCTTATCTGCCGTCACATTCTATGTTTCTTTGTTTCTATGTTTCTGTACATGGGCGTGTCACAGAGTGTATGTTTCTTCTGATTGGTTTATGTCCTTTGTGTTCCTGTGCACCATCAGGTGCAGGGGGTGTTCCTCTGGCCTGGAAACTTGTATAAAAGGCCAGTGTGTCCCATTAAACTAGAGTGTGTCCAGTTATTGGAGGAAAAGAAGATTTGCTCCTGTGTCTGCTGTTCCAACTTGCAGGAGAGTCAACAGGGAAAGCCCTTGTAAGGACTAGAGCTAATTCCCCATTCGGTTCCAGAGTTCCCAGGACTGAGTGTCATCCAGTGCCTGGGGTGTCAGAGCTAATTTACCCTTCGGCTCCAGGAGGGAGGTGGTGGTTCCAGATCCCTAGTCAAGCTACAGCAACTGAGGGCAAGAAGTGCTGCAGTTTGTCCCCTGTTCCAGCTAGGAAGCGGTCCTTTGGCGAAGATGCCCAGTCAGGGTGCCAGGTTATCCATAACAAGAACCCTTTATGATTATGCCTGACAGATTCAACAGTTTCTGTTCCTGGGTCCATAGAGTGTGTTTTCTTGTCCTGTTTTTTATTATCCCAGTATTTTGACCTTGGCTACTTCTAACTATTCTGATTTCTGATTTCCCTGACTTGGCTTGTTAAATGGTATTGTATATTTCTGGTCCAGCCATTCTAACGACCGGTTTATGTTCTATAATTTTCTCTTCTGTCTATGTAGATGTTACATAGTTCTGCGTGCTGGACCACAATAGCAGTTGTGACAGCTATACAGCTCATGCAGTCTCTGATGAAGTAGGGAAGAATCCCTATGAAACGCGTAAGACAAACATTGAGCTGATTCAGCCACTATCGGTAAGGATCTTCTTGCGAGTACTCCTGTTGCTGCCGACCCCGGACCTACTTGGAACATCACCTCATGAAACCCGAGTGATCACATTGATGTAAGTTTTGAGGTGGAACGCACTGTGACACGCGTGCTGTCCTCACCGGATAGTAGGATACAGACAATACCTCTACTCCGACAATCCCCGTCCAACAGTGTCTGGACGTAAGGTCAGGGCTCGAGTCCTGCAGGAACACATGGGAACGGTGTTCCTGCACTTTTTTCAAAGCAGGAATGCTGTTCCCGTTACCAGTCCTGCATGACCTGCCCTGCTACCTGCACACAGGGGCCATCACACGCTGTGTTCCCTCTCCAGCTCTAACTCTTGCGAGACCCGCGGCTATCAGAGTGTTGCCATGGGTTACCATGTCAATGCTCCGCCCAGGCGAGTCTCGCTAGAGTTAGAGCTGGAGAGGGAACACAGCGTGTGATGGCCCCTGTGTTCAGCGGCTGCGTGCCTCCACTGGACCACCTGGCGATATCCCTGAAAATGTAAGAAGCAGTGAATGTGGAATAAAACAAAAAAAATATAGACACATAAAGTAAAAAAAAAATTTAGGCGATCGTCCCCCTTTCCAGAGATGCAGGCACAGCTATTGTAGAACACCAAACTCATGAACCGCCAATAAGGGAATGCTCCAAACTCCCGAACGGCATACAATATAGCACTCCAAACACAGGAACTGGAACCATAAAAATCGCTGCTAGCAGACGAATAGGAAAAGCATCCAAGCGGCTTAAACTCCTTGCAATCAGTCTCTATCAGCATTCAATAAATCCCCCCAAAGACGAGACAAGGCTCCGTGTTGAGGGTCAAGCAGTGGTCTGTTTAATGAGGGCTACCTGCCCAGTTTTTATGCAGGTCTCCCACCTGGTGGACACTACCCTAGGGGACCAAATGGGAGACTGTGACAAAACACAGACAATCAGCCAAACAGGACACACAGTCACATTATATTCCCACAATGCATGCCTGGCTTCCTCCCCTCTGCCTTGGAGATAATTGAGAAGTAATTCAATTATCTCCCAAGACAAAAGACAAATCGCCATTATGCAGGTGGGGATACTAACACACAAATTACTATTAAAATACACTGTGTGAGACACATAACATTAAAAGCATACATTTAACATATCCCCAGATAGCTCAGGTTTGGGCGCACATTATTAAGCGAATAGCACTCAGACCACACGAATACAGTTTAATCACCATCCTAATACCCATCCTATCTCGGGTATAACATAGACAAGTAAAACTACCGAAGACCGACCGTTCGTGCACTTCCACCGAACAAGAAGGGAGGTCGGCGGCTTCAGCGGTGTTTGCGCAAAACTGTTTTTTTTTAGTTCCATGAATTAAGCGTCAAACACCGCTGTGCATTCGTATGTTTAAAATGGCCGCGACCTTGTGTTCGGGATACGAATGGCGGCCACCCAGCATTCGTCAATTAAGCTGCGGTTAACCGCAGCTTCAGGGAAGTTAATTGCCGGCACACTCCAGCTCCTAGGTGGTCTATTCATTCGTGCGGTTGTTCGGTAGATTTAATCTACCAAACAACTGGCAGAAAAGCACGAATACAGCTTTTCTGCAGGCGAAACAAAGTCTTTTAACATGGGGCCATAGTCCAAAGGCAGCAGGCGAGCAACCAGGCTTCTCCAATGCAATGTGGTGAGATTTCTCTCGTCACAACAATAATCCTGGTATTGATTATACCGCTGCCCATCCTACTTCCTGACCAACTATGCGAATGACATTCAGGAGATGGGAACTACCGATTAGGGGGAGCATTCGCTCCCTGAAATCAGAAGAATCCCTTGTATGGTGTTCGCACAGGAAGACTGAAGACAGAGACTGGCCAGGCACCTACTTCCCTGGAACTATTTTGGGCCATCACCTCATGACCAGCTGGTCAAAACTTTACCCCAGTGGCAATCCAATTCTACCGAGTGATATTTGGCCAAGTTGGAAACTCAGACCAAAGCTATCCAGGGATATAACTCTTGTGGGGTTATAGTTATATTGTGGGTACTTTTGTGGGATTGTATATATTGTGAATATTTTTCTGTAGCTGAGAGATAATTGAGTTATAGTTTTCTCACTCAATTCTCTCTCAGACACAGAGGCTCTTAGGAGAAAAAACCCTGTAATTTTGTACTGGAGACCCCATGCTATGGGTCAGTGCATAAAAGCTGTGTGTGGCCAAATAAAAATCAGTTGACTCCCAGAACTATGTCTCGTCTAGTTATTGAGAGAAGGTATGCTTGATTATTCATTGGTTCCAGTCTGTCTGAGAGAAGAAAATAGCAGAGGTAACCAATTAGGTTACCCGGAGTCTGCTACACTCAGTGACATAGTAACTAAGACTATAAAACCATAAAATTATTTAACATGATGGTCACCGGAGACTAGCCAATGTAATAAATAAATATTTATTGGATAAATAGAAAATAAATGATTTATAATTAGCACCTCTAAATGAATATGTTAGAGGGGATATTGAATTGCAGGAGGGGGGCGATGTCACCCAGCTGCACATACAAGCTATAGCGGGTCCTGGGTAACTCGGCTGATTACGCCCACTATTAATGAAAGAAGAAACCCACAGTTCCAGGGGTACAACAAAAACTTTATTGGCCACAGTCTGCTTGTGGCAAACCTAGCCACTTGGACATTAAACAGAGACTGTGGCTTTAAGGGTTGCCTGTATGGTTGTGGGGATATGTATGTTCCTGGGTGTAATGTATGCTGACTGTATAGCATTGTATTGCATGTATTGGCTATCTGCCGAAAGCAGATAGCTGTATTTCCTTTCGTTTCACGAACGGCACCTTTGCGGGCCGTTCGTGAACCGAATAAACCACCCTGTAATAGCCCACACATTAAGAGACGTGGGGCGCTTGTTAACCGATTGCAACAATGTTACAATCGGTAATTAGAGGCTCTCCTAGGTGGCCGTCGTTCGACTACCGACCACTCGGCGGTCAGCTATCTTGGATCCTTTGTTCCTCCAGCGGTGTTTGGTCGTCAAACGCGTGGTACTAAAAACGGCTACTCGACGGCGCGAACACCTCTAGATTTCAAGGCCGTTTGGGAGTTCTGGGCCATTCGGTATTTTATTCCCCATATGCCAGTCGGTCTTTTGAATGCATGTTTTGGTGAATATGTTTTTCGTGCGGCGTTCGGTTGTTTCAGCTGGGATCTGAGCGGTAATCTCACGAATGATGCGCTCAGACCCCAGCTATCTACCGAACATCCGTTCGTGCAAATCAACCTAATATTCGAAAAGTTGTGTGTTTTAATATAAATTGCCTGTTCTGCTGCACGGAGAGATAATCCACTTAATGGTACATTCCAGTGGGAGGATCCCTCTCGTGCAGCAGTGCCTGATGGGAGAAATGCTCTGTACTTTAAGTTCCCCATGTAGTCCACTCCTGGAACACCGCTGGGATAGGACTCAGGAAACCCCTTGCATGTGGAATTGTATAAATTGTGGAGCCTGTGAATAAAGCCTCAGTTGACTCTCAGAACTGTGTTTCGTCCGGTAACTGGGGGATTTAGGATATTGCCTTGCTTTTCAGCGCTTGACTGTGGATTACCTTCTTAACCAGCGGAGATCGTGGGATTTAATATTGCCGCTCCGCTACACCGCTTCATACTTTTCCCCATGCAAGGGGTGGATCACACAGAAAGACAATGTTCCCTCCCAGGATCCTCCCCTTTAATGGCACCCCTAGGCATAAAAGGGGTTAAACCACCATTTAGTAGATCTTCCCTTCCAGAGACACAGGCACAGCTACTGCAGAACACCAATCCGCCGAACAGGAAACCATATGAATGCCATAAACAGCCGAATAGGAAAAACCATATGAATAGGTTTACACTCCTAGCTGTCAAACTGGAACAGCATACCATAAATCCCCCCAAGAATGAGACAAGGCTCCATTTTGAGGGTCAAGCAGGAACAGTCAGAGCTGTGGGTTTATTGTTCTTATATACACATTAGTACCACCCACAGGGTTTTGGAACACAACCAATAAACACATACAATACACTCAGACACTCCCACACAAAATCCTCCCCTCTGCCTGTGATTCAATTACTTTACACAATGGGTAATATAATTATAACAAGCAGAGAAATAAAAATTTTCCACATTATTCATAACTTGAAAAGTATGCATCACATTCACATAAAACTTAAATTTTCAGAATCCGCATACTCCAAATACAAACATATGTCAAAATCATTCAAATTGGTCCATTGGTTCAAAAGACAGATTGTAGTCCTTTGTGACCAAAGGAAGCATGGCTTTTCTGCCCAAAACCAATTCCACAGAGTCTTCTATCCTGGAGATAATTGGGAAGTAATCCAATTATCTCCAAGAACAGAGGCAAAACTCCATTGTACAAATGGCAGCAAAAGACAATAAAACACATAAAAACATATAACTGTGCAGCCATTGCACAAAACAGGTAGATTCAACATATCCCCAGATAGCTCAGATCTGAGCGCACATTATTACTGAATGGTGCTCAGAGCACACACATACAGTTTAATTGCCATGGAGCCAAAGTCTTTCATTATACGAATGGGCTCCATGGCATAGCTATCTGGGTTATCACCGCTCAAACAGGGCAAGCACCAAATGACCCGGCTTTCATGTCTTTGCAGGGGAAAATCAAGCCTTTTAACATGGGGCCATAATCCAAAGGCAACAGGCGAGCAACCAGGCTTCTCCAATGCAATGTGGCAAGATTGGGCTCGTCACATCCCCCTTCTGGGAATTGTATAATGGATCCAGAACCCCAGTCCCTTTGTCCCCTGTTCCTGCCACTCAGTGTGAGCTGTAGCTGGTTCCTTACTCACTGCTATGTGGTATAACCACCCTCCTTCCCAGGTGTACCGCTCCCCCTCTTTCCCTACCTCCCCTGTCGGGTCGGAGGCTTCCTCCCTCTCAAATTCAGTGGGGGTATCCCTGGGTAGGGGAGCTGGGTCGGGGGTAGGTTCCCAGGGTTTGGAATTTAGGTGGTGGGTATAGGTGGCCCGGGTGTAGGTTCGGGAATGGCGCCCAGAGGGAAAGGGTCTGAGCATGAGCTGACCTGTGTGGTGCGGGCTTGCTGGTGGGTCACCACCAGGTAGGCTTCTTCCTGGGTCAGCACGGAAACAAAAGCGGAGGCAAGATGTCCCAGGTCATTGCCGAGGAGTACCTCAGCGGGCAGCCAGTCCATGAGACCCACTTCAATTCTCCAGGTTCTAATGCCCCAATCCAGGTGGATGTGTGCAGTGGGTATGTAGTGGACGTTCCCTCCAGCCACTAGGACAGCCACAGTGCCCCCAGTCTGTTTCTCTTCTGGAACAAGCTGTGGACTCACCAGCGTTAGCGTGGCTCCTGTGTCGCAGAGCCCCTGGACCTAGTGCCTGTCCAGCTGTACTGTCTGCCTGTGGTGTTCCCGGTTATCATGGGCGGCCTGGACAGGGTTGACCTCATGTAAGATGGTCCAGGCTTCCTTGTCCGGGTTCTGGAACTCTCTGGGGTTACTGTGGTAGCAGACAGCTGCGGCTCGTGGGTTGGCAGGGACCACGGGGGTGACCCACTGCAATCTGCCCTGGTTTTGGGGGCAGTTCACTTTGTGGTGACAAGGATGTTTGCACTGGAAACAGCGCCAGTCGCCCATTGGGAAGATTTGCTGGGAAGGTACTTGGTTCACGGAGGGGGGTTGTGGCCCCACGATTAGGCTGAACCAGCGGTTGGAGGAGTGGTCGATAGGGGGAAAAGGGGCCACTGGGTGCTGTGGGCACCGGGTGTCAACATATTCATCTGCCTGTTGGGCTGCCTCGGTGAGGGTCTGGGGCTGGCGGTCTTTTGGCAAACCTAGCCACTTCAGATTATGGTGTTAAATGTCTAAGGGTTGTCCTAGAAAAACTGGTCAAATTCTGTGAGTTTATGTATTCACTTATAACTGTAATAGAGGGCATTCGAATGCTAGCGGCACGAAAGCCGCTAGCATTCATATGGTAGTTTCACGAACAGTGACTTTCAACACTGTTCGTGAAACGAACAAAGTACAGAATGGGAGCCCACACACACGGGGTTGTGTGTCTCCCATTAACCGATTGCAACATTGTATCAATCAGCTGCTAATTGATTCCTGGGGTGGCCGTCGTTCGGTTACCGACCATCTTGGATTCCCTTTTAGCCCAGTGGTGTTTGGTCGTCGAGTGCCTGGAACTAAAATCAGCAACTTGACGGCGGAGAGACGTTCTTTCGGTACTTTCTTCCAACCTATGTATTCGTTGATGTTAAAATGTATTTCATGCAGCGTTTGGTTTATTGTGCTCAGACCCTAGCTATCTGCTGAACGGTCATTTGGTACAATGGCATGAATAAAATATAAGTTACAGATTTTTATGTGAAAAGACGGTTCTGATATACGGAGGGATAATTCACTTAACAGGATATTATTGTGGGAGTATCCCTTTCATACAGCAGTGCATGGTGGGAGAAATGTCCTGCATGTTGAGTTCCCCATGGAGTCCTCTACTGTATAACCCCTGTAAAGTGTTTAAGGAAACTCCTTGCATGGGGAACCACTTAAATACTGGAGCTGTGAATAAAATCCCAGAACTGTGTTTCGTCTGGTTACTGGGGTGATTTGGGATATTGCCATCCTTTTCAGCGCTTTCCTTGGATTACCTTCTTTTCCCAGCGGAGAGATTGGGATTTAATATTGCAGCTCCGCTACAGGTCTCTCACCCATTCTCATATATCGATGGGGAGCCCATTGAAAAAGTGCTCCAGCATGACAAGCGGGGTGATCTCCTCCGGGGACTTAGCTTGATGGGAGTTGAGCCAGTTCTGGGTGGCCCTTGTGATGCAACATGCCCACTCTTCATGGGAGTCCTTCTCCCCTTTTGGCGGTATTGCTCCGGGGAGGCAGCATACCTGCCCAGGAGGATTTGTTTTTTTATGCACAGACCCCCATAAGGGGTCTCTGTTACGGTACCTCCAGTAATTAAATGCACAAACCGCCGTTTAGTGAATGTTCCCCATTCGCAATACTGTGGTCTGGTAGCGTAGACAGTGAAACCATGCGAACCGCCAGCTAGGGAACACTCCAAACTCCCGAACGGTACCTGTACGGCTCTTTCCCTTCTCGAGCTCCAAATACACGAATCGCCAATAGCAGCCGAACGGCAATAGTTTCCAAGCGGCAAATAATTCCAATAAGCAGTCTCTAGGCGCCGGTAATAAAATCCCCCCAATAACGAGACCAAGCTCCGCTTTGAGGGTAAAACACGAACTGATTTACTGTGGGCTACCTGCCCGGTATTTATGCAGGTCTCTCACTTGGTGGACACTCCCCTAGGGGACCAAATGGGAGACTGGAATAACAGAAGGACATGGGAACATTTCAGACATACATCCCCACAATATTCCCAGCATTCATCACAGTTCCCTCCCCTCTGCTCCGGAGATAATTGGGAAGTAATTCAATTATCTCCCCGAGCAGAGGCAAATCGCCATTTTAACTCAAAGTTATAAAACACATTAAAATACATAACTTTCTAATTGCCGAACATATTGCGTTCGTGTAACACATCCCCAGATAGCCTGGATCTGAGTGCATATTATTGGCGAATAGCGCTCAGATCCCATACGCATAGTTCAATCGCCATGGAGTCAAAGTCTATTACAGTTCTTCGGTATGCGATTGACTCCATGGGAAGGCTATCTGGGTTAAGTCCATTCGTGTTGTTGAATCTCCCGAACGGCCGGCATTCGTATGTTTTTCTCGATTGAGAAGGGGAGGTCGACAGCTTCAGCGATGTTCGTTTGAAAAAGTGTCCGTTTTCAGTTCCATGAAATAACCGTTGAACACCTCTGGTCTTTCGCATGGTTAAAATGGCCGCCGCCTCGTGGTCGACATACGAACGACGACCACCCGGTATTCGGTTTTAATTGAGAAGTGTCTGTGGTTAACCGCAACGTTCTAATTGGGATCAATAGGTTAACCAGCAGCACACTTCTCTTCTGGGTGGCCGTCCGTTCGGTAGTTCCGTTCGACAAAAAAAAGACATTCCCTTAAACAAAGCATACGAAAGGGGGAATTCATGCAAACGGCAAAACAGACGAACACAGTGTTTTTAGTCCATACAGATGGGTCTGTCACAGTCTCCATCCAACACAACACAAAAAAACATACAGGAGGGGGCTGGAGAATAGATAATCATCTCCCACTCTCGGAGATACTAACTAGACATAGGGTCACGCATGAGTACATTTTACATTCAGGGGGATACACTTTGGGGTTCGATGCCCCAGGACAGGAAGATGTTACAGGGTTAACACTTACATAGTTAAATAGCCCCAGGTGCCCTCTGGGACACCTGCAAAAAGTAGGATGATCGGATGTACAGAGCCAGAGATATCCGCGTTGAAAGTCTGTGACTCAAGGCTCTGTACCGTTGGGGAGCAGATGGGATGATCCCTGACACTCGTTTCCTTGCAGATTGCGATTTTCACACCTCGTTAGCGAGGTGTGAACGTTCTAATTGTAGTATCGGGGTGGTTCGGGAGATGAGTGCTCGCCCTGGTAGGCATTCAGCACCCCTCGTCAGTCAAAAGGTGTATTGCAGGATTTTATAGTCAAAATTATAAAAAAAGGAATGTGAAAGAGGGGAAATCCATGCATGTAAACAAGGCAATTCACAGTTTAAGCAGTCCTTTTAATTCGGGCTTTTTATCCCTGGCTTTTATCCCTGGTGTGCAGCAATTTGCTACTGCGATCAGACTGCACTGATTACACAGCTCCCGGCAGTTCTGTATCGATGCCAGGGCTGGAGTGATGTTACATCCTGGCTCCTGTCATTAGTTCAGGGTGGTAAGAGAGCTGTGCCGTGAGAGTGCAGGATGATTCCAGCAGCTCTCCTGCCTCCAGTGAGGTCTTCTCTAGTGAAGCTCCAGGTAACTGCAGTGGTGAGTAGGGGGTGCTCTGTCACCCAAGGTGCAGTGACCCACGTCCGTCAATTAGTACACTACTGGGTGCTGGATTGGACGTGCTTTTTTTCTATAGTGGGATCACACTTTTCTTGCAGGAGAAAAGCAGAAGTGGAACCCGGTAAGTTTTCAACTATACTCAGGGCCGGTGCAAGGATTTTTGGGTACATAGACGAAGATGTATCTTTCCACCTCCCCCCCCCCAAATAACATCTTCACCTATGTGCCTCTTAACCAGCCCCTCTCCCCGTCCATTAGTGGTCCCCTCCCTTCCCTGTCCCTTAGTGTTCTTCTAAGCTCTCCCCTCTTTTTCCTGTCCCTTGGTGTTTCTCTCCCCTCCCCTCCCTGTCCCTTGGTGTACCCCGCACCCCCTTAGTGGTCGCACTCCTCTTCCTGGTGTGCCTCCTACCTCTCTTGTAGCATTGCTGAGTGGAGGATATCCCCTACAGGAGCTTCAATTTTCTGTACCTGGCCGGACTGACAGGGAGTGCTCTCTCAGTGAGCACCTCCGGTCAGTCTGGCCGGGTACAGGAAACAGAAGCTCCTGTACTACGCTCCGCCATGCTTCACTCAGTGGTGAATACACACTGACAGTCACACACACTCAATGACAAACACACAGTCTCACTGATCTGACACACACTCATTCATTGACAGACACACTGATACTCACACACAGACTCAATGACAAAGATACTCTCACTGATTTGACAGACACTCACAAACACACACTGATAGACACACATACACTGCCACACTCATACACTCACATGCAACACTCATACAAGCACTCACAGACACACACACACTCATACAATCACTCACTCATGCACACAGTCACACAGACACTCACACACAGACAGACACACACTCAATCACAGACAGTCACTCACAGACACACAGACACGCATACACACACTCACTAATTATTTTAATAAATAAACATTTTCCACCCAGCCTCCCTACCTGGAGAGCTGGTGTGGATGATGAATCATTCCCTGGGGTCCAGTGGGGCTGCTGGGAGTTGTGCGGCAGTGCTGTGATCAGACGCAGCGAGGGAGCTCTAATCTCCACGCTCTGCTCCCTCGCGGGCTGCCTTCTGATACCGCGGGAGCCGGTATAAGACAGCAGCCCGCGAGGGAGCAGAGCGTGGCCTGGCAGGAGGGAGAGCTTCCCTCCTGCCGCTCACTGAAATATTGCGCCCCCGAAACCGGTGCGCCCTAAGGCGGCCGCCTGTGCCGCCTTATGGACGCGTTGGCCCTGACTATACTAAAATAGTCAAACTACAATGAATGAATCCAAGAGCACCATAACCACTACAGAGGACTCTAGTGGCTATGTGTTTGAATAGTAACTACAACTATATTAAACATCTACAGTTATATATTCTGAGTTTGAATCTTTGGGATTTTTGGCGAAAATATTTTTGAACTTACTGATGTCTTTCTCTTTGAAGAACATGAAACCAGACTGGGAAATGGTCAGCAATACATTCCCATGCTGTCAGTATATCTCTTGTATTACAGTAACAGAACGTCGTTCTAAGGAGGCTCATTCACATTAAGGCCAAAAACTCCACGTAAATATAGTCTACAAAAAGTCCAACCCTGTTATTTCATACTGACTTTCACAGCTAGAATTCACTTCCTATTCATCACAAATCCAAAGCGAATTCAACGTGAATTTCACATTTTAGGCAAAACAGACAAAATAAACGTGCAGCCGACTTTTACATTTAGAAAATTATATCATATTCCAATTCAGACAAAGCACAGTCAGGGCACCCAATGCAAATGAGGAGGTCAGATCTAAACATTCCTGATGATGGCTACCGGGTGAAATGCATGTCTCCTTAGACTAGACTTGAATCTTCTTGCCAAAACTTCAAACAGATGGAGCCTCTGGCTTAGGGGACACTATAACTATTTTTCCCGGTTTATGGTGGGATACAGGGGGATCTATTTATCTATTAACTGTGCACCACTGCAGTTTCGGGTTTACAACATGGAGGGAACATGTGCCATCTGACATATATGCAGGGCCGAGTATTTTGTCTAACTTTCAGATTAGAATAGGGACCAACAGGCACATGCACCCTTCCTGCTGCCCAAGATTCACTGACTTAAATTTATATTTTCCACTGACTCTTTGGATATTAAAATATATCTCCAGGAATTACACTCCAAAAAATGTGATTCCTCTTGCAGAACTTAAGCTACTTGACAGGCGCATATTCGCCCCCTCCAAAACTTACAACAAAAACACACTGACACTGATGTATTGGTCAATATGTCCACAGCTTTATTAATATTGATAACAAATTAAAGTTATTGCCCTGCCCCCATCCTGCCATGTAACATTGTTTGTCGAGAAAAAAAAAAAAAGGCAATGACCCATCCTTTCCATAAATATGAATAACATAAACAGTAATAACACACATCATAAACATAATATAAGTGCCAAACTTTGTTAAAAAACCACGGTAGGGGTATACCCCTACCACCCACAAAGTTCTGAGCCACCACTGAGCTCAAAACCTTCATAATGAACCTTTTAACCAAGCTCTTCACCAGCAGCCTAACTGCCATATTCTATTTACACTACCCCAGAGCCTTATTGTCCCCTAACTTTTCTCTCTAGCCCCGCCACAAGTTCAGACCTTGATTCCTTAAGCTGCCAGAGCTCCGTCACCCCTAAGGAACAAGGCCCTACTCAATACTTCTTGGAACCCCAGATTCAAGAGATCCCACCCCACGTCCGTGAGGTGGACCCCGTCCTGCCTAAAATACCCAGGCAACCTGTCCTCAAGCTCTCTGTGCCAAATCACCCCCCCAGCTTTTCTTACAAACTGGCAATCAGGCTATTCACTTTACCCCGGCAGCGCTCGATAACGGCCGTATTCCTGGCATGATGCCACTGTAGTCAGGGGACCATTTTGGACCAAAACCCAAGGACCAAGTCCCGTAGCCAGTTAATGTCCTGCTTCATCCATTTTACCAAGCGCCTTTGGGACACCAGGCCCAAATCATTGCCTCCAGCATGTAATAGCAGGAAATCAGGAGAACTTCCCCTTTCCATGAGACTATACACTGCCCCAATAACATTGCCTCAGCTAGCTCCCCGGTAACCAAACCACTTAATTGTGAACTGGCCCAGCTGTGGTCCTTGTAAATGAGCTGCAGCCCTCCTCTTAGCCCAGAACACGAACAAATGTCCCATGATCCAAGCAACTCGACCTCTGGAAACAAAACAGAACCATCAGCCGAGAGGCAGCGGAGAATCCCTAAACCCCTTACTTCAATCACACCAGCATCCCTAGTCGCACGTAGGATTGAAGCCGAACCGATTCCCACCTTCCCATTTTCTTTACCAGCTCATCGACCCCCTAGCTTCCATAGTTGCCCCAGTCTGGAAGGAGTGCGTCCCGAATTTTTCTGGCCTCAGGCCCAACCTATGAAGCCCCAAGTGAAAAACCCGAGCAAACTGGAAGAGCGACAGTGCCGAACCATCATCATGTAATAAAAAAGCGCCTTCACTGACTGGTTGCAACGCCCGATAACGTGTAAGAATGTTAACCGGGCACCACCATGTACCTGGGAGAAAATGTAACACCAAATCTGTCCCTTTCCCCTGCACATCTGTCTTCGACCTAGATAAGTGGATCACCACCTTATCCACCCGCGTAGTGACATCAGACACCTGAATGCTGGCCTTGCTTTTTCGCACTGACCATTTCCCCAATAAAATAAAGTCAAAACAAACACCGCGCAAAACATGCCAGCCTCAAAGCCCGAGAAGCAAATCTTGGGCAGCTCCCCTACCAGGGTCTCCAGAACACTGATAGACATTGGTCTCATGCATCAGGAGCCCCCTCCGGAAACCTTTTAACGCTTGTCGGATCACATAATGTATCGTCAAGTCCCCTCAACCGTGCAGCTTAAACCAAAATGCAAGTGGCAACATATTCCTGTCCACTATCAACCGGTTAAGCACCCTTTGCCAGGAGCTCAAACGTAAACTACAATAGGGCATCGAAGCGCGCCTCTCCGCATGCCCCCAGCTTCAGCCCGGCCCACGAGGTCTTCCATGACTCCCAAACTTACAGTATGCCGTCCATGTGCCAGGAGCCAAAGAAGCCTTCACAAGACCCCCAAACAGTCCGTTCCGAGCTGCCACATCTCGTCCGGGCAGTCCTACCCCTACTCCAGTGTTCCGGGCGGCGCCGTTCAGAACCAGGACCACTGAAAGTGAGACAAAGCATCATCCATGATATTCAAGTAACCAGGGAAATGTCACGCGCTTAAGACCACATTGCCGGACATACACATAAGGACAAATTTGCGCAAAAGCCGCACGACCGGCGCCGGCGACACGACAACCGATTGACCGCATGAAGCACGGACATGTTGTCCATGTGGAAAACCACTTTCATATCCTTTAGCAAGTGACCCCAAAGTGACAGTGCCACCAGAAGTGGTAACAGCTCGAAGAAAGCCAAGATGCGCAACAAGGCGCTCGCCACTCACGCCCTCAGCCAAGGCGCTGCACACCAGCGTCCGCAGAAGTACGCCCCGAGCCCATGCTACCCAAAGCATCTGTGAAAAACTCCAGATCCACTGCCGCAACCCCCATGTTGTGCCTAATCATTAAATTCATGAAGCACCAATATCCAAAAAGTAATAATCAATTACCTAATAAGGTTTATAGTGATACTGGCGGGCACACAACCCAGTTCGAGATGAGTGTCTTGGGCTATAGGAAAAAGAAACCACACAGTTGCAGATAAGAATTCACACCACACTTTATTGTCCACAAGGGGACCTAATACAAAGTAAGCTTAACTCTCCTTAAGTAGTTGCATGCATTCACTTTAAAACAGCTTAGCATCCGGATATATCAGCTTACGTATACATCACCATTAGAGGGGCTTGGTTGTGTCCTCTGCACTTGACTGGGGGAATTCTAGCAGTCAGCTTGGAGGGACCCTCTCTGGGAACAGCAGAGACCAGCAAAACGCGTCCGTATTACAGGTGGGTAGTTCTCCAAGTGATTGCCAAGTTTCTCCGTCTTTTATACTTTTTAGCAAGTTTGTAACTTTTCCAAGATTTCTTATCAGTGCAGCCCAGCATGTATCTTGTCATGCGCATTAAGTAATCAGTATGGTTGATCAGGCAAGTCGTGACCACCCAAGGCTCATGCCAGACACGTGCAGTATCTTATTCTATCTATGTCCCTACTCTTATCTTTCCATACATTTGTTGGCACCAATTCCCTCTGTTCAGCACGTGGGCCTTTTTGGATATTGGCCAGACATGCTATGGAATATTCCAGGCAATGTTGAATTTCTTAGTGCGACACAGTTTAAGCCAAGTGCCATCTTAACTATCTATGATAGATTAATTTGCTCATTAGTGATCAATCAATCATTCTTAATTAGTTAATTGGATTTTATCACAATTATCACACTCCACCTGCCTCAAAATCACCTTCCCATTAAACCCCCATAGGAACACTTCCCAGACCTCCAAGTCAGCCTTCATAGCGGAGGTGACCCAAATAAAGTGATGAGGCGAACGGATTCCGACCGTGGCCCTGGCCAGACTCCTACTTAAAACCCTCCCCTTCAGCACCACCCTAGGAAGGCCCAACCACCTCAGTCTATCTCAATGCCCAGGAAACTCAGGTGGTTGGGCCTTCCATCTTGGACCCTGCGAGGGGGACCCCAAACTTATCAGCCACCCATTCGATGGTCTGCAGCAGGTGAAAATAGCGCTGAGAATCAGCAGGCCCAACACACAAGACGTCGTTCAAGTACTGGACCACCGACTGACACCTTGCTTCCGTCTTCACCACCCACTCTAAGAACGTGCTAATCTTCTCAAAGTACACGCACAAAATCGGGCAACCCATCGGTAGGCACAAGTCGACAAAATACAAGCTGGCAAAGGCGCAACTCAAAAGGTGGTGGCAATCCAGGTTTATCGGCAGTAGGTGAAATGCTGCCTCCACATCCACCTTTGCCATGAGAGCCCCGGGCCCCGTCTCCCTAACCAACTCGACTGCCTGGTCGAAAGATGCATAGGATACTGAGCACAGGTCCCCATCGATATCGTCATTCACCGATGCCCCCTTTGAATAGGAGAGGTGGTGAATCAAACTGAACTTCCCTGCATCCTTTTTAGAGATGACCCCCATTTTTGGAGAAACCCGCAAATTGGGGAAGGGAAGGGACGTAAACCGACCTGCCATCCTGCCCAGCTGCACTTCAAGCTTCTCCCGCACCACCTCTGGGAATTTAAAAACTGACTTCAAGTTACGCACATTGGGGCAAACTCCCCTTTTTAAGGGAGTTTGCCATGCGTTTTTGGAGGGGCCTGCTTGCCCGCCTCCTGCCCTGTGACTATTCTCCAGCAGGGTGTTGTCCCAGGAACACTGCCAGACCAGGTGAAACTGGCTGCTTTTTCCCTCCTCAATCTCTCCTCAGCCCTTGCTATTGTTTAACACCATGTCGATCCAACTGTATTTGTGGGATCTGAGCACTTTTCGGACATATTGAGCGCTCAGATCCATCTGGTGATATGTTGGACATATAGGTTAAACATTGTACTAAATGAGTTATATATTTTTATGTAGTTTTTGTAACAGTTTTTGGACTTAGAGATAATTGGCTTACAACAGCCACTTAAGCCAATTATCTCCAGGATAGAGGAAAAGATAGACTGGCTGCACAGCCTAAATCTGAGGAACTGTTTTGGGCATGAAAGCCATGCTTGCAGTCGGTCAAATGTGACTTCCATAAAACATTTGAACCCCTGCTCTGATCTGGATGATATTTGGATATGTTGTTCACCCAGATCAAGGCTATCCAGTGATGTATAATGGGGTATGTTGTTGTTTTGGGGTGTTTCTGTGTTTTGTGTAAAACTGTATATTTTTTGCCTGTGGTAATTAGTTAGTTAAAGTTAAACGTGTCGTCCTGTTATTGGAGAGAAAGAAGATTTGTCCTTCTGTCTGCTGTCCCAGCTTGCAGGAGATTCAATGGGGAAAGTCCTTGTAAGGACTAGAGCTAATTCCCCATTCAGTTCCAGAGTTCCCAGGACTAAGTGTCGTCCAGTGCCTGGAGGTGTCCGGTGCAGTGCTGATGGTCCTTGGTAAGCGCTAGGAGCATCTTTCAACAGAGGTACTCAGTCAAGGGTGCCAGGTGATTCGTTTCACACACTGCCCGAACCCCCCCATTCTTGAATAGAGATATAAAACCCCTCCCCGAAGCCTATGCGCAACAACGCCGCATCTGCCTTGTTACCATATTGGCTTAGCCACTGTAGCATCACGTCGAGCTTCAACAGCGTTGATCCCCATGGCAACGGGAACAGTCCTGCCAGTGCCCACACCGGAGGATGCCCTAGTCTTACCTCGCTTAAAGCATCTGTTGAGGCCATGGGCACATCTGCAGCCTGAGCACTCATGCTTAAACCTGCACCCAGTGCCCCTCTTGCACTGGCCTTCATTGAAGAGCCAGCAAATACCTCACCTGAATGTGGCCGATGAAGAATACTGACTTCCAGCGTCGGACGCCGACCGAAAGGGTGTCGACTTCTGCGCCATCATAAGCTTCATCCATAAAGGCAGGTCCATGTGGTCCCACCGCATCCCTGGATTCGCCACAAGTCGATGCTGGAATTGCTCGTCATATTTCCACTACGCCAGGCCACCGTACGTGCGATAGGCCTCCCACACCCCATCCTTGTAGCAGAATACAAACCCGGTGATTTCTCCCCAATAACACTGGCTAAGAAGCAGAAAGCATGCAGCGCCTCTACCCTCGTTGCCACCGCTGCCCCAGCACCCAACTAAGAATGCCCACCGGAGCTACCGGTACCCAACACACCCGAACCCGGAACCCACACCCTCGTTGCCACTGCTGCTCCAGCTGGCCAACTGCGA
Source organism: Pelobates cultripes (assembly GCA_933207985.1). Classification (NCBI taxonomy): domain Eukaryota; kingdom Metazoa; phylum Chordata; class Amphibia; order Anura; family Pelobatidae; genus Pelobates; species Pelobates cultripes. Next base: position 960,598 of record OW240925.1, read on the forward strand.
CTCCGCTCTTCCTGAAATGCCCAGACGGTGCTAGGGAATGACCCTGTTCCTGCGCCCCCCCCCGTACTGGCACCAAACACCCTACATAATACACTCTGCTCAGTAAACAATAAGCCCTTTTTGAGGTTGTCAATCCTGAGAATAAGTCACAAAACTGAGTGCGCTATGATTTCATGCAGGAATCCCTGAAAGCAAAAACCTTAGAGACGTCCCCCCTGCAGTCCCACACTTGCCCCAGAAGTCAATTAAAGGACCAGTATAGTGCCAGGAAAACATACTCGTTTTCCTGGCACTATAGTGCCCTGAGGGTGCCCCCACCCTCAGGGACCCCCTCCCGCCCGGCTCTGGAAGGGGAAAGGGGTAAAAACTTACCTTTTTCCAGCGCTGGGCGGAGAGCTCTCCTCCTCCTCTCCGCCTCCGTTACGCCCCGCCGGCTGAATGCGCACGCGCGGCAAGAGCTGCGCGCGCATTCAGCCGGTCTCATAGGAAAGCATTTACAATGCTTTCCTATGGACGCTGGCGTGCTCTCACTGTGATTTTCACAGTGAGAAGCACGCAAGCGCTTCTAGTGGCTGTCAATGAGACAGCTACTAGAGGATTAGGGGGAAGGCTTAACCCATTCATAATTATAGCAGTTTCTCTGAAACTGCTATAATTATGAAAAAATGGGTTAACCCTAGAAGGACCTGGCACCCAGACCACTTCATTAAGCTGAAGTGGTCTGGGTGCCTAGAGTGGTCCTTTAAGCATTGCAGTGATTCAATAAAACTTTGTGAGTGCTGTGTAGTGTCCCTCAGAACTCGCCGGGCTCCCCATCCCGCTACTGGATCTGCTGAGGGCCGCACCTCCCTGAGCAAGCCGTCTTCCCTCGAGACTGGTGTCTACCATGTTGTTCACACCTCCTGCACTGTTCTACCTTGCACCCCAAAGTGTGACCAGCCCAGCCCAGCTGCCTTACCAGGAACCCATCATTGCCACCCTGGACATTCGAAGTGCGGCCTGCCGCTTGCGCCTGCCGACTGAACCCGTCCCGCCTGTAACCAAGGGCCCCAGAGGGTAGTGCCTCCTCGCCTACTCATGCGTTGCGCGGCCAACTGTGACTCCGCTCTTCCTGAAATGCCCAGACGGTGCTAGGGAATGACCCTGTTCCTGCGCCCCCCTCCCGTACTGGCACCAACCACCCCCCCGGTGCCGCCCTAGCCCAGCACCAATAGGCAACGTCCATGCCGTGCCGAACCAGCAAGACTCCTGAGGCCGTCCTCCTGACCATCCCCTAGGCCACCAGCCAGGTCCCTTGCGTGACTACCAAAGGGTCCCAGCCCAGTCCCAGTGACACCCCAAGTGGAGGAAGGGCCAAGTGCAGTAACCCTGGACAGAGTTATTCTCCCGGCCCTGTGACGGTCCCTGAATGCTACATTAACTGCCCCAGGGGGACCAGCTGCCCCACTCCCACCAAGGTCACTTGCCTGCTTGCGGGCTGCTCCTCCAGCGACACTGCTCCTGGTCCTCCTGGCAACAGCAGGCTCATTGCCCGGGGTCGCCCTCTTCCACTTGCCGGTCACATCAGAGCCCGTGCCTCGTCCCACTTCCCCCGACTGGGGAGCTGCACTGCCGTCCACATGGGAGTCCTTCTCCCCTTTCCGGGTCTCTGTAAACCTTCGGCGGTATTGCTCGGGCAGGTCGACAGCATACCTGGCCAGGTGGATCTGTTTGATAAAGGGATAGTCCCTGATCTGGTCTCCATGAGCGCAGCAGTCAAAAGGTCCTGCTGACGATCTCCTCCACCTCCTTGTGCACTTCCTCTTCATCTCTGGCACCTGGCTGGGGGGTAGTTGCCTCACTGCGTGCCTGGTCGTCCTCCATGAGCTCAGCAGTCAATTTGGCCTTGTTACGACCGCCAGGCATTATCTCTCTGGCTTCACACAAATCCTGCAATGTAGATCAGTTCAGGAGTTCAAGAAATTCCTGGAAGTCTTATATTTGCCCCACCGTGCACATGGTCCCATGCCCAAAACAGTTCCATAAACTCGACGACAAAAAACTGCTGGACAATTTAAGATAGCCGCCACATGTTTGAATCTGTTCCATTTAAAAGTCCAAGGGGCATTGTGCTAAGTCCCAACATGCATAAATAGTGTTTTTAAAAGGCAATACACCCCAGGGGCCATAGTCACAGGGCAAGAGGCTGGCAAGCAGGCCTCTCCAAAACCCAGTGACGATGTTACTTTTGCCACAGGCTGAATTCTACTACAGTTATCCTTTTTTGACACTTCTAACCTTTTTTTTAGTTTTAAGTCCCTCTAACCTTCTAGTCATCCTCTCCCCCAGCACTAAAGATCCTCTTCTATTCAGGTGTTATCCATCATGAGTATAAAGATTGTACCCAAGTGCAAAATCAGCCCAGTGCTGTAGAAACCCAAGACCTTCCTTCCTACACCATAACATTAGCCAACCATTGACCTCAGACTCCTGCTCAAAGACTATGAGCCTTGTCAACAGCTTTAAAATGATATATAGCATGCAGGGGTATCTTGTGTTATTGTTGCGTTAGTATGTAAAATGTTGTTTTATTATTATATTGTGTAACATCTTGTGCAATGGGTCTTGGCGTCCAGAAGACAATTAAATGATCTGTCTTAAGTACTTCTTATAGTCACCAGAACAACTACAGCTTATTGAGTATAATCATCACCTTCAGATTATTTGCACTAAACACTGTGTTTTCAGAGACAATGCATCTCCAAGGGACACCTCCACTGGCCACTCCTCAGATGGCTGTTAGAGGTGCTTCCTATGGCAGTGCTGCACAGTATGACTGACATTCGGTGTCTCCACCCTCTGCATGGAGATACTGAGCTTTCCTCATAGAGATGCATTGATTCAATGTATCTCTATGAGGAGATGCTGATTGGCCAGGGCTGTGTTTGACTTGTGCAGTCCCTGATCTGCCTCCTTGACAGTCTCAGCCAATCCTATGGGGAAGCATTGTGATTGGCTCAGACAACCGCTTCTGATGATGACCTCTGGCATCCTCTGACTTCGGCTTTACCTTGACTATCCTTTTGCTTGTGCCCTTGTCTGCACTGCAAATTGGAGCACTTTTCCTGCCCAGCCCTGTGCACAGGTGGCTTCTTACCTGGTCACCTTGGACTGTGTTTATCTGCAAGGGTGAGCATACATCTCTGCACTTCGGACTCCAACCAAGGTAAGGTGTCTATAATCTCTATTCCTATGCTGTATGCTGTAGCTGAATCCAGGACCAGCGGAGGAAAGGAGAAGGGACACTAAGAGACCTTGCTACCCGTGACACTCTCTAACCTCCTGCTGCCTTTCCACTGTCAGCAAAGGTAAAAATATTACGTTAGAAGTCCACTTCTTAGTTTGCCTACTAATTATCTGGGTTTTTTAAAGTCCTCAATCTCCCTTTGTCATTGGTACCAATATAGACCACGATAGCTGTGTCATTCCCAGCCCCTCCAAATAATCACTCCACTCCGTCAGCAACATGCCTCACCAGATTACTTTGGAGACAGGAAAATGTCCAATTGATGCTGGCAGATTACCCTGTCTATTATTTCAATAGCAGAAACCCCTACCACCACAAATTGTCTCAGCCTTCCTCCATTCTGGATCCCATTCTTACTAGAGGGGCTGTTGCCTGGATATTTGAAGGAACAGCTTACTCTAGCACAGCCACTCCTGAGATAACACTCCTAACATCTTCATTCAAGATGTTAGGACTGGATACATCATTCAATTTCCCTCTCCCCTCTGCAACCTTGCCCAAACTGTCAACCAGCTATCTGCCTGTTCCACAGCTGTCTCATCTCTTCCCACTCCATTACATGCCCATAATACACTTTGCTCAGTAAACAATAAGCCCTTTTTGAGGTTGTCAATCTGCCTGAGGAATCCCCGAGAGGAGAAGAAGTCACAAAACTGAGTGCGTTATGATTTCATGCAGGAATCCCTGAAAGCAAAATCAGTCACCATACAGAGTGCACCATGACTTCATCCAGGAATCCCTGAGAGCACAACCAATCACCAAACTGAGTGCACCATGACTTCAGCCAGAAAAACCTGAGAGCACAACCAGTCACCATACCAAGTGCACAATGACTTCATCCAGGATACCCTAAAAACATTATTTATATCCATAATTCTCACCTTTTGATAGTTTCTTTAATGGGGTCAGAAGCGTTAAATACCTGGTGTAGTTTCTCCTCTGCTTGCACAGTTTTACAAGCAGAATTCAAGTGTAGGTATTGTATGAACAAAATATCACTTATATGGTAATCTCACTGTAACGGAACCGCTGGCACCCCGACCGGGTACCTTCCGCCGACGGAGGCTCCTAGTGCTTTCCGAGGACTCCAAGCACTCTGCCCGACACCATAACCACTGCAGACCCCACGAACCACCGCAGCTTGGTTGGGGTCTCGCCGTCTCCACCCACTCTGGACGCAAGACCAGGGTCCAGCTTCCAGTAGGTCGACCTCTCCAAATTCCATAGAGCAGGAACAGGAACAAGCTCTTAGCAGAGCTTAGTGATTATACCCTGGGGAGTATAGTGATTATAGCAATCCCCAGAGTGTAGTTTCTCCAATCCCCCAAACATGAGCCGAAACTGCATGAAGGTACAAGATGATCTGACTCCAATGAGCATTTATTACTCCTTATATACAAGTTTTCAGGCCAGAGGCACACCCCCTGGACCTGGTAGTAAACTGTGACAAAAGGGACACAAACCAATGGGAACACTAATTAACATAATAACACTCCCACATACACAATGAAATCCCTTCTCTCCATCCTGGCTTAAGGCACTGCAGTAAATTCAATTATCTCCAGGTACAGAAAATCTACATTTTACACGAACAGCAAAAATACGTAAAAGTACATAAAAATACATAATTCTTATTTTATTACACAGAACCCCCACATTTAACCTATCCCCAGATAGCTTGGATCTGAGCACTCAATCTAGGTGAACAGCGCTCAGATCCCATGAACAGAGTAGATTGTCCACGGGGTAAAGCATAGCAAGGGCTGTTGAGAAACCAAGGAGGGACAAAAGCAGTCAGTTCCAACTGGTTTGGCAGTGTGCCTGGGACAACGCCCTGCTGGAGAACAATAGACAGGAAACGGGGGAGGGGAAGAAACACACCTTCCCATGGATTCCAATGGGAAGAAACTGTCTTTATAAGCCAATAAGCCCCAAATAGTCTTTTTAAATGACAATACACCCCAGGGCCATAGTCATGAGGAAGGAGGCTGGCAATCAGGCTCCTCTAAAAGCTGGGGGCAAAGGGCAGCTTGTCACCTAAAAATCCAGGGACAAAAGGCATTTCATCACACTCACAATATCAGAGGATCTTAGCCTGTTTCAGTGTTAGTAAAACCAGTCAGCCTCACTTCAAGGTGAAAATATTGTTGTGAAGTTGTGTATCAGACATACAATGAAAATTACCAATTGCCACTTTATGTATATATAACAACTACATTTTAGCAATTCCAGTTTAGGACTGAGCTTACATAATTCTGCTAATTTTGAAATAACAAACTGGTTTTCAAGAGAATCACCAATCAATAACCATGAATAAATACTTGTTTGATTTAAGTCCCTGAAGAACTCCAGAAGAATGGTTAGCTTTGAGGACACTCTTTGTAGACAAAACATTTGAGAAGAAATGAGTGTTAAAATGCGGGTATGAGAGTGCGGCAAACCTAGCCACTTTAGATTATGCGGTTATAGGTCTAAAGGTTGTCCTTTAAAGCTGGTCCAATTCTGTTAGTTTCTGTATTTACTTGTAACTGTAATAGAGAGCATTTGTATGCTAGCAGCCGAAAGCCGCTAGCATTCATATGGTAGTTTCACGAACAGTGATTTTCCACACTGTTCGTGAAACGAATAAAGTACTGAATGGTACACAGGTCGTGTGGCTCCCATTAACTGATTGCAACATTGTAGCAATCGGCTGCTAATTGATTTCCCGGGTGGCCATCGTTCGGCTACCGACCACGAGGCGGCGGCCATCTTGGATTTCCGTTTTGCCCTGCGGTGTTTGGTCGTCGAGTGCCTGGAACTAAAATCACGAACACCGCTGGACTTCCAAGCTGTTCGGGAGCGCCGGTCTTTCGGTACTTTTTCCCCAATGGGTTATTCGTGACTTTTATGATGAATGTATATTAAAGTGTGTTTTCGTGCGGCGTTTGGTTATTTATGCTGGGATCTGAGCGGTACTTTCACAAAGTGTGCGCTCAGACCCCAGCTATCTGCTGAACGGTCATTTGGTACAATAGCACGAATAAAATATAAGTTACTGATTTTTGTGTGAAAAGCCGGTTCTGCTGTACGGAGGGATAATCCACTTAACAGGATATTCTTGTGGGAGTATCCCTCTCGTACAGCAGTGCATGGTGGGAGAAATGCCTGCATATTCAGTTCCCCATGTAGTCCCCTGCTGTACAACCCCTGTAAAGTAATTAAGGAAACCCCTTGCATGGGGAAGCACATAAATACTAGATGTGATGAGAGCAATCTCGCCACATTGCATTGGAGGAGCCTGGTTGCCTGCCTGCTCCCTTTAGACTATGGCCCCATGTTGAAATGCTTGATTTTCCCCTGCAAAGACACGAAAGCCGGGTCATTTGGTGCTTGCCCTGTTTGAGCGGTGATACCCCAGATAGCTATGCCATGGAGCCCATTCGTATAATGAAAGACTTTGGCTCCATGGCAATTGAACTGTATGTGTGTGCTCTGAGCGCCATTCAGTAATAATGTGCACTCAGATCTGAGCTATCTGGGGATATGAATGTACCTGTTTTATGCAATCGCTGCACAGTTATATATTTTTATGTATTTTATTGTCTTTTGCTGCCATGTGTTCAATGGAGTTTGGGCTCTGTCCTTTGAGATAATTGGATTACTTCCCAATTATCTCCAGGATAGAAGACTCTGTGGAACTGGTTTTGGGCAGAAAAGCCATGCTTCATTTGGTCACAAAGGACTACGATCTATCTTTTGAACCAATGGACCAATTTGGATGATTTTGACAAATGTTTGTACTTGGAGTATGCTGATTCTGAAAATGTAAGTTTTATGTGAATGTGATGTATACTTTTAATGTTATGAATAATTGGGAAAAACTGTATTTCTCTGCTTGTGATAATTACATTACCCATTGTGTAAGGCAATTGTATCACAGGCAGAGGGGAGGATTTTGTGTGGGAGTGTCTGCGTGTATTGTACATGTTTATTGGTTGTTTTCCAAAACCCTGTGGGTGGTACTAATGTGTAAGAATGTGTATATAAGAACAATAAACCCACAGCTCTGGCTGTTCACTGCTTGACCCTCAACATGGAGCTTTGTCTCGTTCTTGGGGGGCATTTATTGTATGCTGTTTCCGTTCGACTGCTAAGAGTGTAAACCTTGTATGTACCTAGTGGGGAATCGCGATGCAGCCTAGAACAAAAACTAACCCCATTCAACCCCCCAATAATGACAGACCACTTAGTATGGATGAACAGGCCACAGCATTTATTATTACAAGCTAAATTTACTGCATAACACATCCATAACTTTATTTATTAAATCTCTTTTTTCTGTAACCAAAACGTTAGACATAAATAAGCATAAATTAACCTATATACGTATATAACGCCACACATAGTGTTATACAGTGACCCAACCGTCCTTGCTATTAAACATACAGTGGTTCCTAATCACTACTTCCTCTCACCTCCCCCCTCGTCATAAAACTCATATCTTTCCAATGCCCACCATCAGCCGACCTTATCCACGCTCGATGGGCACGACACCTCAGGTAACCTAATGTTAACCTTTTGAAGCAGGGGAGGTTGAGACCTTAAAAACTTGTTCATCTCATTCCATATACTTAAACGTAACCCCTCAAACTCAATTGGCAAGGACATACCCCCGGCTAGCTGTGACTAAATATACTAATAGGGCGGGAGGGAAGCTGTTTGCTGGCCCGAATCCCAAGTGGCACTGAGGTAAGACCTCCCCCACACTAACTTACACAGAACATAATCCCACCCACACACTCTTTCCCAACCAATCCCATGCATCTATCCCCACACTCCTACATGTGCCCTTGTCCGCTTAGCTGCGCTATCTCCCCAGGGCCTTCTTACAAAAGACTCGAAATGACTCCATTATTGTTATTACATGTTGCTACTGTTACAACCCTATACGTTTAACCAGAGGAAACACGAATGGATTACACAAATTCTTATAAAGACCCCATTCGTGATACAAATGAGAGACCACCCAAACGCTGGTGTGTGTCGCCAATTAACCTCTTCACCCCGCAAAGTACCGAACGGTCGACCACCCGACCAGCGGAGTGTGGCACCCATTAACCAACCAGGCGCCTGTGGTCTGCGGTTAACCACAGACTAATTGACGGGCCTGGAGGATCGACGTTCGCACACAAATCACTGAAGGGAACCTACCGAATAACCTCACGAATGGAGACCCCCTACAGTGGGTCATGTGGCAGCAATTAGCCTGTGGTTTCTGCGGTTAACCGCAACCATGCTACCAGGTGGTCCTCGTTCATGTACCGAACGAGTTCCACTACCAGACAGACAGCGGGGATTTGCATGAACTTATACCCGAGTTTAGTTCCATAAGTTGGAGGCGAGGTCCCACTGTTCGTTAAACCGTCTAAAAACATGGCCGCCATCAGAGACTCATGAGCCAAAATACCGAACGGACTATATACGGCAGAAATAGATCATTCTGCTCGTGGGACTGGAGCGCCATTCGTATGTTTAATGTGCTCGAACGCGAGCTATTCAATGAATGGTAGAATGAACTGTTTTCCTCTATTGATATTAAAGTTATGGATTTTTATACAGTTTTATGAGGCATAATAAAACGTGGTCTTTTGTGCGCTTGGAGGTAATTAGATTGTATAACCGTTGGCCTCATTATCTCCAAGCTGGTCGGGTACTAATTCGAATGATACACTGTACTATGATTGGTTACCTGTTTGTAGTGTACCTGTATTCCATCAGGTCCACAGGGGGCTGTCATTGGACCTGAGGAATCGCATAAATTGCCATGTTTGTGTGCCAGTAAAGCCAGTTCGTTTTGACCCTCAACTTGCAGCCTCGACTCATGTTGTAGGGATCCGGGATATTGATGCTTATACCACGTTTAGGATATTCTACACTTGCAGCTTACTACCGAAGGAACTCCGTTCGACTCTCTACAGCGGGAACCAGGGCCTCCAAGCGATCAACCCCCCTGCTAGACCGGGGGCAATCGTAACAGGCCTTTCTTATGGTTTTTCCTATTCGGCTGTTTGCAGCATTCGTATGGTTACGGTCTGGCTGTTTACAGCATTCATACGCTTCTCCGGTTCAGTGGATTGGTGTCTACAGCAGCTGTGCCTGTGTCTCTGGAAGGGGAAGATCTACTAAACGGCGGTTTAACCCTTTTATGCCTGGGGGTGCCGTTACACTGGAGCTGTGAATAAAATCGTCAGTTGACTCCCAGAACTGTGTTTTGTCCGGTTACTGGGGGATTTGGGATATTGCCTTCATTTTCAGCGCTTTACATGGATTCCTTTCTGTTCCAGTGGAGATATTGGGATTTAATATTGCAGCTCCGCTACAGAGAGCAACGACCTTGTGGTCTCAGCCAATGTTTGTTTACTAGGATTAAATGGTTGGGAAGATGATACTTGGTCCATGACCTTGGTTTTAGATGCTTCCAGTGGTTTTCCCCAGACCATGCAGTTCTACCACATCTGCCTGAGGGAATATGAACGTGGCCTGGGAGCAGAGTAAAAGAAAAGTGCTTAGATTTGCAATCTCTTAATATCTATATAACTAGTATCTGTCAATGCAGACGATATCGATGCTTTTAATCACGTTATGATCCATGACAGGTCAATTGTATAGCTTTTTATAAACACGGGCTAGCAATGACAACAGGTTATAGAAAAGAAGGCTTAAAGAGTGAGAAATCAGGAAGACAGTTTGGGCATTTGAGAATGATCATTCTACACATGTTACTGGGATCCAAAGGACAGTAGTTTGCCAAGACAGACAGCGTATCTTGGAGAGTGAGTTAGAGATGAATCTTGTGGTTTGTTAACTGAATTAGGAAAGGGGAGGAAGAAGGGCCAAAAAAATAAAGTCTGGAACAGATTCTGACAAAATATACTAAGAGGAATGAAGAATGGATTATAGTTCAACAGCTATGGATTGCAATTCGTGTACGATTCACAACAAATGGGATATTAAGAACTCCGAGCAGCCATGTTTCATTCACATGAAAAAATTACTCATTCACTAAACAAGTCTTTTTAAAAACAAAATTGCAAAAATAGGATGAAATTTGAATTGGTAAATGTTTTTCCAGTTTAGGCATTTTGGTCTAAAATCAAAGGAAATCGGTATATAAATATTGTTATGCCACTAAAACGATGTTACGTCACTTTTTCCCCACTTTTTCCCAACTTTAATTTAATATATTGTGGTGCATATACTTTATATGACATTAATGGCTCACTCCAAACATCAGAACCACTACAGTTTTATGGTTTCTCTAAGCACCATGACCACTTTAGTTATTTGAAGTGGTCATGGTTACTGGAGTCTGGATGTGTAGGGTTTCACTTTGAAATGTGTGGCCAGCCTCAAGTCTTCAGGACCATGCAGGAAATGCTTCTGATGTGCTCTAAGTCACTCAGACAATCAGTCACTTAGACAGCCACCACTAGAGAGACTTCCTTGTGTGGACCTTCAATCTCATTCATCCAATATATCTCCATGAAGAGATGCTGATTGGTAAAGCGCTTGGATCGCAATGTCTGTGTATTATCCCCTAATGCTTCCCCAAGGGAAAGCATTGGATTGGGTGAGATTATCTGTAATGATGACATCAACCATGGGAGGAGCTGCAGTTGTGGTAGTACCAATGACTAAAACTAGATACTGAGGAATTAAACAATGTAAAATGTTTTATTGGTGTAATGGTGGGGGGGACATGAAGTGTCTAAATATCTAAAAATCTAATCTAAACATTTAGGGAAGCACTAATATTAGGAGTACATGTTAGTATTCTAATGTTCCTTTCAACAATCTACAACATGCGCATTATTAAACCAATTCCAACATTATTGCATTGGTTTGGAGTTGTTACACTTACCTTTATTCATCACTTTGTCTTTGTCACGTATTCATCCGCACATGAAATTGTAGTTAATGGCATTAACTGTCCTGACAGGAAAAGTTGTGCCGAGCAACAGGGCTGCAATCAGAAATTTTGGGGCCCCTGACACAGCTCAAGGTCTGGGCCCCCCGGTGCCTGCACCCAAGTCTGCCCAAAGTGGTGCCCCCCCCGAGTCCGCCCACAGGGATGCAGGGCCGGTGCAAGGATTTTTGCTGCCCTAGGCAAAAGTAAAGTTTGTCGCCCCCCCATGTGACATCACAATGCCCCACCCATATGATCTGCCATGTTAACCAATGCCAGTGCTGCAGTGCCGCCGTGTTTACATTAAAAGGTCTGCAGGGACAGGCTAGACACCAGCTGCAGTGGTTCTGGGGACTATAGTGTCCCTTTAATGGTAAATTAGAGATTAGCGCCACAAATAATATACTAGATTGCCTACTTACAACCAGATGAGGATGATGATGGGTTCTAGCTGACGTCTGGCTCCACTGGTCTGGTGAAGAACAGGCTCTCAGGAGGCGGTTTGTAACTGTGGTCACAAAAATAAATGTTCTGGGAGAACGGGAAGCAGCTCCATTTTTTTGAGGGCCCTTTACACAGCTCAAGGTCTGGGTCCCAGCAGGGCCGGTGCATGGATTTTTGCCGCCCTAGGCAAAAGTAAAGTTTGCCGCCCCCCCCCCCCATATGACATCACAATGCCCCATGTTAACTAACGCAAGTGCTGCAGTGCCGCCGTGTTTACATTAAAAGGCCTGCAGGGACAGGCTATAGACACCAGAACCACTACATTAAGCTGCGGTGGTTCTGGGGACTAAAGTGTCCCTTTAATGTGAGGTAAATTAGAGATTAGTGCCACGAATAATATACTAGATTGCCTACTTACAATCAGATGAGGATGGTGATGGGCTCTAGCTGCAGTCTGGCTCCACTCGTCTGGTGTAGAACAGGCTCTCTGGAGGCTGTTTGTGTTCTGGGAGAACGGGAAGCAGCTCCATTTTTTTAAGGCCCTTTACACAGCTCAAGGTCTGGGCCCCAGGGTCCACCTTCATGTTCCACCAATTAGTTTGTTCACAGGAGTAGGGGATGTCGTGATATGTATGTAAGGAATGCATTGTGTGAATCTGTGTTTGTATGTGTAAGGGCTGCAATGTGTGTTTCTATGTATGTACGGGATGCAGTGTGTGCGTCTGTAAGGGGTGCATTGAGTGTGTGTAAGGGGTGCATTGAGTGTGTGTAAGGAATGCATTGTGTGTTTCTGTGTGTGTAAGGGATGCATTGTGTGTAAGGGTTGAATTGCTTGTGTGTGTGTGTGTGTCTGTGTGTGTAATGCATTGTGTGTTTTTCTGTGTGCAAGGGGTGCATTGTGTGTGTGTGATGGATGTCAATCTCTCCCCCCTCCCTTGTCACTCTCTTCTCCCCCTCTCCCTCCCTCGTCACTCTCTTCTCTCCCCCCTTGTCTCTCTCTTCTCCCCCCCTTGTCCCTCTCTTCTCCCCCCTCTTGTCCCTCTCTTCTCCCCCCTCCCTTGTCACTCTCTTCTCCCCTGCGTGTCCCTCTCTTCTCCCCCCTCCCTTGTCACTCTCGTCTCCCCCGTTGTAACTCTCTTCTCCCCTCCCCACTCTCATTCCCCCTCCTAACCCCGTCAATTCCCCTCCCTGTCAATTTCTCCCCCCCACCTTGTCAATTTATTCCCCCCACCCTGCCTGTCCATTTATTCCCCCACCCTGCCTGTCCATTTATCCCCCCCTCCCTGTCCATTTATTCCCCCCCCCTCCTGTCCATTTTAGTTTCCCCTCCTGTCCATTTTGTCCCCCCACCCTGTCCATTTATTCACCCCCTCCTGTCCGTTTGTTCACCCCAGCCTGTCCATTTTATTTCCCCCTGTCCATTTTGACTTTCCCTCCTGTCCATTTATTTCCCCCTCCTGTCCATTTATTCCCCCCCTGCCTGTCCATTTATTCCCCCCCCTCCCTGTCCATTTATTTCCCCTCCTGTCCATTTATTTCCCCTCCTGTCCATTTTATTTCCCCACTCCCTGTCCATTTATTTCCTCCCTCCCCCTGTCCATTTATTCCTCCCCCTCCCCTCCCTGTCCATTTATTCCCCCCACCCTCCCTACCTCTATTGTAGCATGGCCGAGCCCTGTATGGTCCGCGGGTACAGGTTGCTTTTGTTTCCTGTACTCGGCCGGACTAAAAGGAAGTGAACACTCAGTGTGCACTTCCTGTTAGTCCGGCCGGGTACAGGAGACAGATGCTCCCTGTACCCGCCGGCTATACAGGGCTCGGCCACGCTACAGGGAGGGAGTGACAGGAGGGAGCACTGAGCGCTTCCCTCCTGTCAGCCCCTCTCCTCATGCTGCGCCCGGGCGGTGCGGTCCGCCCTCATGGACGCACCGCCCGGGCAAAGCTGCAGCCGCCTGAGGCGCTCTACAGAGCACTCGGGCGGCTGCAGCATTAGGGGGGCCGGTGCTCCTGGCGGCGCACCTTCCCAAGGGGCGCCCTAGGCGGCTGCCTAGTCCGCCTTACAGCTAGCGCCGGCCCTGGGTCCCAGGGTCCACCTTCATGTTCCACCAATGAGTTTGTTCACAGGGGGTGGAGTGTGTGTGTGGGGGATGTCCTGATGTGTGTAAGGAATGCATTGTGTGAATCTGTGTTTGTATGTGTAAGGGCTGCAAGGTGAGTTTGTGTATGTAATGCAATGTGTGCGTCTGTAAGGGATGCATTGAGTGTGTGTAAGGGGTGCATTGTGTGTTGCTGTGTGTAAGGGATGCAGTGCTTGTGTATGTGTGTCTGTGTGTAATGCATTGTGTGTTTTTCTGTGTGCAAGGGGTGCATTGTGTGTGTGTGATGGATGGCAATCTCTCCCCCTCCCCCCCCCATCGATTTCCTTCTCACCCTCCCCCTGTCAATTTCCTTCTCCTCCCCCTCCTTCTTCTCCCTGTGGCAAACCTAGCCACTCGGACTATAACTGGACACTATGCCTTTAAGGGTTGCCTATAGGTCTGGAGAGAGATGCGTTGTACCTGTATGTGCCTGCTTCATGTATTCCCTGCATTGCCTGTACCTATCTGTTCCGCCGAATGCAAATGGCGGTTTGTATGGGGATTCCCGTTCGTTTCGCGAACGGCACTTTGGAGGGCCGTTCGTGAAACGAATGCGATACCCCCTAATAGCCCACACACTTAGAGGCGTGTGGCGCTAGTTAACCGATTGCAACATTGTTGCAATCGGTTATTAGAGGCTCTCCTGGGTGGCCGTCGTTCGACTACCGACCATGCGGCGGTCGGCCATCTTGGATCCTTTGTTCCCTCAGCGGGGTTATGTCGTCGAGCGCCTGGTACTAAAAACGGCTACTCGACGGCATGAGCCCCGCTGAGCCTCCAGGACGTTCGGGAGTTTCGGGACGTTCGGTATTTTGTTCCCTAATAGCAATCGGTTCTTTTTGTATGTTTTATATGAATTGTGTTGTTCGTGCGGCGTTCGGTTATTTTAGCTGGGATCTGAGCGGTAACCTCACGAATGACCCCAGCTATCTGCCGAACGTCCATTCGTGTAAATCCACTATATATTCACCAAGTTATCGATTTTTATGCGAATTATCGGTTCTGCTGCACGAGGGGATAGTCCACTTAACGGTGCATTCTGGGAAGACTATCCCTCTCGTGCAGCGGTGCCTGATGGGAGAAATATGGTGTAATGTAAGTCCCCCATGTAGTCCCCTCCTGTACAACCCCTGTAATGTCAGTTTGGAAACCCCTTGCATGGGGAACTGCATAAATACTGTGACCTGTGATTAAAACCTCAGTTGACTCCCAGCCTATGTGTCGTCTAGTTCTTGGGAAGGAAGGGTTACTGCAGTGCTGTTTGGATTAATATATGCTGATTCCCTGGATTATCCTTTGTTGTTCCTGTTACCCAGCGGAGATATCGTGGATTATACTGCCTCTCCGCTACAATTGGTGGCAAGCGACGGGATTGAATTTACACAGCAAAGCAACGTTCGGCAGATTTTTAAACGAATCAAGGAACAAGCATTCGGGAATTAGCGCATTCGAATAAACCTCACGAACAGCAGGTGAATGGGAACAGATTACGCCCTGCTAAAACGGAGCACATTAAAGGAGCTGCTGGAAGCAAGAGGAGCAATCGCCAGTAACAAGGCAAAGGCTGTCCTAATTACGGAGCTCATGGAAGGAGACAGAGCCGCAGCTGCTGCAGCACCTCGAATGGAGGGACAAACCCACGAATTTACAGCGGAATTCCGAGCACGAATGGCTTTATTTCCTGAACCCCCATCTACAGAGATGATTAACCGGCTGTTCGCTGATGTACAGGAGTACATTATGGCTAGGGGACCGCCAGGGAACCAGCAAGCCGGGGAAAGAGCCGCAACGCCAGTCCATATTTTCCCAGGGAAAGCCAAAATCCCATATCAAGCCTTCAAAAGCTATGTGGAGACAGAGGGTGGCGTTGACGACTATTTACAGGATTTCGAGAGACTGTGTTTGCTGCACGAAATTAATGATGCAGACAGAGTACCCCTACTAGCGGGGAGATTATCTGGGCGAGCCGCCGAAGCGTACCGGGCAGTACCAGACGAGGATAGTAGAGACTACGCTAAAGTAAAACGGGCCATCCTAGCCCGGTATGCCATCACATCAGAGGCATACCGAAAGAAGTTTCGGGACATTAAAAAACCCACTAAGGACACCCATGTGGAATGGGCGCACCAGCTGCAACGAGCTGCCAAGGGGCCGCCCAAGTTGATACATTGGAGGGGGCTGTTCTAGCTAATTCTTCAATGGCGTCCCGACCTACCTACAAAACTGGATCCGGGACAGAAAGCCACACACCCTGCAGGAAGCGGCTAATATGGCAGACGATTTCCAGGACAATCGGAGAGATCAACCCATACCAACCCGAGCCACCATCCCCCCTACAACGGACCAGCCCTCCAGGGGGCCCCGCAACGTACCAGCGCCAGGGGTAAACCAGAATTCCTACCCCCCCAGATATTCAGCACGTCCACCAATCCGGTGCCATACCTGCAACCAACAGGGGCACATCCAGAGAGACTGCCCACGGAACCGGCCTCGACCCAGCTGGAATAACGCCGCCCCGAGTAACCGGGCCGCAGTCCATTGTCTACAGGCCGAATCCTACCAAAATCTGGAGTTGGGGACAACCCGGGAGGAACCCCTCGGCACTCTACACGAGGTGAACCCTATCCAGGCCGCCTCCGATAACCGCCAAGGGCACCGCCAGGAAGTACACATGGAGGGGAGGAAAGTACAAGGACTTCGTGACTCTGGAGCCACCCTAACTCTAGTACGCAGTCATCTGGTACCAAAGCCCAAGCTCACGGGGGACTGTGTGGCTGTGCGGGTGGCTGGGGGAGCCATTTACAAAGTACCCACGGCCAAGGTGCACTTGAATTGGGGAGCGGGGCACGGGAATGTATATGTGGGGATGATGCAAGACTTGCCAGCGGATGTGATTTTGGGCAACGATTTGGGGGAGCTGACTTCAGCTTTTGTTCCACAGCCCACCATACAAGAAGCATACCCGGTTGTGACCCGGCAACAGGCCCGCACCACTGCACCATCCGAACACTCTGAGGCTCAGGTAAGCAATGACCCTCCCCTAACCCCTATCATGCCCTGGGCCAATTCCATATTGTTCGGGGCCGAAGTAGCCCTAGATCCTTCGTTACAGGTATACAAAGACCGCATGGATAAAGATCAAGCCGGGTTAGAGGGGGAAAGATATATCTGGGACAAAGGACTACTATATCGGCACGCAGAGAAGGTAGTGTCCGGGTCAATACCGTTGCCCATTAAACAGCTAATAGTGCCTCGAAAGTATAGGTTAGAGCTGTTACGCATAGCCCATGATATCCCTCTGTCTGGACACCTAGGCATCAGTCGGACCAAGCACAGGCTGACCCAAAATTTCTTTTGGCCAGGTATTTCCCAGGATATTAAGCGATATTGTCAGACCTGCGATACCTGCCAAAGGGTAGGCAAGAGGGGGGACAGATACAAAGCCCGACTACGGTCTCTGCCCATCATTGAAGAACCATTCAGTAGGGTGGCAGTAGACATCATAGGTCCCCTTGCAAAACCCAGCCCCTCCGGCAAGAAGTATGTCCTAACTGTGGTGGACTACGCCACCCGGTACCCCGAGGCAGTGGCCCTACCGAACGTACACGCAGAAACGGTAGCCGAGGCCCTGATGAGGATATTCACCCGGGTAGGATTTCCCCGGGAGATTATCTCCGATAGAGGCACCCAGTTTACTGCTGAAGTGACCCATCAGCTCTGGAAAATATGTGGGATACAACAAATCCTCAACTCCCCATATCACCCCCAGTCCCATGGGCTCTGTGAACGGTTTAACGGAACCCTGAAACAAATGATCCGCACGTTCATGGACACCCAAAAAGACTGGGAGCGGTTTTTACCCCACCTACTGTTCGCATATCGAGAAGTGCCGCAAGAATCCACCGGATTCTCTCCGTTCGAATTATTATTCGGGAGGAGAGTGAGGGGACCTCTTGACTTGATACGGGAACACTGGGAGGGAGACTAAACCATTAATGGCACCCCTATCTTACCATATGTCCTCGAGTTCAGGGAACGCCTGGAGAGGCTAACCCAGACCGTCCGAGACAATCTCCAGGTAGCGCAACAACGACAGCGCCGATGGTATGATAAGGGAGCCAGGGACCGCAGCTTCCAGGTGGGGCAGAAAGTCCTAATCCTGCGACCCGTCCACAAAGATAAGCTGCAGGCTTTCTGGCAGGGCCCATACAAAGTGGTGGAACAGATCTGTGACACCACCTATGTGATCGGCCCGGTTACCGGCGTGGGAGGCAAACGCATGCTCCATGTGAACATGCTCAAGCCATACCACGAACGTACTGAGGAAGTCACCGCAATCTGTGCCCCTGCCACGGAAGATTTTGATAACCTACCCCTACCCGATCTCCTAGACCAAGAGGGCCAGAGCGGAGATCTCGGAGAGGTACAGTTAGGAGAAAGATTAAATGCCCAAGAACGGGCCCAGGTACAAAAGTTGCTTCGGGAAAAGAAGGCCACGTTTTCCAATTTACCCGGCTATACCCCGTTGGCTACCCATAAGGTAGAAACGTTAGTGTGACGAGACCAATCTCGCCACATTGCATTGGAGAAGCCTGGTTGCTCGCCTGCTGCCTTTGGACTATGGCCCCTTTGTAAAAGACTTTATTTTTGCAGGCAGAAAAGCTGTATTCGTGCTTTTCTGCCGGTTGTTCGGTAGTTTCAATCTACCGAACAACCGTACGAATGACTGGACCACCTGGGAGCTGGAGTGTGCCGGCAATTAACCTCCCTGAAGCTGCGGTTAACCGCAGCTTAATTGATGAACGCTGGGTGGCCGCCGTTCGTATCCCGAACACGAGGTCGCGGCCATTTTAAACCATACGAATGAACAGCGGTGTTCGCCTCTATTTTCATGGAACTAAAATCGGACACAGTTTTGCGCGAACACCGCTGAAGCCGCCGACCTCCCTTCTTGTTCGGTGAAAGCACACGAATGACCCGGTGTTCGGTATTTTTGTGTGAATTCTTATACCCCAGATAGGAATCCCATGGAGCCCATTCGTATGAAACTGACTGTAAAGACTTTGGCTCCATGGCGATTGAACTGTATTCGTGTAGGCTGAGTGCCATTCACTTAATAATGTGCACTCAGACCTGAGCTATCTGGGGATGTGTTACATGTCGGTGTTTTATGTAGTAAATGTTACTTTGTGCATTTTAAAGTATAATGCTGTTTTGTGTTCCCACGTGTGTAATGGAGTTTTGCCTTTGTCTTGGGAGATAATTGAATTACTTCCCAATTATCTCCCAGGGCAGAGGGGAGGAAGCCAGGATGCATTGTGGGAATATACTGTGACTGTGTGTCCTTTTTGTATACTTGTCTGTCCCTTGTCACAGTCTTCCATCTGGTCCCCTAGGGGAGTGTCCACCAGGTGGGAGACCTGCATAAAAGCTGGGCAGGTAGCCCTCATTAAACAGACCACTGCTTGACCCTCAACACGGAGCCTTGTCTCGTCTTTGGGGGGATTTACTGTATGCTGCTAAGGACTGATTGCCAGGAGTGTAAGCCGCTTGGAAGCTTTTCCTGTTCGCCTGCTAGCAGCTATTCGTATGGTTCCTGTTCGTTTATTTGAAGTGCTACCTTATTCCCTTGTATGCCGTTCGGGAGTTTGGAGCATTCACTTATTGGCGGTTCGTGAGTTTTGGTGATTATTCAGTAGCTGTGCCTGTCTCTGAAAAGGGGATTATCGTCTAAGCGGTTTTTTCCCCTTTTGTGCAAAACGGTCCGTTACAATTGGTGGCAGCGGTGGGATCGTTCCTACAACCAGAAGGACAGCTACAGGAGACACCATTTCTTGGGATTTTACAATTTGAGGGCAACGCATGTCCCAGTACAGCGACCCTGACAGCACCAGCATGGAACCAGCAGTGGAGTATGACGAGGGTGCCATGGATGACCGAGATGCAGTCCGTAAAGGCATCTGGTACCAGGCACTGGGTATTGTGGAGTACCAGCGGGGCAAGAGACTCCCCAAGGAAGACCAGCGGTTGCAGAAGCGAGTAGCCCTGCGGATGCCCTTCCTGGGAGAGCAGCCCCTGGAGGAATGGGTGAGGAAATTGGAACACCTAGTATGGCAGGAGTTGTGGCTAGAAGATGCCTACCAGGCGCTCTGGTGGTATGGGGCACAGTACCTACCCTGGACAGCCGAGCATGACAAGCCAGAGGGAGAGGAGTTTGATGGTCCTGGCTTGTTATGGGAGTCGTTTTCAGAGCTCGAATTTGGGAGCCCTACACAAGCCCGGTTCAGTGATCTCTGGGAGTGGAGGGAGAGCAGGTATGACTGGGACGACGCTCACAAAATTGAGCAAGACCTGGTCCACCTGGTAACCCGGGAGATGGAGCTAGAACAGGGCTACCAGCAGCTGTTTCAATACAGCGAGAAGGCTCAGCAGGAGAGCAGCGTGACAGAGCCAGAACCAGACCCATTCAGCTGGGAAGACATTGTGGATATTTTCTGGGAAGAACCCCAGGTGGCCGGTAGAGATGGGACCGAGGTCTCTCCACCGGTCCTGCAGGGAATTGGGAGCCCAGTCTCCATTCCCCAGCGGCCGTGTGATTATTGGGAATTGGGAGCCCAGCTCCATTCCCCAGCGGAGATATTGCAGGGAATTGGGAGCCTGAGCTCCATTCCCCAGCGGCAGGCTGAGTTACAGGGGACAGAGATAGTCGCTCCTGTCCCCCAGCAGCAGAATGAATTGCAGGGAATTGGGAGCCCGAGCTCCATTCCCCAGCGGGAGAAATTGCAGGGAATTGGGAGCCCGAGCTCCATTCCCCAGCGGGAGATATTGCAGGGAATTGGGAGCCTGAGCTCCATTCCCCAGCGGCAGGCTGAGTTACAGGGGGCAGAGGTAGTTGTTCCTGCCCCCCAGCAGCCAGGTGATATGCCAGGAAGGCAGTGGGAAATCCAGGGAGAGGAGAGCAGTGTCCTCCCTCCCCAGCGGCAGCGTGATGCTTTGGGAATTGGGAGCCCAGTCTCCATTCCCCAGCGGCAGAATGATGCTTTGGGAATTGGGAGCCCAGTCTCCATTCCCCAGCGGCAGAGTGTCCTACCGGGAATAGAGAGCCCAGTCTCCTTTCCCCAGCAGCAGGACTCTGTATGGGGAGCAGAGACAGTCGGTCTCCCTCCCCCGCAGCTGGAAATATGTATGGGAGAGGAGCTTGTTACCCCCTCTCCCCAGCGGCAGCTTAATGTACAAAGGGGAGACAGTATTTTATTTTATTTAGTTTGTAAAATGCTTCAAAAATTAAACAGAATAACAAAATAAATAACAAAATAACAATAATAAACAATCAACTGAAATAATACCCAATTCAAACATAAATACCCCAAAATGAAACATAAATACCGAAATAAAAACTCAGGAAGGGGCACTAATAGGGGAGTAAACTTATACCAAATTAAATAACTGGGAATAACAGGGAGAGGGATTAACAGAAAAGGGGGGGGAACTAAATCATAAGTATAAATTAAAAGGCGGTGGGCTCCATTACTTCATGGAGCCTTGGGGAGGGAGAAAAAAGGCTGAAATGCTCCTGAATGAGCTCTTACATAACAAGGGGGGGGCAAGGGGGGACCCAATTGACCTCGAGTCCACAGCCAGCCAAACACAAACATAAACCAAGCGTAAAATAAAATACACACATAAACATAAACAAACCCATTACCCACATGGAGTCCTTTTCTCAGTTCATAAAACCCACCAACCACATGGAGTCCATCCCTCCGTCCATCAACACCAACCCACCACCTACACTTTAAACCCAAACTTTAAACCCAAACCCACCACCCAAATGGAGTCCATTTTCAATTCATAAAACCCACCACCCTCATGGAGTCTATCCCTCCGTCCATCCCCCAAACCCACCACCCAAATGGAGTCCTTTTCTCAGTTCATCACATCCAAACCCACCACCCACATGAAATCAAAATTTTGTCCATAGACCCACCACCCACATGAAATCCAGTTTGTACACCACCCTCAAGGAGTCCATCCCTCCGTCCATAAAGAAACCCAGTGTTTTTTTTTTTTTCCCCACCCAAAGTAAATTTTTCAATTTGTCCATACACCAGAAACCCACCCTAACCCAAACAATACCAAAAATAACCTGTGCATAACCATAACCATAACCTAACTACACTGCACTACCTAGACGCAGAGGAAGGTACTCGTCTGCTAAAGGTGGCAGCCTTCCATGAAAAGAAAAACCAGTTCAAAATCTACGGGGGAAAGGTGAAGACAGATTTGGAATTCCCTTCACCAAGACAAGGGCGCCCATGGAGCGGTTCAAGGCGGGTGGACCTTGAGATTTCGCCACAAACGCTGCCAAATGGTGGGATCCATAGAGGCCCTTTCGGTGGTATAGATCCCACGAACCGCCCTCAGAATGTCTGCTACCACCACCTGACAGGAAAGGTCTTTACGTTGAAGGGAAACCTGACACCTTGCCATCCAAGTGAAATACTTAACCACTGAACTGACTACATAAAGAGTGCCCAAATCAAAAGCCCTCCCCCTTGAGTTGGACGTCCCGTACGCCCACTCCGCATAAGTCCAGCGGGATAAGCAGGGGATGCCTAAGGCGGCTGAGACCTCTTTGTAGACCTGTACGTTAAAGGGGCACTCGAGGAGGAAGTGGTCCATGGACTCCACTTCCCCGGAACATTCCACCCGAGGACAACCACGATCCGTTATGTTCCTGTACTTCAAGTTCCCTCGAACGTAAAGTCTACCGTGGAAGGAGAGAAACGCCACGTCTCGGTATTTCTCCGGAAGGCGCCTGGAGTTGATGTTTTTCAACCCCGAGGCGAGAGTACTTGGCGGGCAGTCCTTCAAAGCAAGCTGAATGCCAAAGTGGGTGGCCAGGACCCTCCCGTCGAGAAGCTTCTTGGGAGTGTCCCGAACCTCCTCCACCGTGACGTTCCACCTGCGCAGAATTCCCACTCCCTCGATGACCGAAGACGGAAGATAGCTAGAATGCCGAACTCTCATGCTCTTCACCCTCCCACCCTGAAACCAGTCCACCAGGAAAGGTGTGACCCACTCCCTGAATATACATACCCAGCCAGGCTGCTCGTCCTTCAGGAGAGCCCCGAAATTCCTTTTCAGGAAGGTGTTAGTAAAGAAGACGATGGGGTTGACCATGGCCAGACCCCCGTCCTTTCTGGCCAGGTAAGTGACCTCTCTTTTGATGAGGTTCAGCCTGTTCCCCCACAACATGCGGAAGAACAGCGCAAACATCCGAGCGTGGAGGGACCTGGGCAAAAGGAAGATGTTACTGACGTAGCCGAATACGGTCAGAACATAGGTTTTGATTAGGTTCACCCGTTCTCTGAACGTCAGTTTCCACCTGTGGCTCTCCTCCACCTTGCTAGAAGCTATGGCAAGCCGTTCGGTCCAGTTCCTGAGAGCCAGATCCCCTGGTCCGAACACCACCCCCAAGATCTTAATTTCAGGCTGGGCCCTCGGGAAACCGTCTGGAAGAGGGAACTGGTCCCCCTCCTTCCCGCACCAGAAAACTACGCTCTTGTCCCTGTTGACACGAGAGGCTGAAGCGGCAGAATACGCTAGGATTAAATCATCCACCTCCGTGGCCTCCCGAGTATTGGAGACCACTATGGAGATGTCATCAGCGTAGGCAACAACCCGTAAAGGCCTCTCCGGAGCCCTGGCCACTCCCTGTAACGTGCCTGCCTCGACCCTTCGGATGAAGGGATCGACTGCAAACACGTACAAGAGTGGGCTGAGAGGACAGCCTTGCCTGACCCCGGATCGGATCCTAAACGTCCTGCCCCTCCACCCGTTCACAAGAGCGAAGCTTTCGGCCCCTCTGTACAAGGTGATTATCCAATTGACGAATTTTCCCGGCAAGCCATACTTCCGCAAGACTGACCACAGATAACGGTGATCTACTCGATCAAAAGCTTTGGACTGATCAAGTGCCAGAAGGTATATCCCCCTTTCTCCGTCCCTGCACTTCTCGAGGGCTTCCCTGACTTCGAAAACGGCATCAAAGACAGTTCTGCCCTCGATTGAACAGTACTGGGAGGTGGATAGGACACGCCTCGCTAGGCCCTGTACTCGTTTCATCAAAATCTTTGCCAGGACCTTCCTGTCGACATTTAACAGGGATATGGGGCGCCAGTTCCCCACATCCGCTGTGTCGAGCACGTTCGGCTTGGACAGCAAGATCAGGGCAGAAGTCCTCATCGAGGGTGGCAATAATCCTTGAGCCAAGCTCTCATTAAACACCTCGGTCAGATGAGGGGCCAAGAGGTCGCAGAACTGTTGGTAAAACTCGGCCGTCAGACCATCAGGACCTGGCGACTTACACTTGTTCTGCTGTTGGATACTCTCTGTGACCTCTTCTATGGTGATCTCGCTGACCAACTCGTCAAAAGAGAGGTCGCTATGCTCAGGGAGCGTGAGCTCGCTCAAGAAGTCATCCACCCTTCTCCCGTGGGAGGTTCCCTCCTCGCTACATTGGGGGCTGCCCTTTCCGAGGAGCTCAATATAGTAGTCGCGGACCACCTTCAGAATCCCGCGAGGAGACTCCTCTAGGGTCCCGTCGGTGCCCCGCAGACTAGGGATGGACTTGGTACCTTCCTTCCGCTTGCAGCTAAGATAAGGATCGGGCGAGCGGTATGACCCATGATCCCTCTCTTTTACAAGGGAGGCGTACCTGTCATACTGATAACTCCTCATCAGGTTTTTAACTGCCGCAATGTCCTCGGGGTCACCTCCCTGCGAGATCAGGATGTCTAACCTCCCAAGCAAGCCCAGATACATCTTGTACCTGGAGGACTGCATGTTCCGGGCGAGATTGTGAAACAGCCGTTGAGTTCTGGCCTTCACCATCTCCCACCACTCAGACTTCGTTTGGCCTAAGTCGGCCAATGTCATCTGATCGTGAAAGAATTCCATGAAGGCTTGCTGAACCCTCTGTTCCACCAGGAGGTCTGAATTTAGCCGCCAGATCCCTCTACCCTTAGGTGGGGTACTATAGACGTTCAACTCGCAAGACAAAATGTGATGGTCGGAGAACTCCACCGGTGTAAGCACGGGTGCCGCCACCGGGAAATTCTCCTTAAAGAAAAACCTATCTATCCTACTCTGACAGCTACCTCTGTGATAAGTGTACCCACCCGTGGGATTGGGAGTGTGATGAAGGTACACATCGACCAATCCAGCCTGACTAACCATCTTATTTAAAAAATAGGAGTCATACCCCAGCCTCTGAGTGGCGTCTCTCCTGTCTTGAG
This sequence comes from Pelobates cultripes, assembly GCA_933207985.1. Taxonomy (NCBI): domain Eukaryota; kingdom Metazoa; phylum Chordata; class Amphibia; order Anura; family Pelobatidae; genus Pelobates; species Pelobates cultripes. The sequence goes on from OW240925.1 coordinate 985,714, forward strand.
GCCTAGTTATGGTGTTAAAGTCACCGCCAAACAGGATTTGCTGGGATGTATAAAGGTAAGGCTCTATCTCAATAAACAGGCGCTTCCTCTCCCACTTAGATTGGGGGCCATAGATATTAATTATCCTGAAAGGTTGCCTGCCCATTGAGACATCTAAAACCACACACCGTCCTTTTTGCAACTCAATAACCCTGTTGATGCTAACATCAACGTCCTTAAATAGGATGGCGATTCCCCCATATCTCTCTGTGGCTAGAGAGAAGTAGGAGGGCCCCCATCTCCAGTCCCGCTTTGCAGCGTGCAGGGCCGCGAGGGTTTCCAGCCGGGTCTCCTGTACCAAGATGACATTGTACGGAGCCCGGCTGAGGTGGTCGTAAACCAAAAAGCGGGCCCTGCTGGACTTAATGCTGTTTACATTCACCGTAGCCACTGAGAGTACAGGAAAAGTCGCCATAAGGGCATTAAGTATAAGGAGACTTTCCTTTCCTTCTGCGGTACCCCTCCTCCTCCGTGTCGGAACCGAGGAACCTCTTCACTGAGACTCCGGGATACAGTGGCCCGTCGTCTCTCAGAAGCACCTCCTGTCCCACCTCAACCCCTGCCACCACCTCAGGGAGGTTCGCCATCTCCTCCTCGTACTCACAGTCAGCCCAGCTGGAGGACAGTGCCTCGTACCTGTTAGATACGGGCACCGGGGCCTCCTGCAAGCCCGAAGAGGATGATGACGCCTGTGCCACACCACCCTTATAAGTGGCGTCTCCCCCTTTCGGGGGTTTCACCGCAGGGGGTATGGCGATCTTCCGGGGTGAGGGCAGCGTCGAGGTCTTGGAGGGGGGGGGTTTCTTACCTTTCACCGTGCTCCACTCTAGGGACTGTGCATCTAAGGGACGTGCATCTGGGGACCTTTCAGTGGGGGTAACCTTCACCGTGGAGAATTTAGGAGGGGGGGGCCTAGGGGGAGGGGGTCTAGGGGGAGCCATAATGGCTGTGGAGGTAGTGCGTTCTCTACGTACACTTTTCGTGAGGGGACGTGAACTTGTGGCCTTCCCAGGGTCCTGAGATGTTACAGAGACCGAGGGGAGGATGGGTTGTTGCTGGGGCAGGGAAACCCCTGTGCCAGAGATGGGCCTTGTAGATGACGATGCTACCTGAACCCCTAACCCAGCAGAGTCCATCTCCACCGGCTCCTGACTCCAGATGGACTCTACATTGTGCTGGGCTTCGGGGCAGGTGCGGTACGTGTGACCCATCTCTGAACACAGATGACACCGGATCTCCCTGCAGCTGTCCCGGAGGTGCCCCACAGCGCCGCACATAGTGCATTTGAGGACCGTACAGGCATTGCTGTAATGCCTGTACGATCCGCACTTGTGACATACCCTGGGCTGACCAGGGTAAAAACAGGATACCCGGTCAGCCCCGATGAAAAAACTATTAGGCATATGCTGTGTGACACCTCGAATCTCCCGCAGCAACACTGAAACAGTCCATCCGCCTGTCCAAATCCCATCCTCATCTAAGATCTTAACAGGGGGGGATTTAACATCCCCAAACCTCTTAGTCCAAACAAGGATGTCTGCTATGGGGATGGATTCATTTCTCACCAGGAAAGTGACCTTCTTAAGACCCTGGCGAGAAATGGCCACAGCGGTGAATCCTGCCCACTTTGTACCCTGTGCAGACCTGGCCGCTTCCCACCCAGCCCAGAAGCGATCCAGGAGCTGCGACGTCATAAAGGAGACGTCGAACTCCCGGGTGCCCGAGGCATGGATGAGCGCGTACAGGTCCACGGGCGCAAATCCCATATCCTTTAGCCGGGTCACCAGCCACCGTCTGTCAGGCACCTGGGTCTCACCCCCACAGATGAGCCGTACCACGTTCCTCCTGTTCCCAAAGGAAACCTGAGGACGCGTAGCAGGCCCGTCCGCAGAGAGGCGAGGTGGCCCAGATGCCCAAGCATTGGGCGCACCGGGACCCGCCGTCTGGGAATGATTCGGACGGACTCCCCTCGCTGAACCAGAGGCCTCGGTCACACCAGAACCCTGGGTGACAACCTGGGAGTGCCTAAGGGGAACCCGTGTACCTGCTTGTGCGTCTAAACTATTTATAACCGCGGCACCCTTTGTCAGGGTGCCTGTGCCCGTGCTCGTGCCCGCCACCTGTGTACCAACTAACTCCAGTGAACCAGGGGCAGGGGCAACATAACCTGAGGCGGGGGCAACATAACCAGGGGCAGGGGAAACAGTACCAGGGGCAGGGGCAATAGTACCGGGGGCGGGGGCAACATAACCAGAGGCAGGGGCAACAACACCAGGGGCAGGGGCAACAACACCAGGGGCAATAGTACCGGGGGCAGGGGCAACAACACCAGGGGCAGGGGTAACAACACCAGGGGCAGGGGCAACAACACCAGGGGCAGGGGCAACAACACCAGGGGCAGGGGCAACAACACCAGGGGCAGGGGCAACATCATTAATACAAACAGGCTGGCTGTGGACCTTTTTACTAAGGCCAATAGGTCCCATCATTACATTTACATCCATACTCCCATCCTCCTCAGCCATCCCTAAACCACCAGTGGAGTCAAACACAATGTTAGTCATACTTTTCTTACCTCCACTGGCGGTTTCCTCAGTATGGACTGCTGGCTGAGGATGATGGGAGTCCCCTGCAGTCCTATCTTCCATAGCGCCAGCGGCACCCGCGGCACCAGGAACAACAGGAACAACAGGGGGACTGGTTACACATGCAGACATAAGGGGAACACATAGGGAAGCAGGGGGAACAGACTGGAAGACAAACTTGGACACATCCAGGGAAACAGACTGGGGGACAAACAGGGGAGGAGACTTGCTGGTAGGGGAGAGCAGTCGAGCTTGCTCCAAGGGAGCAGAGGGAAAAGGAGGGCCATCACCCTGCTCCAGACTGCTCCATCCAGTGCCATCCTGCCCAGCAGCCGCCTGAGGACAGGAGGCAGAGGTACCAGCCACTCCAGGGGACGCAACCACACGGAGAGGAAGGTCAGAGGGAAGGCAGGTAAGGGAGGGAGTGGGAAGGGAGCAAGGGAAGGACCCCTCCATGGGATCACCGGTACACGCCATAGTACCGGCGGGGATGGTCTCCCTGTCACCATGGAGGGCGGCGGGGGGCCCAGATACTTCCACAGAGGCAGGTTGTGCAGGTTTCTGGGGCATACAGGTGTTGCCACCTGCAGGGTTAGTATCCCTGGCCCCAGGCTTCTGCAAGGCCTGAACATCATCATTGTACATATACTCAGCATTTGAGCACTCACCCTCCTCTGTGGAATCTCCAGACCCCCTGACAGAGGTCTCAGGCTGACGCCGGGCGATGTTTTTCTTTTTCTTCTTTTTCTTCTTTTTGTCCTTTACGGAGTCCTCCCCAAGTTCGTTTCCAAACTTGAGGAGAGACTCCTTAATCAGCCCTCGACCTCTGTCCTGCACTTTCAGCTGCCACTCTTCACCTTTCTCTCCGTCCCACTCCTCTTCACTGTCCTTCTCTCTGGCCTTCCCCTCCGTCTCAGCAGCGCCCCCTGGAGTAGCAAGGGCAGAGGTAGACGGCTCCCCAGGTGAGTGATGGGAGTTGGAATCCAAGTCCTTGCTGGACTCCTCACCTGGGGACATGTCCCTCCTGCCCTCCATAGCCCTCTGCCTCCTGGACCTCGCAGCGTCCTTGGCTCTCTGTTGCAGGATGGCCTGGATGTCTGCTATTTTCTTTTCAGTCTGGAGCAGGGTGTAGGATAGATGCTGCTCCACTAATTTTTTCTCAGCTATAGCGGCCCTCAAAGGACCTCTTTTGTAATTAGAGGTCCTGTTTGATTTTTCCCTCTGCTCCCTTAGCTCTGCCTGGACCCCAGCTAGGCCAGAGTCTGCCTCGGCATGCTGGGCCTTCAGGGACACAAGCAGACCCCGGAGCCTGTCAGAAGGTAGCCCCATAAAGACCCTAGCCTCAACCCCCTCACCCTTTGCAGCCTCAGCATAGGTGAGGGAGGCCTGAGGGGCCTTGCTGGCACTAGCCACCTCAGGGGGGGTCTCAGGGACTACCTCCTCCTCGGTACCCTCTCCCACCTCCAGGGACGGGGGGGCTGTTCTAGGAAGTGGAGGCCACTGCTGGCAAGTTCACGGCACTCAGCCAGCAGCCCAGAGAGCAGCTGGATATCGGCCCTGGTGTGGGCCGTAGCTCCCTGGGGGACCCCCACTTCCCTTTTCCATGCTGTAAGCTTCCTAGACATCCCCCCCGCTAGTTCCTCCAACAGGGAGACCTGGTTTCGTATTTGCCGGGAGAGGGCCTGATGCTCAGTCCAAGACAGGCCCCTGGTATCCGCCTTACCTTCCCCAAAAGCCAGCACTGCCTGCAGCTCGTCCAGCCTGACCTTCCATCCCCAGGCTGGGGAGGAAGGCCCGAGGGCCATGCTTGCCTAGGCCCAGGCAGAGCCCCTTGCTGTAGTATTCCAAAGCCCAGAAATCGAGCTCCAAAAGCAGCCACAAACGGGTGTGGTCCTGGGAACACACAGGCGAAGCACAGAGCAGCTCACTCTCCAGCAGCAATGGCAAACTCCTCCTACTCCAGTGGGAGGGGAGACAGTAAGCCCCACAACGGTGCAGATGGGACCGTAGTCTCTACACTGCCAGCACAGGGGGTAGGGACGGTCGGTCCTGCCCCCCAGCGACAGGGCTGTTTAGCCAAAGGGGAGACAGTCGGTCTCCCCCTCCAGCAGCAGAGATGGGTAACCAAAGGGGAGACGGTCGGTCTCCAGCAGCAGGACTGTGCATCTAAAGGGGAGACAGTCAGTCTCCAGCAGCAGCAGCAGAGCGGTGTATTTAAAGGGGAGACAGTCGGTCTCCCCCTCCAACAACCAGGCTTCCACCAGGCTACCCTCCCAGTAGCGCTGGCAACAGGGCAGAGTGCCGCTGGTCTCTGCCCACGCAGCAACCCACCAAGTCAGCGTACCCGTACCCAGCACAGCCGTGGTGAGGCACCTGGACATGGACAAGCTTCTTCTCTACCCAGGTGTAGTAACCATTTATTGTGGGTGGGCTGTGCTGTTGATTATTTGTTGTGGGTGGGCTGCTGGACTAACAAGGGCACTGACCGGCAGGAGGTCAGATACCCTGTTAGTCTGTTTGGAAAAGGGGAGAGATGTGACGAGACCAATCTCGCCACATTGCATTGGAGAAGCCTGGTTGCTCGCCTGCTGCCTTTGGACTATGGCCCCTTTGTAAAAGACTTTATTTTTGCATGCAGAAAAGCTGTATTCGTGCTTTTCTGCCGGTTGTTCGGTAGTTTCAATCTACCGAACAACCGTACGAATGACTGGACCACCTGGGAGCTGGAGTGTGCCGGCAATTAACCTCCCTGAAGCTGCGGTTAACCGCAGCTTAATTGATGAACGCTGGGTGGCCGCCGTTCGTATCCCGAACACGAGGTCGCGGCCATTTTAAACCATACGAATGAACAGCGGTGTTCGCCTCTATTTTCATGGAACTAAAATCGGACACAGTTTTGCGCGAACACCGCTGAAGCCGCCGACCTCCCTTCTTGTTCGGTGAAAGCACACGAATGACCCGGTGTTCGGTATTTTTGTGTGAATTTCTTATACCCCAGATAGGAATCCCATGGAGCCCATTCGTATGAAACTGACTGTAAAGACTTTGGCTCCATGGCGATTGAACTGTATTCGTGTAGGCTGAGTGCCATTCACTTAATAATGTGCACTCAGACCTGAGCTATCTGGGGATGTGTTACATGTCGGTGTTTTATGTAGTAAATGTTACTTTGTGCATTTTAAAGTATAATGCTGTTTTGTGTTCCCACGTGTGTAATGGAGTTTTGCCTTTGTCTTGGGAGATAATTGAATTACTTCCCAATTATCTCCCAGGGCAGAGGGGAGGAAGCCAGGATGCATTGTGGGAATATACTGTGACTGTGTGTCCTATTTGTATACTTGTCTGTCCCTTGTCACAGTCTTCCATCTGGTCCCCTAGGGGAGTGTCCACCAGGTGGGAGACCTGCATAAAAGCCGGGCAGGTAGCCCTCATTAAACAGACCACTGCTTGACCCTCAACACGGAGCCTTGTCTCGTCTTTGGGGGGATTTACTGTATGCTGCTAAGGACTGATTGCCAGGAGTGTAAGCCGCTTGGAAGCTTTTCCTGTTCGCCTGCTAGCAGCTATTCGTATGGTTCCTGTTCGTTTATTTGAAGTGCTACCTTATTCCCTTGTATGCCGTTCGGGAGTTTGGAGCATTCACTTATTGGCGGTTCGTGAGTTTTGGTGATTCTACAGTAGCTGTGCCTGTCTCTGAAAGGGGGATTATCGTCTAAGCGGTTTTTACCCCTTTTATGCTAAACGGTCCGTTACAGTTAGATCCGACCCCCTTGCGCCAACCCCCATACCGCACTCCAGAAGCAGTCAAGGAAAATATGCGCAAGGAAATTGAGGAGATGATTCAGCTAGGAGTAATAGAGCACTCGGACAGCCCCTGGGCCTCCCCGGTAGTACTGGTGCCAAAACGGGACGGGACGACCCGTTTCTGCGTAGACTACCGACGGCTCAACGATAAAACGACCTCTGACGCATATCCCATGCCCCGAATAGACGAACTCCTCGACAAGATGGCCAGGGGTCAATACCTAACCACTATAGACTTGTGCAAAGGGTACTGGCAGATTCCCTTAGCGGAAGACGCCATCCCTAAGTCGGCTTTTGTCACCCCGTTTGGCCTGTATCAGTTTAAGGTCATGCCATTCGGGATGAAAAACGCTCCAGCTACCTTCCAGAGAATGGTGGACAGACTATTAGATGGGTTCCAGGAGTATGCCTGCGCGTATCTAGATGATATCGCCATATTCAGCCACTCCTGGCACGAACATCTGGTTCACATAGGAGCCATTCTAGACCGAATCCGAGAGGCCGGACTGACCCTAAAACCCAGCAAATGCCATATCGGTATGGCGGAAGTCCAGTATCTGGGGCACCGGGTAGGGAGTGGGCAACAGAAACCCGAACCTGCTAAAATAGAGGCAGTCGCCCAATGGCCTACCCCTCGCACCAAGACCCAAGTGCTCGCCTTTTTAGGGACCGCCGGGTACTACCGGAAGTTTGTGGCCAACTATAGCGCCCTTGCCAAACCCCTCACAGACCTGACCCGCAAGAACCTCCCTAAGTTAGTAGTCTGGGCCCCAGAGTGTGAGCAGGCGTTCCAACAGCTCAAGACGGCGCTTGTTAACTCTCCTGTACTTTCTGCTCCTGATCCAACTAAACGCTTTCTCGTCCACACAGACGCTTCTATGTTTGGATTGGGAGCAGTACTGAGCCAAGTTGGACCCGATGGCGGCGAGCACCCCGTAGCTTACCTAAGCCGAAAACTTTTACCCAGGGAAGTAAGCTACGCCGCCATTGAAAAGGAGTGCCTGGCTGTGGTGTGGGCCCTCAAGAAGTTGCAACCCTACTTATACGGGCAACCCTTCACTTTACTCACGGATCACAACCCGTTGGTGTGGCTGAACAGGGTGTCCGGAGACAATGCCAGGCTGCTGCGCTGGAGTTTGGCGCTGCAGCCTTTTGACTTTACTATCCACTACCGCCCTGGGAAGCAGAATGGCAACGCCGACGGGTTGTCTAGACAAACAGACTTGGAGCCGTGATTCGTGAGTACTCCTCCGGACATCCCCAAGCCGATCCGTTGGGATCAGACTGTGTATGCCGGCTTGGTTCTGGGGGAGCATTGTGGCAAACCTAGCCACTCGGACTATAACTGGACACTATGCCTTTAAGGGTTGCCTATAGGTCTGGAGAGAGATGCGTTGTACCTGTATGTGCCTGCTTCATGTATTCCCTGCATTGCCTGTACCTATCTGTTCCGCCGAATGCAAATGGCGGTTTGTATGGGGATTCCCGTTCGTTTCGCGAACGGCACTTTGGAGGGCCGTTCGTGAAACGAATGCGATACCCCCTAATAGCCCACACACTTAGAGGCGTGTGGCGCTAGTTAACCGATTGCAACATTGTTGCAATCGGTTATTAGAGGCTCTCCTGGGTGGCCGTCGTTCGACTACCGACCATGCGGCGGTCGGCCATCTTGGATCCTTTGTTCCCCAGCGGGGTTATGTCGTCGAGCGCCTGGTACTAAAAACGGCTACTCGACGGCATGAGCCCCGCTGAGCCTCCAGGACGTTCGGGAGTTTCGGGACGTTCGGTATTTTGTTCCCTAATAGCAATCGGTTCTTTTTGTATGTTTTATATGAATTGTGTTGTTCGTGCGGCGTTCGGTTATTTTAGCTGGGATCTGAGCGGTAACCTCACGAATGATACCCTCAGACCCCAGCTATCTGCCGAACGTCCATTCGTGTAAATCCACTATATATTCACCAAGTTATTGATTTTTATGCGAATTATCGGTTCTGCTGCACGAGGGGATAGTCCACTTAACGGTGCATTCTGGGAAGACTATCCCTCTCGTGCAGCGGTGCCTGATGGGAGAAATATGGTGTAATGTAAGTCCCCCATGTAGTCCCCTCCTGTACAACCCCTGTAATGTCAGTTTGGAAACCCCTTGCATGGGGAACTGCATAAATACTGTGACCTGTGATTAAAACCTCAGTTGACTCCCAGCCTATGTGTCGTCTAGTTCTTGGGAAGGAAGGGTTACTGCAGTGCTGTTTGGATTAATATATGCTGATTCCCTGGATTATCCTTTGTTGTTCCTGTTACCCAGCGGAGATATCGTGGATTATACTGCCTCTCCGCTACACGCCCCCTCCAATTTCCTTCTCCCCCCCTCCCTCTCCAATTTCCTTCTTCTCCCCCTCCCTCTCCAATTTCCTTCTTCTCCCCACCCTCCCTCTCCAATTTCCTTCTTCTCCCCCCTCCAACTTCCTTCTCCCCCCCCCAACTTCTTTGTTTCTGCCCCCCGTCAAATTTCCTTCCACACACTTTTTTAAAATGTATTTCATCCCAACAGCCTCCCTACCTGTGGGAGTGCTGAGGAGATTCCCTGGGGTCCAGTGGTGTCACCCGGCGGCCGATCCTGCGGGCGGACGCGCGAGGGAGCACTCTCCCTGGCTGAGTGCTTCCTCTTCAGCTCCGTCGCGCGCCGCGTACTTGTATGTACATAGTGGGGAATTGCGATGCAGCCTATAACAAAACTAACCCCATTCAACCCCCCAATAATGACAGACCACTTAGTATGGATGAACAGGCCACAGCATTTATTATCACAAACTAAATTACTGCATAACACATCCATAACTTTATTTATTAAATCTCTTCTTTTTCTGTAACCAAAACGTTAGACATAAATAAGCATAAATTAACATATATACATATATAACTCCACACATAGTGTTATACAGTGACCCAACCGTCCTTGCCAATAAACATACAGTGGTTCCTAATCACCACTTCCTCTCACCTCCCCCCTCGTCATAAAATCATATCTTTCCAATGCCCGCCATCAGCCGACCTTATCCACGCTCGATGGGCACGACACCTCAGGCAACCTAATGTTAACCTTTTGAAGCAGGGGAGGTTGAGACCTTAAAACTTGTTCATCTCATTCCATATACTTAAACGTAACCCCTCAAACTCAATTGGCAAGGACATACCCCCGGTTAGCTGTGACTAAATATACCAATAGGGCGGGAGGGAAGCTGTTTGCTGGCCTGAATCCCAAGTGGCACTGAGGTAAGACCTCCCCCACACTAACTTACCCAGAACATGATCACACCCACACACTCTTTCCCATCCAATCTCCTGCATCTATCCCCACACTCCTACATGTGCCCTTGTCCGCTTAGCTGCTCTATCTCCCCAGGGTCTGATGCCGGAGCCTGGAAGATTACGTCATCTTCTGGCTGCGGCATCAGTGCGGTGCGCGAGGGAGCACCCTCTGGGGGGCCCTGAGGTGACCGGCTGCTGGGCCCCCCAGGAGAAGAGGCTGGCCACAGTTAGTACATACCGGGGTTGCAGGGATCCCTGCAATCCCGGTATGTACAGCACTGAATGTCCGGGCCCAGGACGACCTGAGCAGTCCGGGCCCCCAGGACCGTTCTGGTTGTCATGCCCTGATGGCGGCCCTGCATGGGGACACAGACATGGGGACACTGAGACATGTGGACACAGACATTGGGAGCAATCCCTCTATACAACAGAATCAATCTGTAGTTTTTGTTGATGTTACAGAAATGTCTCTTATGTCACTCCTTGTGATTTACATCCTGTGATGTCACACATACATAATTAATTATGCAAATTAGCATGGCCGGTATTTTTCCCACAAGAAAGGTGGCAACCCTATCTACACAATATTGGGCAGGTGGTTTTATCAGAATATTTAAAAGTGTGTACATCTGGAATTGTGTTAAACAGTAACCAGTAGGGGTCGCTATTTCACCAGTTAGATTTCCTGTAAATTCAAACCATCGCAGTGCCGAGCTGGTCTTCTACAGATATTTATCAGAGCAGAAAGATTACTGCAATACAAAGGGCAAGAAGTTTTTTTTAGATAAAAGTGATGATAAGGATTTTAATAAAAAAAAGTTTTTACAAGGAAGCAAAGGGTTCCATTATTGTGGTAACTGTAGAGGCTGCAAGTTTAGGCATAATACTAGCAGGAAAATAGATACGTTTACCTCTTTTGTCACCAAAAAAGAATACCCAATATGTTCTTTTATTACATGTATAACTAAAGATGTTATTTATATGCTGAATTGTCAGTGTGGTTACCAATAAGACCTCACGCCCCCTTAAAATAAGACCCTGGAGAGATAGCGCAGCTAAGCGGACAAGGGCACATGTAGGAGTGTGGGGATAGATGCAAGGGAGTGACTTGGGTAATGTGTGTGGGAGGGGTTAGGTTCAATATAAGTTAGCGTTGGGGAGGTCTTACCTCAGTGCCACTTGGGATTCGGGCCAGCAAACAGCTTCCTGTCCTCCTGCTCCTGTTTGCCTGGGCCTTTAGTCATCACAGCTTGAGGTGATGGATGTCGAGGCGATCCTGTCGTCCCTCAGGGCTGCTGCTGCGCTGGATGGTGGCCGGCAACTGAGGGAGCAATTCCAGAGCATTACTGGAGGTATGGCTGCCGGTGTGGGCACCCCCCGTGGCCTACCCTCCCCTGGAGCCTCCCATGCGGCCCCTGCCCCTGGGGCACCCCCGTGGCCTCCCCTGCCCCTGGGGCACCCCCGTGGCCTCCCCTCCCCTGGAGCACCCCCTGCGGTCTCCCCTGCTGCCTCCCCTGCGGTCCCTGCCCCTGGGGGCCGCACCAGCACTGGCAGGCATTCCCGTCCGCCTGCCAGGCTGTCTCCTGATAATACCCCTCGGGCCCGGTTGAGGAGCAGGAGCCTGGGCCAGAGGCATCGCCGGGACCGCGTGTCTGGGGCTCCAGACACGCGGCCTGGGTCCAGTGGCCGGGATTTGCGGCCTTCCGCAGCTGCACATGCAGTGCAGCCTGCCCCCTCAAGGCCTGAGGTGAGGCCTTCATCTGCCGCGCGCCCTGCGGCCGCCCGGCAACTTTCCAGATCCCCCCGCGGCCAGCAGGGGCATGGCCCCGGTGGTGAGTGGGGGCGCGCGGGGTACCGTGGTACCGCCGCTGGGGGTGCGGGGGGGGTCCCCTTGTATGTCGGGAGCCTCCTCTGCCAGTGAGGAAGGCTCCCGGTATTCTCCCTCCCCTGTCCCCTCCCCCTCCCATGTGTGTTCCGCGGGGGGGTCCCCTGGGGGGCCCAACTTCCCACTGAGAGGGCCCCCGGGTCCCCCTCACGTTTCTCTGGCCTCCTCTTCCCCCCTCCCTCCCCCTCTCTCTTCTGTGGGTCCCCCCCCCTTCTTCCTCCTTCCCTGCCCCCCCCTGTGTCTGTCTCTCTCTCCCCTGTTGGCTACCCTACTCTATCTGGGCCCCCTCTGTTCTCCACCCCCCCTCTTACCTTGCCTGGGCCCCCTCCCCCCCCTGCAGGTCACTTACCTCGGCCATCTCCTCTGGGGCATGGGCTCACGTCCTCTTCGCTGCTCTCTCCTCAGGATACTGCTGCAGTTCGTGGATCCGGCCAGCAGGTGGCGCCTGGAACACAGCTAATCTCTTCTCTGGATGCTGGAACCCAATTTTCAGTGCCTCAGGCTTCCGTGAATGCAGCGCAGGGTTTGGATCGCCAAGCTGCCGCCGGTGAGTACAATGTTCCCTCCTCTATTGCCGCTTCGGGTCTCGGGTTGGGGGGGTTTCTTTCGGGTCTCCGAGGTTTGTTAGATCAATGGGAACAGGGGGCGGCGGGAAAAGGGGACACCTCTGTAGATAGTCAGCTGCGATCTGTTTGGTCCCCCGCGCAGTTTCCCCCCGCAGTTCCGATTCCCCCTCCTCCCAGGCCCCTTTCAGTAGTGGGTAGTGGTTCGTTGCCCCTGGGACCCACAGGGGCTGGTGTTTGTGGGCCCGTGGGTGACGCTCCCCCTGAGGCGGGCGTGGCAGACGTGGCGCGTGGCGCAGCCTATATGTGCTGGTCTGGCCCTCTGGGTCTGCACTTAAAGCAGGAAACGAGGGAAAAAATTTGGAAGGGTGAGTTCGTCGAGATATTTTCTCTCCTGCCGCTGGAGGAAGCTCCTCCCGCGACAGAGAAAGACAGTAAGGAGTCTGAAAAAGACAAGGAGAAATACCGCTATCGGAAAATTCCCAAAACGTTTGGGAATTGGATTCGGGCGTTCTCCATCCTAGCCAGCGTGGTGGGGGAGAAAGCTCCCCAGAAGTGTTCCGCGTTGTTCTGTTATCAGGACACGATCTGGAACACCTGTCGAACCTATGGGGGGCTGGGGTGGTGGAGGTACGACGAGGAGTTCCGGCAGCGGCTGGCGGTGCGTCCTTCGTTGTCTTGGGACCAGATGGACATTGGTCTCTGGCTCGCAATTATGACCCGTCCAGCTCCTCAGCAGGGCGCGGTTTCGTCCTTTCTTGGGGGGGCCGGTGGGGGCTCCTTTGCCCCATCGGCTCCCAATCAAAGGACAGGCTGTTGTTGGAAGTTCAACGACAGTCACTGCAAGTGGGGGTCCTCGTGCCGGTTTAAGCACGAGTGCTCCAGCTGCAGCGGGGCTCATCCCGCCTCTCGCTGTTTCAAGCGTGGGAAAACGGGCGAAAAAGGGGACATGGGGGCTAAGGGCGACGACACCGGTGCTCGTAAACGCGATGCGCCCGTGGCTCGACCTTTATAGGAACCGGGCGGCAGCACGGATCCTAGTGGAAGGGTTTGAGCAGGGTTTCTGGATCCCCTTTTCGGAGCGCCCTCCACAGCACTCTGTTCGGAACCTCAGGTCCGTGCGGGAATTTCCTCATGTGGTTCGGGAAAAACTGGGGAAGGAGATCTCCTTGGGCCGGATGGCTGGCCCGTTTTCCTTCCCACCCATGCCTAACTTGTGGGTTTCTCCTTTGGGCGTGGTGCCTAAGAAGGAACCCGGTAAGTTTCGACTAATTCACCGGGGGGTTCGGTGAATGATGACATCTCGGCGGAGCTTTGCAGGGTTTCCTACGCCTCTTTCGATGCTGCAGTTCGCATGGTGAGGGCTGCTGGCCCCGGGGCGCTGCTAGCAAAGGCGGACGTGGAATCTGCTTTTCGGTTGCTTCCAGTGCATCCGGAGTGCCATCATTTACTGGGCTGTGCTTTTGAGGGCCAGTTCTTCGTGGATATGTGCCTACCTATGGGTTGCTCTCTGTCATGTTTCTATTTTGAGTGCTTTAGCACTTTTCTAGACTGGGTGGTGCGGAGGGAAGCGGGGGTCTCTTCCCTTCTGCATTACCTAGATGACTTCTTGTGCGTAGGGCCGGGGGAGTCGCACGTCTGTGCCCTCTTGTTGCGGGTTCTCGGGGAGGTGTTTCAGCATTTTGGTGTTCCTTTGGCTCATGACAAGACGGTGGGTCCGGTCACGTGCCTTAGTTTCCTGGGCATTGAAATCGATTCGGTAGCCGGGGAATGTCGGTTACCCCAGGACAAGGTCCTGGACCTGCGCCTGGCGGTTTCGCAGGCTCTAGGGCGGCGGAAAATCGAGCTGCGTGGCCTGCAATCTCTGCTAGGAAAATTCAATTTCGCTTGCAGGATTTTGCCCATGGGACGTATCTTTAACAGGTGCTTGGCGGCGGCGACATCTGGGGTTGTTCGCGCGCAGCACTTTATATACTTTATACTCATATAATGGGAGGTCGTACTGGCAGGCCCCGGAGGTTTCTAATGCGGACCTACATCTGTTTACAGATGCGGCTGGCTCAGCCGGTTTTGGGGCCGTCCTGGGCTCCAAATGGTGCGCTGACTCGTGGCCCGAGTCCTGGCACACAGCAGGGCTCACTCGGAACTTGGCGTTTCTGGAGCTCTTTCCTATTCTGGTAGCGTTGGAGGTATGGGGTTCCTTGCTAGGGGACAGACGGGTGGTTTTCCATTGCGATAACTTGGGGTGGTTCAGGCCATTAACCAACAGTCGTCTTCCTCCCCCCCCGTGGTTCGCTTGCTGCGGCGCTTAGTTTTGCGCTGTCTGGAGCTGAATGTGTATTGTAGGGCTGTACAGATACCGGGTGTTCGTAATGTGATGGCCGATGCTCTCTCTCGTTCACAGTGGGACGTGTTTTGGGCAGTGGCCCCGCAAGCCGAATTGGAGGGTGTCCCGTGTCCGACAGAGATGTGGTCATTGGGCCTGACAGGTTAATGGAATTGGTCCGTAGGTCGGTTGCTGCTGCCACATGGGACCGCTATAACAAGGTTTGGAGGGAATGGGACGGGTGGGAGAGGTCCAAAGGGGGCTTCCAGGATTCGGCCACTCATCTGCAGGGTCTGGTGCTTCTCTTGGGGGAGTGGGAGGCCATTGGGCTGTCTCCCTCGGCCATTTCGGCGCTCCTGGCAGGGCTTAGCTTCCTGTTTACGCTGCAGGGTTGGGAGGACGCTACCAAGGCGTTTCTTGTACGCCAGGTGCTGAAGGGTTTGAGGCGAGGTAGGGTGTCTACACGGGATTCGAGGCGTCCTGTCTCGGGCACGCTCTTAACCTCGTTGTGTGAGGCGCTGCACGGGGTTTGCCATTCGGATTTCGAGGTTCGGCTTTTTCGCCTGGCCTTTTCCCTGGCATTCTTTGGTGCCATGCGGATTGGGGAGCTGGTGTGCCCCAATCGGCAGCAGGTAGGGGGTGTGCTGTTTGAGGACGTTACGTGCACCGCGGATGGGATCTCGTTCAGGATCTGCCGCTCTAAGACGGATGTTTTGGGAAGGGGTAAGTGGGTCCGGTTGGTGGCCGTGCCTGGTTCTGGCATTTGTCCTGTGTGGTCCTTTGGGGAATATTGCGCCTTGCGGCCTGCTACTGCACTGCCTCTCCTGGTACATAGGGATGGGAGTTTCCTGTCGCATTTTCAGTTAATTCGAGTGTTTCGTTTGGGGCTGGAGGCCATGGGTTTGGTTGGCAAGGAGTTCGGGGGCCACTCGTTCCGTATTGGGGCGGCTACTGAGGCCTCTAGGCTTGGCATGCCTGCGCAGGTGGTTCAGAGGATTGGTAGGTGGGAATCAAGATGTTATGTTTCCTATGTTCGGCCGGAGGGTTTACTGTCGTAATTTCTTTCCACAGTTTCGGTTCCCCCCAGGATTTGGATCATAGGGCACTCTTATGTTTACTGGGCTGGGTAGCGTGCGGCGGTACGGCCTGGAGGCGAGCGGTTGGGTTTCACGCCTTCCGTAGCAGAGGTTCGATGGTTCGGTGCGAGGGGTATGCGGTGGGTTCGGCTCCTCCCTGAGTTGGTGCAGCTTTCTCACCTACTAGGGGTACCGAGAGTCCTGGTGATCCACTTAGGGGGGAACGATTTGGGTTCAGTGCCCATCTGGGATTTGATTTCGGTGGTGAAGCGGGACTTAGCCTGCATTCTAGTCCTATTCTCCAACGTGCGCTTGGTCTGGTCAGAAGTCATTGCCCGTAACTATTGGCGTGGCGCTAGGAGCCAGAGTGCCGTGGAACGGTGCAGGCGCAAGTTTAACAGGCGGGTTTCCCAGTTTGTTTTGGGGGTTCGGGGGATTCCTATCCGCCATAGGGTTTTTGAGCATGAGGCGGCCGCATTTTTTCGAAGGGATGGTGTGCACCTGACGGAGGTCGGGCTCGATCTTTTTAATCTCGCCCTACAGGAGGCGGTGGAACAGGCCATGGAGGGTTTTGGTGGGGTTCCCCGCTGATTTAGGGGTAAATCAACGGGTCTGGTGGCGGGGGTATGTCCTTGCCAATTAAGTTTGGAGGGTTATGTTTAAGGATGGAGTAAGTTCATTATGTTTGCAGGTCTCAACCTCCCCTGCTTCAAACGGTTAACATTAGGTTGCCTGAGGTGTCGTGCCCATCGAGCGTGGATAAGGTCGGCTGATGGCGGGCATTGGAAAGAGATGATTTATGACGAGGGGGGAGGTGAGAGGAAGTGGTGATTAGGAACCACTGTATGTTTATTGGCAAGGACGGTTGGGTCACTGCATAACACTGTGTTGAGTAATATGTTTATATGTTAATTTATGATTATTTATTTCGTTACAGAAAGAAGAGATTTAATAAAAAGTTATGGATGTGTTATGCAGTAATTTATTTATGTTATAATAAATGCTGTGGCCTGTTCATTCATACTAAGTTGTTTGTCGTTATTGGGGGGTTTAATGGGGCTAGATTTGTTCTCGGCTGCATCGCGATTCACCTCTACTTACATACAAGAATTAGGGAACATATTTACAATATTCAAAGAAAATTCATAAATCATAGTGTTTCTAAACACTATTTAGAGGTCCATAATGGAGACCCTAAAGGGATTCATTTTATGGGTATTGACCAAATTAATATTCATTGGAGAGGGGGTGATAAAGAACGCACTTTGGGGTTAACTGAGATGAAGTGGATGTTTGAATTAGAAACATTAGCTACACAGGGACTAAATGTTGATTTTGATATGAATTCATTTCTCTAACTCATTTTGCTTCCCTTTTTTTTTCTTCTATATGTTTTTATTCAACTTTTGGGATATCTTAATATGACCCTTAATATCTGATAATCTTAATTGAGTTTATTGAAAATTATTATTTTTAAGGATGGAGACTTTATTAATATATATTGATTTTAAATATACTGAATGTGTATGGTGTTTTTATTATTATAATTTTATTGTCATTTGATATTCATAGATATGTATCTGTATCTTTAATATGTTATTACCAATTACTGAACCTTATATTTATGTGTTTTTCATAATGTGTTATTATATATGCATATATTTGGCACTAATAGAGATTAATTTGAGATGCCCTCAGTTATTATGGCGAACTTTAAATTTTAAGTATGGAAAAGGACGTCATGAGTCATCCCTAAATGCCCGACGTTCCTTCCGGAGACGTATACAGGAACCGGAAGTGAATACGTCGTGACGTAAGGACGCGGGCTGACGTCATGACGCTGACGCCGGAACCGAAAGTGCACAGCAAGAAGCGCGCGAAATGTGAAAATATAAAAGAGAAAAACCTTGAGGATACGGGACACTCCTGAGGAAGGCTAAAAGCCGAAACACGTTGAGATTGGACTATTTTATCGGTTTGGACATTCTGCCTATTACTTTTTATTTATTTTATCTGTTATCATGCAATAAATCACTTGTAACCCTCTACATTCTGTGTCCTGAATGGATTTGGAGGTACCAGACATAGCAGATTGAAGTTCCAGACAGAAGTCCTGTTTCCCTATTTGTTCAAGGCACCAAGTTTGAGCCAACTTTTAAGTGGCTCAACATATGTGAGTGAGACCATTATCTGGTGGTTTTCTGTTTCATTGTGACTCTATTACCCTATGTCTCTTTTTTCTGATTTTTTTTCAGATTATTCGACTTTGATTTGGGTATTGTTTTACATTTATTTAGAGTGCTCTCACCATTTTGTTTGTTTTTTATTATCACTTATTGTATTTGTGGTTTGTGGCCCACGAAGGTGATTGTAGCAACACTTTCCAGGAATCTTAATCTATTTGTATTTATATTTCATATCTGAGTGTATAACAGAGCTCTGCAGCAATAATACTGCTGTGACGAGACCAATCTCGCCACATTGCATTGGAGAAGCCTGGTTGCTCGCCTGCTGCCTTTGGATTATGGACCGGCAGCTAAAGGGTTAATTTTACAGTGCAGAAGGATTTATTTCTCCCTTTCTGCACAGCCGTTCGGTAGATTCCATCTACCAAACAAACAGTTTATTTTCAGCCTCCCCAGAGCCGTGGGAAGCCGCCCGGCGACCTTAATTGGCCACCCAGAAGCTGGAGTGCGCCCTCCATTTACCTCCCTGAAGCCGCGGTTAACCGCGGCTTAACGAGCGTGTGCCGGCAATTGACCACCCAGTAGCTGCGGTTAACCGCAGCTTAATTGATTGTTACTGGGTGGTCGCGGTTACACTTAGCCGCCACACGATGGCGGTGTTCTGGAGCTCCCCGGGCAGCCAGCGCTTTTCTGCCCGGCTTTCATGCACCAAACCCGGACACTTTTACGTGCAGGCACCGCTGAACCTCCAACCCCTGGTTCTAATTCGCACAGATTTAACGAATGCCTGTAAATTCGGTATTTTCTGTTGGAGGAATGTTTTAACCCAGATAGCTATGCCATGGAGCCTATTCGTGGAATTAAAGACTTTGGCTCCATGGCAATTAAACTGTATTCGTGTGGTCTGAGTGCCATTCACCTAAGTGCCATTCAGCTATCTGGGGATATGTTACATGTCTGTGTTTTATGTGATAAATGTTACATTATGTATTTTAAAGTGATAGTCTGTCTTTGTGTCCCCACGTGTGTAATGGAGTTTTGCCTTTGTCCTTGGAGATAATTGAATTACTTCTCCAGGGCAGAGGGAGGAAGCCAGGATGCATTGTGGGGATGTTTTACTTCTGTATGTCTGTAATTGGTACATGTCTGTCCCTTGTCACAGTCTCCCATTTGGTCCCCTAGGGGAGTGTCCACCAGGTGGGAGACCTGCATAAAAGCTGGGCAGGTAGCCCTCATTAAACAGACCACTGCTTGACCCTCAACACGGAGCCTTGTCTCGTCTTTGGGGGGATTTACTGTATGCTGCTAAGGACTGATTGCCAGGAGTGTAAGCCGCTTGGAAGCTTTTCCTGTTCGCCTGCTAGCAGCTATTCGTATGGTTCCTGTTCGTTTATTTGAAGTGCTACCTTATTCCCTTGTATGCCGTTCGGGAGTTTGGAGCATTCACTTATTGGCGGTTCGTGAGTTTTGGTGATTATACCGTAGCTGTGCCTGTCTCTGAAAGGGGGATTATCGTCTAAGCGGTTTTTTCCCCTTTTGTGCAAAACGGTCCGTTACACCCCCCTAATTCTAAATTTTTGGCCCCCACCCACCGCTCAGGGGTGGGTGCCAGGGGGGAGGACAGTAAGTCCCCCCTCATTGTAATGTAGGACTCCCACCTGCCGCGCACGGGTGGGGGCCTGGGGGAGGACAGTAGGTCCCCCCTCATTGTTTTTAGGGCCCCCACCCACCGCGCTGGGGTGGGGGCTGAGGTGAGGACTGTAGGTCCCCCCCTCATTCTTATTTAGGGCCCCCACCCACCGCTCACGGGTGGAGGCCGAGGGGGAGGACAGTAGGTCCCCCCTCATTGTTATGTAGGACCCCCACCTGCCACGCACGGGTTAGGGCCGGGGGGAGGACAGTAGGTCCCCCCCTCATTGTTATGTAGGGACCCACCCACCGCTCAGGGGTGGGGGCTCGGGGGAGGACAGTAGGTTCCCCCCTCATTGTTATGTAGGGCCCCCACCCACCGCTCAGGGTTGGGGACTGGGGGGGAGGACAATAGGTCCCCCTTATTAATAATTAGGGCCCCCACCTGCTGCTCGGGGTGGGGGCTGGAGGGGGGCTAAATTGAGTGCCCCCACCCACCGCTCAGGGGTAGGTGCCGGGGGGGAGGACAGTCAGTGCCCCTCATTGTCATGTAGGACGCCCACCCACCACGCAGGGGTGGGGGCCCGTGGGAGGACAGTAGGTCCCCCCTCGTTGTTTTTAGGGCCCCCGCCGCACAGGGGTGGAGGCTGGGGGGGAGGACAGTAGGCCCCCCCTCATTCTTATTTAGGGCCCCCACCCACCACTCAGGGGTGGGGGCCGGTGGGGAGGACAGTAGGGCCCCCACCCGCTGTGCAGGGGTTGGGGCCGAGGGGAGGACAGTAGGTGTTGTCCCCCCCTTTTTACTTTAGGGCCTCCACCCACCTTTCAGGGGTGGGGGCCAATAGGTTTTTATTTTGTGAGCAGCCACTGGCGGCATAGTGAGTAGGGGCTGAATTTACTAATACTAAGTAATCTTTACTTAGTATTAGTAAATGTGGCTTAAAGCCCAATTTAGGTCTTTCAGCCTTTTGGTAGATAGCTCCCTAATACCGTGGGAATTAGGGAGTTATCTACTAAGTGGCTGCTTATTTTATGTTATTTTAAGTGATTTCCCTATCCACATTTGTTTGCAGGGCACTTGTCCTACTCTTAACCCCCATTTTACTTCCTTTTGCAGCCATCTAGCCCTTTCCAGGACTTTATTAGAGGCATTTTAGTGCCCAAAAGTTTGGGTCCCAATTGACTTCAATGGGGTTCGGGCTCAGGGTCAAGTTCGGGGTCAAGTTCGATCCCGAACCTGGACTTTTTTCCGAAGTTCAGCCAAACCCACTGAACCCGAACATCCAGGTGTCCGCTCAACTCTAGTGCTGAGGTACCAATGAAGAAGCTGCAATTAGTTGTTGCAGGACCTCCTGGAGGACCCCGGTGGCACAGAGAAAGGTTCCATACACCTATGGCTTACAACAGTGCAAAGTCTAGATAGGATAATGTAATTGGATAGGGAATATATATTCCATATAATTGCACACTATATTTATACATCAAACAAAACCCACGGTCTAACACTTTACCTGACAACAGATTCCCTGTCTGAAAAAAATGGATACACTCGTAGATGTTTCAAAATATGAAACAAGCTTTTTTAATAGTTTTCAAACAAATATTAGATGATCAAGGTTTGTTTCACATTTTGAGAGACCTGCCACTTCATCTAGTTCTCTCTTCCTTCACAAATCAAAGGCTCATTTTTTCAAGTGTAGGAACGCTCCACGGAATACCTATGTTGCAGAGAAGATAAATCCCTTTTGTGTTTTTATTTGACATGTTCTGCAACCAGGCATCATTTATGTGATTTAAAACTACCACTTATTGATGTTAATATTAATATTCTTATTTTTATTATTAGTAAACATTTTGTCATTTTATATAGGGATCATTACTTAATTTAATTTTTTTTACTCTGATTAGGAACAGCGTAACTCTTTAAGTTTAATTCAGTTCACACTTTACAATGATCACCTATTTGTTCCAGGTAGCTAGTTCAAGAAAGTACTATTGAGAGATGATATGAAACTGGAACTTTGGAACATAATCAAAACAAGGTTTTATCTGTTGATAACAAAGCACTGGCTTTCCATTGAAACAACCTCCTCTCATCTAGATAGCATAATGGTAGATACATCTTATTTTGATACAGGTTTTAGGGAATACAGACAGCTTGCATTCATTGCACAAACTACTAATTATGGATTGTACAAGTGAATTCGCAATGACAATGTAAGATTGTCCACATGTTAAAATGTGAGTAATGAGCAAGAACAACAATCCAAATTCTACAATCAAATTAATGAAGCAGAAGAGATTATACATTTTGTAGCTGTCTGGACTATAGCAAAACCACATACTGTGGTATAACCTAAACTAAGCAAACTACCTAAAGCAATTCTGTAAAGAAAAATGTTCTAAACACCACCAGGCTAGGTTGTCAGTTGTTGATTTGCACCTTCTGAGAATGTGATACCATTTAAACAAAAACAATGAACACCGGATCAATAAGAATAGTAAAGAAATTAAAAATAATTTATTTTTAAAATCTAATTTTATCATTTTAAATTTATCAGTTATAGAGAAGTTGAAGAAAATAAGATCACATTTTAGGTTAAAGTCATATGAGAGTACAAATAATTACAAAGGCTTTTCAAGATATTTTTCAACATTGGTATACACTGTATTGTGAATAGAACACATAATTAATTAAAATAGATTTAGAACTTCAGATCTATTTTTATAATTCCTTTTTTTCTTGATCACTCCTATCTGATGCAATTATGTCATTTGGCCTTTATAATTAAAGTTCATATCATTTAAGTCTGAAGCTTAATGGGTGAGAAATCTCACTGGAGTGGGGAAATGTACTTTTCAAGGTTTAAAATAAATGAAGTAGTAATAAGCAACCTGCACTGTAGTTATCAGAGACAGAGCTTACTTGTGTTATTTTATTTGTTTTTTCCATTTAGTTATACATTTGATGGACATTCTGTTTTACAGTTTAAGTTTTACAGTATATTCATGTAATGTGAAAGGATTTACTTTGATTCCAATGTTCAATATATAACAATCTGGGCTCCCTTGAATATCACAAAGATCACATTAGATCTATATCAGTATCAAGAAAAAGGGCATGGCATAATGATATACAATATGAAATGTGCATGTATTTAAAAATGCAACATGGCTGCTTTTGTGATAGAATTCATTTTTGTTTGTGTGTATGTGGTTGTTTTTATCATTAAACATTTTATGCATGTGTGAGTTGCATTATTGGCATTGCATGTAAGAACATCGGAAAATCAATGTCTCTTTGGACGTCCATGAAGAAGACAATTTCAGGCTTGCTTTACGGAATTGCACGTGACCAAAGTAAAGAATTTACCTAAGGACTACCAAGTGTAGAAAAGAGTAAGTGCACTGTAAATCCATCTATAATTTCCAGTCATGACATAGGGTTATTTTTTAGAGAATAAAACATTACCAATGCATTGTATTAGCCAAACTGCATGCTAATGCATTGATGGGCTAAACATGTTTAGTTATTGTAGCCTTTACTACTGCCAATACAATAAATACTAAATGTAAGAAGGTTCTGAAATTCTGTATATTCAGCCACACCACCTATTTGTGATGTGGATGTTCCAATAGCATGCCCCACATATTACCTTATACATTCAACATTACCACCTTGGAGAAAGAAGCAGACTTGAGGTGAATATATTTTAATGAACTCATTAGTTTTTTATTTTGTCAGCAAGATGAAGATAACAAAGTCAGGTCCATCCTTATGGTTTGCCAAATGGGACACCAGTCCCAACCACACACTTTGGGCACTGAAGGGGAATCTATATTTAGGAAGATGTCAGAATGGCCTGTGGTATCAAAGCATGCAACATGGCGGCAAGATGATGGAGGGTAATTGTATTTTATATAACTTGCAATTTTGACAGCTTTCTTAGTACTTATTGATCTCTATTTGCTGTTATCAAATCTATAGACAGAGGAAATAAGTTAACTATTTATATATAGTGTTGTAGGTATATCTATTCATCTATTTGCACTGATAACTGTTCTTTGGGAAAACACTTAATCAATATATTTCCTTGGAAATGGATACATAAATAACATAACATTAAATCTAACTTTTTGCAATGTGTGATAGCTCAGATTGTTTTACTTCCTCATACACCTCATATATTTTATTTCTCGCCATGTCTGTAAATGACATTATTAGTATGATAATTGAAAACTGAAGGATACTGGTTATTTTATTTATATAATGCTATAGTGTTCACTAATACTGAGCTTATGTTTTTATTTTTTTTATAGAAACTCTATTTAACAGGCTATATCACTTCTTTATTATATGTTCCAACTGAGACTTGTCACAATATAATTAGTAAGGAGACATTTCTATTTATATGTTAATTGATATGCTATGCTGACATATTTATCCATTGTATATTAATTGACAATAACTATAAAGATGTTAATGTCTTTAACCATCTTAGTACTGATTGATC
>OW240925.1:1011860-1077234 GCA_933207985.1 Pelobates cultripes
AGCAATAACACTCCCAGTAATGTGTCTGAGTGTATAACAGAGCTCAACAGCAATAATACTCCCAGTAATGTGTCTGAGAGTATAACAGAGCTCCACAGCAATAATACTCCCAGTAATGTGACTGAGTGCATCACAGAGCTCCGCAGTAATAATACTCCCAGTAATGTGTCTGAGTGTATAACAGAACTCCACTGCAATAATACTCCCAGTAATGTGTCTGAGTGTATAACAGAGCTCCACAGCAATAATACTCCCAGTAATGTGTCTGAGTGTATAACAGAGCCCACAGCAATAATACTCCCAGTAATGTGTCTGAGTGTATAACAGAGCTCCACAGCAATAATACTCCCAGTAATGTGTCCGAGTGTATAACAGAGCTCCACACTAATAATACTCCCAGTAATGTGTCCGAGTGTATAACAGAGCTCCACAGCAATAATACTCCCAGTAATGTGTCCGAGTGTATAACAGAGCTCCACAGCAATAATACTCCCAGTAATGTGTCCGAGTGTATAACAGAGCTCCACAGCAATAATACTCCCAGTAATGTGTCTGAGTGTATAACAGAGCTCCACAGCAATAATACTCCCAGTAATGTGTCTCAATGTATAACAGAGCTCCACAGTAATAATAATCCCAATAATATGTCTGGGTGTATAACAGAGCTCCACAGCAATAATACTCCCAGTAATGTGTCTGAGTGTATAACAGAGCTCCACAGCAATAATACTCACAGTAATGTGTCTGAGTGTATAACAGAGCTCCACAGCAATAATACTCCCAGTAATGTGTCTGAGTGTATAACAGAGCTCACAGCAATAATACTCCCAGTAATGTGTCTGAGTGTATAACAGAGCTCCACAGCAATAATACTCCCAGTAATGTGTCTGAGTGTATAACAGAGCTCCATAGCAATAATACTCCCAGTAATGTGTCTGTGTATAACAGAGCTCCACAGCAATAATACTCCCAGTAATGTGTCTGAGTGTATAACAGAGCTCCACAGCAATAATACTACCAGTAATGTGTCTGAGTGTATAACAGAGCTCCACAGCAATAATACTCCCAGTAATGTGTCTGAGTGTATAACAGAGCTCCACAGCAAAAATACTCCCAGTAATGTGTCTGGGTGTCTAACAAAGCTCCACAGTAATAATACTCACAGTAATGTGTCTGGGTGTATAACAGAGCCCCACAGCAATAATACTCACAGTAATGTGTCTGGGTGTGTAACAGAGCTCCACAGTAATAATACTCACAGTAATGTGTCTGGGTGTGTAACAGAGCTCCACAGTAATAATACTCCCAGTAATGTGTCTGAGTGTGTAACAGAGCTCCACAGCAATAATACTCCCAGTAATGTGTCTGAGTGTATAACAGAGCTCCACAGCAATAATACTCCCAGTAATGTGTCTGAGTGTATAACAGAGCTCCACAACAATAATACTCCCAGTAATGTGTCTGAGTGTATAACAGAGCTCCACAGCAATAATACTCCCAGTAATGTGTCTGAGTGTATAACAGAGCTCCACAGCAATAATACTCCCAGATGTGTCTGCTGTACAACAGAGCCCACAGCAATAATACTCCCAGTAATGTGTCTGAGTGTATAACAGAGCTCCACAGCAATAATACTCCCAGTAATGTGTCTGAGTGTATAACAGAGCTCCACAGCAATAATACTCCCAGTAATGTGTCTGAGTGTATAACAGAGCTCCACAGCAATAATACTTCCCAGTAATGTGTCTGAGTGTATAACAGAGCTCCACAGCAATAATACTCCCAGTAATGTGTCTGAGTGTATAACAGAGCTCCACAGCAATAATACTCCCAGTAATGTGTCTGAGTGTATAACAGAGCTCCACAGCAATAATACTCCCAGTAATGTGTCTGAGTGTATAACAGAGCTCCACAGCAATAATACTCCCAGTAATGTGTCTGAGTGTATACAGAGCTCCACAGCAATAATACTCCCAGTAATGTGTCTGAGTGTATAACAGAGCTCCACAGTAATAATACTCCCAGTAATGTGTCTGAGTGTATAACAGAGCTCCACAGCAATAATACTCCCAGTAATGTGTCTGAGTGTATAACAGAGCTCCACAGCAATAATACTCCCAGTAATGTGTCTGAGTGTATAACAGAGCTCCACAGCAATAATACTCCCAGTAATGTGTCTGGGTGTATAACAGAGCTCCACAGCAATAATACTCCCAGTAATGTGTCTGAGTATAAACGGCAATAAATGTGTTTAGAAGTCAGTCTGTGTAAATAAGATACATTGTTCTTCTTATAAATTACATTTTAGTTGTATACATTTTTATTACGAAGTCAGAACAGCCCCACCTCTGGCCTAACCCCCACTCAGCTCAAACATTAAAGTGTGTCATATTCTGATATTTATTGAGATATTGTATAAATACTGAATGTAAGACCGGTTCAAAGCAAGGCAGGTTCAAGGCAAAGTAGGTTCTTTACAAAAGTCCTTTCATGGTTGTTTGACATTTTCGGCAGCGGAAAGAGGAATTTCTAAGCATTTGCACTATTCAGTACTAATTACTGTATTACCTAGGGGTTAGATAAAAACCTTAAACTAACATGTCTAATGCTTATTGCAAGAGGAAAACAGATCCTCGCGCTCTCACCTTGAAAGCAGAACTGCTTCACAGGAACGATTAACAGAGTTCCGTAAATATTGCTAGTAGTGGTGAGATGTGATTAAAGCAGGTATTTTATTACGTTCCGAGGGTGGAAAGAACCAGCCCAGACAAGAACAAGTATTGAAAAACATAAGCACCAGTGAGCAGAAACTCTTATAAATGGGATTAGATTGGGTGTTTTAAAAGATAACTGTGTGTGATATAAGCCAGACTGGTTATTTAATCAGAGAGCCCCAAGCTACCCGTTATGTTTGTGAAGGAGATTGACCCCAACATGGCATAACCCACGTCCGGATATGATAGGTTCTTGTAAAACATTAATACACGTCCAATATAACCGAACAGCGCTCAGATCCCATACATACAGTCAAATCGCCATGGAGCTGAAAGCGTGTTCATTGTGTGTTCGGCAGAAAGCATAAGCTCCATGGGTTTAGCTATCTGGGACAGTTCAGTTTGTGGATTGTCAATATACCCAACGGCACGGCGTTCGTGTGAATTGGAACGAAGGGGATGGTTGGTGATCTCAGCGGTGTTCGTGGGAAACAGTGTCCAAAACTAGTTCCATGTAGTTGTTTACGAACACCGCTGGGCGTTTGACCATCCAAGATGGCCGCCACTTATATGAACGACGGTAGTTCATTCGTCTTTTAGGGAATGTGATCAGGGAACACACCAACAACTGGGGACTGGCGAACAAACAGATGAAATAGTCAAAAATAGCAATCCAGGGGCAGAGAGATCTGCCACAGATGGGTTCTTGTAAAACATTAATACACGTCCGGATATGATGGGTTCTTGTTACAGGGACACTATAGTCACCTGAACAACTTTAGCTTAATTAAGCAGTGTTGGTGTATAGAACATGCCCCTGCAGCCTCACTGCTCAATCCTCTGCCATTTAGGAGTTAAATCCCTTTGTTTATGAACCCTAGTCACACCTCCCTGCATGTGACTTGCACAGCCTTCCATAAACACTTCCTGTAAAGAGAGCCCTATTTAGGCTTTCTTTATTGCAAGTTCTGTTTAATTAAGATTTTCTTATCCCCTGCTATGTTAATAGCTTGCTAGACCCTGCAAGAGCCTCCTGTATGTGATTAAAGTTCAATTTAGAGATTGAGATACAATTATTTAAGGTAAATTACATCTGTTTGAAAGTAAAACCAGTTTTTTTTTTTCATTTCAGCTCTGTCAATCATAGCCAGGAGAGTTGTGGCTAGGGCTGCATAAACAGAAACAAAGTGATTTAACTCCTAAATGACAGTGAATTGAGCAGTGAAATTGCAGGGGAATGATCTATACACTAAAACTGCTTTATTTAGCTACAGTAATTTAGGTGACTATAGTGTTCCTTTAAGACCTTCATAAATGTCCGGATATGACGGATTCTTGTTAAACA
This sequence comes from Pelobates cultripes, assembly GCA_933207985.1. Taxonomy (NCBI): domain Eukaryota; kingdom Metazoa; phylum Chordata; class Amphibia; order Anura; family Pelobatidae; genus Pelobates; species Pelobates cultripes. Next base: position 1,015,920 of record OW240925.1, read on the forward strand.
TTAATACCATAGGCGTGCGCGGCCTATTTGTGATGAAGTTCCCTTCGCCACTTGGTCCTGGAGAGGCCTGCTTGCCAGCCTCCTCCCCTGTGACTATGACTCTTTGATGTATTTGGCTTTAAAGCCCCTATTCTTCCTTCAGACAGACTATTTATGTAGGCTGCTTTATTTATCTTATGTTTTAGTCACCCTCTACCCATTATAGGTGCAGGGTGTGTGTAATGTAATTGTTTATAGTGTGTGTGTGTACTGTGTAATGTATTGCCTGCTCTCTTGTATTGCTGAGGTTTGCTTCCAACTAGGTGGGTTTGGCTATGGAGTTTGTCTAGTGCCCTCTGTTGGTAGCAACAGCAATATGCACTACCTGAATTGCAAGACTGGTTCATTTGCATATTCGGGTAGATTTGCATATTGCTAATTCCGCAGGCACGTGGGATATTTTCTGTTAGTTATTGTCTCCCCCACCCTTTTATTTCTCTTATGTTTTAGTCACCCTGTACCCATTATAGGTGCAGGGTGTGTGTAATGTAATTGTTTATAGTGTGTGTGTACTGTGTAATGTATTGCCTGCTCTCCTGTACTGTCTCCCCCACCCCTTTAAAAATGTGCCATTGTGTTGTGATAAGTCACTGTGTGTTGCCTGCTATGGTTTGACTGTTTGTGATTTTATTGAGTTGTCACAGCAATGTTAATGTGGTGACCCTATGGGCTGGTCCCAAGGGAAATAAAGGTTTAGACAGTTTTTCTTGATCTCTCTAAATCTAGCCTTGTCTTGTTATTGGAGGGAGCTGTTATAATCACACTGGGGATTGCTATGCTCTGCATACTCCACTGAGCTTGAATCACTGAGCTCTTTTAAGAGCTTGTTCCTGACACGCTCTCCTTGGAGGAGAGGTTTTCCCCACACATTCCTGGAAGCTTGAGGTTCATACCGGGTTGAAGGAAGAAGTCTATCCCACACAGTCCTGGAGGACAGTAGATGATCCAGGGTGGAAGGAAGACGGCGAGACTCCAGTCAATCTACAGGGTCTGCGGTGGTTGTGGTGTCCGGTGCATTGCTTGTGGTCCTCGGCGCAAGCTAGGAAGCGTCCATCAATGGAGGGTACTCGGTCGGAGTACCAGGAGCTCCGTTACACTATTGCATAAGGGTGTGCACCCTAAAGCAGAAACACACACTCCGCGTATATTTATATGTATATATATATACACATACATACACACACACACACTGCTGTGTGTGTGAGGATGCTGTGTGTGAGGATGCTGTGTGTGAGGATGCTGTGTGTAGGTGCTGTGTGTAGGCGCTGTGTGTGTGTAGGCGCTGTGTGTGTGTGAAGGTGCTGTGTGTGTAAGGGTGCTGTTAGTGTGTGCTGTGTGTGTGTAAGGGTGCTGTTAGTGTAAGGGTGCTATTAGTGTAAGGGTGCTGTTAGTGTGTGTATGTGTAAGGGTGCTGTGTGTGTAAGAGTGCTGTTAGTTTGTGTGTGTGGGTGAGGGTGCTGTGTGTATATGTGAGGGTGCTGTGTGTGTAAGGGTGTTGTTAGTGTGAGGGTGCTGTTAAACGTTAATACACGTCCGGATATGATGGGTTTGTGTAAAACATTAATACACGTCTAGATATGTGTTCTTGTTGAACATTAATACACGTCTGGATATGTGTTTTTGTTGAACATTAATACACGTCTGGATATGATGTGCTCTTGTTAAAGGGATTGCACTAAGTAACTGGCTGTTAAGCATGTGCTAGTTTCCAGCTATGCTTATATTGAGATCTCCAAACACATCAGAAGCAGCTGTCCATAGTAGAGAGGAATGGGTATGTCATGGTAGAGAGGAATGGGTATGTCATGGTAGAGAGGAAGGGGAATGTCATGGCAGAGGGGAAGGGGAATGTCATGGCAGAGGAGAAGGGGAATGTCATGGTAGAGAGGAAGGGGAATGTCACGATAGAGAGAAAGAGGGATGTCATGGTGGAGAGTAAGGGGTATGTCATGGTAGAGGGGAAAGGGAATTTCATGATATTTCATGATAGAAAGGAAGGGGAATGTCATGGCAAAGGGGAAGGGAAATGTCATGGCAGAGGGGAAGGGGAATGACATGGTAGAGAGGAAGGGGAATGTCATGGTAGAGGGGAAGGGGAATGTCATGGTAGAGAGGAAGGGGAATGTCATGGTAGAGGGGAAGGGGAATGTCATGGTAGAGAGGAAGGGGAATGTCATGGCAAAGGGGAAGGGAAATGTCATGGCAGAGGGGAAGGGGAATGTCATGGTAGAGAGGAAGAGGAATGTCATGGTAGAGGGGAAGGGGAATGTCATGATAGAGAGGAAGGGGAATGTCATGGCAGAGGGGAAGGGGAATGTCATGGCAGAGGGGAAGAGGAATATCATGGTAGAGAGGAAGAGGAATGTCATGGTAGAGAGGAAGAGGAATGTCATGGTAGAGATTAAGAGGAATGTCATGGTAGAGGTGGAGGGGAATGTCATGGTAGAGAGGAAGAGGAATGTCATGATAGAGAGGAAGGGGAATGTCATGGTAGAGAGGAAGGGGAATGTCATGATAGATAGGAAGAGTTATGTCATGGTGGATAGGAAGGGGAATGTCATGGTAGAGAGGAAGTGGAATGTCATGGTAGAGAGGAAGGGGAATGTCATGGTAGAGAGGAAGAGGAATGTCATGGTAGAGAGGAAGGCCAATGTCATGGTAGAGAGGGAGGTGAATGTCATGGTAGAGAGGAAGGGAAATGTCATGGTAGAGAGGAAGAGGAATGTCATGCTAGAGGGGAAGGGGAATGTCATGGTAGAGAGGAAGGGGAATGTCATGATAGAGAGGAAGGGGAATTTCATGGTAGAGAGGAAGGGGAATGTCATGAGAGAGAGGAAGAGGAATGTCATGGTAGAAAGGAAGGGGAATGTCATGGTAGAGAGGAAGGGGAATGTCATGGTAGAGAGGGAGGGGAATGTTATGATAGAGAGGAAGAGGAAGAGGAATGTCATGGTAGAGAGGAAGGGGAATGTCATGGTAGAGAGGGAGGGGAATGTCATGGTAGAGAGGAAGGGGAATGTCATGATAGAGGGGAAGGGGAATGTCATGATAGAGGGGAAGGGGAATGTCATGATAGAGAGGAAGAGGAACGTCATAGTAGAGAAGAAATGGAATGTCATGGTAGAGATGAAGGGGAATGTCATGGTAGAGGGAAAGGGGAATGTCATGATAGAGAGGAAGGGGTATGTCATGGTAGAGAGGAAGGGGTATGTCATGATAGAGAGGAAGAGGAATGTCATGGCAGAGGGGAAGGGGAATGTCATGGTAGAGGGGAAGGGGAATGTCATAGTAGAGAGGAAGGGGAATGCAATGTCAGAGAGGAAGGGGAATGTCATGTCAGAGAGGAAGGGGAATGTCATGGCATAAAGAAAGTGATATGTCAAGGTAGAGAGGAAGGGGTATGTCATGTCAGAGAGGGAGGGGAATGTCATGGCATATCCCCAACTCTCTGTTACAATAGGGACCATCATGTTTTCCCATGGGCAAAAGACAGAGATGTTTCTGGGATCTAGCCTTGCCCCTGCAGGAAAACATAGGGTTACTTTCACCAAACAATACTTTAGAGGCCGTGTTTGTTTCTGGTGTAGACAGATAATTGCAGATAACACCAGTCTATATGTCATTCTCGCAACAAGGAGACTACTTGCAGCTGAACTGACGATTATGTTAGAAGAAATGTAAGGCCTAGCTTGGCCACCTATCCATTAATGTTGTCTTTGTGCTGCTATGTTATTCATGCTACAATGAGGGGGAAAAAGGTATTTTAATCCCCTGCTGATTTTGAACGTTTGCCCACCGACAAAGAAATGATCAGTCTATAGTTTTATTGCTAGGTGTTTTTAACAGTGATAGACTGTCAGGATTACAAGTTGATCCAGCACGCAGTACTGTGTCACACCTAGGACTAAGGATAACGTATAACCAGACCTTAGAATGGCCGGACTTAATGTTTTCAAGAATTGCCAAAATACTTGCTGAGGTCAGGGACACAGAATCAGACACAAAGATGAGGGAAAGCCAAAAGTCAACGATACCAGATATCAGGGAAGTCAAAACAAAGCCAAAGTTAAATACCAGAAAATCAAGATCAGGAACACACTCTTGGATAATCATAGGCATGAAACCACGACAGGGCACTGAGCAAGAGGAAAACTGGGACTAAATACCCCTCCTGTGGATTTTATTGGCTGTAACCGGCCTTTTTTCCCCAGAGGCAATTACCAGATTTCAATGTGCATGATTGCTGCTCAGCACAACTTTTCCTGTGAGGATGGTAATGTTGCTCGGCACAACTTTTCCTGCCAGGACAGTAAATGCCATTAACCACATTTGTATGTGCGGATGAATACGTGACATTCCCCCCCCCCCACCTGAAAACCGCCCACCGCGCCAGCAGGACTAGGTTTGAGAGGAAACTTGGCATGAAAAAAAAAATACGGCCAGCATGGATATCAGAAGCCGAAACCAAAGAGCCGTCAGCAGGCCCCTCCAATCAACAAAATACTGTAAAGGAACCATGAGAACACCTGGAATCAATAATAGAGGAGACTTCGTACTCCTCCTGTCCAGAAACAACCAAAGGGGAACAATCGGACTTGTGTATCGATTGCAAACAAGCGGTTTGAGCAAGGACACATGAAAAGTGTCAGGTATACGTAAGGACGCTGGAAGGGCCAGAGAATAAGAAACAGCGTTGATTCTCATAACCACACGAAAAGGACCAAGGAACCTTGGAGCAAACTTCATGCTGGGAACCTTCAACCTGATGTTGTGTGAGGATAACCAAACCCGATCACCCACCTGGTAAACTGGATTGGCACTCCGCCGTTTATCCGCATGAAACTTAAAGCGAGCAGCCGCAGTTTCAAGAGTGGAGTGAACCTTAGTCCAGGTATCATGAATAGAGGTAAGGTGATCATCCAGAGTAGGGATAGCGGTTTCAGAAAACACAGCAGGATGATGACCCGTATTGAAAAAAAACGGACTATGCCCAGATGAGTCATGGGTTGCATTATTCCTTGCAAATTTGGCTCAGGGCAATAATTCAGCCCAGTTAGACTGTGTGCTATTCATGAAGCAACGTAAATACAGCTCAAGTGATCGGTTAGCTCTTTCAGCCGTACCATTATTTTGTGGATGGTAAGCAGAGGAAAATGACAATTCAGTGCCCAACTGTTTATATAATGACCTCCAAAACCGTGACACAAATTGGGAAACCCTGTCAGACACAATATTTTGAGGAACAGCATGTAGCCTCTGTGAAGAAATCACCAAGTTATTTTGTTTATTTCCTGCATTTCATACGGTAGCTGTAACTACCGAACAGTGACAACCCCCCTGGCTCATTAACTTCAAAGAGAACCATCATTTAAGCCCACTCCCTGTGTGGCAGTATTGTCGAAGCCATGTGGCTAAGAAAACGGTGGCCATCTTGTTTTTGAAGGACTTGGTCGTCGAATGTCTGGAACTAAAATCGGACACTCAACTTCCCGAACACGCACTTCTCGAAAACACATGTTAAAAAAATTATAAATTGATTTGCGTGTCATTGAGTGAAATAGGTATTTGATCCCCTATCAATCAGCATAATTTCTGGCTCCCAGGTGTTTTTTATACAGGTAACGCGCTGAGATTAGGAGCACATTCTTAAAGGGAGTGCTCCTAATCTAAGCTCGTTACCTGGATAAAAGACACCTATCCACATAAGTAATCAATCAGTTTCCAAACTCTCCACTATTACCAAAGAGCTGTCCAAGGATGTCAGGGACAAGATTGTAGACCTACACAAGGCTGGAATGGGCTACAAGACCACCGCCAAGCAGCTTGGTGAGAAGATGACAACAGTTGGTACAGAAATCAGCAGGGGTTCAAACACTTTCATTACTCACTGTATTTGCTGTCTGCCCTGACATTTTGTCATGTCATTGTCCATTCTTACCTCAGTATTTCTCATATTGTTAATTTGTTTGTTGTACGTTAGACATGTGTTTTACCTTTTAGGAAGTTAGCACTTAGCACTCCAATTTGTTGTGGACTAAATCTCCCATAACGTTCTTACAGCCTTAATGCTGGAAAAACATAATTGGAGAAGTAGTCCACAGTATCTGGAGTGCCAAAGGTTGCTTACCCCTGCTGCTGATGAAAGTGTGTTAAGGGCAACATTATCTCGTACCTAACTCCATGCACACGTGGAATATGTCCCTTGCCATCGTTGACATTATCGATGTTTCATATAAGGGCCTGCCTATTGGTGACCTCTCAGATTGGCAGCAGTTTCCAAACCAACAATTATTACAATTTGATTCAATCCTCAAAGAGTCACAAGGAAGAACAGGTCCACTACTCAAACTACACAAAAATTGTTTCCACATCTCAAGCACTACATATGGCTACTTTTAGTGGTTCTTCTCGCTGTTGAAGATCTTATCACAGCGCCAATTCTGTGTCTGTCTTCAGTGTCCTGCTTTGGCTGTGACCCCACTTCTTGCAAGAGTAATAATGTGGATGATGGGTGGGAATCGGAAATCGTCTAGGGTTCTATAAATGGTATATTTTTTTAGACCTTTGTGTTTTCTTTACAAAATACTTTTAGAGGCGTACCTGTCGAGTACTGATATGAACTATACCAGAGGCACACAAAGTTTGATCTCCAAATTGTGTAGTGCTGCAGTACCCATGATGCTTTGCCAGACTTCAGAATTTACCTTTGCACTAGACCGTAATTCACTTTCTTTCAGTATCCCTTGATATCACAGAATGTGTTTTGTGATCGTGTCCTCATCATATTATTTTTCTGATCCACATGCTGCAATTAATAAGATTTAATGAAACCTGTTTAGACAGACAGAAACAGACTGATTTCATTTGTTTCCAAATTCATGGTCAAATCTATGGTCTTCCAGAGAGAGAAAGGAGAGGGAGACATAGTGCCTCACTTTCCCCAGAAGCTCACCTAAGTTATCAGCAGAGTCAGTGGCCACATCAGAGGAGGGGCTGTCAGTGAATTGGGCTGAGCTTACCTTAAATCTGAAACCTGTGATACCCATGTAGTATATGTCAATGTGAATAGCATCCAGAGCACGTCTTAACTTACTGCATAACGTCTATCAGAAACGGCTCTCTTACTCCAAAGATCAGTTTATTTGAAGTGGAGAGAATCTAGTTTTCTATAGTTTTATCCTCTCTATATACAGTCTATATAATGCACTATAAAGAATGGCTCAGCTCGCCCCTGTCATCCCCTTAAATCCCAGATGCATGATGGTCATTTATGTCATGGTTTTTGGAGAAACTGAATCGATGTTACACTAAAATGTTCTATTTAGTTCAATGAAGATCTTTGCAGACAAAGCTTTTCTTGTTGACAGAGAATACGATATGAAATCGCAATTAATGAGTCGTAGGAGCTGTCTTGCTTTACACCGTGAATTACATGGAGCCTTTTCGGAGATTTCTTAGCAGTCAGAAAAAAGCAGATAATTTCCACTGAAACTTGAAGAGCATATCTGGAGAAAAGCAAAACTCCTCCCCACCTCGAACAATCTTTTCAACCCATAGAGAGTGTGGTAGTGAAATTCTCGCTCAGCTCCTCAGTCAGCCCCTACTGCTGTCTGTGTAACATGAGATCTGTCAGGATAGATCTAAAGAAAGCAAATCGTGTCCCTTCATCTCTCAGAGCCAAAACCCAACACGGAACAGACCTCATCTAGCTCAGGGACAACACGTAGAATGCCCAAAGTTGACATCTTCATAACTACGTCCACATAGCTACAGCATGGACCTCTGCGAAAAGTGAAGTGCACAGCCTTAAATGGGAATAAGTGATTGGTGCTTTTACTCCCGATGCTCAGAAGACAAAAAGAGTGGATTTTCTATTGTTTTTGTATTTTATTTTATTTTTTAACTTTTGGATGTACAAGATTAATCTGTGTCAACAAAAAGAATTCTTCTGCTTCCAAAATCCCCCATCAGTCATCTCTCCCGGGAGAGCCCTGTATTTAGTAAATCTGTTATGGATCTAATAAGGGTTTTGCTCATTTTTATTTTTCTTTACTGTGATCCTTCCTGCAAAGGTTCTACTGTCCCGGCTGTGGAGTCCAGGAAGGTTCAAAGCCAGCCCTCAATCCAGACAGCTCAACCTGTCACCCAGAACCCAACAGACTTTAGGGAAGAATCCTTGGAAGATGAAGCAGAAAATCAAGAGAACATTCTGTCCCAGGTTTGTGTCATTGTCACCGTGTCATCCCATATTCTGTATCTAATTATCTATGTTTTCAGTATTTGTTTAATATTAGCCCCAAGCGTGAATGGTATGGAAAATCCTCACTCAGTGATTTTATTCATTTATTATATTTTTGTTAAATATATAGATTCCACATTCTTACAGGGTGTAATTATTGTGTGGTTTGTAGCCTGGGAGCATTTCATGATGTCCTGAATAATTGAACAAACCGTTAAAGTGATACACACATATTCAGTGAGGCCAGTGAAGCAAGTCGTGATTTACTATGCAATGCTAGGATGTCGTGTCAGAGATCTGTATGGTATATGCTAACCGAGAGATGTCATTTATATTTTATTCTGTGTTTAGACATTCATCATATCTGACACACAAATGCAGGTACATGCAATTATACAAACACACAGCCACATTCATAAATACACACACACAGCCACATTCATAAATACACACAGCCACATTCACGTTTACACACACACACACAGCCACATGCATGTATATACACACACATCCACATTCATGTATACACACAGCCACATGCATGTACATACACACACATCCACATTCATGTATACACACAGCCACATGCATGTATATACACACACATCCACATTCATGTATACACACAGCCACATGCATGTATACACACACACAGCCACATGCATGTATACACACACATAGCCACATTAATTTACACACACAGCCACATTCATGTATACACACACAGCCACATGCATGTACACACATACACAGCCACATGCATGTGTACACACTCAGCCATGTGCACGTGTACACAGACAGCCACATTCATGTGTACACACACACAGCCACATGCATGTATATACACACACAGCCACATGCATGTGTACACACACACAGCCACATGCATGTATATACACAGCCACATGCATGTACATACACACACATCGACATTCATGTATACACACAGCCACATGCATGTATATACACACACATCGACATTCATGTATACACACAGCCACATGCATGTATATACACACACATCCACATTCATGTATACACACAGCCACATGCATGTATATACACACACATCCACATTCATGTATACACACAGCCACATGCATGTATATACACACACATCCACATTCATGTATACACACAGCCACATGCATGTATATACACACACATCCACATTCATGTATACACACAGCCACATGCATGTATATACACACATCCACATTCATGTATACACACAGCCACATGCATGTATGTACCCACACAGCCACATGCATGTATACACACACACAGCCACATGCATGTATACACACACATAGCCACTTTAATTTACACACACAGCCACATTCATGTATACACACACACAGCCACATGCTTGTGTACACACACACAGCCACATGCATGTGTACACACAGCCACATGCATGTACACACAAACACAGCCACATGCATGTGTACACACACAGCCACATGCATGTGTAAACACTCAGCCACGTGCACGTGTACACACACACAACCACATGCATGTGTAGACACACACAGCCACATGCATGTGTACACACAGCCGCATTCACGTATACACACACAGCCACATTCATGTGTACACACACACAGCCACATGCATGTATATACACACACAGCCACATGCATGTATATACACACACAGCCACATGCATGTGTACACACACACAGCCACATGCATGTATATACACACACACACAGCCAAATGCATGTGTACACACACACACTTGCATGTATATATACACATAGCCACATGCATGTGCACACACAGCCACATGCATGTATATATACACACACAGCCACATTCACGTGTACACACACAGCCACATGCATGTATACACACACACACACACACACAGCCACATTCATGTGTACACACACACAGCCACATTCATGTGTACATACACACAGCCACATTCATGTCTACACACAGCCACATGCATGTATATACACACACAGCCACATGCATATATACACACACATACTGGGTTATCTGTCTCTTTGCTATCTATATTAGTAAGGCACGGACATAAATGTATCATTATAATAGTCTGCTTGTCATTATAATGGCCAGTTACTCCTTCTAATAGCTACTATGTCATTATAATGGTTAATCTATCATTTTATAATTCTAATAGTCAATCAAATCTATAATCCTCAGTCAGTTTACAATTCTCATAGCCAACCTGTTATTGCTATAACCAATATATCATCATTCTAATAGTCAATCTGTCTTTCTAATAGCCTCTCTATAATTCTGTTAGCCAATCTGTCTTTCTAATAGCCTCCCTATCATTCTATTAGCCAATCTGTCTTTCCAATAGCCACTCTGTCTACTAATAGCCACTCTATCATTCTATTAGCCACTTTGTCTTTCTAATAGCCAATCTGTCTTTCTAATAGCCTCTCTATCACTCTATTAGCCAATCTGTCTTTCTAATAGCCTATCTATCATTCTATTAGCCACTCTGTCTTTCTAATAGCCTCTCTATCACTCTATTAGCCAATCTGTCTTTCTAATAGCCTCCCTATCACTCTATTAGCCAATCTGTCTTTCTAATAGCCTCCCTATCATTCTATTAGCCACTCTGTCTTTCTAATAACCATACTGCCTTTCTAATAGCCACTCTGTCTGCTAATAGCGACCAGGTGTTGAAATCAGAAAACCAGCATGTGTCAATGCGTCTCGGACATGGCTGATAGTTGTGTAGAGTGTTCTCCAGTCCAGAAATAGGATTTATCTAATTGATAACATCCTGGGAAGAGCTGTGAGCGCGTTGTCTCTCTGTGTTATTTTACTGTACAGTTGTAAAGGGAATTAATCGGAAACAGACTTCCTCTGGGGAATATCCGAGTTTATTTTCACGCTGCTGCCTCCTGACTGGAAAAGCTGCAAGCAATATGGATAGTACCAAAACCACTGAACGCATTACCAGCAAACATACTAATATAGCAGATTACGTCAGAACACAGTAACCATGTGTCAAAAATATCACAAGGAAACTAAGAAAGATTATTTATAAAGCAACAGGCTATTCCACAGCGCTGTACCACACATGGACTAACTCACCACTAGTTTCAATAAGATAAGTGGGATGTGCAGGACGAGGTGGTGGTGATGGTGTTACGGGTCACACTTTGCTTTTATTGAGCAAAGAAAGAGGGAGACCAATAAACAGAAATGGCTAATGGCCATGGATATGGAGATAGGAAGGCTCTGAGATATCTGTGCAGAAGATAAAAACGTAACGTCATGAAATGTCAAATTCTAGATATGACAAACCTTGTGATTTCCCTTGCCTCAGTTATTTTAACTGCATTCGGTAGTTTAATCTACCGAACACCGACCACCCCCCTGGACATTAAACTTCAAATTAACCACAAAGCTAAGAGGTCTCTGTAGCGGGACACCTGGTGACGCAGCCGGTTACCTCCACTAGTTCCCTTCCTTCAGCCGATCAGGAACTTGCATGGTTAGGAGACTTAGCTCCATGCCCTCCCAGGGCTGGACAGCACTCTGTCCTGGAAACTCTTAGTCCTTACAAGGTCTTTCCCCGTTGTATCCCCTGCATGCTGGAACAGCAGACACGGGTTAAATCCATGTTTCCTCCAGTAACCAGATGACACATAATTCTGGAGGTTAAAACACTGACCATCTTTATTGAAAATAGGCTTCTTTTATGTACAGAACCCCGCAGGCGGTCTCCATTCAGGACAACACAATCCCAGGTAGGAGGGGTCTGGGTTACAGATAGTCATCTCCCGCTCTGGGAGATACCAACAGTACACAGGGACACACACAGGGCCGGACTGGCTCACCAGGATACCGTTGGGCCATGGCACGTGGGGCCATGGCACTTGGGGCCGGACAGTGTAACAGCCCTTCCTCTCCCCACCCAGTACACACACTCACATTGGGGGTCTCAGGAGCAAAGGTCCCCTCTTACCTCTAGAATGCACTTTCCTTTATCCACTCGCGAGCAGCCACATAATGAGCATGGCAGGAGCCTGGAGTTAGGCAGTTCCAGTCCCTGCCTGACAGCCTTCACACACAGGAAGCATGTGACCCGGTAATCAGGCACCGCAGCAGGGCAGCCCACGCGGGTCTTCTGAAGTTTTGCTTCCTGTGTGTAAAATGCTGTCAGGCAGGGAGGCTCGTCAGAGAGCTGCAGGCAGGCTGCTAGGAAGGATCTGAATACAGACAATATCCAGGAGTGTATTTTTGAAGTCTGCTCAGTGGGCAGTGGCACCCAGGCATTTCATGTTCATTTTACTGATTCTTAGAGTGTGTATATTTGAGGGTGCATTTCTAAGTGTGTTTGGTGTGTATTTTTGAAGTGTTTGTGCCAATATGGATCACTGTGTGTTTGTCTGTGTGTCAGTATGGATTAATGTGTTTGTGTGTCAGTGTGCCAGTATGGATCAATGTTTGTGTGTGTGTGTCAGTATGGATCAATGTGTGTGTGCCAGTATGGATCACTGTGTGTGTGTGTGTGTGTGTGTGTCAATATGGTTCAATGTGTGTGTGTGTCAGTATGGATCAGTGTGTGTGTGTCAGTAAGGATCAGTGTGTGTGTTTGTGTCAGTATGTATTAATGTGTGAGTGTGTGTGTGTGTGTGTGTGTATGTCAGGGAGTATGTATGCATTAGTGATTGTGTGCCAGTGTTTGTATGGGATGCAGCATTAGTTTGTTTGTGTGCCAGTGTCTGTTGATGAGTATATGTCAGTATGTGTATGTGTGGGCATCAGTGACTACACACCAGTGTGTGTTCCTGTGAGTATCCATAAATTAAAAATCCATGTGTCTGTCTATATCTGTTAACAGATTGAATTTAAAAAAAACTATTTTTTTTGCATTATCTGTGTGATTTGTGGGAGTATTATACATCTATATATCTGCACACATGTATATTAATTTATGTTTTATATCAATATATATATATATATTCACACACACACAAACAAGCATAATCTTATAAATTATGTTATAAGATATATACAAACATCAGTATGAAACACATATGTTAATAGACATACATGCATACATAATACACATTTGGAAATTCAACTTGGCCATAGTGGCCATAGCCTAATTTTTGGAATTTAGGTTTTTATTCACTATATCCAACGCATAGTGCTCTTATAGGACTGAGGACTAAACAAAATAAGATTAATTTAAATCAGCCATTCAGCAGCAATCAGTCAATGTTTCCTTCCCATTACTGGACTATTCAAGTTATGAGGGTGAAACGTTGGGTAAATAATTTTCAATCTTTTGGGTTTTTCCACCTGTACATCTGTCACAGTTGGCACAATTAATGTTAGGGCTGGTGTAAAACATTTCCGAGGTGCTTTTTATTCCCAGTCTGACCCTGGAAACACATTGAGACACATTAAATGCAGAGGGGGGTAAACTTTGGGGCTCGGCGTCCTGGGAAGGGGTTACAGGATTGAAACATACATTGCTATATAGCCCCGGGTCTCTACTAGGATCCCTGCAAATAACGGGGTGATCAGATGTACAGAGCCCAAGAAATCATCTTCTAAAGTTCGGATCTTGGGCTCTGTACATCCCCGGGATTAGTTCCATGAAGTTGCTTGGTTTAGTCCTGTAGGACAGTCAACGACACGAGGATGTGAGACAGCGTGCGTATGCAGGTTCGGGATACAAATGCTGCCCCTGGTTAGTATTCAGTTATACGAACCGGCGGCCATACACCACTTGTTTCCCTTGTGGTTTGCGGTTTTCAGACCTCGTTACAAGGTGTGAACGTTCTAAATAGACATTCTAAATCAGATGTTTGAATGGTCCTCATTTGGAAGCCGAACAGAACCCGTTCGTATGATCTCTCCCAAACGGGGAGCAGGTAAGACATACAATTACATATAGATACATGTGGAAACACAGAGTACAAGGGAAAATCATGAGAATAAACATTGGGAACACAAAATACAAGGCCAAAACATATGAATATTCAGTGGACATGGCAGTGAAAGCAGGCAGTAGTACTTGGTCGTCGAGTATCTGGAACACCAAGCCGGAGACTCTAACTTGCGTACAACGCTAACACCGCTAACTTGGTACCAACGCCTGCTTTTGTTCCCGACAAGCCAGGAGAGTGCTATTGGGTGAAAAGGTATGCACGAATGTAGCGGATTGCATTAAGGTTGTCCTCAAGAATTCGTATTAAAAATGTATTCGTGTAATTGTTTCCCTGTATAACTGTAAGTGTATGTAGCTTTTGTATGATTGTTCGGTAGTTTTCATACGAATGAAACTACCGAACCATCAGACCACCCCAGTGAGAAGTGTGCACCTTGTTACGCTTTCACACTCAGTAACCGCAGCTTAATGGACTGTGAAATTTATATATTGTATGTACCTGTGTGGTCGCTGTTTGGCATACGAACCGTGTGCGGCGGCCATCTTATGCAAGAAAATCTCAGCGGTGTTTGGTCGTCGAGTGTCTGGAACTCACATCGGACACTAAAACACCAGAACATCGCTGAGCTCCATAACTCCCGAACGGAGGGGCCAGTCAGCCCCTCGTTCGGTAAAATAAATGTACCGGACAAGGAAATACAGACGATTCAATAGAAGATTGCCGGTGGATGGCAAGGATTACTGTATGTTTTAACTACCGAACGGAGACCTTACAGAGTAAAATTGCACCTTCCACCTAACTCCCGGATATTATTCTAGCTGCTTGTTTTGGGGTACATCCAGAACTCGGGGAAAACTACAGTATGTTTAATTGGATTATGTGTCACACTGAGGGGAGGAGGTGTGTGGGAGGTAACTGTTATACTATTGGCTACTGTAATAATTACTGTGAATCCCTCCCTTGCATGGGAGAAAGCTTTAAAAGAAGGTTGAGTGATTAAAAGTTCAGTTCTGCTCCTGATGCTGTGTGTCGTCCAGTCATTGGGATCTGCATGGGGGTATTCCTGGATTACCTTGCTTGCTTTACTTATTGTTATATGGGATTTTATTACTTGTTCCTGAGCCTCACTGGGATCTTTAGTAGAGCTAACCTGTGAAAGACCAGCTCTCCGCTACTTTGGTTGGCAGCGCCGGGATCCAGACTCACAGAGGAACAAGTACCAATGGAGTACGGATGTAGATTGACTATTCTACACTAAAAAGCTCCACGCTAAAAGATCTCCTGGAAGCAAGGGTTATTCCAGCCATCAATAAAACTAAAACCGTTCTTATCGCTGAAGTCATGGCGGAATACCGAACAGATGGTAGTTCGGTTTCCGAACGTAGTGATTCGGCAGAAGGACAAGAACAAATGGAGTTTGAAAGGCAGCTACAATTTAGGTTGTCCTTTTATGGGGAGAATCCACCGGCAGAGAACATCTCCAGGACAATGACAGAAGTCCAGGAGTTTGTACTGAGGCAAAGGATAACGTCAACCCCAGAATGCAGCTCAGCAGTAACCATGGTACTAGAGGGTAAGCCAAAAACACCTTACCAAACATTTAAAATATATGTAGAGGCAGAGGGAGACATAGATTTTGAAAGACTGTGTGCCTTGCATAAAATCAGCGCAGAAGATTGGGTTTCCATTTTAGCTGGGCGATTAACTGGGAGAGCAGCAGAGGCTTACCGTACTGTACCCAAAGAAGAAATCTGTGACTACAGTCGAGTAAAGGAAATTATATTGGCTCGGTATGCCATCACACCAGAGGCATACCGGAGGAGGTTCAGGGAACTAAAGAAAGCGGAGAAAGATTCACATGCAGAGTGGGCTTGTAGACTACAACGGGCGGCCCTCAGATGGGTACAGGCTAGCAAAGCACGGTCCATGGAGGACATATTACAAATGTTGCTGATGGAACAATTCTATGATGGGGTATCAACAGATGTCCAGGAATGGGTAAGGGACCGCAACCCTACATCCCTCACGGAGGCAGCTAGGAAAGCAGATGACTACCTGGATGCTCACAGGCAACAAAAAACGGTAGTCCCGAAGACCGCAGTAAAACCCTTAGGAGGGACAAGCTACCCCACAGCACTGCCCCGACAACTACCACCCCCACCAACCGCTACTCAACCAAGGTTCCGCCAGCCTAGCTCGGTGCAGTGCCAGAGGTAGGGACACTACAAGCAGGACTGTACACAGTTTTGAGACCGGTCCACCTGTATCCGGCCAGGTCCACCCCCACCATCACCACCACCACCGAGGGCAGCAGCACACCAGTACCAGGAGGAGACACCCGCCGCCTATGGCTCCGCAGTTCCCGTCACTACCATCAAACAGTGGGAGGTATTGCATGAAGCCAACCCGCTGCAAGCAAATGCAGATAATCGCCAACATCACAGGCAAACTGTCTACCTGGAGGGAAAAGCTGTGCAGGGTCTCAGGAGCCACCATAACCCTGGTCAAAAGCCACTTGGTCTCTGACAAGGCCAAGACCAGCAGGACTGTAGCCATCAGGGTTGCTGGGGGAGCCGTATACCGGCTGAATACAGCACAAGTATATTTGCATTGGGGAGCTTGGTCGGGAAATGTAGAGGTGGGGTTGATGCCACAGTTGCCCGCAGAGGTGGTACTGGGAAATGATCTGGGAAAGCTCACTTCTGCTTTTGAGCTCCAAACCACAATCACCGAGGAAGCGCATCCAGTGGTCACAAAGCAACAGGCCCGCACCCAGGACTACAACACACTGCCGGAGGTTCAGGTAAGAGAGCCTTCCCCTTCCCTATATTGTGTCCCCTGGGACAGGCAGTTGTTGTACAGAGAGTCAGACAAGCAGGTAACTGGGTCAGACCCGATTGTTACACGGCAGCTAGTAGTACCACAGAGGTACCGAGCCGAATTGCTCCGGATAGCTCACGATATTCCGCTATCCGGGCATCTGGGGGTCAGTCGTACCCAATACCGACTGACCCAGAGTTTCTTTTGGCCAGGAATCAGCCAGGAAGTCTGTAAGTATTACAGCACCTGCGATAATTGCCAGAGGGTAGGGAAAAGGGGGGACCGGCGGAAGACAAAGTTGCATCCGCTACCTATAATTGAGGAACCATTTCATAGAATAGCAGTAGATATCATAGGTCCCCTTCGGAAACCTAGCCCTTCTGGCAAGAAATATATTTTAACGGTTGTGGATTAAGCCACCTGATACCCAGAGGTGGTGGCCCTTACAAATATCCACGCAGAAACCGTGGCCAAGGCCCTGATACAGATTTTCTCCCATATGAGGTTACCCAGGGAGATCATCTCGGATCAGGGTACTAAATTTACCGCAGAGGTCACCCAGCACCTCTGGAAATTCTGTGACGTTAAGCCTATTATCAGTCCCCCCTACCATCCCCAGACCAATGGGCTCTGCGAACGATTCAATGGAACATTAAAACAAATGCTCTGAACCTTTGCTGAGACCCACCGGGACTGGGAGCAATTCCTGCCCCACCTCCTCTTCGCTTACTGGGAGGTGCCGCAGGAGTCGACCGGGTTTTCCCCATTTGAGCTGTTATTCGGGAGGAGAGTAAGAGGGCCCCTATTAGAGAACATTGGGAGGGAGACCTGAGCGCAGACGGTACCCCCATTGTACCATATGTGTTGGCACTCCGAGACCGACTAGAAGCACTAACTAAGACGGTAAAGAAAAACCTTCAGGTGGCTCAGACGCGCCAACGCACTTGGTATGATCGAGGCGCCAGGACTGGACCTTCCAAGTTAGACAAAAAGTTTTAATTTTAAAACCTGTCTGACATGATAAGCTACAGGCCGTCAGGCAAGGCCCTTATAGAGTGGTGGAACAGAGATGTGACACCACTTATATAATTGGCCCCTGCGCAGGAACTGGAGGGCGACGCATGCTCCATGTGAACATGATGAAGCCCTACCAGGAACGCTCAGAGGAGGTGACCTCTATTTGTGCACCCAACTCCGACGTGTTTGACAGCCTTCCCCTCCTGGATCTGCTGGAAGACGGTTGGCTGTCTGGGGATTTAGGAGAAGTTGTGTTGGGAGACCGGCTGAGCCCACAGGAACGTACCGAGGTACAACAGCTGCTAAGAGAGAAGCAATGTACTGGCTCTAATGTACCTGGATACACTCCTCTGGCCACTCACCGGATGGAAACCCCAAGGCAACTACCCATGCGCCAGACCCCTTACCGCATCCCTGAAGCGGTGCAGGAGAATATGCACAAGGAGATCGATGAGATGCTCCAACTGGGGGTGATTGAACCCTCAGACAGCCCCTGGGCCTCTCCAGTAGTCTTCGTACCAAAGCGTGATGGTACGACCAGCTTCTTTGTGGACTACCGGAGTGTTACAAAAGACTCGAAATTACTCCATTATTGTTATCACATGTTGTTACTGTTGCAGCCCTATATTTTTAACACGGGGAAACACGAATGCATTATACAAATCCTTATAAAGACCCATTCGTGATACGAACAAGAGACCCCCCAAACGCTGGCGTGTGCTGTCAATTAACCTCTTCACCCCGCAAAGTACCGAATGGCCGACCACCCGACAAGTGGAGTGTGGCGCCCATTAACCACCCAGGCGGCTGCGGTCTACGGTTAACCACAAACTAATTGACGGGCAAGGAGGATCGACGTTCGCCCACAAATCACCGAAGGGGAACTACTGAATAACCTCACGAATGGAGACCCCCTACAGTGGGTCGTGTGTCAGCAATTAGCCTGTGGTTTCTGCGGTTAACCGCAATTCAAGTACCGTGCTACCAGGTGGTCCTAATTCGTGTACCGAACGAGTTCCACTACCAGACAGACAGCGGGGATTCGCATGAACTTATACCCGTGTTCAGTTACATAAGTTGGAGGCGAGGTCCCGCTGCTCGTTAAGCCATCTAAAAACATGGCCGCCATCAGGGACTCACGACCCAAAATACCGAACTGACTTTATACGGCAGAAATACATCATTCTGTTTGTGGGATTGGAGCGCCATTCGTATGTTTAATGTACCCAAACGTGAGCTATTGAATGAATGGTAGACTGAACCGTTTTCCCCTATTAATGTTTAAGTTATGTATTTTTATACAGTTTTATGAGGCATAATAAAACGTGGTCTTTTGTGCGCTTGGAGATAGATTGTATAACCGTTGGCTTTGTTTGACCAGATTGAGATGTTGACATCAAAGAGGGAGCTAATCGTCTTCTGTTGTCTTTGCTCAAGTCCTATCAAGTCTGAACAGATTGTTATTATGTTTTTGTTTCCTTGCCCCCAACCCCCATTGACTTTTTAAATGTATCTGTCCATCACTTACTTATCTTCACGTCCTTTGTTTCTCTTGTCCGTCACCTCATTGTAGTCTCTGTTGTTGCATTCTTTGAGTGTTGGCCATTGGCGATCTTGACTTGTAGTAATGTCTAGTTTACTGCTGGCAAGTTAATGGATTCCTGTTCTTCATTTCTGACACTTTAACCTTATCCTGTACTTTATTATGCGGAAATTAAAAGTAGTGCTTTGTATATGTGAGGATAGTCAGTGTGTAAATTAAGAAATGTATTTGTATGTGGTGCTCTCAGTGGGGTATGTGCATGGAGGGTCATTATGTGGATATGGGGTGTATTTATGTGCAGTGTTAGTGTTTAAATGTGTGTAAACATTTAGTCCCCCATTCCAGTAACCCCTCCCCGTGTCAGAAATATTTATTACCTATCAGTAGCCAAGAGGAGTCTGAAGCCCAGTGTGTGTGAATTTAGGGCTATTTTTGTGTGTAACCTAATATAGGATTTTTCATTGGATGTCATTGATTTAGGCTTCTCTATTCCCTCACCACGTCACTTACCCAATTCCCTCCACATGCCAATAACCCATCTCCCCCTTCCCCCTCATCAGTAACCCCTTAATTCCCTCTCCCATGTCAGTTACCCCACCATTCCCTCCCCCATGTCAGTAAATATCAGTAACCCCCTTCCTCCCCCATGTCAGTTACCTCCATTCCCTCCCCCATGTCAGTAACCCCTTCATTCCCTCCCTATGTCAGTATATATCAGTAACCCCCATCCTCCCCGCATGTCAGTTACCTCCATTCCCTCCCCCATGTCAGTAACCCCACCATTCCCTCCTCCATGTCAGTATATATCAGTAACCCCCATCCTCTCCCCATGTCAGTTACCTCCATTCCCTCCCCCACATCAGTAACTCCTCCATTTCCTCCCCCACATCAGTTCCCTCCCCCACATCATTCGCTTCCAATGTCAGCACATATCAGGAACCACCCATCCTCTCCCCATGTCAGTTAGCTACATTCCCTCCCCCATGTCAGTATATATAAGTAACCCCCACCTTCTCCCCATGTCAGTTAACCCTCCATTCCCTCCCCCATGTCAGTAGTCCCCCATTCCAGTAACCCCTCCATTCCCTCTTCCATATCAGTAACCCCTCCATTGCCTCCCCATGTGAGACATTTCTATTCCCTATCAGTAGCCAAGAGGAGTCCTAGGTCTAGCGGGCCTGCTAGAAACCCAACTGGTTGCCCTGGTTCAGCCACGCCTGAAAGGTAATCAGTTATAGTACGGAGAGACCCATTTTCCACCCAGTAACCAAACGACACACAGAGGCGAACAGAACCCGTTCTCATGGGCCCTCCCAAAACTGGGAGCAGGTAGAACACAGGAATATATCACAACACAGGGGAACCACGGGGAATAACACATAGCAGTTCACGAACAAGCAGCGGTTCTGCCACACAGCTCCCCCTTAAGCACAAGCCGGCATACACAGTCTGATCCCAATGGATCGGCTTGGGGATGTCTGGGGAGGACTCTGTCTGTCTTAATAACCCATCCGCATTGCCATTTTGCTTACCGGGTCTATAGTGGATAGTAAAGTCATAGGCTTGTAGCGCCAAGCTCCATTGTAAGAGCCTGGAATTGTCCCCAGAGACCCATTTAAGCCATACCAGCAGGTTGTGATCTGTGAGCAGGGTGAATTGCTGTTCATAGATGTAGGGCTGTAGTTTTTTGAGGGCCCACAAAACCGCCAGGCACTCCTTCTCGATGGTGGCGTAGCTTACCTCCCTGGGTAGTAACTTCCTGCTGAGGTAAGCCGTGGGGTGTTCGCCCTGGCTCAGTACCACTCCTAACCCAAACATGGAGGCATCTGTGTGAATGAGAAAACATTTTCTGGGATTAGGAGCAGCCAGGACAGGGCCATTCACCAAGGCGTTCTAGAGGGCTTGGAATGCGTGCTCAAACTCTGCTGCCCAATCTACCGGTCTGTGTAAGGTCTTTTGGGTCAGGTCGGTGAGGGGTTTAGCTAGGGCACTGTAGTTGGGGACAAATTTCCTGTAATAACCTGCAGTTCATAGTTACATAGTTACATAGTTACATAGTTACATAGCTGAAAAGAGACTTTCGTCCATCACGTTCAGCCTTCCTCACATTTGTTTTTTACAGTTGATCCAAAAGAAGGCTAAAAAAAAACAGTTTGAAACACTTCCAATTTTGCAACAAACCAGGAAAAAAAAAATCCTTCTTGACCCCAGAATGGCAGTCAGATTAATCCTTGGATCAAGAAGCTATTACCCTACATTGAGAGATTTGCACATCCTGATTGTTCTTACAGTAAAAAAACCTTTCCTTTGCCTTAGACGAAATCTTCTTTCTTCCAGTCTAAACTCATGGCCTTGTGTCCTATGTAAAGTCCAGTTTGTGAATAGATTTCCAGACAGTGGTTTGTATTGGCCCGAATATATTTGTATAATGTTATCATATCCCCTCTCAGGCGACGTTTTTCTAAACTAAATAGGTTTGAATTTGTTAACCTTTCTTCATTGCTAAAATGACCCATTCCTTTTATTAATTTTGTAGCCCGCCTCTGCACTTTTTCTAGTGCCATAATATCCTTTTTTAGAACAGGTGCCAAAAAGTGCACAGCATATTCAGTATGGGGTCTTACCAGTGATTTATAAAGAGGCAAAATTATATTCTTGTCCCGAGAATGAATGCCCTTTTTTATGCATGACAATACCTTACTGGCCTTGGCCACTGCTGATTGACATTGCACATTATTGTATAGTTTGTTGTCTATAGCAATTCCCAAGTCCTTTTCGTGTGTTGTTATCCCTAATTTGCTTCCATTAAGGGTATATGTTACTTGTGCATTCTTTATGCCGAAGTGCATAACTTTTCATTTTTCAACATTAAATTTCATCTGCCATTTGAGTGCCCAGTCCCCAGGTCTATCTAAATCCCTCTGCAGCAAAGTAATATCTTGCTCACATTGTTTTACTTTACAGAGTTTTGTGTCATCTGCAAAGACTGAAACATGACTTTCAATGTTTTTTTCAAGATCATTTATAAATGATTGCAAGCCCATTCCTTCAGTGAGCAAGCCTGATGCCCACCCTCCCCTCTCCACACCATCCCACCCCATGCTCATTACATTTATAGATTGTCTGTCACACCTACATTTTAGTTAGGTTACAAAAACCTGCCTCTTATTAGTACACTCCTGCACTTTCTTAACCCATAAAACAATTATCTCCAATTTTTATTTTTCACAGTTTAGCAATGATCTTTTTTCTCCTCCTCTTTATTTCCTGAGTCTCCCTCAGTATAAAAATCTCTCCTTACACCCACTTCACTCATCCCCCCATCCACATTTACATATGCCCTTCTCTGCTACACTCCCCCCTTCTCTCATCTCATGCCTTGCACTCATTTTTCTACTCTCTCACTCCAACCCACAATCGATCTCATCCTAGACCCCATGCATACAAAACCCATTCACACCTCCTGTCACTTTCTCTCCTCCTACTTCTAGCAGCTGGTGATGTCTCTCCCAATCCAGGGCCCTTCACCTTCTCTACACACACTAAGACAACCAGAAACCCCACAAACCTCATCACAATACCCTGCCCTTTACCCTCACTTACCAAAATTAATTGTGCACTCTGGAATGCCCGCTCCATCTGCAGTAATTTAAAATCAACAACCATACACGACTTTTTCATCTCAAACTCACTCACACTGCTTGCACTTACAGAGACCTGGCTGTCCTCCTCTGATAGCGCTATTCCTGCCTCTTTATGTTTTGGTGGGCTACAATTCTCTCACAGTCCCAGACTCAACTGTAAAGGAGGCGGCGTAGGCATCCTTCTCTCCCCTCAATGTACCTTTCAACCAATCATAACTCCCCCTGCCCTATCCTTTTCTTCTTTTGAAGTTCACACTGTCCGCCTATTTAAACCCACTCCTTTAAGAATTGCTATCATCTACCGCCCCCCCGGTTATCCTAGACTATTCATTGAGCAATTTTTTTCCTGGCTTCCCCACTTCCTCTCATCTAGCACTCCTTCCCTTATACTTGGGGATTTCAATATCCCAATCAATAACCCCAATTGCACTGATGCCTCTTGTCTGCTCTCTGTAACCTCCTCCTTTGGCCTTACGCAATGGTCCAATTTAGCAACCCATACAGCAGGAAACACTCTTGATCTTGCCTTCACCAACCTCTATACTGCCTTTAATCTCTCCAACATTCCTTTTCCTCTATCTGACCACCATCTGCTGACTTTTGACATTGGCATACCTAAGACCCAATTGACACCACCGTCTGAACATCACTCTCACAGAAACCTCCAATGTCTTGACCTAAAGCATTTCTCAACTAATCTCCAAACTCTCCTTTTACCTATCTCAAGCCTCACCTGTCCTAGTTCTGCAACCTCCTTCTACAATTCCACCCTCTCCTCTCAACTAGACATCATGGCACCTTGTACATTTAAATGCCGCAGGCCCCCCAACAACAACCTTGGCACACCAAGCTCACTCGATGCCTCCAAAAATGCTCCAGAACTGCTGAACGTTGTTGGAGAAAGTCTCACTGTGAATCTGACTTTCTCCACTATAAATTTATGCTGAGCTCATACAGCTTGGCTCTCTCCTCTGCAACAGTTAATTACTTCAATGCCCTCATAACCACACTCTCTCGCGAACCCAAACGACTATTTAACACATTTAACTCTCTTCTTCGCCCTGCTGTTCCTCCTCCACCTACTAACTTGACCGCCTCAGACTTTGCAACTCACTTCACTGACAAGATCTCTACAATCAGAGAAGAGATCTCTCATCTTTCTTCTTCCCCTTCCGCTAACTTCACTCCCTCTGTTCATTTGCACCCGCTACATTGGAAGAGGTTTCTGCTCTGCCCCACCACCTGCTCCCTAGATCCAATTCCCTCGCATTTCATCTGCACTCTGTCTTCTTCTCTTTCTCCACCTCTCACTAAAATTCTCAATCTCTCTCTCTCCTCTGGTATATTTCCATTGCCCTTCAAACATGCAACTGTAACCCCAATTCTAAAGAAGCCCAATCTTGACCCTAAAGGCTACTGCCTTTTGCATCCAAGATCCTTGAATAAATTGTGTATGCGAGATTGACAGACTTCCTCGAGTCCAACTCTCTGCTAGACCCGCTTCAGTCTGGTTTCCGCGCTATGCACTCTATGGAAACGGCATTGACCAAAGTATCCAATGATCTACTTGCTGCAAAATCTTGTGGTCACTACTCTATCCTAATTCTCCTTGACCTGTCTGCGGCTTTTGACACTGTTGATCATCAACAGCTTCTTCACATCCTTCGCAATATCGGTCTACAAGATATTGCTCTCTCCTGGTGCTCCTCCTACCTCTCCCAGCGCTCTTTCAGTGTTTTTTCTCTGGCTCTGCTTCTCCCCAACTCCTCTCTGTTGGTGTCCCCCAAGGTTCAGTCCTTGGTCCCCTACTGATCTCCATCTATACTGCCTTCCTTGGTAAACTCATTAGCTCTTTTGGCTTCCAATATCATTTCTATGCAGATGACATGCAAATCTACCTGTCCTCTCCTGATCTCTCCCCGTCCCTCTTGACTAGTGTAACGGACCGTTTTGCACAAAAGGGGAAAAAAAAACGCTTAGACGATAATCCCCTTTCAGAGACAGGCACAGCTACTGTAGAATCACCAAAACTCACGAACTGCATACAAGTGAATGCTCCAAACTCCCGAACGGCATACAAGGGAATGCTCCAAACAATCGAACTGCATACAAGGGAATGGTCCAAACACTCGAACTGCATACAAGTGAATGCTCCAAACTCCCGAACGGCATACAAGGGAATGCTCCAAACACTCGAACTGCATACAAGGGAATGGTCCAAACACTCGAACTGCATACAAGTGAATGCTCCAAACTCCCGAACGGCATACAAGGGAATAAGGTAGCACTCCAAATAAACGAACAGGAACCATACGAATAGCTGCTAGCAGACGAACAGGAAAAGCTCCCAAGCGGCTTACACTCCTGGCAATCAGTCATTAGCAGCATACAGTAAATCCCCCCCAAAGACGAGACAAGGCTCCGTGTTGAGGGTCAAGCAGTGGTCTGTTTAATGAGGGCTACCTGCCCAGTATTTATGCAGGTCTCCCACCTGGTGGACACTCCCCTAGGGGACCAAATGGGAGACTGTGACAAAAGACAGACAAGTAGACAAATAGGACACACAGTCACAATATATTCCCACAATGCATCCTGGCTTCCTCCCTCTGCCCTGGGAGATAATTGGGAAGTAATTAAATTATCTCCCAAGACAAAGGCAAAACTCCATTACACATGTGGGGATACAAAACCAGTATTATACTTTAAAATACATAAAGTAACATTTATTACATAAAACACAGACATGTAACATATCCCCAGATAGCTCAGGTCTGAGCGCACATTATTAAGCGAATGGCGCTCAGACCACACGAATGCAGCTTTTCTCCAGGCGAAATAAAGTCTTTTAAAAGGGGGCCATAGTCCAGAGGCAGCAAGCGAGCAACCAGGCTTCTCCAATGCAATGTGGCGAGATTGGTCTCCTCACAACTAGTGTCTCTGACTGCCTCTCTGCTGTTTCTAACTGGATGGCTGCCAACTTCCTTAAACTAAACTTGACCAAAACTGAAATTCTGGTCTTTCCTCCCTCAAGTGTTGTTACTCCTGTGTCTGTCTCCCTCCAAGTCAACTGTGCTACCATCAGCTCCACCACGCAGGCTCGCTGCCTAGGTGTTCTCTTTGACTCTGACCTCTCCTTCAAGCCTCATGTTCAATCTGTCGCCAAATCCTGTCATTTCCATCTCAGAAACATTGCGCGCATCCGCCCCTACTTAAAGCCAGATACGACTAAGGTGTCCATTCCACTGTCCTTTCTCGCCTTGACTACTGTAATCCACTTCTCAGTGGTCTTACATGCTCCCAACTTGCGCCATTACAGTCCATAATGAATGCTGCGGCGAGGTTCATCTTCCTGTCTGCCCGCACCTCCCATGCCTCACCCTTCTGTCAGTCCCTACATTGGCTTCTTATAAAATATAGAGCTCAATTTAAAATTCTGGCTCTTGCCTTCAAATCTCTACATATTGCTGCTCCCACCTATCTATCCCATCCGGGAGAACACTCGCATCATAGCTTTGGCTACAGTCTCAGCCTGAATATTGCTCAGGGCAACTGCCTCAGGCACCGAGTCATGTAGTCCACAATGGTCAGAATATATTTCTTCCCAGAGGGGCTAGGTTTAGCCAGGGGCCAATGATATTGACAGCTACTCTGCCAAAGGGGCCTTCAATGATGGGGAGGTGTTGGAGCTTGGCCTTGCGCCGGCCGTCTCGCTTCCCTACTCTCTGGCAGACATCACACGTCTGGCAGTACTGCCTCATATCCTTAGAGATACCTGGCTAGAAAAAGCTTTGGGTGAGCCGACTCTCAGTCCGGCTCCGTCCAAGTGCCCTGCCAGGGGAATATAGTGAGCTATCTTAACCCCTTAAGGACCAAACTTCTGGAATAAAAGGGAATCATGACATGTCACACATGTCATGTGTCCTTAAGGGGTTAAGCAGCTCATGTCGATATTTCCTGGGGGCCACCAACTGCTTGGTAATAGTAGTAGGAGCTTCTTTTTCTCTGCTAAGCGATACATTTGTCCTGGCTCCCAGAGGTACCGCTCCCCCTCCTTCCCTACACGACCCATGCCTGCCCTGTCTCTACAGGCCCAGAGGGTCAGGCTGGACGCTACCTCTCTCAAACTCTGCCAGGGTATCCCAGGGAAGAGGTTTCCGGGGGGTCCGGGGCGATATCGGGGATGGGGTTATGGGAGTTAGCTTGGGGTTATGGGGGTTAGGCTACAGGGGCAGGGACGAGGTACTAGTGTGGGAAGACTCAGGGGGCTGACTTAAGGGGGCGTCTTTGAGAGGCAGGGGTGTAGGTGGGTGCCTACCTGAGCCTTTAGAGTGTGAGCCGTGCCAGGGGTTGTGGGCCTTCTGCCGGGTCATCACAGGGTAAGTGTCTTTGAGGGTCTGGACGGAGACATAGGTGGAGGTGAGGTGTTCCAGCTCATTGCCGAGCAGCACTTAGTGGGTAGTCATTCCATGAGGCCCACTTCGACTCTCTGGGCTGCAGAGCCCCAATCTAGGTGAACATGGGCAGTGGGTAGGTAGTGGACATCTCCTCGTGCCACTCAGACGGCGATGGTTCCTCCCGTCCTTCTGGGATGAGCTGGGGTCACACCAGGGTTAGAGTAGCTCCGGTGTCTGGGAGCCCCTGGACCTTGTGCCCATTCAGCTGCACTGGCTACCTGTGGTGGTCCCAGTTATCATGGGCGGCCTGGATGGGGTTCGCTTCGTGCAGGATGGTCTAGGCTTCTTCGTTGGGGTTTGGGAAATCTGTGGGGTCATCTTGGGGGCTGAGGGCTGCAGCTCATGGGCCAGTGTTCGGCCCCTGTTTTGGGGACAGTTCAGTTTGATGTGGCTGGGCTGGTTACATTGGAAACATCACTGTTCTGTCCCAGAGAATGTTCGCTGGGGAGGGGCCAGAACGATAAGTCACGAAGGGGGGCTGCGGTAGTGGGGTTAGGTTGTAGCAGAGGTCGGATGGTGGGTCGGTAGCTGGGAGAGGGAGTATCCGCATACTCGTCAGCCTGTTTGGCTGCTTCTGTCATGGTCTTGGGTTGCCGATCTCTCACCCATTCCTGCACCTCAGGGCGGAGCCTGTTATAAAAGTGTTCAAGCATAAACCAGGCTAGGAGGACTTCCTCGACGGCCTTGTACTCCCTAATCTTGTCTGCAGGTACACCTCTGTTAGGGTTCAGGCCAAGATAGTGACCCATTCTGCGCGGGCGACTTCCTGCAATAGAGACTGGTGCTCGAAATCCTGCAGGAAGTTGTTGAGGACATCTTCTGCCTCCTTGAACTCTTTGAAGGCAGCAATAGGCAACTTGGGCTTTCCGGCTGTTGGGACCTCAGAGCTTCATTCATCTGGTTGTGGGGTGGTCGCCCCACTCTTCTGGGCGAGGACGTAGGCTTGGACCTCAGAGAGAACCGATTCATGGTTTCCTCTGAGGGGCTTTCTTTATAGAGGGACAGGCGCTAGGCTACTTCTCTGCGCATAGCATTTTCTTCGCCCTCCGGCTGTGGCATAGCTGCCTCCCTGCGGGTACGGTCATCTTCCTTGTTGCGATTTCCAGCTGGTAACTCTCTGGCTTCCACCAGTTCATGCAATGTTTGTCTCTTTAGAGTGGTGTAGTCCATGGGTCTGTTCAACTCCCAAACGCTGGATGCCCTGGTTCAGCCACATCTGGTTGCCCTGGTTCAGCCATGTCTTGTTCCTGGAAGGGAATCAGTTATAGTATAGAGAGACCCATTTCCCACCCAGTAACCAGATGACACACAGTCCTGGGGGCACAACAACTTTATTGGCCACACTCTGCGATATACTTTTATACAAGGGGTGGATCACACAAAACAGCAATGTCCCCTCCCGAGGTTGCATAATGGAACCGGAACCCCAATCTCTTTGTCCCCTGTTCCCGCCGCTCCATGCCTCACCCTTCAGGGGCCTGTGCGTGTGACAGGAACTCCTGTCCCTTTGTCCCCAGTTCCTGCCACCAATCCTCAGGGATTCCCACCTCCGGGAACCAGAGCTCTGGAGTCTTTATCTACCTGGGATGTAGAGCATGGGAATGTTTCCCCTTCTGTGACTCCCAGCCACAGAAAGCTCGCCAAACTGCCATTGTCTGCAAGAAAGTGTCCCAACCAATCTCAGGGACCCCCTGATAGGTAACCGCCTCCGCTCGTGGGGTCCCTGGGTGAAACCAGGCAAGGGAAGTGTCTCCCAGGGAAGCACTCATTTATTACTTTCCCTTGCGGTTTCACACTTATATTGCAAGTTGGCAATGTTCTAATTGATTGGTGTGAGGCTTCCCTTGTGGTTTGTGGTTTTGACACCTCATTACGAGCTGTGAACCTTCTAAGACAACATTCTAAATTAGGTTTCGTGGTGGTCCCCGTTTGGGAGGTGAACGGAACTCTTTCACATGGGCCCTCCTGGGGAGTAGGTAAAACACAGGAATATAACACAACACAGGAGAACCACAGGGAATAACACATAGCAATTCACGAACAGTCAGCGGTCCCGCCACACTAGGCTTAATGAGACCCAAGGACTTTTTAAAGTTTCATATAACGTAACGTAGTATGTGTGACATATTCCCCTTACCGCGTGAGTTTGCCACAAGCTCCTGGAGGAGCCTGCTTGCCAGCCTCCTACCCACAGACTATGGGTCCTACAGGGAAACCTGTAAAAGATTGTTTAAATGACTTGGTTTGTGTAATTTCCCTATACTGTTCAGGAACCAAACAACCGCACGAACCAGGGACCACCTGTGAGCTTGTTAACCCCTATTAACACCTGGAACGGTTCTCACCTCAGTGTTCTATTTGTTCTGGATGGCCACAATTCATATGAACGACCACGAGGTGGGGCCATCTTGTTTGCATGAACGCAGGCAGCGGTGTTTGGTCGTTCAGGCACAGAAACTTCTGAACACCGCTGGACTTCCATCATTGCCTGCGTTCGGTTCTATACCACTTAGTAGGGTACTGTTCAGTGGAATCGTTCATCTGGATGAGGGGAACAAGCTCCATGGTTCAAATATAGACTACGTTCTGTAATTCTTTCATTTTTTATGTTCTCAAAGTTGACCGACTGTTAGCACTGATTTCATGGAACTGTTTTGGGCATAGGAGCATGTGTGCGGCCGGTAAAATAATTTACTTCCATGGAAATCTCGAACCCCTGAACCGATCTGGGTGATTTTTGGATATGTTGGTCACCCAGTTTGGGGCTATCAGGGGATGTAACGTTTGTGGGGTTTTCGTGTATTTCAGGGTGTTTATAAATTGTGTGTTTTTCTGTACCTGGAGATAATTGAGTTGGTACAGTTGTTGACTCAATTATCTCCCATGCACAGGGGAGGGATTACCCTGTTTTGTGTGGGAGTGTCGTGGGCATGTTTGACTGTGTCCATAAATGTATAAAAGCAGGTTATCTGCCCAGATTAAAGGATTCCAGTTTGTACTCCCAGAACTATGTGTCGTCTGGTTACTGGGAAGGGAAAGGGCTAATCACTGTTCCAGCTTGTTCCAGCGTGAAGGATTCAGAAGGGAAAGTCCTTGTAAGAACTCCAACTCCCAGGACCGTGTGTTGTCCAGTTCCTGTGGCTCCAGGACGGAGTGGCTCCAGGACCCCTGTCAAGTCACTGCAACTTGGGGGGAGGAAATGCTGAGGTTTATCCCCTGTTCCAGCTAGAAAGCAGTCCTTGGCAGAGGTACCCAGTCGTGGTACAGGAAGCTCTGTTACAGTATGGATTACCCTACTCATGAATTCTGTGACATTTGACGGTTTGTAAGTATTGATACCACAGGTCATGTAACTGGCAAGACCAGGAAGGCGTTGAGATATTTGGGGGTAATTTGATTATCTAACAGACCTGGTTTTCCTCCATATTAATCTTTCTAGGGGGACTTACTGCGCAGCCAATTTTACATTTTACCATTGCCACATTGTACATTAAAGAGGAACATTTCTAAACCCGTCATGTAGATCTCATCTAACCAATTCACTGGATCATCACCTAATCATCTAATTCTGCTTTTTTGGGGGTAATTTGATTATCTAACAGACCTGGTTTTCAACTCCATATTAATCTTTGCTAGGGGGACTTACTGCCAATTTTACAACCATTATTGTACATTAAAGAGGAACATTTCTAAAGTCAGTCTAACCAATTCACTGGATCATCACCTTCATCTAATAATTGGTTTAGTAGGAACTGTCCAGTCCGTGATTATTGTGTTTAACAGGATAGAACGTTACAATGTTACATTTATATCAGTTTTCGACAGAGAACTAGTTAAAGGAACACTATAGTCACCTAAATTACTTTAGCTAAATAAAGTAGTGTATAGATCATTCCCCTGCAATTTCACTGCTCAATTCACTGTCATTTAGGAGTTAAATCACTTTGTTTTTGTTTATGCAGCCCTAGCCATACCTCCCTTGGCTAATATTGACAGAGCTGGAATGAAAAAAAAAAACTGGTTTCACTTTCAAACAGATGTAATTTACCTTAAATAATTGTATCTCAATCTCTAAATTAAACTTTAATCACATACAGGAGGCTCTTGCAGGGTCTAGCAAGCTATTAACATAGCAGGGGATAAGAAAATCTTAATTAAACAGAACTTGCAATAAAGAAAGCCTAAATAGAGCTCTCTTTACAGGAAGTGTTTATGGAAGGCTGTTCAAGTCACATGCAGGGAGGTGTGACTAGGGTTCATAGACAAAGGGATTTAACTCCTAAATGGCAGAGGATTGAGCAGTGAGGCTGCAGGGGCATGTTCTATACACCAAAACTGATTCATTAAGCTAAAGTTGTTCAGATGACTATAGTGTCCCTTTAATGACATTGAGGATCGCAGGGCAATCACAGTTCACAAGAAACACTCTGGAAAAAAATGTATCAATTTAAAACAAAAAATTATTTCTGGCTTTGTACATTTATTTGTCAGTGGCAAATGCGATCATAGGACTCCACTTTAATATTTTTGGATAAAGTTTTAAAATATTTTCAAAATATTATAATATATCATATATTAAAATATATCAAAATATTACAAAATATAAAATAATTTAAAAAATACATCCAACAATATTAAATCGAGGCCTTAGCACTAGATGACTCACAGGTCTGTGGCGAGGGAGACGATCGGTTAAAAAGAGATGGGGTCAGGCAGAAAGTTATAATAACAATGAGTGGGCAGTATAAAGTGTTTCAATATAATAATGCCTTTCAAACTAACTCCAAAATACTGAAGAATTCTGAAATTCATGCCCTGAAAGCGGATATTTATATCCAGGAATTTCAAACATTACCAGCCCATACGCAGATATAGGACAATTATTGGCCGTCTGGTTATGGCTCATTATAATTGTAATTTCTGTAAATTTATATCATTAATGCATTTTGACTCTCACTGTAGCTTCTCTGTACAGAACGGCTTCTTGTATTTTGGATTAATATCCAGGAAACGGAGACCAGGAATGACAGTAATTATAGGTATTGTCTGGAAAAAAGCTAACTCGAAAGATTTGAAGGATGATGAGAAATAATTATTTTAGTAAGTACATGTTGAAGACAAAATCTTAAATTAAAACCTGAGATGTCACAATGGCAGATTCATGTGGAAACAATGATTCTTAGAGAATACCGACCATCGATTTATATTTCAACGGGCGACCAGAAAAGTTCAATATATACATTTCCTGCGTTGTCATGAGCAAACTGTTTATGTAGATTAAATTGCTTCCCAAAGTAACTTGCAGGATCTTTGAAAGGAATGTGCTATTATACCAATCGTTTCCATATGTGGGTGAAGTCACTGTTGTTTGATAGCTGTCTTCATTAGTAGCGTAAGAAAAGGCGATTACCATATATAGCAGCACTGACTGTGATATGGAGATAAACGCCACTAGCCATATGCAACGTGTTCACTTTATGACACGGCTTTAGACTGGTCTAGATGGTTAGTGAGAATGGACAGAAAGGGATTTGTGACATTATATAGATAGGTAAAGAAAGCAGCGACTAGGACATGTCTTAGAACGGAGGCGATGGGATGAGGAAGCAGGGTTAAACTAAACTAAATTGGTCAATCAAAATACAGCTAAGAATATCAATCAATAGCTTTAAAGTCATGTTCGTGTCTCGAGTGTTTCTATAATTGAAGGTTTTTAGATGCAATAAGCATCACATAAACTGGACAATAAAAAAATAAGCTCACATTGAGCAGAGACTCACAGCTCCGCGGGAAGAGATAGTAATGAAGTAATGTGGTGGAGTGTGTGGAATTTAATCCAATAGAAGAGTTGATTGGTGTAATATCGACTGCAGTGTCCTGTAATCGGTAAATGGAAGACCAGCTCACAGTTTGGCATGTTGTCCCAGCTGCGTCAGCTTGCTTATCTGTGAGTGAGGGCAAATTATATCGAAAGCTTTTAAACTTGGTGAACATTAGCGCTACGTTAGCAAGTCGCATCAGGCAGATGTATCATGATGAGCGCTCAATATTTTCCAAGCAATACCTAGAATTGTTTTGTTGTCACAAAAGTCTGTTAAAATTATCAATGGCAATAATCAGTGTTCAGTAAATATAAATATATAATGTTTAAACATTTTACAGGTTTTTACACTTTTTTTCTTTGTCCACCTAGAGCTAAAACCAGAATTGACAAATTTCCTTGCCAATATTATATTGTTGACACTTTTTTCCTCTTATTCTCCTTTTTTACCCCACATTTTACCTGTGTTCTTGCATTTCTTAACATGTTTAACAAACTTCAGAAAATGCTGGAAAGTCCATACATCAAACGTGCGACATAGGATCATGAGTTAGGGCGACCATCACTAGATGACGCTGATGTTTAGACTGTCAGTTCTTCTGCTAAGTTTCCTCAACATTAATTGATGAAAAATAAACCATTTTAATGTATCCCATCGATACTGCGTTACTAATGCAGTCCCAGAAGGTAATGTCCCTCTAAATGTATTTTCAGCTGTTGGGGTGGAAGCCATATTGTTTTAGCAGATGAACATGGTGCTAGCTATCTATTACACAGAACACAGTAAAAGCTGTAGCATGTGTTTTACATATGCTTGCCTCAAACACGGATATTTTGAAGCATCCATGGAGGTCAGAGGCCAGAGAGGGTAAATAAGTAGCAGAATATGTGCGACAATGCTTAGGGGATGGTTGTGCTACTGTGACTGATATTCCTATTGGACAGTGGAAGAATTTGCAAAGAATTTACTGACTGTTCTATATTACACGTGTGGCTTCTGGTAACCAGGAACCTGGTATGCTTTTAGCAAAGATACAACTGGAAAAATGAGGAGAACCGTAAGGGCTTTAGTTATGTAATTGAAGGACTAACACCCTAACGATAAAGACATTCATAGGATTAAAATACAGAGTTACCTGCGCACTACCCAAATCCCTGCACATGTATAAATAAATTGAGGTTATTTAGTAACTCCAATGGCCATTAGGTGTAAATCCCACCTGCCACGTCAAGGCAAAACTCTTAGGTGGGTCCTACACTGGCTATGCACCTTGCTGTCTTCGGCTGCAGGGAAGGATATCTCGAATGAGACAGAGAGGGGTATGTTTCTGAACCCCTACATACTTGTTAACCCTTAATAGGAAACACATAGGGTAGGCACCAGCACTGTTACAAAAGCAAATACAAGTACACAAAAATAAGTCCTGCACTCAGACTCAACTTAAAAGAGCGATGTTAGCGTCAGTTAGGGTTATATTGGAGTTAGCAAGGGTAAACTAGGACGGTTAACTAAAAAGTGAATAGTTAGTGAGATCGAGTTAGTATTAACAAGGGCTGAACTACTAAACAATGAATAGTTAGTGATAGTCATGGTTAGTGTCACAGATAGTTAGATAGTGTTGGTGTTAGTGTGACAATTGTCAGTGTGTGGTGGGGAAACAAGCACAGAGGCATGTCACCATTAGGGCACGTCTCTACTTTGACCCGATAAAGTCTTCCATAAAATGTAAAGGGTATACTTATAGGGCATTGCTGCACTCGGAGTCTGAGGGGTAAAGAACAATACAAATTGGTAGGACACAAAAGGCATGAGACATTCACAGTTAAAATCTAATGTGCATGTGAAAAAATGCAAAAGAAAACAAGCAGATTTTGGCAGATTTTGCAAAAGATGAAACAGTCCAGTGAAACTATCCCATGATCCTGCTGCCATTCTTTGCCAAATGTGTCATGGTCCCAATAAATCAACCACATTGAAATTGGCATGTCTGTAACTTTGTCAAATATCTGGCAACGCTCCCATGAGCAGTGTCTGGATGACCCTATCGGAATCAAATCTGGGGTCACACGTCATGTGACATTAACCCCTGAAAAAGAAACGTGTGAAAAACACAAAACGTTGGAACAAAACCAACAAATTAGCTGAGTTAGGGATGAAATAGTAAAATGGAAGCAGCCAAAGCGGGGGTCTACTTTCTACAAATGTATCCATTTGGATCCTATGACTAGTAAAGCTATAGTCTCTGCATTCCAAGTTTGGCAAAAATTTCATTTAAAAACATGACTGACTTCTAGCTAGACTGATCACATAACTTCCCAATGAACTGCATTCCCAGACATATGAGGTATTCTAACAATCAGGATTAATAAGTCAATCAAGTTTCGACCTATTGGATGAACAGCAAAAACAAACATGACAAAGGCTGAGCTTGATGGACGTGTTCCTCTCTTCAGCCGATGTAACTGTGAGTTTGGGTTATTTATCATAAGTTGCTTCCTTTGTGTAAAGGTTATTATGAGCAGAATTATGTTTAATTTTTTTCATGGTTAGTTTTGTGTTAAGTATAAATATGGAGTATCAGAGGAAAGCCCTATCTGTCCTTTAAAAGCCATGATAGTTAGCATGGGGGTCATTAAAGTGAAAGAGTTAAATTACAGCGACACTAACATCCAGCAAACAGAAAGGCCTCGTCATTAACGGACAGAGTCTCAGACAAGCTTTGATCATGAAATAGTTAAATTAGAAGTGTTTGCACAAAATTGAGGCCGTTGCAAACTGGCCCACACCCCGTACCAAGACCCAAGTCGTGGCCTTTCTGGGGACAGCTGGGTACTATAGACGCTTTGTCCCTGACTATAGTGCTGTTTGCCAAACCCCTAACTAAGACAAATCAACCTAGGCAGGTCCTGTGGTCCCCGGAATGTGAGAAAGCCTTCCATTCGCTCAAACAAGCACTATTTAATGCCCCTGTCTTGGCTGACCCAGTTCCTAACAAACGTTTTATCGTCCATACAAACACTCCTAAGCCAGGTTGGGAAAGATGGAGAAAAGCAGGTTGCATACCACAGCAGGAAATTGTTACCCAGAGAAGTGAGCTATGTGGCAGTGGAAAAAGAGTGTTTAGCCTTGGTATGGGCACTACAGAAACTGACCCTTTACTTATACGGACAAACCTTCAGGTTGATGACCGACCACAACCCATTGGTGTGGCTTAACTGGGTGGCAGGAGACAATGTCCGACTACTGCGATGGAGTCTAGAGTTACAACCCTATAACTTCACCATCCACTATCAGCCCGGTAAGTAGAACGGGAACGCCGACCGGTTGTCAAGACAAACCAAGCTCACCACCTAATAACCAAGTCCAGACATCCCCAAATTGACCTGAAAAGAGCCAAGCCGTGTCTGCTGAAGCACCATACAAGGGGGAGCACTGTGACAGAACACCCATGCATGTTTTTTTTCCATTCCAGTTCAGTAACTGAACAAACCCACATTTTCCCCTTTTTATACCTCCTGTACTCAGCCCACCTTGGAGCATGTTAACCCTGTTGTGGCGAAGGTGACCTCGCCCTGTGGTGAATTGGGGGTTAAAGATAATGTTTCTGTCTCTTGGACTTCTACTGGCACAGATTCAAACTTTCAAAGTGGCACTTCGACATTCGAACACGTGGCAGCAGCCATCTTATTTGATCAAACGTGTTCAACTGTGTTTTGTCATCGAGTTCATGGAACTCAAATCAGACATGCGATAGCATGAACACCGCTGAACAGTTACCTTCCAGGGAACTTCGACTATTTGAACGGGAGTTGTACGGCATTCGGTGAGTCAAACAAGGGACACACATTGACTATGTTCATTCACCATTCCGTTCAGTAATTCGAACAGTTTCAAACAGACGGTTTGAAATAGACCGGTCGCACAGCCTAATTCTCTGGAACTGTTTTGGGCATGAAACCATGCGTGCGGTCAGTCAAAAAGAGACTTCCAGAAATTTCCTGAAACCCCACTCTGATCTGGTTGATTTTTGGATATGTTGTTCACCCAGATAAGGCTATCAGGGGATAAGACTTTTATGGGGATATGTTGTATTCTGTGGTACTTATTGGACTTTGTAAAAATGTGTGTTTTTTCTGCCTAGGGATAATTAAGTTAATACATTATCTGCCTTAATTATATCACATGCAGAGGGGAGGGATTATGTACTGTATGTGGGAGTGTCATTCATTGTCACATTGTTTTTATTTGCTTGTACACTTTGTGTCCCTGTGCCCAACACGGTCCATCTGGGTGTCACCTTTGTTGGGAAACTTGCAATGCCTCCATTAAAATTGAGTTCCTGTTATTCCCTCAACATAGAGTCTCATCTCATGTGTGGGGGAAAAGGCTGTATCTACCCTGGGGATTGCTATATCACTATACTCCCCTGGGTTTATAATCACTAAGCTCTTTTAAGACCTGTTCCTGCTACTCTCTCTTGGAGGAGAGGTTCACCCACCGAGAGCTGGATCCTGGTCTTTGGTCCAGGGTGGGTGGAGGATGGCGAGTTCCCAGCCAAACTCTAACGCTGGACGTAGGGATTTCAGTGCTGATGGTGTCTGGTGGAGTGCTTGGAGGCCTCGGTGAGCACTAGGAGCATCCATCGGTGAAGGTACCCAACCGGGGTACAGGAAGCTCTGTTACACCTGTTGACCCCTATTGACACCTCCATGATCGGTTCGCACCTCATTGTTTCAAGTGTTCTGCTGGATGGTTGCCATTCACATGAACGAACACGTGGGAAATTAGTTGGCGGCCATAATGTCACACGAAAGCAGGCAGCGGTGTTCAATCGTCAAGTGCGTGGAACTGAAATCGGACAGACTAACTCATGAACACTGCTGAACTTCCATCATCATCTGCTTTGTTCCTTCAAATCTCAGGAGAGCACTGTTCGGTAGGATTGTTTGCATGAACTAGGCGAACAATCACTACC
The DNA here is from genome assembly GCA_933207985.1 of Pelobates cultripes. Lineage (NCBI taxonomy): Eukaryota > Metazoa > Chordata > Amphibia > Anura > Pelobatidae > Pelobates > Pelobates cultripes. Next base: position 1,054,373 of record OW240925.1, read on the forward strand.
TATGAGCCAGAGAATCTGTTCAGTGCTTCATTCATTTTGGGACTCCTGAAAGAGACTGACTGCCACCACTTTTCTCCTGGAATTATTTTGGGCAGGCGTCACGTGTGCGGTCAGTCAAAACTTTACCCCGATGGTGATTTGGTTGTGTTCATGAGATGTGAGCACTATTTGGACACTTTGGGTGCTCAGATCCAAGATATCCGGGGATATAGGACTTGTTGGAGTCCCTTGTAATATTATATATGTTTTAAACATTGTACCTCTGTGCCTGTAAGATAATTAGTTTAAGCAAAGTACACTCAATTATCTCCCAGACACAGGGACGCCAGGGAGGAGTTTGTATTGAACTGAATGGACACCCCCTGCTGGGGGGTCTGTGTATAAACTGCGTTTACCATGTAACATTAAACAAGTTCACTCCCAGCATTAAGTTCTGCTAGTGTCCTTGGGGGAAAGCTATAATCACTCCAGAGCTTTAATCACTTGGCAGCTAAATCACTGATTCCAGCACAGCAGAGTTCCAGAAAGGGGGAAAAGGACATCCTTGGTTTCGAGACCCATGTCTCTATCCGGGTGGCCGCCACACAGTCACTATTGGAGATATAAATGGACAAGATGGAGTCGATTCTTTCATTTCTATCTTTCAGGTGTCATATCTGAAGTACCAGATTTCTGCATCACTAAACTCACCACATTCCTGACATTTAATTATAACTCCTTCTCTTCTTTTCCTTCTAAATATGTGTAGATGTAAATTAAAATTACAATGTCATTAAATGTTCGAAATGGTAGAAAAAGCAGGAATCATATTGTATATTTCTTAATATCAAATTCTTAATGTTTAATTTCCAAACTTTCATCCGCCATCTTTCCTAATGTGGCTTTTACCATATCCAATTTTACATCTATTTTTATATTCCAGTTAATAAAACATGTGACCATTATAACGTCATGTGGATTTGGGTACAGAATTCACCACGATGTTAACTAGGGTCACAATTCCGAAGCCTTTTACTACTAGCTAAACAAGGTTATTATTTCATTTGTCTATAATTGCAGGCTTGTAAAAATTTTATTGTAATATAATACAATAAAATCTGTGATCTTTTAGTTACACATTAGTTTTCAGGATACAGCGCTGAAAACATAACCGCAGAAAATGTGCCAGTTGTCCTGACGTGCCTATCTACGAATGCCCACGGACGTATTTAACGTGTTTAGTTGGAACAAATAATTTAAATAGCACAAATCCAGGATCTATTTATGTCCATGAGAGAGTTTAAATATCAGCTTGACTTTAACCATGGCTATTAATCTAAGAATTGATAAAAAACGTTTTCACATTTCCTTCGCTAAGCTGACTGCACTTTGAAACGTAGCCATCATTTTCTTGGCAACATATTCACGCTATAATTGAGAACACTTGAGGAAGCCACGTCGGTTATATTTTTCAGATGTTCAGAAGCGTAGGAACCATAATGTACATACACAATATGGATATTAGATATATTCTTATAGAGTTTGATCGGCTTAGTGCGTTGGTGTCAATGTTTGTAAGATCTTCTGAGAACATTTTTGTGACAAGACCAATCTCGCCACTGTGCATTGGAAGAGCCTGGTTGCCCGCCTGCTGCCTTTAGACTACGGCCCCATGTTGAAACGCTTGATTTTCCCCTGCGGAGGCACGAAAGACAGGTCATTCGGTGCTGGCCCTGTTTGAGCGGTGATACCCCAGATAGCTATGCCATGGAGCCCATTCGTGTAATGAAAGACTATGGGAAAGACTTTGGCTCCATGGCAATTGAACTGTATGTGTGTGCTCTGAGCGCCATTCAGTAATAATGTGCGCTCAGATCTGAGCTATCTGGGGATATGTTGAATGTACCTGTTTTGTGCAATGGCTGCACAGTTATTTGTTTTTATGTGTTTTATTGTCTTTTGCTGCCATGTGTTCAATGGAGTTTTGCCTCTGTCCTTGGAGATAATTGGATTACTTCCCAATTATCTCCAGGATAGAAGACTCTGTGGAACTGGTTTTGGGCAGAAAAGCCATGCTTCCTTTGGTCACAAAGGACTACGATCTATCTGTTGAACCACTGGACCAATTTGGATGATTTTGACAAATGCTTGTATTTGGAGTATGCTGATTCTGAACATTTATGTGAATGTGATGCATACTTTTCAAGTTATGAATAAAGTGGAAAAACTGTATTTCTCTGCTTGTGCTTAATTACATTACCCATTGTGTAAGGTAATTGAATCACAGGCAGAGGGGAGGATGTTGTGTGGGAGTGTCTGAGTGTATTGTATGTGTTTATTGGTTGTGTTCCAAACCCTGTGGGTGGTACTAATGTGTATATAAGAACAATAAACCCACAGCTCTGTCTGTTCACTGCTTGACCCTCAAAACAGAGCCTTGTCTCGTTCTTTGGGGGGATTTATTGTATGCTGTTCCAGTTTGACTGCTAGGAGTGTAAACCTATTTGTATGGTTTTTCCTATTCGGCTGTTTACTGTATTCATATGGTTTCCTGTTTGGCGGATTGGTGTTCTGCAGTAGCTGTGTCTGTGCATCTGAAAAGGGGAATATCGTCTAAACGGTTTTAACCCCTGGTGTGCAAAACGGTCCGTTACAATTTTCATTTTGTTTAATTTTATTTTTATACTCGAAAGATTTTGTGTCTCAACGCACGTTGATTTGCAATAAGGTGGTAAGGATATAGTGAACAGAGAGACAAGAGATGAGTCTATTGTAGAAAAATAATAATAATTCCTTAACTACTTCTGCTAATTTAAAATGAATGGGTTATGTGTACTTATAATATAGCTCAGCACAATCACTGCATAATAAAACAATACACAATAAATGTTTTGATTAGCTTACAATATACCCATAACCGAGGTCTTTCAAGGAGCATATTTAGTGGACAATCAAAAGGACTTATCTCGCTTGTGTATATTTTAAAGAATGTGTCAGATCCTGCATCTTCAGAAAGCTAAACTCCTTTATTTTTTTGTTATAATGATGTTGATCTCTATATATTTCGATAAAGGTCACTCCATTATTGTACATGACCTCATTATCAATTAATGTTGCAGCTCCTTTCTTATCTTAGGTCTACCCTTTTTTGACGGGCATCCATGAAAATTAAAATACACATTAAAACCAGATATGATCCTGAAATTAAAGAAAACCATATGGCAGGAAAAAAATGGTTCTTTCAGCCAGAGAGCTCATTTCAAAAATGACTTAATGGGGGCAATTCAGATTGTCTGGAACAGTTATAATATCTAATGAGATGAGATTTAAAAAAAAAAAGAGGTTAGAGATGGGGGTTTTTAACAAGTGGGCTGATACTGTTATAATTAACCCAACACGCAGAGTGAAAACCACCAGTAGAAATAGACAAAAAGAAAGACCCTCAGCCGGTCCTTAGAATGGCCGGATAAAAGAGATAACTACAAGACACGTCAGAAACACGCCAAGGTCAAGGGAAGCCAGAAATACACAATAACGAGGAAAGAAGCCGAGAAATCAGAATAGTCGAGAGCAAGCCGGGTCAAACCCAAAGAACTATCACAAAAAAATACAGGAACGCACTAAAGGAACACTAGTGACCCAAGGCACACTAGGAACCACAACAGGGCACTGCTTTTAGGGCAGACTTGGCTTTTAAATGATTGGGGGCATGATTGTCATAACCACGGCTGCACAAGGTACGTGTGCACCGGGCTCTGTTGTGTAGAGCACTCCTGACATCATGACGCCGGCACGCATGCGCTGTGACATTAAAAGGGGTGGGCACATAGCGGCCGAGTCCCTGAAGCTGAGTGGAGCCTCTCTTGGCGTGGAAGCACCAGTTCGACCGATCCCGGCATCGGCGGATCGGCGGAGCAACAAGGTAAATGGGAGAGAGCTGACATTACCTCTCGTCTTAGAACCACCCACTGGTTGGGAACCACTAGGACGATCGGGGAAGTGAGAATGGAAAGCACCGAGGAGATGAGGAGCATGGACATTATCAACCTCCACCCAGGACCTCTCCTCAGGGCCATAACCCCTCCAATGAATGAGGTACTGAAGGGCCACCCTGGAGAGACGGAAATCCACAATAGACTGGACCTCGTACTCATCTTGCCCTTCCACCACAACAGGAGCTGGTGTAATAAAGGGTCTCGTGAACTTATTACAAGTAAGGGGTTTTAACCATGAAATGTGAAAGGTGTGAAGAATCACCCTCCATTCATTCGATTCATTCCCTCCCTGGTATTTTATTCGTTAAATGTATTGCTTTTATTGCTGGTTTATTCAGTATTTTCTGTATTTTCAATTCGTTATAATCCCTTGTTTGGTAAAATAGCTATTTTACTGAACGAGGACCACCCTGGGTAGCAATTAGAACATAGAATCTTGTGTTATTACCTGAAACCGCAAGCAATTGAGTGCTCCTGGGTGGCCGCCATTTCGGGACATGAACACGTGGCAAGAACAATGGATGGCGGGTATCTTAAACTCCTGAACGGCCGGCCAGCGGGACTTAGACGTCGAGCACCTGGAACTATTTTCGGCATGGCTTTCCAGCAATCCCCGGTCCCCCATGGAAGTCCTGTCTGACCCATTTCCACGAACTGTATACGAATGGCGTTCGGGAGCTTCAATCTACCAAACAAGGGGAGTACTCTCAGGTAACCAGTTACATTGCATCTATGGTAGATTTCGTGTAAATTGTCCCGAACGGAGACCAGCTCGCACCACTGATTTCATGGAACTCGGAGTCGGCTACAGCCTCGTGGCGAGCCGGTCAAACTTCCACAGGGTATAACTCCAAAACTACCGAACGGATTCTCACGAAATTTGGAAGTGTTACTCCCATCACCATCAGCTACCCAGGGATATATATATCGATATGATATTTGTGAAGTATAGTTTTAAGAATTGTGAAAATTTTAACTTTTCTGGCCAGTAGATAATTGAGTTTGATAAGCTTCTCAAACCCAATTATCTAGCCTGGCCCAGAGGAGGAGTTTTGTACTGTATAAATTGTGTGCTCTGTTTCTTAGTAAATCAGTCTTGTTCCAGCATTAAGCTTTGGCTCATGTGTGGATTATTTGGCAATACCAGCGTTATTTTAGCCTGTGAATTATTGTGATTATTCTACTATTGGGGAAAAAAGGAATACTAGACGGTAATACAGATTACTACCGTCACAAAAGGTATTAGGGATACGCAAAGCAGAGGGTAATTGCAACCTGTATGAAACTGGGTTCACACGTCTTGGTATCCGATAGGGGCCTATGAAACGAGAAGCCAATTTCTTGGAAGGCACTTTCAGGTTGATATTCTTGGTACTGAGCCAAACCCTATCTCCCACTTGGTGTATGTCAGCGTATATTTTCTGCAAGGCGACTTTATGAGTCAGGATGTGCTGAACCTGCTCCCATGTTGCCTTCAGGTTACCCAAATATTCCTCTACAGCCAGCATCTTTATTGAAGGAATGACAGCTGGAAGAATAGAAGGATGGAAGCCATAATTGAGGTAACAAGGACTGTGGTTTGTGGACTCTCTTTAAATACAATTGTGATCAAACTCAGCCCAGGGAAGCAGTTTCACCCAGTTATCCTGGTTGTCTGAGATAAAACACCGCAGGTACTGTTCCAAGGACTGGTCAGTCCTCTCAGTAGCATTGAGGATGGATTGATTGAATTGAGGATGATAGGCTTATGAATGACATAACTTGATACCTAGTTCATAAGTGAATCCCTTCCAGAAATGGGAGACAAATTGAGGACCCCTATCGGACACTATCTCTTCAGGTATGCCATGTAAGTGGAATACCTCTCTAGCAAATATATCCGCTAATTCGATAGATGAATGAAGTTTGGGTAAGGACACAAAATGGACCATCTTAGAATATCTATCAGTAACAGTTAAGATAATTGTATGGCCCTCTGCTTTCTAATCCAATATAGTGGTAAATCCACTATAAAATCAATGGATATGCTGCACCAGAGTTTCATAGGTATGTCCAAAGGTTGCAACAGACCACAGGGTAAAACATGAGGAGTTTTAGATCAAGCACATACATGACAAGTTTGTATGTACTCCTTCACATCCTGCTTAAAAGAAGGCCACCAAAACTGAGCAGCAACTGGTCTTCTTAGTTCCAGGATTGCCAGCAGTCTTGTTATCGTGGCATAAGGAAAGGACCTCTTTACTGAATCCAAAAGGGACAAACAACCTATCCTGTGGAGTCTGAATAGGTGCTTTGATTTGTACGTCTTTTAAAGACCTAATAAGGTCTGAACCAATCTTAAATTGTGTAATTGCTATTATCTTGTTTATAGGGATTATAGGTGCTATTCTTCAACTGTGCTAAAGGTTGGTTGGAATTGACAGGATAATGCATCTGCTTTGGTATTGTTCTTACCTGGTCTATAAGTAAGCACAAAGTTAAAACATGTCTAGCTGTTAGTCTCTTGGCCTCACTCATGTAGGATAGGTTTTTATGATCCATCAGGATCGTAACAGCGATGGACAAGCCCTCAAGTAAGTGATGCCACTCCTTAAGGGAAAATACAATGGCTAAGAGTTCCCTATCTGCTATCTCATAGTTCTTCTCTGTTTTAGAAAGTTTCTTAGAAAATAATTCACATGGATGCAAAGGTGGATCAGGAGACAAATTTTGGGAGAAAATAGCCCCTACGCCTGTATCGGATGCATCTATCTCCAAAAGGAAAGGGAGTGATGGGTCCGGATGAACTAAGATAGGTGCTGAAGCAAATGCAGCCTTTAGGGTGTCAAAGGCAGTAAGTGCTTCCGGACTTCATACCTGATTAGACTTGCCCTTTTTTGTCATGTTTGAGATAGGCAACATTATACCTAAACACTATAGGGAAGGACGGGGCAGCTTAGCCAAGAACCTTCCAGTGACCTGCAAGCAACTCTCTATACATCTCTGCATCCACTCTTTGAAGAAGAAAATAATGTGCACCAGTTACCAGCACACTGAGTAATCAGTGCCTGTTGTATAGATGGGGTTACCCAACAAAACTGCTGGTCCAAAGAAATGGGACATTTACAACCATAACAGCAACTGAAGAAGGCGTTCGGACCCTTCGCAGCTGGTGCATTGAAGTGCCTGAACCATCAGACACACAAACCCGCTCCACAAGAATATCCCCTAAATGGAAAAGAGCACAGCAGTGATAGGAGAACTGTGCCCACAGTGACAGTAAATAAGGCCGCTGTGATGGACTTCCTGGCACCCCAATTGGGTGCCTCCACCAATCTATACTTCCTAATGCTCACCGAGTACTCCAAGCACTCCACCAGACATCATAACCACCGTAAACCTCACAGCCAGCGTTACAGCTTGGTTGCGGTCTCATTGTCCTCCACCCATCCTGGACCTGAGACCAGGATCCAGCTTCCGGACTTCATACCTGATTAGACTTGCCCTTTTTTGTCATGTTTGAGATAGGCAACATTATACCTAAACACTATAGGGAAGGACGGGGCAGCTTAGCCAAGAACCTTCCAGTGACCTGCAAGCAACTCTCTATACATCTCTGCATCCACTCTTTGAAGAAGAAAATAATGTGCACCAGTTACCAGCACACTGAATAATCAGTGCCTGCTGTATAGATGGGGTTACCCAACAAAACTGCTGGTCCAAAGAAATGGGACATTTACAACCATAACAGCAACTGAAGAAGGCGTTCGGACCCTTCACAGCTGGTGCATTGAAGTGCCTGAACCATCAGACACACAAACCCGCTCCACAAGAATATCCCCTAAATGGAAAAGAGCACAGCAGTGATAGGAGAACTGTGCCCACAGTGACAGTAAATAAGGCCGCTGTGATGGACTTCCTGGCACCCCGATTGGGTGCCTCCACCAATCTATACTTCCTAATGCTCACCGAGTACTCCAAGCACTCCACCAGACATCATAACCACCGTAAACCTCACAGACAGCGTTACAGCTTGGTTGCGGTCTCATTGTCCTCCACCCATCCTGGACCTGAGACCAGGATCCAGTTTCCAGTGGATAGACCTCTCCCAATCCAGAGAGTAAAACAGGATAGCTCTTACAAGAGCTAGTGATTATAATCCAAGGGATTATAAAGAGTATAGCAATCCCCAGGGTGAATATAGCTGTCCCCTCCACACATGAGACAAGGCTCTATGTTGAGGGTGAAGAGGAATTGGTTTAAAGGGAACCACATGCAGCCTTATATGCAACTCCCCATGCAAGGGGTTTCCGGATACACTCCCAAACAAAATAGGGTAATCCCTCCCCTGTGTCTGAGAGATAATTGAGTCAGGAACTGTGCTAAAATCAGTTATCTCCAGGCACAGAAAACATAAATTTTAACAACATCCCGATAGTACCCCCAAAACACATAGAACCTCAAAAAAAGTTCATCCCCTGATGGCCCCGATCTGGGGGACCAACATATCCAAAAATCACCCAGATCAGTTCAGTGATTCAGGATTTCCATGGAAGTCATAATTTTGACTGACCATGCACATGGTCCTATGCCCAAAACAGTTCCAGGGAATCAGGGCTAATGGTTGGTCTCTCTTTCTGGAGTACAAAAGTACATAAATCACATGAATGGAGCCTTTTAAAGTGCATTGGGCCCATAAACCTGAGGCAGGAGGCTGGTAAGCAGGCTCCTCCAGGAGCCTGTGGTGAGGTTCTGTTCGTCACAGCCGCAAACTTCCTTTAGCAAGTATACCATTATGTGCAGTTGTACCTATTATATGTATAGACCACTCCTTAAGTTTAACACTTAAGGAGCCTGAAGATTATTGCTAAGAAATTCCCACACCGTTAGGCTAATTACAACCTGCTCATAACCTAATTACCACAGGTTGCACCAATTATAGATGTCTAGTTGACACTCAAAATCTAAAATGCGTGATCTCTACAAGTCCAAGGTTAAATTTATAGCTTACAAATGCTCAACAGCAAAAAAAAGAATAAAAAAAAATGCTAGTGTTTGCATTATAATGTTATGTCATTTTGTTCTTGATAGTTAATGTATTTGTCCTGCTGTGGCTGCGTCTCCTTAAACGAGATTCCGCGTTGAATGTGAGCCCGAATACATGGTTTGATGGCTTGGGGAGCAATAAAAAACACACAGCCATGCTGCACCTTACGCTATCAAATCGAAAAAAATAAAGTCCCTTGTAAAGCTGCCTACAGATATGATGTTAATTTTGACAGTGATAACTGTACGGACCTGAGACTCACCTCTCGGGAATGCACCTAAGTGATAGACCTATTGTGATGCAAAGGGATTTAGGATGACAGCCTACTTACAAGATTTATGTATATGTTCACATGTCTGTCACCCACTCACGTTGTGAAGCTGACACTGTCAGCCTTACACTGAGTTAGCCACAATTCCCAAGGAATATCCAGATAGAAACCCCCAAGGTTACGACACTATCATGTCAAGACCTTGGATATCCTAACATACTACATCTTGACTTCTGTGTGGAACTGGGCAAGGATGTAGATTATGTCAAATCCGGGATTTGAGTGACCGATGCAGGACAGATACACAGAGCACCAACACACCAGACAACATACATTGAAATAGAAGCACCACTGAGACACCCCTACACTGTGTTATCCACGTGTTATAAGGCCTATGCTATGGTCTGATCATGCTCCAGTTATCCTGGAATTAAAAGACCTTTATGACTATAAAAACCGAAATCCATGGAAGTCTTACACAATCTCAAATTCATGGAAACCCTATGTTTCATATGGCCTGGAAGGTAAAACTTTGTCAATTGTCAAGCTGAGAATTGTCAATATGTATTGTCTCCTTGGGAAAAGGGTGTAATTATGCTTCCCTCTACTCTTTTCTATTCTTTACCCTAGTCCTACAAACAAAGGGGAAAAAATTGTCAAATTGGAGAAAAAATAATTAATTTTGGGGTCAACAGTTGCAAGTAGGGAGTGTTTTTAAAAGAGCTACACAATGTCTTATCTAAGAACAGACAGATTGGCAATTGTCCAGCAAAGACCATACAGCTGTTCATCAGGAGTTAGATCTCTTTCCACCAAGCCAGACCCTATTCTGAGTCATCACAGCCAACCAAAAAATATTTCTTTGGGGATCACAGAACACTACAAGGCAAGGGCCACGTCACATGCCTCGTCTGCTTATTATCATTCATGTTTGTTCTGTTTGCTAGTTTGATGTTTTATTTTGATGTTTCCATCAGGAGACCTATTTTTGATCACATGCAGTAATAATCCACGGCTAATTACTACTATTATTACTATTTATTATTAATAGGTTTTTGTTCCTGATTCATTAACACTCGAGTGCCTTCGATTGTGTTTCTTGCTTGCTCCTGATCCAGGCAGGGGTGGGCTACATTCTCCATAATACGTTACAGCCGTAATTCTGGCAAAGAATCAGGGGAGATGTAGACTACAATATCTGGAGTGCTGAAAGATGCAAGCCGCTGCTGTAAGGCATACCCTGTTCTGCTTTGTCTGAACTTATTGAATTTCTGTCTGTGCTCAGAGCCCGGCAGGGATGAGTGTTGTGCATGCACCTTTGTTCATTGGTTTTAGCTCCAGCAGTCTCAGGATGTTGACTTACATGGTGTAACTGGTGTGTTAATGTTTTAATGGGTCATAAATTTTGTGACGAAGTGCCCTTCGCCACTTGGTCCTGCCAGCCTCTTGCCCTGTGATTATGGCCCTAGGGTGTAGGGCCCTTTAAAAACAGTATATGGGCATATGAAGACTTTTTGTGACAGTGTCCCTTTAAAACTGTGTCCCCAGTGTCCCCAGACTGTTAAACTACTTGGTGCATGAAATTTTCCTATTTCTTTCGGTAAATGGGGCTTACCGAACCAATTACCGACCAGGCGGACCACACAGAAGTGGAAGTGTGCGGCTAATTTACCTCCCAGGCTGGTGGTTAACCGCAGGTTAATTGCCGACCACTGGGTGGCCGCCGTTCGTGCAGTCGAACATGTGGTGACGGCCATCTTTGTTAGTCGAATGCAGTCAGGGCTGTGTGCTGGCAAATCCATTGAACTAAAATGGCTACACATTTGCAGGAACACAGCTGACCCTTACCTTCTCCTCCACTTCGATGCTTTGGCTGACAACAAAGTCCCGTTTGACAAGTGAAATTGACTGAGTGAAATTCCACCTAACTTTTTAACCACTGGAGGGAATTGTCTGATTGTTGGGTATGTTTATATTTGAAGTATGCTGATTAGGGAGATTGGATGTATATTTTGTGATTTCTGAATATTGTATAAAACTGTGTATTTTCGTGCCTGTGATAATTATGTTAAAGGACCACTATAGGCACCCAGACCACTTCAGCTTAATGAAGTGGTCTGGGTGCCAGGTCCAGCTAGGGTTAACCATTTTTTCTATAAACATAGCAGTTTCGGAGAAACTGCAATGTTTATGAATGGGTTAAGCCTTCCCCTATTTCCTCTAGCAGCTGTCTCATTGACAGCCGCTAGAGGCGCTTGCATGCTTCTCACTGTGATTTTCACAGCACCCTCAGGGCACTATAGTGCCAGGAAAACGAGTATGTTTTCCTGGAACTATAGTGGTCCTTTAACCCATTGTGTACAGTAATTATATCACAAGCAGAGGGGAGGATTTTGCTGGAATGAATGGGAGTGTTTGTATTGTATTGTGTTTGATTGGTTGTTCCACAAGACCACGTAGGTGGTAACCTTGTGAGAAAAGTTGCATATAAGACAATAAAATATCAGACTGCTGAGATTCCTGCTTGACCCTCGTTTCGTACTTGGGGGGATTTATTCATGCATTTTCCTGTTCTGTTGTTTGGAGTGTTCGGTAGCTGACTTCATATTCGAGAAGGGAACATCTTTGACAGCTTTAACCCCTTCTATACCTGGGGTTCCATAACAGATATTCTCAGAGTTCCTGGTGTGCGGCTGGTTAGTCTCTTGGGAGGACAGGACCACCACACATTATATGTTCATGGATATTTTGACACCGAGCACCAATGCTGTCAAAAAGCGCCCTGATTGGAGAATTTGTATCCGAGTTAGAGCATGCTAAAGTTTGACTGCATTGCAGCTATTTTCCAATCTGGCTCTGTGTCCAGTAGGGATCGACTGGTTATCGGTTTTGCTGATATTATTCAGATTTTTTGTAAGTATCAGCCGATAAAGACCGGTAATACCGACAATAAGGTGGACCGACGCATCTATAAGGCGGCACAATTGTCTGCCTTAGGATGTACCGGCCCAGGGGGTGCTAGATTGGAGTGACCAGCAGGAGGTGGGCGCACAGTGCTCCCTCCTACCAGGCACTCTGTGTACGGTGGCTGAGCAGAGCAGAGCCCCCCGCGGTACAGGAACTTATGTTTCCTTTACCCGGCCGGACTGAAAGGAAGTGCTCACTGAGAGAACACTTCCTGTCAGTCAGGCCGATACAGGAAACTGAATCTCCTGTACCGCGGGAGACAAGACAGGGGGAAGTTACACTTTGGTAAAGGGAAGGGAGGGGGGGGCACACTATGGGACGGGGGGAAACACTATAGTAAAGGGGAGGTAGGTGGAGGAAAGAACACTATGGGACAGGGAAGGGGGGCAGGAAAGAACACTATGCGATGGGGCAGGAAAGAAGGGGGAGAGGGGGGAAGTATACCATGGGACAGGGGAGGGGGAAAAGAACACGGGGGTGGGGGGGGAATGGCACTAAAAGATAAGGGAGAGGAACATTAAGGGGAAGGGGGGGAGGTTCCTACCACACTTATTTCCACACAAACACACTGCATCCACTACCCGCACTGCATCCACTACACAAACAAATACATTGCATCCACTACACAAACACACACACACACACACACACATACTGCATTTACTAATCAAATACTCTCACTGCATCCACTACACACACACATAAATATTTTTGAAAACAAAAAAAATCTGACCAGCATGTATATTTTGTGCATTTACCACTTAATAAAAAAAGATTTGCAAAAATGCTTTTTTTCTCAAAACGGTAAATGTACAGAATATTGGTAAGCTATCAGCCTGAAAGTTCACAGATTATCGATATTGGTATCGGTATCGGCTCTAAAAAATCAATATCTGTCGATCCCTAGACTGTCCAGGCATGCAGCTGGTTTGTCCCAATCTCACAAAACAGGGTTCCTGGGGCTCTGGGCAGGACAGCTCCCCCACATGTTAAATGTCCCTGGATAGCTCTCCACCAAGCGCCCATACTGTCCATACTGATTGCTGGTCGGGGGAACCAAAGAGATAGCTGATCAAACATTAACCAGATCACATCACAGTCCCAATCCGGCAAACTGTCCCAGAGAGTTTCAGGGTATCTCCCGGTAAGGCGCTCGATGTGAAGTACAGGTCCAGGCAATAGAAGTCGCCAATCTTGCCTGAGAGGCAGAATAAGCATTCAGGGGGGGTCTCCATACCTTTCCACAGTGATAATAGCCATTTTCTGTCCTTTGACAATGAGAAAAATTAAAACAGAGGAATTATTATTATTATTATTATTATTGCCATTTATATAGCGCCAACGGATTCCGTAGCGCTTTACAATATTTTGAGAGGGGGGGTGTAACAATAAATAGGACAATTACAAGAAAACTTACAGGAACAATAGGTTGAAGAGGACCCTGCTCAAACGAGCTTACAGACTATTGGAGGTGGGGTATTAGAAACATTAGGACAAGAAATATCAAGTAGGAGTGAAGCAGAGCTGGAGGAGAGAGCAAAGCACTGTCCCATAGGAGAGAGCAGGAGGCAGGTATGTAAGGTAGAGATTACTCTGGGAGGCCATAAGCTTTCCTGAAGAGATGGGTTTTAAGGCCCTTCTTAAATGATTGAAGACTAGGGGAGAGTCTGATGGCAGTAGGCAAGCTATTCCATAGGAGAGGAGCCGCCCGCGAGAGGTCCTGCAAGCGCGAGTTGGCCGTACGGGTGCGAGCAGCGGTCAGGAGGTGGTCACGGGCAGAGCGGAGGGTACGTGGAGGGGCATATTTATGGATCAGTGAAGAGATATAAGCGGGGCTAGAACTGTTCAGTGCTTTAAATGTATGGGTTAGCACTTTGAATTGACTCCTATAGCATACAGGGAGCCAATGTAAGGACCGGCAGAGGGGTGAGGTGTGAGAGGACCGACTAGAGAGGAAAATCAGTCTAGCTGCAGCATTCATTACAGACTGTAGCGGGGCAATACGGCTTTTGGGGAGACCAATCAGGAGAGGGTTACAGTAATCCATGCGGGAAATTACTAGAGCATGGACAAGCTCCTTGGTAGCATCTTGCGTAAGAAAGGGGCGAATGCGGGCTATGTTTTTGAGTTGGAACCTACAGGACTTGGCAACAAACTGGATGTGAGACTCAAAGGTGAGACCAGAGTCAAGTATGACGCCAAGACAGCGCGCTTGCAGGGATGGACTTATGTGGATATCACTGACTTGAAGGGAGAGCGAGAGAGGAGGATCAGTATTAGGAGGAGGAAAGACAAGGAGTTCAGTTTTAGAGAGGTTAAGTTTCAGAAAGCGTGAGGACATCCAGTCAGAGATGGAAGAAAGGCAAGCAGTGACACGTTGCAGGACAGCAGGGGAGAGGTCCGGGGAGGAGAGGTATATCTGAGTGTCATCAGCGTACAGGTGGTAGTGGAATCCAAAAGAGGCAATCAGTTTACCAAGAGAGGCGGTATAAAGAGAAAATAGAAGGGGACCAAGGACAGACCCTTGGGGAACTCCAACCGAGACAGGACGAGTGGAGGAGGTATCCTTGGAAAAGGAGACACTGAATGAGCGTTGGGAGAGATAGGAGGAAAACCAAGAGAGGACCGAGTCACAGAGACCGAGCGATTGAAGAGTTTGAAGGAGGAGAGCATGATCAACGGTGTCAAAGGCAGCAGAGAGGTCAAGGAGAATTAATATGGAGTAATGACCTTTGGATTTAGCGGAGATTAGGTCATTAGTGACTTTGATAAGAGCAGTCTCAGTAGAGTGGAGAGGGCGGAAGCCAGACTGAAGAGGGTCAAGGAGAGAGTTGGAATTAAGGAAGCGGGACACACGGGTAAAGACAAGCCTTTCCAAAAGCTTTGATGAGAAAGGGAGCAGGGATATGGGACGATAGTTAGAAGGGGAGGATGGGTCAAGAGATGGTTTTTTCAGGATAGGTATTACAGTGGCATGTTTAAGGTCAGCAGGAACAGTGCCAGAAGAGAGAGAGCAGTTAAAGATGTGTGTTAGGGTAGGCACAAGACAAGGGAGAGAGATCTGATGAGGTGAGATGGGACAGGATCGAGCGGGCAAGTGGTGGGGCGAGAGGAATGGAGAAGCGCAGCCACCTCTTGTTCAGTAGCTGGGTAGAAAGTCTGGAGGGTAGGGAAAGCAAGATTTACATGTGGTTGAGAAAGAGAACGGCAAGGAGGGGAGAATTGTTTCCTTAGCTGTTCAATCTTGTCGGTAAAGTAGCATGCAAAGCTATCAGCTGTAAGGTTAGTTTGGGGGGTGGCCACAGCAGGGCGGAGAAGGGAATTAAAGGTGTCAAAGAGGCGTCTGGGATTGCGGGAGCATGAACTAATGAGAGAGGAAAAGTATGACTGTTTGGCGAGGGCGAGGGCTGCGCTGTATGAAAGCAACATGAATCTATAATGGAGAAAGTCTGCCTGGGTGCGGGACTTCCTCCAGGAGCGTTCAGCACAACGGGAGCAACTCTGCAGATAGCGTGTTGATTTATTATGCCAAGGTTGGGGTCGTGTTCTCCTCGAGGTGCATGTTTTGAGTGGGGCTGCAGCATTCAAGGCAGATGTGAGGGTAGTGTTATATGTGGGGATGGCCAGTGAGGGACAGGAGAGGGAAGGGATGGATAGCAGTTGTGAATCAATGTCAGCTGACAGCTGCTGGAGGTCAATAGAGTTAAGGTTCCTCCTGAGCTGAGGGGGGTTAGGCTGAGATTGTTGGGTGAGGGGGTAATTGAGAGCAAATGATAAGAGGTGGTGATCAGAGAGAGGAAATGGGGTGTTGCAAATATTAGATACTGTACATGAATAAGAGAAAATAAGGTCGAGGGTATTGCCAGCTACATGAGTGGGAGAATTAGCCCGCTGCAAAAGTCCAAGGGAGGAAGTAATTGAAAGAAGTTTAGAGGCTACTGGGGACAAAGGTGGGATAATGGGAATATTGAAGTCTCCAAGAATTAGGGATGGGATGTTGGAAGAGAGGAAGTAGGGTAGCCAGGCAGCAAAGTGGTCAAGGAAGAGGAGAGGGGAACCAGGGGGACGATAGATTACGGCAATGTTAGCAGAGAAGGGTTTGAAAAGGCGAATTGAATGAATTTCAAATGATTGGAAAGAGAGGGAAGGGGGGGTAGACAGGGTTTTAAAGGTGCAGTGGGGTGAGAGAAGAAAACCTACACCGCCACCTTTAATCTCTGTTTGTCTTGGATTGTGGGTAAAGTGAAGACCACCAAAAGACAGTGAGGCAGGTGTAGCAGTGTCAGAGGGAGAGAGCCATGTTTCTGTTAGTGCAAGTAGGTTTAGGGAGTGTGAGATAAATAGGTCATGGATGGAAGTAGATTTAAAGGTGCTGCACACAGAGCATGCATTCCAGAGGGCAGCTTTAAAAGAGGAATTATAGTGAGAATTACATGGAATGGGTATTAGGTTGTTGTGGTTTCTGGTGTTTGTACCAGATGGCTGAGAAGAGGAGGGACATCACCTGCTGCTAGGAGTAGTAGGATGGAAAGGAAGAGAAGGTGGGAGTAAGATTTAAATGTTGGGGATGAGAGCTTGTATTTAGGGTATTTAGGAGGGGTTTGTGGAGAAAGGCTGGATAGATATGAATAAAGTGCGTGTGATGAATACTGAGATGAGGGGAGCAGAGAGGGAGCAATGAAGATGGTGTTAGCAGGAACAGGTAAGTAAAATGATAGAGAGATTTTAATGATGAGGGAAGTGAGAGAGAAAGTGAAAAATAGAAGTGAGAACATTAGTAGGAGAGTAGGTGCTGTATTTTTAAGAGCTGTGGTTAGGAGGGTTAAGGGTTAAAGAGGTATTGAGTGAGTATAGCTTTTTTTTTGGGTGTGGAGGGCTTGGTGGACAGAGGCTAACATAATTGGTTCAGAAGAAAGGTAGGTAATTTGAACTATCTATAAATGTAGTGATAACCATGGGGAGGGTGGGAAGCGATCATCCAGAAATGCTACCTCTGCTTATGGCAAGTCCTGCAGGGTTGTGTGCTGGGAGTCCTGGGTGTAGCTGATTCAATATTGTATGGGGCCCAGGCTATAAAGGAGAGAATCTGGGGTTAGATAAAGCAGATTGTGGGTGGAGAATCATTGGGGTGTTAAAAACAAAAATCAAGGAAAAAACAGATGAAAGGGAATTTAAATTTAAGGATATGAGGGAATGGCAGAGATAAGATTGGTAAAAGTCATAAATAGGGAACATCATAAATTAATGAGGCATAGGGTGCAACAACTAACACTAGCAAAACAAACATGTAACTAAACAAGAGTTAAAGGATGGAGGGTGCAATAGTCATCAATTAAGCAGTAATACTGTGGGGGGTGGATAAAGAAAGAAATACAGTTTATAACAAAAGTAGGAGAAATAAGAAGTCCAGGTATTCAAGATGATCATCCAGAAATGCTACCTCTGCTTATGGCAAGTCCTGCAGGGTTGTGTGCTGGGAGTCCTGGGTGTAGCTGATTCAATATTGTATGGGGCCCAGGCTCTGCTTATGGCAAGTCCTGCAGGGTTGTGTGCTGGGAGTCCTGGGTGTAGCTGATTCAATATTGTATGGGGCCCAGGCTCTGCTTATGGCAAGTCCTGCAGGGTTGTGTGCTGGGAGTCCTGGGTGTAGCTGATTCAATATTTATGCCCAGGCTCTGCTTATGGCAAGTCCTGCAGGGTTGTGTGCTGGGAGTCCTGGGTGTAGCTGATTCAATATTGTATGGGGCCCAGGCTCTGCTTATGGCAAGTCCTGCAGGGTTGTGTGCTGGGAGTCCTGGGTGTAGCTGATTCAATATTGTATGGGGCCCAGGCTCTGCTTATGGCAAGTCCTGCAGGGTTGTGTGCTGGGAGTCCTGGGTGTAGCTGATTCAATATTGTATGGGGCCCAGGCTCTGCTTATGGCAAGTCCTGCAGGGTTGGGTGCTGGGAGTCCTGGGTGTAGCTGATTCAATATTGTATGGGGCCCAGGCTCTGCTTATGGCAAGTCCTGCAGGGTTGTGTGCTGGGAGTCCTGGGTGAATTCAAAGGTAAAGTTGAATGATGGTGTTTATAGGACAGTTACAGTTCTTGGAGTGTTCATTTTACATACTTATGATGGTTTTTTTGTACTTTAATACGGTTTGGATTGTTCTTGTTCTGTGATTTATTTATTTTTAATTTGTAAATGCTTTTGTTAGCAGCTGCCAGCCTATTACCATGCTACACATGAATATGATCGAAGTGAGCTGCTCATCTCTTTGTTGTGGCCGGTTTCTTATTTTTTATTCTGTGTTAAACTCCACTAACGGAGCCACTGGTGTGAAAAAATACTTACTCTGTAAATGTTTATAGTCCGTGCGGAGATTCGTCAGTCGTTGTATAATGTGTTGGACTATTTCTTCTTTCCTGAAAGAAAGGGAATTGTTTCCCCTGAAAAAGGAAATCTTATTGAGAATGGTCTTTATCCTATCAGAGAATGAAATAAAGCATAATGTAATGTGTATAAAACTGAGCAGAATGATTTTATCAGCTCAGTAATCCGAACCCCAATTACTTGTGTTTAGATCATTCTGGTTCCACTGGTATTGGGTGAGAGGCATTTCAACCACTGTCCAAGACACACCAAGTCTTATATGACTGTCTGGCATTTGTCCCTTACTCTGTCCAATTCTGTCCATCTGTGGCCACGCCAAGTGGACAGATAATGAATTACCCTTGTATGCCCTCTGGTTGGCTGTAGGTACTCTGAAGGATAACTTACAGCAGACCAACTAATGAGCTTTTATACATGCTCTCCGATCAAGGCATGTTCTTCTGGTAACAATTGACATTTGTCCAAACATTAGTCGGTTGAAAGTCTACTGGGAAAAAGCGTATAGGAAACTTTAGAGAACCTTGTCTTCAGTGATCTTCGATACTAAACTAAAGGAAATGCAACCAAAATGGGAGATATATTAATACATCGACACGTTGCCGAAAACACTGGGTAACATGGACGTTTAAGAGAGTGACTTGTAAAACCCTGTCTGAATGGACAATGTTGGATACATTACAATGACAGTGAATACACACAAGGGTATTCACTGCAGGGAATTCAAAGTGAATTTCATGTTTGAGGCCAAAATAACCAAAGTGGAAAAGAAGTCCATTTTGCTGCCAGTTTGGCTACATAGATCTTACATTTGAAATTAAAGGACCACTATAGTGCCAGGAAAACATACTCATTTTCCTGGCACTATAGTGCCCTGGGGGTGCCCCCACCCTCAGGGACCCCCTCCAGCAGGGTCGCCTCATGGGGCGGGGAGCTCTCCTCCTTCTCTCCTCCCTCTTCTCCTCCTCTTCGGCTGAATGTGCATGCGCCGCGCGCGCATTCAGCCAGTCCATAGGAAAGCATTCACAATGCTTTCCTATGGACGCTGGCGTCTTCTCACTGTGATTTTCACAGTGAGAAGCATGCGAGCGCCTCTAGCGGCTGTCAAGAGACAGTCACTGGAGGCTGGATTAACCCTATTATAAACATAGCAGTTTCTCTGAAACTGCTATGTTTATTAAAAAAAATGGTTAACCCACTGGATCTTGCACCCAGACCACTTCATTAAGCTGAAGTGGTCTGGGTGCCTATAGTGGTCCTTTAAATGAAAATAAGATCCCCAACAATTTCCACTTTAGAACAGAGCTCAGAAATCAAACACCTTATAAGGTCAAAAGGGAGAAATAAAGTAAACAGAGTGCAGGTCAGGAGTCCAAATACAAGTCAAGGGCTCGTAAACTCCACTACTTTAACCACCTAATAGGGAGCCCCAAAGAGGGAGTAACCCTCCAAAATATGCAGGGAATAGGAGAAAGTGATGTATAGAGTCCCACTAAACTAACATCAGGAGAGCTCCACTGGAATAAGAAATGAGGAAGGGGGGCCCTACCTTTAATCAATCTAAGGATAAAAAGGGATATGCAAACAAAAAGTATAACTTGAAAAAAAAGCAGATTTACTAAATGGTGCTCAGGGGATCCATTATCTGGAGTACTAAATAGCATCTAAGTTCCAGTTCCCCTAGTGTCCGACTGACCGGAAGGTAGTGTAAACGAGGTTAGGGAGAGAAAAGGCACAGGGTCCCCAGAGAACAAGGGATCAGGTAATTTGGTCTAAACGCAGATGAAAAGCCTCACACAAAAAAAATCAATAAATAAATAAATCTCTCAATTCAAGAGTTACCTCAACACCGTAGTCTGACCACAAGTGTCTACCTGAACCAACTCTCCCTACTAAAGTTATAAATATATATGTGACGAGACCAATCTCGCCACATTGCATTGGAGAAGCCTGGTTGCTCGCCTGCTGCCTTTGGACTATGGCCCCCTGTTAAAAGACATCTTTTTTACCTGCAGAAAAGCTTCATTCGTGCTTTTCTGCCTGGGGTTCGGTAGATTTGTTTGAATGTGTTATACCCCATATAGGAATCCCATGGAGCCCATTCGTATGAAACTGACTGTAAAGACTTTGGCTCCATGGCGATTAAACTGTATTCGTGTGGTCTGAGCACCATTCACTTAATAATGTGCGCTCAGACCTGAGCTATCTGGGGATATGTTAAATGTATAGTTTTAATGTAAGGTGTCTTACCTGATGTATTTTAAAGTGTTTTACTGTCTTTGTGTCCCCATGTGCTCAATGGAGTCTGCCTCTATCCCTGGATAATTGGATTACTTTCCCCATTGTCCAGGATAGAGGGCTCTGTAAAACCTGTTTGAGCCAGATAGCCATGCTGCCAGCCAGGGTACAAAAGATACTTTTTACTAACTTTTGAACCCCTGGTCTGATTCATGCCATTTTTTAATATGTTGTTCCCCTGAATGGATTGATTGTGAATATGTAATTTTATGTGAATGTGATGTATGGTTTTAGAGTTATGAAAGTTGGGTAGAAAGTATGTTTTAACTGTATGTGTAATTGAGTTTCCTCTCAAGATAAGGGGAGGGAATATGTGGGGTGTAACTGTGATGTGATTGGTTGTTTTATACCTCCCTGTGGGCGGTCCTGTATTTGCAAGACTGTAATAAAAACCAGGCTGGGTGTGCCAGCACCTCAGACCACTGCTTGACCCTCAACACGGAGCCTTGTCTCGTTCTTGGGGGGATTCACTGTATGCTGTTAGAGACTGATTGCCAGGAGTGTAAGCTGATTGTCTGCTTTTCCTGTTCGTCTGCTAGCAGCTATTTGGGAGGTTCCAGTTCGGGAGTTGGAGTGCTATTTTGTATCCAGTTCGGGAGTTTGGTGTTCTGCAGTAGCTGTGCCTGTATCTCTGGAAAAGGGGCCGATCGCCTAAACGGTTTTTACCCCTTGTGTGCATAACGGTCCGTTACAATATAAATCTCTCAATTCACCCTAAGAGTTACCTCGACACCATGGTCTGACCAATAGTGTCTACCTGAACCAACTCTCCCTACTAAAGTTATAAATAAATAAATCTCTCAATTCACCCTAAGAGTTACCTCGACACCATGGTCTGACCAATAGTGTCTACCTGAACCAACTCTCCCTACTAAAGTTATAAATAAATAAATCTCTCAATTCACCCTAAGAGTTACCTCGACACCATGGTCTGACCAATAGTGTCTACCTCCCTAGTGCAAAATCCTCACATTATTAAACGGAACCTGAAACCACTTACATTGGTCTCCATTCCCCCACTGAGATCACATTAGATTCAATGTATGATAGATTTAATGCTCTTTTTAAAGAGATAACATTGTTTTGAAATAGTTTGAACAATGTTTATTGTTTGCAATCTGAATGGCCCTGTAGGCAGCCAAATGGTTTTGACACATCTGGTACAGAGCCATTCGGCCTCTGTGAATAACCTGTAAGACTTCATTTTAAACTCTCCTAGACATCTACTTCTCCTGTACATAAAATACATCTTAATCTCATCAACAGGTAATTAGGGTGTGCACCAAAACATGCTTTTATGTTAATGTTATGTAATGTTAATATTTATTAATATATTTGTGGATGTGTGTTTGTTTCTAGGATAAGGGTGGCTGTAAATTCTGTAGCTGTTGTATTTGTATAACCTGTGTATATGTGTGGCTGTTGGTGTGTAGCTGTGTGTGAGTATGTGCAGCTGTGTAACCTAATCTTGGGAGGGGCACTATAAGGGTTGGGGTAAAGGGATAGGGACTAGGTGCTGTACTGCATTATAGGGGCCATAGTTAGGGGCTCTAGTGGAAGTTTAGAGGCCACAGAACTGTGTATCGTCCGGTGATTGGGAGATTGGGATTGTGTTGCTGTACCGTGCTTCTACAGGGAGTTTGTTACAGTGGGGTTAGGAACTGTAGTGGAGGGTTCGGAGTTGCTGTGAGTTGGGTGGAGTGGTTAGAGGCTTTAGTGGTGAGTTAGAATCAGTAGTGAGGTATAGGAGCGGTATTGGGAATTAGAGGTTGTAGTGGGGTTTGGAGCTATAGTGGAGGGATAGGAGTGGAAGTGGTGAGTTAGAAGCAGTAGTGAGGTATAGGAGCAGTAGTGGGAATTAGAGGTTGTAGTGGGGTTTGGAGCTATAGTGGAGGGATAGGAGTGGAAGTGGTGAGTTAGAAGCAGTAGTGAGGTATAGGAGCAGTAGTGGGAATT
>OW240925.1:1077740-1263829 GCA_933207985.1 Pelobates cultripes
TGACACTAAATTTGTATTTTATTTTATTTACATGGAATGGAATCCAGAGTTCTATTGACTAAACAAGAAGGAGTTTTGAAGTAAAAGGGGAGAAAATTTTAGGTCAAAAAAGCTAATTTAGGGATCTAGAAGAAATCTGTTTGCAATTTTGGGATCTAGAAGAAAGAATGTTATCCTAGTTTGTTGCAAAATTGGAAATCGCTTGAAACTTGTTTTTTTTGCCAACTGATCTTTCTTCAGCCTATGTAACTATTTGTAACTATATAATTCTGCTTGATGACACAAGCTTAACCTAACTCTCTTTATTTGTGAATGTCTTAGCCTCCCTATCCCCACCTGCCAAATCAGTAGTATACTGTTATATATGCCCTGCTTCCTGTTTTACCTGGTCTGTGAGGGACCTGTGATGATCAGACACAGATGACTTGAATGTTTACTCGAAACACCATGACCACTTCTAAAATCACCTTCAAGTTGGTATAAATCTGTATGTGCAGCATTTCTGCTTGCAATCTCTCATATTGTGCAGGTGTGTAATTACACCACTGGCACGCGTGAACTAGTCTGTCCAGAACTCTGTGGACACATCTGTGAGCACGCTTATAAACGCATGTAAGTAGATGGCCAACCTCCTTTTGCACACCTCCTCAGCAACTTGGGAAGGACGGGCTTTGGTGACGATATGAGCTGTCACTCAGCTTATCTCGCCACTCGGGGACATAAACACTGCCCGCATGAACTTCACTGGTCCAACAGTGCTTCTTTCTGAGAAGGATTTGATTGGTTTGTGGATGAAAAGATAACGACATGGCCTGATGACAGAGCAGGCAGGGAAATAATCATGGAAGACTTGGCCCAACTCTAGATTCCAGGTAAGTTGTTTTTAAATGGGGGACAAGGTGCCAAGCGTGAAATAGGGAATAAAAGGTAACATCGTTTGTTCCCAGGGACGGACAGGGAAAAAAATTCGTCCGGGCCTTTTTCAATCACAGCGGCCCCTGAGAAGGGGGCGGGGCCAGAGAGGGTGTGTTTTGTCATCACTTATGACAAGCACACCCCTCTCAAAGTGAGCATGTTAGTTCAATGCG
Source organism: Pelobates cultripes (assembly GCA_933207985.1). Taxonomy (NCBI): domain Eukaryota; kingdom Metazoa; phylum Chordata; class Amphibia; order Anura; family Pelobatidae; genus Pelobates; species Pelobates cultripes. Next base: position 1,078,829 of record OW240925.1, read on the forward strand.
CAGAACCCCGCTGAAGAGCTCTAGCCTGGGAAAAAGGCCCTGTATGTGTTCTGTAATAACATGCTTGCGCTGTGTTTGCTTGTGACATGTCTCTCGTGTCTCCATAAGTGGATTACAAGAGGACGAAAGGGCCAAGAAAGCGTATGGTGCATGTGTTTGGAGCCTGCTTGTGGGATTGCGTGTGTGTAGAGTGAGCTGATTGTGTTGTGGTATTGTGTAAATAGGTCCATTTTATTCGTGTTTGTGGTGTAATATGTGTGGCTAGGGGCTGTAGAGAGTGTGTATATAGGGGGCATAGTGTGTAGGTGTTGTAGAGAGTGTATGTTTAGAGAATGCTGTGTGCGTTTGCTTACAAGGAATGTAGTGTGTGCATAGGGGTTCCAGAGTTAGAATATCGTGCAAAAGTTCATTTATTTCAGTAATGCAACGTAAAAGGGGAATCTAATATATGAGATAGACGCATTACATGCAAAGCAAGATAGTTTAAGCCGTGATTTGTCATAAGTGCGATGATTATGGCTTACAGCTCATGAAAACCCCAAATCCACAATCTCAGTAAATTAGAATATTACATGCAATCAATAAAACAAGGAGTGTACATAGAACAATATCGGACCTCTGAAACGTATAATAGGAATGTAGTGTGTGTAGGAATGTAGTGTGTGTAGGTGGTGCAGTGTGTGCATAGGGAATCTTTTGTGTAAAGGACCCAGAGTGTGTATAGGAAATTGTGTGTATCTGTGTATAGAGGATTCAGAGTGTATATAGGGATCTAGCATGTATCTGGAGCGTAATGTGTGTAGTGGTGCAGTGTGAGGAGTATATATATATGTTTGGACGTATTGTATGTGTGAAGGGCGCAGTGTGTTGGGTGTACTGTGTTTATGTGTGAAGGGTGCATCATGTGTGTGAGAGTGTGTTATTTGTGTCTGAGGGTGCTGTGTGTGTCTGAGGGTGCTGTGTGTCTGAGGGTGCAGTGTGTGAGAGTTCTGTGTGTGAGTGTGCTGTTTGTGTGTGTGAGGGTGCTGTCTGAAGGTGTTGTGTGTGTGTGTGTGTGTGTGAGAGTGCTGTGTGTGTGTGTGTGTGAGGGTGCTGTCTGTGTGTGAAGCTGTTGTGTGAGGGTGTTGTCTGTGTCTGAGGGTGCTGTGTGTGTCAGAGTGCTGTGTGTGAGGGTGCTGTGTGTGTGTGTGTGTGTGTGTGTGTGAGGCTGCTGTCTGTGTGTGAGGGTGCTGTCTGTGTGTGAGGTGCTGTGTTTGAGGGTGCTGTGTGTGAGTGCTCTTGTGAATGTAAATATGTTTTTATATATATGTGTATTTTTTTGTATTTAAAAAAAACAACTGCATATACCCCACTCACTTCTTACCTTTAGCCATGGAGGGGAGCCGTGCTGCTTTCACTGGTGGTCTCAGTGGTGAGAGTGAACTCTAGCCTGCAGGTCTAGAGATCACTCTTGCAAATTCTGAGCGTTGCTGGCGGCCGCAAATCAGTGCCTATGGGCAGGTGAAGGAGATCTTTGATCTCCCCACCTGCCCATGAAGGCACACAGCAAGGCTGGCGCTCGGATAGCGCCGGCTCTGCATGGGCCAACATCCTGTGATCTCCCCTGCCGGCCTCGGCCCACGGCCATTGCGGCCCACCAGGCATTTTCCCGGTATGCCCGATGGCCAGTCCGGGCCTGTCTGTTCCCCCCTTCACTCAGAGACCACACTGAGGTGATTGCAGAGCGCCTAATGTTTCATCTCATCCCATGCCGAGCATGTCTTTACCATGCCAGGATAGAACTGGACGGAGATGCCATTCGATAACTGTAAAAGAAAATGGATCATCTCATGAAAACATGATTAACCCAAGTTCTAGGTGAAATAATGGCTCCACGTCAATGTTCCTCTCCAACATGTAACAATTTAAATTACGATAAAAATTCGATATTTCCTCTCCTGTACTGCATGAGCTTTCCAGTGTCTTTGTCTTTTCCACAGGTTCATGCTAAGCTGTCATCACTGTCCGCCTCCATTTTGTGTTATTTATAGTGTTATAAACTGCCTAAACTAAACCATATTTATTGAGCAGAACATGCTTTCCAGATATTGCATGGATTATTTGTCTAAGGGGGGCAAAGGATGTTGAAATATAGTGTGACGGACCACCTGGCCCCCCGACTGGGTGCCTCCGCCCATCACTGCTTCCTAGTACCTCTGAGTACTTCCAAGCACTCCACCAGATACCATCAGCAATGTAGTCACCTCTTCTACGTTACAGCTTGGCTCTGGTCTCGCCGTCCTCCACCCTCCCTGAACCCAAGACCAGGATCAGCTTCCAGTGGGAAGACCTCTCCTACTCCAGAGAGTGTAGCAGGCTGCTGTTACAAGAGAAAGTGATTATAACCCAGAGGAGTATAGTGATATAGCAATCCCCAGAGCAGATACAGCTGTTTCCCCCCCACACATGAGATGAAACTCTATGTTGAGGGTAAGCAGGAACTCATTTATTGGCAGCCACAACTGGCCTTATATGCAGGTCCCCATGCAAGGGAACAACCTCCCTGAATTCCTTCTAAATGGAGTCTGTACAAACCTCCCTGAATTCTTTCTAAATGGAGTCTGTACAAACCTCCCTGAATTCTTTCTAAACGAAGTCTGTACAAACCTCCCTGAATTCTTTCTAAACGGAGTCTGTACAAACCTCCCTGAATTCTTTTCTAAATGGAGTCTGTACAAACCTCCCTGAATTCTTTTCTAAATGGAGTCTGTACAAACCTCCCTGAATTCTTTTCTAAATGGAGTCTGTACAAACCTCCCTGAATTCTTTCTAAACGGAGTCTATACAAACCTCCCTGAATTCTTTCTAAACGGAGTCTGTACAAACCTCCCTGAATTCTTTCTAAACGGAGTCTGTACAAACCTCCCTGAATTCTTTCTAAACGGAGTCTGTACAAACCTCCCTGAATTCTTTCTAAATGGAGTCTGTACAAACCTCCCTGAATTCTTTCTAAACAGAGTCTGTACAAGCCTCCCTGAATTCTTTTCTAAATGGAGTCTGAACAAACCTCCCTTAATTTTTTCTAAACGGAGTCTGTACAAGGAAGTGGACAGACGTCATCGTGAATTGAGGATTCTGCTATGAATACATCATGCAATATTTCATTCAATCGCTCACGGATCAGACTTCACGTGAATAACGACTGGTGTTAATAAAAGGAGTTAATATAGTTTTACTTCCCGACATGGACTCCTTCCCTGGGTAGATTTTAGAGCAAACATTTATAGAAAAACAGAGCATGCCTTGCAGCTAGACTGGGTAGATTTCTACAGGTGATTCTCAAAATATTAGAATATCGTGCAAAAGTTCATTTATTTCAGTAATGCAATGTAAAAGGGGAATCTAATATATGAGATAGACGCATTACATGCAAAGCAAGATAGTTTAAGCCGTGATTTGTCATAAGTGCGATGATTATGGTTTACAGCTCATGAAAACCCCAAATCCACAATCTCAGTAAATTAGAATATTACATGCAATCAATAAAACAAGGAGTGTACATAGAACAATATCGGACCTCTGAAACGTATAAGCATGCATATGGACTCAGTACTTGGCTTGGGCCCCTTTTGCAGCAATTACTGCCTCAATGCGGCGTGGCATGGAAGCTATCAGCCTGTGGCACTGCTGAGGTGTTACAGAAGACCAGGATGCTTCAACAGCAGCCTTCAGCTCTTCTGCATTGTTTGGTCTCATGTTTCTCATCTTGGCAATGCCCCATAGACTCTCTATGGGGTTCAGGTCATTCTAGTTTGCTGGTCAATCAAGCACAGTAATCATTGAACCAGGCTTTGGTGATCTTGGCAGTGTGGGCAGGAGCCAAGTCCTGCTGGAAAATGAAGTCAGCATCACCATAAAGCTCGTCTGCGGAAGGAAGCATGAAGTGCTCCAAAATCTCCTGGTAGATGGTTGCGTTGACTCTGGTCTTAGTGAAGCACAGTGGACCAACACCAGCAGATAACATGGCTCCCCAAATCAACACAGACTGTGGAAACTTCACACTGTACTTCAAGCATCTTGCAGTGTGTGCCTCTCCATTCTTCCTCCAGACTCTGGGTCCTTGGTTTCCAAATGAGATGCAAACGTTGCTCTCATCAGAAAAGAGGACTTTGGACCACTGAGCAACAGACCAGGTCTGTTTTTCTTTAGCCCAGGTAAGATGCTTCTGACGTTGTTTGTTGTTCAAGAGCGGCTTGACAAGAGGAATACGATATCTGAAGCCCATGTCCAGGATCCGTCTGTGTGTGGTGGCCCTTGATGCACTGACTCCAGCCTCAGTCCACTCCTTGTGAAAGTCCCCAACACTTTTGAATGGCCTTTTCCTGACAATCCTCTCCAGCCTGCGGTCATCCCTGCTGCTTGTGCACCTTTTTCTTCCACACTTTTCCACATAACTTTCTATTAATGTGCTTTGATACAGCACTTTGGGAACATCCAACTTCCTTCGCAATTATCTGTTGAGGCTTTCCCTCGTTATGGAGGGTGTCAATTATGGTTTTCTGCACAACTGTCAGGTCATCAGTCTTCCCCATGATTGTGATTCCTACTGAACCAGACTGAGAGACCATTTAAAGGCTCAGAAACCCTTTGCAGGTGTTATGGCTTACTTAGCTGATTAGAGTGGGACACTGTGAGCCTAGAATATGGCACCTTTTCACAATATTCTAATTTACTGAGATTGTGGATTTGGGGTTTTCATGAGCTGTAAGCCATAATCATCGCACTTATGGCAAATCAAGGCTTGATAATGAATAAATGAGGTGAAAAACACCACCAAGAACAAGTGCACAGTTTAGACAATAATCCTCAAACTCAATAAGCTGTAATAATACAATGAGCTGTAATAATACTGAGCTGTAATAATACAATAAGCTGTAATAATACTGAGCTGTAATAATACAATAAGCTGTAATAATACTAAGCTGTAATAATACAATGAGCTGTAATAATACTGAGCTGTAATAATACAATAAGCTGTAATAATACTGAGCTGTAATAATACAATGAGCTGTAATAATACTGAGCTGTAATAATACAATAAGCTGTAATAATACTAAGCTGTAATAATACAACTAGAAAAGCTACAATTTCTGGGGAAATTGTGTGAAGTGTTCTTGCCTCCACCAGTAGTCTACAACTGGAGTGGGCGGAGTAACTGTTATCATTTACATAGCACATTTAATTGCAACGTTGTTGCACAGTTACATTAACCCCTTAAGGACGGAGCCAAATGTACACATTGTGAACAAAACAAAATGTAAACAAAACCTGGCATTTGCGCTACATGTCTGTCCAACCGTAATTCACCTCTTTCATAGTAAATGCACCCACCCTTATTATATATATCATTTTATTCAGGGGAAACAGGGCTTTCATTTAATATCAAATATTTAGCTATGAAACATAATTTAATATGAAAAAAATGGGAGAAAATACGATTTTATTGGATTTTTTTAGTTCTACATGACAATTAAACGGTTAGTGTCATAATACTGTTTGCTTTTACTGCAATAAAATACACATATTTGTATTCAGCAAAGTCTCACGTGTAAAACAGTACCCCCTATGTACAGGTTTTATGGCGCTTTGGGAAGTTACAGGGTCAAATATAGCACGTTACATTTGAATAATGTTAGATATTACGCTAAGCCTTTGAGATTGCATAGTTCTCGAATGAATTACTTGAGGCACAGAAATATTTAGGCCAGTAGACAACCTAGTAGTTGTAATGGGTGTTCAGTTTTTTAGTAGCCATTTGGTCACAAACACTGGCCAAAGTTAGCGTTAGTATCTGTTTGTGTGAAAAATGCAAAAAAACGCCAATTTTGGCCAGTGTTTGTGACTAAGTGGCTACTAAAAAAGACTGGACATACCCTGCTTGCAATACCTTGGGTTGTCTACTATTGCAAATGGTATGCCATCATAGGGGTAATTTTCATTCTTGGGCTACCATAGGGTCTCAAAGGCAACGTAACCAATCTGGTGAATTTTAATGTGAAAAAAATGAAACACAAGCCTTATATTTGACGCTGTAACTTTTGAAAACACCATAAAACCTGTACATGAGGGGTACTGTTGTACTCGGGAGACTTCACTGAACACAAATATTTGTGTTTCAAAACAGTAAAAAGTATCATAGCAATAATATTGTCCGCTTAATGCTGTTTGTGCGTGAAAAATGCAAAAACGCCACTTTTTACTGGCTTATATCATCGTTGTATACATTTTACCACTTTGAAACACAAATATTTGTGTTCAGCGAAGTCTCCCGAGTAGAACAGTACCCCCCATGTACAGGTTTTATGGTGTCTCGGAAAGTTATAGGGTTAAATATAGTGCTAGCAAATTAAATTCCCTTTACTTTCTGCATGGGTTGTCATGCAGGTCCTGCTAATTGTAATTAATTAAGATACCTAATTATGTAAAAATATTACATAAATATATATGTAGAATCAATATATGTATATATATACGTATGTGTATATATATATATATATATATATATCTATATAATTTTTTTTAAATATTTTTATTTATATATAGGTATATATATAGTGATATATACGTATATATTTATGTGTATAAATATATATATTATTTCGCTCTATGTGTATTTTGATATATATATATATATATTAATTTCACAATACAGTTAGAACGAAATAACACACATCTATATATTTTTTAATTATTTATTTTTAATTATTTTTTTAATTTTATTTTTTAACGTATTTACATATTACATTTTTTTATATTTACATTTTAATTTTTTTTATAATATATATAAATATATATATATAACAATAATTATATATATATTTAATCAGTATCAGTGTATGTGTAATTTGATATTAATATATATATATAATTATATATATATTAATAGTAAAATACACCTAGACGGTGTACATGTGTGTATGTATATGTGTATATATATACTTTGATCATATATATATAATATATATATATATGATCTAAGTATATATTATTTATTTTTTTACACTATTTATTTATTTTATTTTTATTTTCAGCCAGCAGGGGGACCACCTGTCATTACAGGCAGCCCCCCTGCTGGCAATACAGAAGCCAGCTTTGAGAGATGGATTTAATGAGCCTTAGCTTCCATTTTGGGGTATTATAACAGTTTGGCTGTTCAAAAAACCCCCACAAAGGCCTACCATTTGTAAAAGTAGACACTCCAGGGTATCTTATAAGGTGCATATTGTGCCTTAACATGCCCCATTTTTTCACCAATATATGCCAAAGTATGTGGTAAAAAATAATTTTGTGCATTTTTTACATACGGATTGCATTTTTGCTGGGCGTTTTGTATATTTCATATGTGCCACTAAGTTCAAACCCCCAAATTATGCTCAGCTTAGTCTTCTGAGTAAAATGACACCCCATATGAATGTCTTTGGCACTATTTCGTGAAGCTACAGTGCCATATAGCAGACCAAGCCATATCCGTTTTTACCAAACTTTGAATTTTGTGCAATTTCCAAGCATCTTCGCAGGTTTTAAATTCAAACTACCCCACAAAGGCCTACTATTTCTTAAAGTAGACACCCCAGGGTGTTTCAAAAGGTATAGTTTGAACCTTAGCGTGGGATCATTTTTCCGCTAGCTTGTACCAGATGTAGTGGTAATAAGCGTTTTTTCTGCCTTTTGACATACAAAGTGAGTTTGCACAGTATATTTTGCAAACCTTATGTGTGCTACGACTGTATAATACTTCATATGTTGCTCAGCTATGTCGGCTGAGTACAGCAATACCCCCGTATGTACCTTTGCCAGGTATGTGTGGACATCGGAGGGGCACATTTGGGACACAGCCATTCCAGTTTTTTCAAACTTTGAATTTTTATGCTGTGCCTATGTCCCATTTTAGAGTATTTTACCAGGCTATATAATCCAAATTCCCCATAAAGCCATACCATTTCTTAAAGAAGACATCCCAGGGTATTTCAAAAAGGCATATTTTGAACCTCAGCGCGGGATCATTTTTCCGCTAGCTTGTACCAAGTGTAGTGGTAATAAGCATTTTTTCTGCCTTTTTGACATACAAAGTGAGTTTGCGCAGCATATTTTGCAAACCTTATGTGTGCTATGACCGTATAATACTTCATATGTTGCTCAGCTATGTCGGCTGAGTACAGCAATACCCCCGTATGTACCTTTGCCAGGTATATGTGGATGTTGAAGGGGCGCATTTGAGACGCAGCCATTCAGTTTTTTTCTAACTTTGAAGTTTTACGCTGTGTCCATGTTCCAATTTGGAGTAGTTTAGACGGTTGGTTATTGTAATTCAAAAGGCATATTTTGAACCTTGGCGTGGGATAATTTTTTCTCTAGTTTGCTCCAGGTGTAGTGGTAATGAGCGTTTTTAAAATGTATTTTTTTACTTTTTATAACTTTTTACTTTTAAAAACTAGTTTTTAAACTTTTGTTTTGCTTATAAATTTTTTTTAAACTTTCCTAAACTTTCTTAAAACTTTTTACAGATTTAACATTTTTCTAAGCTTTTTTTTTTACCGTTAACCCCTAACTAGCAGTACGCAGCACTAACAGTAAATTCCCCATTTTCCCATAACTCCCACCCACCCCAGCTAGCAAAAAATATAGTTATAAAATATTTAAATTAATTAAATAAATTGAAACCCTGAGGGTTAAAAAAATAAATAAAAGTTAATCCTCAGGGGTTAAAAAAAATTAGATCACAGTATAATACTGTGATCTCTATTTGATCGCTGTAGGCAGTGATCAACTGGCAGGGAAGGGGTTAATTTTTATTTGGACTAGGTAAAGTGTGTTTTTTTTGTTTTTTTTACTTAAATGTTATTAAAACATTTTTTTAAACTTAATTTTTAACTTTTTAAAGTTTCTTTTAAAACTTTTTTTAACGTTAACCCCTAGTTAGCCTAACGCCAAATCCCCCAATTCCCCACTAACTTCCACCCACCCCAGCTATCTAAATATATAATTAAAACATAATTTAATTAATTAATTTAATTAATTTAACCACTGAGGGTTAAAAAAAAAAAAGAATTAACCCTCAGGGGTTAAAAAAAAAATCAGATCATAGTAAAATGTAATCCCTGCCAATTGATCACTGTAGTCAGTGATCAATTGGCAGGGAAGGGGTTAATTTTTTATTAAAATGGGTAAGGGGGGGGACTTTAAATAAACTTTATTTTTTTTTACAGCAGGGGGCAGGATCAGCACTGATCCGGCTCCCTGCACTTCACACAGAACCCGGAAGTGCAGGGAGCCGGTAGGTGAGTATAGAGAGCACATGTGGCATACCGGGAGCACCATTAACCCCGCGATCGCCGCGATAGCGGCGATCCGGGGTTAATTTTACCGCGTGACGGACGAGGTCCGTCACCCGTCGTTAAGGGTCTCCCCTGTGTGACGGACCTCGTCCGTCACCCGTCCTGAAGGGGTTAAACCATACATTTATAAAAACATTAGCAGGTGTTCAAAAGGCCCTGTCTATGACATCACTTGCTGCTGCAGCTTGACACAGGTCAGAGTATTTTGGTGGTTGCCATCTTCAAACGGTCGTATCTTAAAAACTGTAACTCCTACAGTGAAGAGCTTTATATTGTGAGAATCACAAGACCCAGACCTACATTTTGATGCATAGTATGTCTCTGAAGTATTAATATTGAAGGCACAGTCGCAGTTTAGAAATTGCACTTCAAATTTGAGCTTTGCAGAGTGAAGTTTCAATGAATGTCAATGGACGGCGTTGGTTGCAAACAAATGATTATATTGTGAAAACTATCAGGACTACGGCTTAGCCGTTGACATGTTTAGTGGCAGCAGGGATAGCTGAACGTTTTGATATAAGATTTGTGTAGGTGGGCCTGAAAATAAGGGAGTGGTGGCAGTTTAGAAATCATGTCCTGATTTTCAGCTTTTGCCAGCTCCCACTCTAGCTTTGCCATTCATTCCTATGGGACAAATTGCGCCACAAAAACGACGATATTCCGTGAACCATTCGGCGAAACGTTCCACAAAGTAATAGCAATCCGATCGGGAACAATCTGCACGTTTTGGTAAATTTTGGTCTATGTAGTGTAAAAACTGCGGGAGGAGTTAGGTTGGCAAATTTGGCTATAATAAGAATAATAATAATATATATGTGAGATAACATTAAGTGGTCTTGCTATGCAAGAACACTTAATAAGCTGTAATAATACTGAGCTGTAATAATACTGAGCTGTAATAATACAATAAGCTGTAATAATTCTGAGCTGTAATAAATCAATGAGCTGTAATAATACAATGAGCTCTAATAATACAATAAGCTATAATAATACTGAGCTGTAATAATACAATAAGCTGTAATAATACTGAGCTGTAGTAAATCAATAAGCTGTAATAATTCTGAGCTGTAATAAATCAATGAGCTGTAATAAATCAATGAGCTGTAATAATACAATAAGCTGTAATAATACAATGAGCTGTAATAATACAATAAGCTATAATAATACCGAGCTAGAATAATATAATAACTGTAATAATACTGAGCTGTAATAATACAATAAACTGTAATAATACAATAAGCTGTAATAATACAATAAACTGTAATAATACAATGAGCTGTAATAATACTGAGCTGTAATAATACTGAGCTGTAATAATACTGAGCTGTAATAATACAATGAGCTGTAATAATACCGAGCTGTAATAATACAATAAACTGTAATAATACAATAAGCTGTAATAATACAATGAGCTGTAATAATACAATAAACTGTAATAATACTGAACTGTAATGATACAATAAGCTGTAATAATACAATAAGCTGTAATAATACCAAGCTGTAATAATACAATAAGCTGTAATAATACACTGAGCTGTAATGATACAATAAGCTGTAATAATACTGAGCTGTAATAATACAATAAGCTGTAATAATACACTGAGCTGTAATAAATCAACACGCTGGTATAATACAGAATTGCAGTGAAAATAGTGTCCCTTTAATAATATTCCCATATTACTTCATACACATCACCTTTGCTAGATACATTATTTTGAGGTTATATTGAGACTAACTGCATTTTGCCTATTGAGCTATTTGGCTCGTCTGAAGAAATGTTGTTGTTTTTTTTATAATTGGGCAAATCAAATTACGTGTTTTCAAACATTTCTTAATGTTGATCGTTTAGCTGTTTAGTAGATAGCCCCCTAAATTGGTATCCCTATGTTGGATTGCCATATTTAAAGATTCCTCATTCGGGAGCAGTTTAGTAAACCAGATTGGTAACTGACACGTATATTGGTATTTAGTCACAAATGTAATTCACGTCATACGAGTTAGCAACCAAATCAGTCAAATTGTGTCCGAGTTGCAGTTTGTCCAAATATGAATCACAAGAATATTTTTATCTGTGTGATCATTCTAACCACTCTCCGAGCTGACAGAGGGGTCAGGGGGCTCTCACACCATTCATACAAAGCTTTTATGTAGCCTAGGCCAACCCTCTCGAAAAGTAATGTGTAAAATACCAATGTTTGTGGGATTGAGACATAAGTAAGTGATTTGCCCCTCAGTACTGGGCTGGTGAACATTTGGGAAGTCACAATTGGTCACAGTTGTTTCATTGACTTGCAGTTATCGACCATAATTGAGATGCTGGAAGGGGCTTTTTATGGGCTAGACCTGCTGAAGCTGCATACCGTAACCACGAAGATTTCCAGTCGCGTAGAGAAGCTTGAAGAGGTAAGTAGATACAGTTATTTGTCTCATTAAAGTTTATGTTGAGCATGTTCCTGTATTTATATAACCACAGTAAGCATTCCACTGTAACATCGAATTTTACTGCAGCAAACGACGACTTAGCTCATCCTGTATTCTGTTTCCCAGCTCAATTTAAACAAAAATCCCTGTCTGATTACTATTATGCTTATTATTATATAGTTTGGTAATTATATATAGTGCTAACAGTAGCAATAAACAAGAAACAACTAGAAAGGTTACAAAAAACAAGAGGTTAATGAGGACTCTGCTGGAATGAGCTTACAATCTAGAGGAGGTGAGCTAAAAATAAACAATGGTCCAAAATGTGTGTTTTAGCTCTACAAGGCACCTTGAGCTCAAAATTGCAAGAATCCAACTATAAACCAAAAATAAACAAATCAAAAGGTGGTATCGTACACCCCAACTGTTGCATAGGTGGAACAAGTTGTCCTCTGAGGAATGTTGGCAGATGGGCAGTGGTCAAGTTGGAAAGTAGGAGAGTGAAGTGGATCCCTAATCATGTGAGAGAAGAGGCAAGGAGAATTAGTATAGAATAGCGACCACGAAATTTTGCAGCAAATAGATTATTACATACATTGGTCAGAGCCGTTTCCACAGAATGCTGAGTGCAGAAACCAGACTGAAATGGGTAGAGCAGAGAGTTGGATTCGAGTAAGTCTGTCAATCTCGCATACACAAGTACCTCAAGGATCTTGGAAGCAAACGCCAGTAGCTAAATGGGGCGGTAGTTGGACAGGGAGTTAGGGTCAAGGTTGGGCTTTTTCAGAATCGGAGTTTCACTTGCTTGTTTGAAGGGTGAAGGAAATGTGTTTGAGTATAGGAGGTGCCATGCTGTCTAGCTGAGAGGAGAGGCTGGAATTGTAGAACTAGGGCCAGTGAGGTTTGAGATAGGAGAGTTTGAAGGTTGATGAAGAAGTGCTCTAGGTTACCGCGCGGCTGATGTGGTGAGGGGTATGCCGATATAAAAGGTCAGCAGGTGGTGGTCAGATAGAGGAAATGGAACATTGGAGGGATTAAAGGTGGTACAGAGATTTGTGAACACAAGATCAAGAGTGTTTCCTGCTGTTTGGGTTGCTGAATTAGACCATTGCGTGAGGCCAAAGGAGGAGGTTACAAAGAGCAGACCAGTGGCATCAGTGCAGTTTTTGATTGGGATATTGCAATCACCATGTATAAGGAAAGGAGTACAAGAAGAGTGGAAGCCAGGAAGAAAAGTGCTCAATGAATAATCTCGGCTGATCGTGAGGGTGTGGTCGATAAATTATGGCAATTCTTAAAGGAGTGGGTTTATATAGGCGGACGTGTGAACTTCAAACGAAGTAAAGGATAGGGCAGGGACAATAGGTTGAAAAGCACGTTCATGGAACTTTGTTTACCGTTAAGTCTGGGAGCAGGGCCGCCATCAGGGGGTGACAACCGTGACAGTTGTCACGGGCCCGGTGGCCCTGGGGGGCCCGGACTGCTCTGGCAGTCCTGGGCCCCACTTTCCCTTTCTGCACACATAGATAGCGAATATCGCGATCTATGTGTGCAGCCGCGGGCCCCCGGCTCCCTGTTACCGCAGAGGGGGCCCAGCCAGGCAGCACACAGCTTCTCTTCCTCTCTTCTCATAACTCTCGCGAGACCCGCGGAGCGTTGCCATGGTAACCGGGTCTCGCGAGAGTTATGAGAAGAGAGGAGAAGCTGTGTGCTGCCTGGCTGGGCCCCCTCTGCGGTAACAGGGAGCCGGGGGGCCCCCCACCGGACCACCAGGGATGGAATCTCCCCCCCTCCATGGACACAGGTAATGGGGGGGGCCCAGACCTTGTGCTTTGTCATGGGCCCCAAATTTTCTGATGGCGGCCCTGTCTGGGAGTGTGGAAGAGTTGTAGTCCACCGAAACATATAAAAAGCAGGAGTAGCACTATCATTGGTGGACAGCTTGAGTGCTAGTAGTGTGAGTGAATTAGAGATGAAGAGGTCGTGTATGGCTGTTCATTTCATATTGCTGCAGATTTCAATGATTTAGATAACAGAAGAAGTGTACAAAAAGTATCCAACAGAGGGAAAGACCGGAGGAGCAGTAAACAATCTGTATTTCTATATTATATATCTATCACGTTTAGCATTTATCTTGTTCTGAAAATCCACTTCAGCCGCTGAATTCATGACAATTCATTGAGTTCTGGTGAATGGAAGGACGTGAAACATTTAATGTACAGCTACAGACGGATTGTCAGTGCCGGGACTCCATTTCTGCTGGCTCACATAACTGTAACCTAAATGAGGATTTCTAAGGCCAAACCCCCAAACAATGAATTTTCATAAAACCCACATCAGAAAATATTACATGAAACTATTTAAATTATAAGCCAGAGAAGGACAAGAGACCACCCGTTATGAGATGAACCAACATAAAAGCATGTGAATTGGATCCACACAGTGCTATGTCAAATCCAGCCTTAAGGCCATGGGATTACACATTACTTTAAGCCAAATTTATATTAAATTCCTTTTATCTTCAGTTTAAATATTAATATTCCAAGCCGAGCAGTCAATAAATCACATAAGCCCTATTGGCAATGGCAGCAGAATTACTGAACGTGTGAACAGACTTTAAACGGCTGGGTAAAATATCGGAACACATGTAAGGAGCAATAGTGTCAATCAGCTCACTGCAAGGTCGATACGTAGAGTATGTTCACTGCAAGTCAGACTCGGCCCCTTCTAGTAAACACCAAATAGAAAAAACAATACCTTTATTCAATGTTAATTCAGATTGTAACATCAGGCTGGGACACAGCACCACAGGCAAGCAGTTAGTTTTGAGCCTTAAAGAAACACTCCACTGCCTAAATGCAACAAAAAAATAAAACAAACACAATTTAGTAGATACACCCCAATGAAAACGTGCGTGCATTTAATGATGCATTTTTTAATTTGGGGGTTTAGCAGAAATCAGCTTGCAAACCTGCAGATCTATTGTCTGCCATTATTGCAAGCCCTCCCCTTCTAACCCTGCCCAGACTTTCTGTGTCTGTCCAATCACAGACTTTCCAATGCAGCTCAATAAGAAGTCTTTGCAAAGCAGGTGCTCTGGGCAATTGCAGCCTCTTGGGTTCCATTGAAATAAGTTAACCAAACCAGGAAGTAACAGGACCGGGTGTCTGCTTGACAGCCAGGGGGTGTAACCAGGTTAATGTATAAAAGTGTCAATTTCCATGGAAATCTGCACTTTTTGTAAAATAAAAAAAGAGAACATACACGTCACACATCAATTCAGCAAGTTAATGTGATTTAGGGGTCTGGAGTGTCTGAGACCATCGCTCATGAAGTGTTTCGAGGCTCGAAACTTGTTGGTGTCCTGTCTGTGCTGCTGTCTCCCATCTTGATGTCACATCTTGAATCAACATTTGTCCGTTAATTATAAAATGTCAAAAAGCAGAAATGCTGTGGGAGCACAAACAAATCATCGTCCTTTGCGATATCCAGGAAAAAACTGCTCCAGCAGTTTCGGTTTTTGTTATACATTCTTTACCGGTGTGAGTCAACATTCTTTTAACATTTATGTTTGCTGGACATACGTATATGTAAAACTCAGCTTATATGTTGTATGAAAAGATACGCTTTATTGCCATTTACTAACCAATATAACTAAGCATTTTTAAACATTGTATGAAACAAAACAGGCTCCTCAGAGATCTTTGAACCGGCAATGCCAATTGCAATTTACTAGTTGACGATTGGAGACGTGCCCTCCAAAAAATATATTTTCTGTTCCCATGAACTTGCAAGATAATGATAATCAGGACTATGTGTGCAGATTTTGATATGGTAAGAGTGTTACATAGTTAGTCTATACTAGTATTCAATCCAATTTGAGCTAAACTTTAGAAAGGTTTAATTTAATTCTATAAATGTAGGCAAGCTTTATGCTAATGGTATATTCCAGCATAATATTAATCATAACAGATTATATTTGAAATCTTTAAAGTCTTTATTCTAATTGCCGATGTAACCTTTTCCTTGCAATACTATTATTTAGGACAAACCTTCCTTTTTATGAAGTTCTATTGAGTGCCAACGCATTTCACTGTGCTGTGTAAAATAGCAAGTAGACAAAGTATTTCAGGTTTAAAACATTAGTTTTGTGAAGAAGCATATTGGCATAGTGCAGGTTTACACATATAATAGCTTTTAATGAAGTTATGTCATCACACCACTTCAATGAAATGTTCACACCTATCATCTCAGAAGTCTGGTGATAAGGGGAACCGTTTCAGATCAGCATTGGAGATAAATATACTTTCTCTATGTTATGCCAATTCAGGTGATAGCAAAGAACCTCACCAAAGAACAAGCACAAATCAAAGACAGTGTGGACGAAATTCTGACAGAGATGCAAAAGAAAGAAAAAGAAAATTGCACTAAAACAGTTGATAAGAATCTCCCCGACATCGGAAAGACTCTGCAGCGAGATGCAGCAGCAGCGTATACTCGTAAACATGTGAGTTAAAACAATTTGTTTTGGATTGTTATTTTACAGATTTATTTTATTGAGGTAAAACCAGGGGTACATAAATCTAACATTGAGTTTAAAGGAATATTCCCACGCAAGCCTTGAAGGAAGTGAGACTCTCTCAGAGTGCTCTGATTGGTTGACTTACAATCAACCAATGAGAAAACTCTGACTGAGCTTCCAGAGGGTGGTAAAGCCTTATGAGGAATTTTACCGCCTTGCACGCTTATTCCACACACGGCCCTCCATGGACTCTCACGGATTCATTTTTCATGGATCGCAGGATTTGTATTGTCAATTGGATTTTGTTTGCTGTTTTATGGAGATGTCCGGAATTAATATTTCTTTATTTGGACTTTTGTTAATCTGAAGAAAAGAAGATTTCAGAAGAAAGAAGACATCTTATGGTAAGTATAACATTTTATTTTACTAGGTTTATGTGCCCACCTCACTATTATTAACCCTTTTAGACCGCAGGACGTACAATTACGCCCTATTTTAGGCGGCTCTAAACGCTGCCGGGTGTAATTGTATGCCCTCCGGTTTTTGTTTACTTACCCGGTTGTTGGCGGTCCCACGCCAACGATCGCGGTGAGGGGGACTCCCAGGGAGCCCCCCCGCGGTAGATCCTTCTCCTCCGGTGCCCCCTGGGCCATGTGAGAGTGGGGTCCTTGCGAGGACCCCACAATCACATGGCCGGGTAGGCTGCCTCCTGCATTGCCAGCAGGGGGGCTGCCTGTAATGACAGGTGGTCCCCCTGCTGGCTGAAAATAAAATTAAAATATATATGATCTAAGTATATATATATATACACATATACATACACACACATACACTGTCTAGGTGTATTTTACTATTAATATATATATATAGCTATATATATATATATATTAATATCAAATTACACGTAGACTGATACTGATTAAATATATATATATAATTATTGTTATATATATTTATATATAATATAAAAAAATTAAATATGTAAATACGTTAAAAAATAAAATTAAAAAAATTATAAAAAAATTAATAAAAAAATATATAGATGTGTGTTATTTCGTTCTAACTGTATTGTGATATTAATATATATTTATATCAAAATACACGTAGAACGAAATAATATATATATCTACATACATAAATATATACGTATATATCACTATATATATATATATACCTATATATAAATAAAAATATTTTTAAAAAATTATATAGATATACACATATAGATTCACATATGTATATATATATACATATATTAATTCTACATATATATTTATGTTATATTTTTACATAATTAGGTATCTTAATTAATTACAATTAGCGGGACCTGCCTGACAACCCATGTAATTTGCTAGCACTATATTTAACCCTATAACTTTCCAAGACACCATAAAACCTGTACATGGGGGGTACTGTCCTACTCGGGAGACTTCGCTGAACACAAATATTAGTGTTTCAAAACAGTAAAATGTATTACAACGATGATATCGCCATTAAAAGTGACGTTGTTTTGCATTTTTCATGCACAAACAGCTCTTACACGGACGATATTATTGCTGTGATTCTTTTTACTGTTTTGAAACACAAATATTTGTGTTCAGCGAAGTCTCTCGAGTACAACAGTACCCCTCATGTACAGGTTTTATGGTGTTTTCAAAAGTTACAAAGTCAAATATAAGGCTTGCGTTTCATTTTTTTCACATTAAAATTTGCCAGATTGGTTACGTTGCCTTTGAGACCCTATGGTAGCCCGAGAATTAAAATTACCCCTATGATGGCATACCATTTGCAATAGTAGACAACCCAAGGTATTGCAAACGGGATATGTCCAGTCTTTTTTAGTAGCCACTTAGTCACAAACACTGGCCCAAATTGGCGTTTTTTTTTTCATTTCTCACACAAACAAATACTAACGCTAACTTTGGCCAGTGTTTGTGACCAAATGGCTACTAAAAAAGACTGGACATACCCCATTTGCAATACCTTGGGTTGTCTACTATTGCAAATGGTATGCCATTATGGGTGTAAATTTCATTCCTGGCTACTATAAAGTCCCAAGGGCAACGTAACCAATCTGGTGAATTTCAATTTCAAATTTAACACGCTATATTTGACCCTGTAACTTCCCAAAACGCCATAAAACCTGTACATAGGGGGTACTGTTTTACACGTGACACTTTGCTGAATACAAATATGTGTATTGTATTGCAGTAAAAGCAAACGGTATTATGACATTGACAGTTAAAATGTCATATAGAACTAAAAAATTTTTAAAAATTCTTATTTTCTCCCATTTTTTTCATATTAAATTATGTTTCATAGCTAAATATTTGATATTAAATGAAAGCCCTGTCTCCCCTGAATAAAATGATATATAATAAGGGTGGGTGCATATAATATGAAATAGGTGAATTACGGTTGGACAGACATGTAGCGCAAATGCCAGGTTTTGTTTACATTTTGTTTTGTTCACAACGTGTACATTTGGCTCAGTCCTTAAGGGGTTAAGGTGAGTGGGTAGGCACCAAGTGGAGGTGGGGGAAACCTGACCTCAATTATGAGTTGTGGGCAGAGTCATGTCCCCCACCCTTTGGTATAAAATGCATAGTCCCCAACTTGTGGCCAATGACCTGTGCACCGCACATTATTTAAGTTTAAGACGTCACCTGATGTCCATGGCAATAGCTGCCCATTCATAGTTTATTAGTGAGCAGCCATTGGCTGTTTAGTAGAAATGGCCCTACCCGCAATTATCCACGGTTTATCAGGTCTGGCTGCCTAAATTTCATCTAACATTAAAACCAGGTGAGGTTTAAAAATGTGTTTTTGTTTTTTTCAATGACCAACTGTTTTTTGCAGATATAATTAAATCAAAGCCACTTTACCCACCCAGCCACCTGCCGAGGGGTTCGTTTAAAAACTCTCAAAAAAGCATGAAAACCCTTTACCCAGGTGTCACTGACCCTCCACCCCTGAACAGATGAGGCCACGTACTAAACAGAATGCAGATATAAGAACCTCTCTGTCTGGGGCTTAGAGTTATTAAACACAATAACACTCAATCCATCGATCTCAGAGATAAAACATTTAACCCCTTAAGGACACATGACATGTGTGACATGTCATGGTTCCCTTTTATTCCAGAAGTTTGGTCCTTAAGGGGTTAATTAAGATACTGGCTATGCAACCACAATCCTGAGTTTTGCACATGCTGGTGCACAGGTATCTGATCATTGATGAAACACTTTAAGAAGATTCTTCTCAATATATACTATACTTTCACAAGACCCTTGGATTTTGCTAAAATACATATTCTAACGACACCCCGGGCATAAAAGGGGTTAAATGCCATTTAGAGGATGTAACGGACCGTTTAGCATAAAAGGGGAAAAAATCACTTAGACGATAATCCCCCTTTTCAGAGACAGGCACAGCTACTGAATAAGCACCAAAACTCACGAACCGCCAATAAATGAATGCTCCAAACTCCCGAACGGCATACAAGGGAATAAGGTAGCACTTCAAATAAACGAACAGGAACCATACGAATAGCTGCTAGCAGGCGAACAGGAAAAGCTTCCAAGCGGCTTACACTCCTGGCAATCAGTCCTTAGCAGCATACAGTAAATCCCCACAAAGACGAGACAAGGCTCCGTGTTGAGGGTCAAGCAGTGGTCTGTTTAATGAGGGCTACCTGCCCAGCTTTTATGCAGGTCTCCCACCTGGTGGACACTCCCCTAGGGGACCAGATGGAAGACTGTGACAAGGGACAGACACGTATACAAAAAGGACACACAGTCACAGTATATTCCCACAATGCATCCTGGCTTCCTCCCCTCTGCCCTGGGAGATAATTGGGAAGTAATTCAATTATCTCCCAAGACAAAGGCAAAACTCCATTACACACGTGGGAACACAAAACCAGCATAACACTTTAAAATACATAAAATAACATTTACTACATAAACCACAGACATGTAACATATCCCCAGATAGCTCAGGTCTGAGTGCACATTATTAGGTGAATGGCACTCAGACTACACGAATACAGTTCAATCGCCATGGAGCCAAAGTCTTTACAGTCAGTTTCATACGAATGGGCTCCATGGGATTCCTATCTGGGGTATAAGATATTCAAACAAAAATACCGAACACCGGGTCATTCGTGTGCTTTCACCGAACAAGAAGGGAGGTCGGCGGCTTCAGCGGTGTTCGCGCAAAACTGTGTCCGATTTTAGTTCCATGAAAATAGAGGCGAACACCGCTGTTCATTCGTATGGTTTAAAATGGCAGCGACCTCGTGTTCGGGATACGAACGGCGGCCACCCAGCGTTCATCAATTAAGCTGCGGTTAACCGCAGCTTCAGGGAGGTTAATTGCCGGCACACTCCAGCTCCCAGGTGGTCCAGTCATTCGTACGGTTGTTCGGTAGATTGAAACTACCGAACAACCGGCAGAAAAGCACGAATACAGCTTTTCTGCATGCAAAAATAAAGTCTTTTACAAAGGGGCCATAGTCCAAAGGCAGCAGGCGAGCAACCAGGCTTCTCCAATGCAATGTGGCGAGATTGGTCTCGTCACAGAGGATATTCCCCTTCCAGATACACAGGCAGCTACCAAAGACACCAATCTGCCGAACAGGAAACCATGTGAATGCCGTAAATAGCTAAACCGGAACCATACGAATGCTGTAAACAGCCGAATAGGAAAAACCATACGAATAGGTTTACACTCCTAGCAGTCAAACTGGAACAGCATACAATAAATCCCCCCAAGAACGAGACAAGGCTCCGTTTTGGGGGTCAAGCAGGAACAGACAGAGCTGTGGGTTTATTGTTTTTATATACACATTAGTACCACCCACAGGGTTTTGGAAAACAACCAATAAACAC
Source organism: Pelobates cultripes (assembly GCA_933207985.1). Taxonomy (NCBI): domain Eukaryota; kingdom Metazoa; phylum Chordata; class Amphibia; order Anura; family Pelobatidae; genus Pelobates; species Pelobates cultripes. The sequence continues at coordinate 1,100,038 of OW240925.1, forward strand.
GTACGATACACTCAGACACTCCCACATAAAATCCTCCCCTCTGCCTGATACAATTACCTTACACAATGGGTTAATGTAATAATCACAGGCAGGAAAATACAGTTTTACCCAATATTCATAACTTGAAAAGTATACATCACATTCACATACCTTACATTTTCAGAATCAGCATACTCCAAATACAAACATACAAATTGGTCCAGTGGGTCAAAAGTGAGATCAAAGTCCTTTGTGACCAAATGAAGCATGGCTTTTCTGCCCAAAACCAGTTCCACAGAGTCTTCTATCCTGGAGATAATTGGGAAGTAATAGAATTATCTCCAAGGACAGAGGCAAAACTCCATTAGCCACATGGTAGCAAAAGACAATAAAACACATAAAAATATATAACTGTGCAGCCATTCCACAAAACAGGTACATTCAACATATCCCCATATAGCTCAGATCTGAGCGCACATTATTACTGAATGGCGCTCAGAGCACACACATACAGTTCAATTGCCATGGAGCCAAAGTCTTTCCCATAGTCTTTCATTATACGAATGGGCTCCATGGCATAGCTATCTGGGGTATCACTGTTCAAATAGGGCAAGTACCGAATGACCCGGCTTTCGTGTCTTTGCAGGGGAAAATCAAGCGTTTCAACATGTGGCCATAGTCTAAAGGCAGCAGGCCGGCAACCAGGCTTCTAGAATGCACAGTGGCGAGATTGGTCTTGTCACACATATTATGTCTGCTATGGAAGATACTTTTGAAACTGTAAGAAAAGACTACTGACTGGCTGATGCACTAACATGGAGCCTGATAATACCTTCCATTCCAAGCAGATTCAAACCAGCCTTTCATTCATGTCAATTTGGAAGCTAAATAAGTTCTCAATTTGGTTTAAACCAAGTGGTGTTAGAAAGAATTTTCCATCCTTGTGGGGTGAAAAGTAATTTTTTTAGATCTTACTATTATATTAATACCAATAGCCAATTCTGAATGAGCCGGGGCCACTTAGTGCTTTTGTTTGGCTCTGGAGAACCTCTAATTTTAATAGCATTACTTCACAATGTTTTTCATGATGTGATTCTTCTAATATTTGGAATCCTAGGGGATGTATAGCGTGCTAGATCAGTGACATAAATACAAATGAACCAGTGAGTTATTGGTCCAATGAGGTTCCACGAAAAAGCTTACAATGATGTACAGTCTAGTGACCTCCTCTTGGGCATTATTTATTTAATATGATCCCGACTGTCTGTTCATGCTTTAAATTGATCAACGGCTCCCCTATTGAATAGTTGGACAATGCAGCATAAAAGCAGTTTGAATTCGCTTTTTTCAATATTAATATTTGACCTCGGAGAGCAATGATAAAATCCTGTGTAAAATGGTGGCATTTAATTCTGTGACATAAGAATCCTTCAATGTATTTCTTATGTTGTCGTTGTTTTTTCCTTGGTCTGTTTAGATTCATTCCCCTTATTTAAATTACATAAAGGAAAAATCACCATAAAACATTAAACCGAGCGCCAGATCAGTCTTCTCAGAGGAGCTGCTCTGACTTCGATGAAGTCTTCTTCATTAATGACTTTTGCCAAATCCAATGTTTCTCATAGTGTAACATTGAGGACCTACCATGCATGCGCAGCATTAGCTTCACTCCGTGAGTCGCATGACAGTGCTTTTCGATGATAAGCATTAACACATATTCATTCCAGCATCATTATCCTCAAGAAGATGTAGAATGTACAGTCCTTTCATTTTAGAAGTTCTACGTGAAAATTGCCTCCTGTGCTTGTCTGGCTTTCAGTTACCTGAGACCTGTTCTTGGACAAATGTAAACGTTGCTAGGTTCAAAAAGCCCCAAAAACTATGTGGTGACCACATCCTAAAGCCCCAACACATTCTCATGGAGTGCATATGATGTTTTTTTTCACCCCATTCAGTCTGATACTCCCCTTTATTTTGTCTCCCTCCTCATGCCACCTTTATTTGATCTCACTACTAATCGTCCATTATTTTTTCTCATGCTTTATCAATCTTCTGCTTTCGACTTCTTTCATCTTTTCTAAAACTCCCAAGCCATACCGTCTCTATTTCCAATGAAAATATTTAATACAAATATATGTTTATGGGATATTGACTCCTCCAATCAAGCTTTCACACTGAAAGTAAGGTGTGTGGGAGATGTGAGGGTGAAGATACGATGCTGGTGTAATGACAGACAGGGTGAATAGCATTTGATATTAATATTTGACCGTGTGAATTCCAGATAATAGTAATAGTTCAGGGTAACACTTCAAGCTGGGGAGTAGGAAAAGATGATATTTAATAAGTGTGTGGCCATGCTAGGTACTACTGACAGGGACCCTGAGTGCCAGAGTGCTGGTTGGGGAGCCACTTCATGACTAATTAAACATAGAGTGTCCTATAATATTTCAATGAGTGTAACATGCAAAATGCAGGGACCCTGTACGATTTGAAAGGAATTCCACAGCTACAGTATAAAAAATGCCTGTCTCCATTCAGAATAAAGTGCCTCTACGGACAAGTATTCAGTCGCTTTTTATTGCAGGTCATAGAAAAAAACGTCTCGTTATTTTTATCTCTTTAGAAGCGGCCAATTTCAGATACATTAGCCAATACTGGGTCCTGGAGACCCATTAAATCAGTTTGTGTTTTATGGATCAAAGCAGAAATTGAGTGGTTAGCAGAGGGCTATGCGTGCAGCCTTCAAGGACAATTTATAAAGGCTCAATCTGAGTGCAACCCTCATAGAGCTCCTTTTGTGATTAAATTAACGGCCCCATTTATTCAAATGCTGGCCACTGGTGGGGTCACGGTGGGAAGACCTGCTCTGCATCCCCCTATTATTTGATTGTCCACTTTCCCGTGCGATGGCTGCACAGTCGCTAGTTTATAATTACAGAAAGCAGTTAATGGTTGCTCACTGTTTAGTAGATATTCCTCACCCAAGGTTTGACAGATAGAGGTTCATTTGCCCCTCTAGTAACATGGAAGTCAAATTGACCTCTATAAATTAGTATTTTATTTTTGAAACTCTTTTAATATAATGGCACATGTATTCCAGTTCCCACACAATTAACGCAGAGGGTTTTTTAACCATTTGCCTGCTGAATGCTAATACTACCAGTAAACAAGTGGATTTGTTGAGACCCGGTTCAGTTTAAAATCGGTGCCTTGTGCATATTCTGAATCCTTTAAATCTGACACCGAACGCTTCTGGCTGAATTATCCACACCCGGCCTAGAGCAACCTTCAGTAAATGTGAGAGTTTCTAAATATGCTGTTTAGTAAATATCCCTGTTTGAATTCTCCAGTTAGTGAATTCTCCAGTTAGTGTGGGGTGTTTTTTATTCCAGTAGCTTGTGACATTGACAGAGCCGAAATTTATTCTCCACCTAAGGAAACGTCAAGCTATTTATTTCGAGCTTTGCTGTCATGGGTGAGAGAGGCTGAAACGTGATCTAGGAAAATGAAGTGTTATTACTGCTTTTTCTGCACATTCTGCGCGGCCCGTAGTGAGGACGGCTGCGAGAAAGTCTGAATGTTGGCCAAGTGGGAACAGATGTATCGCTTGCAGCTGTCAGCACAACGCAAGTTCCATACTACCGTACCTTCACGATAGTACATAGGGACTCTTTCCCATTTATCACATTGAAAATAGTTTTACATCAGGGATCCTGAATGGCTTTAAGACTTCGGCCACATCCTGGTCCAGAGAAAAAAAAAAGTAAATGGGTGAAATATCTTTCAAAAATAGCAAGAAAGGGATATGGAGTATATATTGTATTTATTGCATTTGTTATTACACAATTGTATATTAGATTTAGAGAAAATAATTTCAGACCTAACTGCAATTTATCCAAATTTGAAAATGTTGGTGTTCTGCAGAATTCCACTTGATTTACCGACTAACCGAACAGAGCAATGTCGAACATGTTCAGAGAGGGGCGATCAATATTTGCAATTTGGTCTGTGTTACACACTCATACACAAATGAGTATACAACTGCAGTGAGTGATAATAACAATCACCCACCGAGGGCCTAACCCATAAGCAATGATAGATATAGAAGAGACTGGAATGGGGGGGGTAGAAACAAAGCGGCAGTATTGCGCCATGCTAATGCTGCAAAGTTAAAGTACTGCCATCAGTGAAGTACAGTCCTAAACCCCAATTGCAGCACTCTATTAGATTTCCCAGCGTGTAGAGGAGACGGGTGGTGTGTTAGTGCCGGCCGGACATGTCGAGAGGGATGTGTTACGGTACCTCCAGTAATTAAATGCACAAACCGCCGTTTAGTGAATGTTCCGCGTTCGCAATACTGTGGTCTGGTAGCGTATGCAGTGAAACCATGCGAACCGCCAGCCAGGGAACACTCCAAACTCCCGAACGGTGCCTGTACGGCCCTTTCCCTTCTCGAGCTCCAAATACACAAATCGCCAATAGCAGCCGAACGGCAATAGTTTCCAAGCGGCAAATAATTCCAATAAGCAGTCTCTAGGCGCTGGTAATAAAATCCCCCCAATAACGAGACCAAGCTCCGCTTTGAGGGTAAAACACGCACTGAGTTTACTGGGGGCTACCTGCCCGTATTTATGCAAGTCTCCCACTTGGTGGACACTCCCCTACGGGACCAAATGGGAGAATGAAATGACAGAAGGACATGGGGACATTCTGGACATACATCCCCCTAATATTCCCAGCATGCATCACAGTTTCCTCCCCTCTGCTCGGGAGATAATTGGGAAGTAACTCAATTATCTCCCAGAGCAGAGGCAAATCGCCATTTTAAATACAAGTCACAAAACACATAAAAATATATAACTTTATAACTACCGAACATATTGCATTCGTGTAACACATCCCCAGATAGCCTGGATCTGAGTGCATATTATTGGCGAATAGCGCTCAGATCCCATACGCATAGTTCAATCGCCATGGAGTCAAAGTCAATTACAGTTCTTCGGTATGCGATTGACTCCATGGGAAGGCTATCTGGGTTAAGTCCATTCGTGTTATTAAATCTCCCGAACGGCCGGTATTCGTATGCTTTTGTCGATTGAGAAGGGGAGGTCGACGGCTTCAGCGGTGTTCGGTTGAAAAAGTGTCCGTTTTTAGTTCCATGGAATAACCGTCGAACACCGCTGGGCTTTCGCATAGTTAAAATGGCCGCCGCCTCGTGGTCGACATACGAACGACGACCACCCTGTATTCGGTTTTAATTGAGAAGTGTCTGTGGTTAACCGCAACGTTCTAATTGGGATCAATAGGTTAACCAGCAGCACACTTCTCTTCTGGGTGGCCGTCCGTTCGGTAGTTCCGTTCGACAAAAAAAAAGACATTCCCTTAAACAAAGCATACGAACGGGGAGATTCATGCAAACGGCAAAACAGACGAACACAGTACTCTTAGTCCATACGGATGGGTCTGTCACAGGATGTAACTCTCATATAGTACAAACAGCATAGCCCGCTTATAGTATCCTCATAGGAAGACTAAATATTTGAAAAACAGACTAGTAATATCGGTTAATGTCAAGTCTCAATGAAAAGGAGAGGGGTACTCAGTGAAACAGTGTATCAAAAATCGATACACTCCACACCTCACTAAAGTGCACTAGTTCCTAAGTAACCCAGCGGAGATCCCCACTACCGGATATATAGTGGTGCTGTCACAAAAGCCTTCCCCGTGTACAAGTGGAACAAATAGCTAGAGGTAGGGTCACACAAACCTTCCCTGTATATGGAGGGGAGGCTGCCTTCCAGTGCAAATATTTTAAACTGGACCGGAGTTCCCAAAATACACAGAGCGGTCACTAATACAGGCACGTTGCTCTAAGGCTTGATTAGTATCCAGTACTCTCTAAGGATACCGTGTATCTCTTAGTATCCACGCTCTTTACTCCATGTCGCTGGCTACATTAATTCTATTACCAATCCTATTGTGGCCACTATATATATGGCGTGATTATTGCATTTATTGTAGACTTACGGATGTCATCTTTTATTTATTTCTTTTTTACACATTTTTGTTCACATTTTTGTACAGTAGTCTCTACACTGGCCATTGGGCTAGAACGGACTTTATGTTTAGTTTTCCCTTCTCCCTAAGTGGGATTAATAAAGAATTACTTTTAATTTGAGTCTATAAATGCCCGATGATTAGCATTTTATCGCTTTAAAATAGCGGAGCAGTGGGCTACTACCGAGCTTTTTGTTTTTTCTTTGACCCAAGTGGGATCATTAAAGATTGATTATCACTTTAGTTCTTTGTATGCTCTACGATTAGCAATTTATTGCCTTGCACCAATAGAGCAGCTGCATTCAGGGTATAGAGACTGTTTTTGGGAGCACTTTTTCTAGTTAACCCATTCCACCCACACTTATACACACTACATAGAAACCTAGAATGTGACGGCAGATAAGAACCATTAGGCCCATCTAGTCTGCCCAATTTTCTAAATACTTTCATTAGTCCCTAGCCTTATCTTATAGTTAGGATAGCCTTATGCCTATCCCACGCATGCTTAAACTCCTTTACTGTGTTAACCTCTACCACTTCAGCTGAAGGCTATTCCATGCATCCACTACCCTCTCAGTAAAGTAATACTTCCTGATATTATTTTTAAACCTTTTGCCCCTCTAATTTAAGACTATGTCCTCTTGTTGTGGTAGTTTTTCTTCTTTTAAATATAGTCTCCTCCTTTACTGTGTTGATTCCCTTTATATATTTAAATGTTTCTATCATATCCCCCTGTCTCGTCTTTCCTCCAAGCTATACATGTTAAGATCCTTTAACCTTTCCTGGCAAGTTTTATCCCGCAATCCATGAACCAGTTTAGTAGCCCTTCTCTGAACCCTCTCTAAGGTATCATGACCGGTGTATAGTCGCCATATGGGCAGTCGGACTCCAGGACAACCCTCCCACATACCTAACCCAATAATGCACTGACACTCGGGTATATGGGAAAATTTGTCCACAGCTTTATTAAACAATCTGAATAATAACCATATATTCAACATAACATAATAATAGTAATAATTTAACAAATAAACATGGGTCATTGCCCCCCATACTCCGCCCTCGCATCCGATTCCTTCTGTTAATATAAAAGGCAATGACCCCCATATAAATAACACATATATATATAACATATACCAACATTATTCCAACATACCAACTTAAAGTGCCAACATAAATTTAACCATGGCAGGGGTATACCCGGATACCCCTACCCCACCAGGTTCTGAGCCACCGACAGGACTCAAAACCTACCAACCACCAATGACCACAGTTTTCCATATCTGTCACGTTCATCCTAGGGAGCCTATTCCTTCTCCTTCAGCTCCCTATCCCGCCGCTGTGAAAAAACGGGATATCCCCTAACCATAACAATATCTATAGGGAGGGTGGGCGGGACAAACTAAGTCAGGTAGGAAATTAGAAGTGAGCTCACTTAAAATGCCTGCCTATTTAAATAGCCCAGCCTACTTACCCATAACTCCATACTTCCTTCCCTCCTCCTATGCCCGCCTCCTAACCCCTGTCAAGGCCCTTTTTCGCTTAGCTGTGCTTTGGCTACATGGGGCTACATGACCGGTGTTTAGTCGCCATATGGGCAGTCGGACTCCAGGACAACACTCCCACATACCTAACCCAATAATGCACTGACACTCGGGTATATGGGAAAATTTGTCCACAGCTTTATTAAACAATCTGAATAATAATAACCATATATTCAACATAACATAATAATAGTAATAATTTAACAAATAAACATGGGTCATTGCCCCCCATACTCCGCCCTCGCATCCGATTCCTTCTGTTAATATAAAAGGCAATGACCTCCATATAAATAACACATATATACAACATATACCAACATTATTCCAACATACCAACTTAAAGTGCCAACATAAATTTAACCATGGCAGGGGTATACCCGGATACCCCTACCCCACCAGGTTCTGAGCCACCGACAGGACTCAAAACCTACCAACCACCAATGACCACAGTTTTCCATATCTGTCACGTTCATCCTAGGGAGCCTATTCCTTCTCCTTCAGCTCCCTATCCCGCCACAAGCTCAGACCTTGACCCCTTAAGCCGTCTGAGCTCCGCCACCCCGAAGAAATAGCGCCTTGGTTATTCCGTCTTGCCAACCCAGGTTCAGCAGGTCCCATCCCACTGCCGAAAGATGAACGCCATCTGAGTGGTAGTACCCCGGCAACCCGCCTTCCAACTCGCTGTGCCGCACTACCACCCCCCCCAACTTCCTTAAGAAGCTTGCCATCAAGCTATTCACCTTCTTTCTACACTTGTCGATGGCCACCGGGTCCCTTGCGTGCCGCCACCGCCTCCTCGGGATAATCTCTGACCATACTAACATTACTCCCGGAAGCAGGTCCCTCAATTTGTTGAGGTCCTGCTTCATCCACTTCACCAACCTCCGCTGCAGTGTTAGGCCCAAGTCATTGCCCCCCGCATGTAGCACCAGCAGGTCCGGCCTCCGCCCGCCTGCCACCATCCGGAACACTTCCCGGCAAACTTCCCCCCAGCAAAAACCCCTATACCCAAACCATCGCACCACTAACTGGTCCCTCGAAAAGCCCAGCTGCTGGCCCTGAGCTCGAGCTGCGGCTCTCCTTTCGGCCCAGAAAACAAAGGAATGGCCCACGATCCATGCAACATAGCCTGGGGAAGAGAGAAAAACACAGATTGTAACAACACCCCCCTATTGCCCTCCGGGAACCCCCGAAAAAAGGCCAGACATATCATTCTAACAATCCCAACCGCACGTACGACCGGAACCGTACTGACTCCCATCTTCCAATTCGTTTAACTATGTCATCCCCCAGACCCAACCTTGCGGCTTCCGTGGCCGCCCCGATGCGAAAGGAATGTGTACCAAAGCTATCCACCCGTAACCCCATTTTTTCCAGGCCCCACCGAAAAACCTTAATAAATTGAAATCGGGAGAGGGAAGACCCGTCTGCGTGCACCAGGAGGGATCCCCCAACCTTCGGCCTCCGGACCAAATACTCTGCCACCGAGGCTACCGGGCACAGAACAGAGCCCGGCAGGGCCTGAAGTGTCACATCACGGCCCACCCCCCGTGAATCCGTCTTAGATTCGGCCAGGTGAACCACCAATTTCCCCCCTTGCAGCCGAACCCCGGAGACCTGTAGGCCCCCGGCCACTACCCGTGTGGCCGGTGCCAGAGAAGCCTTCACAAGTCCCCCAAGCAGGACGCTCCCAGCCACCAAATTTCGTCCGGGCACGCCTGGCCCGTTTCCTGCGTCTCCAGTGCCACCGTCCGGAATCGGGACCACTGAAAACGAGAGAGAGCATCAGCCACTTCGTTTAAGTACCCGGGCACATGGCGCGCCCGAAAGACAACATTGCGGGACATGCACATTAGGACGAAGTGCCGCAGCAACCGGACCACCGGTTTCGACGGCGCCGACTGATTATTCACTGCGTGCACTACCGCCATATTGTCAGAGAAAAAGACCACCTTCCTGTCCCGCAGCTCATCCCCCCATAGAGCCATCGCAACCACCAGCGGGAACAATTCCAGGAAGGCCAGGTTCCACATAAGGGCGCTCGGCCCCCACGCCAGCGGCCACCTCTCCGTGCACCATTTCCCACCAAAGTACACCCCGAAGCCCACACTACCTGACGCGTCAGTGAATAGCTCCAGTTCTGTCACCGACACCCCTTCCTGCCGAAAAAACACTGTCCCATTAAAGTCCCGCAAGAAGGTATCCCACACGGCAAGGTCGGCCCCCTTGGCGGACGATACCCGGATGAAATGGCGTGGGGATCGCACCCCCGCCGTAGCTGCCGACAGGCTGCGGCTAAAAACCCTACCCATCGGGATTACCCGGCAAGCGAAATTCAACATCCTGATTGTGGCGAAACCGGCCTCGCCACGTGTCCTTGGAGGGGGCTGCTTGCCCGCCTCTTGCCTTTGGACTATGGACCAGACTTTATGTGAATGTGTTAACCCAGATAGCTATGCCATGGAGCCCATTCGTGTGGTTAAAGACTTCGGCTCCATGGCAATTGAACTGTGTGAATAGGATCTGAGCGCTATTCGGTAGTTTTGTGCGCTCAGATCCCAGCTATCTGGGGATATGTGAAATGTCTGTGTGTTATGTGTAAAAAGTGACTTTATGTATTTTAAAGTGTTTTGTGTCTTTTTGCAACCATGTGCTTAATGGAGTCTTGTGTCTGTCCTGGGAGATAATTGAATTACTCTCCAAGATAGAAGACTCTGAAACTGGTTTGGGCCAGAAAGCCATGCTTCATTTAGTCACAAAGGACTTTCCTTAACTTTTGAACCCCTGGTCTGATTCGTGCCATTTTTTAATATGTTGTTCCCCTGAATGGATTGATTATGAAAATGTATGTTTTATGTTTGTGACATGTATATTTTATAAGTTATAAATATTGTGTAAAAACTGTATTCCTCTGCCGGTGATAATGAGATTACCCATTGTGTTCAGTAATCATATCACCTGCAGAGGGGAGGATTTTGTGTGGGAGTGTCTGCGTGTATTGTATGGATTGATTGGCTGTTTTGTAACGCCCTGTGGGCTGTACTATGTTTGTGGATTGGGAATAAAAGAGACTGTATGTGACAGTACAGGAGTTCCTGTTTTAACCCTCAAAGTGAAGTGTCGTCTTATTATTGGGGGAAGGATTTATTGTATGCTGTTCCAGTTTGACTGCTAGGAGAGTAAACCTATTCGTATGGTTCCTATTCAACTGTCTACAGCATGCATATGCTTGGGAGAATTTATTTGTTTCTCCGGTTCGGTGATTGTGGTGTCTGCCAGAGTGCTTGGAGTCCTCAGGAAGCGCTAGGAGCATCTTTTAACGGAGGTACCCAGTCGGGGTGCCAGGCGATCTGTTACATTGGTGGCAAGCGGTGGGATGGTGTCCTAGGGCGAGGTAAAGCAGCTCAGAGACACCGTTCGTGGAGTTACAAATTGAGGGCAACGCTAGCACACGTGCAGCGCCCCTGGGAGCAGAGGTATCCAGCGACTTGGAGCAGACAAGTATGGAAGGCTCTGGCGATGAGTGGATGGCCGAGGTGAGGCAGCGAGTGGCCCAGTATGGGGATGAGTTACCCATGGAGGTACGCCGGGTGATCTGGAACCAGGTCACGGCCGAGCGAAACACAAGGCTGGCCCGAGAATTCCGGCTGGCAAAAGAGAGAGAGTATGCTCAGCGGAAGGAGTGTTACAGCAGCCGAGTAGAGGCTGCATCCGAGGAGGCTAGCTGTCTCCCCCTGAGGCGGCCGCAGGAACCCGAAGTAGGGGTCCTCATAGACTGGTCCTGTGAGGAACCACAACAGGCAGGTGGAGATGGGACCGGCCCAGATCCCCAGCAGCCGGAGTTGCCAGGTGGTCCTTACTCGCAAATGTTGAGGGACCTCACCGACTGGTCCTGGGAAGACCCACAGATGGCAGGTGGAGATGGGACGGCGGTCTCTCTACCGGCCCTACAGGGATGCTGGGCGGTCAGCCCAGATCTCCAGCGGCAGTATGTATCACAGGGAGCTGAAGGTGCTGTCCTTCCTCCCCAGCGGCAGTGTGAGTCCCAGGGAGCCGAAGGGGTCGTCCTTCCTCCCCAGCGGCAGTCTGTTTCCCAGGGAACGGAAGGTGCAGTCCTTCCTCCCCAGCGGCAGTGTGTCCTTCAGGAAGCGGAGACAGTCTGTCTTTCTCCCCAGCAGCAGGACAAAATATTGAAAGGAGAGACAGTTGGTCCCCCTCTCCACCAGCAAAGAGAGTGTCAGGGAGAGGAGCAGGTTACCCCCTCTCCCCAGCGGCAGTCTACAGTTCAGAGAGAGGAGCTTGTTACACCCTCTCTCCAGCTGCAGCCTAACCCACCAAGGGGAGATGTTAAGCCCCACAACTATGCAGATGGGACCGTAGTCTCTGCACTTGCAGCACCAGGGGTAGGGACAGTCAGCCACAGAGCAGTGTATCCAGAGGGGAGACAGTCGGTCTCCCCCTCCTACAACCAGGCTCCAACCAGGCTACTTCAGTGGTAGCGCTGGCACCCGGGCAGAGTACCGCTGGTCTCTGCCCACTTAGCAACCCACCAAGGCAGTCTACCAGCCCCCCGCACAGCCGTGGTGAGGCACCTGGACATGGACAAGTTGCTATTTTATCCAGGTGTAGTAACCAGTTATTGTGGGTGGGCTGTATTGCTGTTTGTGCTTAGTGGGTGGGTTGCTGGACTAACCAGGGCACTGACCGGCAGGAGGTCAGATACCTTGTTAGTCTGGATGGTAAAGGGGAGAAATGTGGCGAAACCGGCCTCGCCACATGTCCTTGGAGGGGGCTGCTTGCCCGCCTCTTGCCTTTGGACTATGGACCAGACTTTATGTGAATGTGTTAACCCAGATAGCTATGCCATGGAGCCCATTCATGTAGTTAAAGACTTTGGCTCCATGGCAATTGAACTGTGTGAATAGGATCTGAGCGCTATTCAGTAGTTTTGTGCGCTCAGATCCCAGCTATCTGGGGATATGTGAAATGTCTGTGTGTTATGTGTAAAAAGTGACTTTATGTATTTTAAAGTGTTTTGTGTCTTTTGCAACCATGTGCTTAATGGAGTCTTGTGTCTGTCCTGGGAGATAATTGAATTACTTATCTCCAGGATAGAAGACTCTGAAACTGGTTTGGGCCGGAAAGCCATGCTTCATTTAGTCACAAAGGACTTTCCCTTAACTTTTGAACCCCTGGTCTGATTCGTGCCATTTTTAATATGTTGTTCCCCTGAATGGATTGATTATGAAAATGTATGTTTTATGTTTGTGACATGTATATTTTAGAAGTTATAAATGTTGTGTAAAAACTGTATTCCTCTGCCGGTGATAATGGGATTACCCATTGTGTTCAGTAATCATATCACTGCAGAGGGGAGGATTTTGTGTGGGAGTGTCTGGGTGTATTGTATGGATTGATTGGCTGTTTTGTAACGCCCTGTGGGCTGTACTATGTTTGTGGATTGGGAATAAAAGAGACTGTATGTGACAGTACAGGGAGTTCCTGTTTAACCCTCAAAGTGAAGTGTCGTCTCATTATTGGGGGAAGGATTTATTGTATGCTGTTCCAGTTTGACTGCTAGGAGAGTAAACCTATTCGTATGGTTCCTATTCAACTGTCTACAGCATTCATATGCTTGGGAGAATTTATTTGTTTCTCCGGTTCGGTGATTGTGGTGTCTGCCAGAGTGCTTGGAGTCCTCAGGAAGCGCTAGGAGCATCTTTCAACGGAGGTACCCAGTCGGGGTGCCAGGTGATCCGTTACACTGATCAACGACTGCAGCTGTCGCAGGGTGACTTTCCTTGCCTGCGCTACTGCTGCCACCGACCCTTTTAGCCCTTGCAGCTTCGCCGGCGGCAGCCGACATTCGCCCCGTACCGAGTCAATCTCCAGCCCCAGGAAACTAAGGCACACTGCCGGGCCTTCCGTTTTATCCGCTGCCAGCGGGACCCCGAAGCACCCCGCGACCCACTCAATAGTCCGAAGCAAACGCCGGCAAGCAGGAGTGCTTGCCGGCCCCACGCAGAAGAAGTCGTCCAAATAGTGCACCACCGATCCATTCCCTGCCTCCGCCCGTACCACCCATTCGAGGAAAGTGCTGAACTTCTCAAAGTATGAGCACGAGATGGAACAGCCCATGGGGAGACACAAGTCCACAAAGTATGCCCCTTCAAAGAAACACCCCAGCAGGTAGTGACATGCCGGGTGGACCGGAAGCAGCCAAAATGCTGCCTCAATGTCCACCTTTGCCATCAGCGCCCCGCGCCCGGCCTTCTTAACCAGCTCGACCGCCTGGTCGAATGATGCATATGAGACCGAGCACAACTCTTTGTCGATATCATCATTCACCGACGCTCCCTTGGGGTAGGAGAGGTGGTGAATGAGCCTGAACTTCCCCGGCTCTTTCTTGGGTACCACCCCGAGCGTGGAAATCCTAAGGCCTTCCAACAGCGGTGCCGAGAACGGGCCCGCCATCCTACCCAATAAGACTCCCTTTTCCAATTTCTCCCGCACCACCCCCGGGAACTCCGCCACCGACTCAAGGTTGCGCCGCACCCCAGATCCCCCCCTGTCCCTGAACGGGATAAAAAACCCTTGCCCAAAGCCCGCCCGTAGCAACTCGGCGTCTGCCCTGTTACCGTAGCGGCTTAGCCATGGCTCCATCGCGTCTAGCCTCACCGGGGTTAAGCCCCGGGGCAGAGGAGACCCCTCCTCCCCCCCCAACCGTAGCCGCGACTCCGGTATTTCCTGACTTCCCCTTTTTGAAGCATCGGTTAAGCCCGTGTGTGCCCCCGCAGCCGGAGCACTCGTGCTTAAAATGACAGTCGTTCCCCCATTTGCACTGGCCTTCATTGAAGAGCCAGCATAAGCCCTTTTGCAAGGCGGCTGACGAGGCGGACTGCCCCTTTGCGCCGGCCGTGTGCTGAAAGGGCTGTGCCTTCTGCGCCATCATCAATTTCATCCAGAGGGGCAGGTCCATTTGGTCCCATCTCATACCCGGATTGGCCGCCAAGCGCTGCCGGAACTGCTCATCATACCGCCACCACACCAGCCCGCCGTAGGTGCGGTATGCCTCCCAAATTCCGTCTAAATAGCAAAACAGGGAGGAGCACAATCCCGGCGATTTCTCACCTAGGACACTGGCCAGGACGCAGAACGCCCTCAGCCAGTTGCCAAAAGATTTCGGTATCTTATGATACCGCTTCTTTTTCTCCTCCTCCTCTTTTTTCTCGTCTTTCTTATCTTCCTCCTTGAGGTCTATAAACTCCTCTAAGGGGAGAAGGGAAAAGATTTCACAGAATTCGCCCTTCCAGATCTTGTCTTTCACCTCCTGTTTGAGGTGCACCCCGAGCGGACCAGCGAACGACACGTATGCGTGCTGTCTGGCCGCATCAGGGACCCCCCTACCAGCCAACTCCGCCCGCTCACTCGCTGCGTCCGCCCTGCTGCCAGCCGCTCCCGAATCCCCGCTCGAACTCGGTTCTGCGGAGATAACACCCCTGGCCCCTGTCCCCTGTGCCCACACCTGACCTACACCGCCACCCATGTCATCCCCCGCTCCCAGCGAGTGGAGAAGTGTATGTAGTGTGTGAATCAATGTACTGGATTGCAACGATGCACAGGACTCACCGGCCAAGCCCCCCGGTCTCCGAGCGCTGGGGGCTGCATTGTCCACTGTAATCCGTCCGGGAGGAGCGACCTCCGTTAACGCCTCGCCAACCGGGGAGCCAACCCGGTGCCCAGCTAACACAGAAGATGACCGGCTCCGAGACCTGTAACGAGGAGAAGATGTCCTGGGTAGGGTGTAACGATCCCCTGCCACCCTCTCACCCCGACCCGGGGAGCGCCTGCTCTTCACCAAAGCCTCCCGCCACGTGGTGCCCGTAGTCCGTGCTCCAGAGGCCTGGACGGCCCCGCCCCGTGGGCTACGACTCCTTCCCCCCCAGCGTTCGGTCCGCCCCCGTCGACCATGCCTAGGGGCCCTGACCCTGCTCCTGTCCGACCCCTCCGAGGTGGAGGTGTCCTGTCTTGACCTACCCCTAGCTCCCCCAGCCCCCTGATCCCTAACTGGGGATGGGCTACTGCTGCTAGACCCCGAGCTAGACCCCCCCTCCTGCCACTGCGCCCCAGCACCTGCCTGTCCACCCGGGCCAACCCCCCACCCCCACCTGGATGGGCTCCACGGCCCCCAGCACCCCCTTCATCCAGCCTAGCCACCGCCTGATCAACTAACCCCCCTGCTCCCAGGGGCCCCGACTGCCCCACAGGCCCAGGCCCACCCCTTATCCCAGAGGGAGACCCCCTGTCTAATCCTGTTGCACTGAGGGACCCCTTAGGCGCCCCTGACCTCTTCCCCCCTCTTCAGCACCACTGAACTACCCTGGGCACCTCCAATGACCGCCCTCCTTTCCCCTTGTAACCCTAAAGTGGCCGGCCTAGTACCCCCCGTCCCCCCGTCTCCACTACCCCCAGGCAACTCCTTCCCAGCACCCAGCATGCCAAGAGAGCCCCTGGCAGGGCCCCCTGCACTTGCCTGTCTGTCCTGGGGCCTGCCGGACGGCTTCACGGTTCTGGCCCCGTCTGCTGCATCCGCTGACCTCCTGGGTGTCCTCCTGGGCCGTGGCCCCACGTGGTCCATCACTCCAGGGGGCCCGGCCGGTGCCGCGGCCCCTGCTCCTGGCGTAGCCCCCTCCGACCTGGGGGCGGGACCGCCGCCGTCAAGGGCAGCCGCCCGCCGTGCCTCATGTCCCCAAGGCCCCGGTAGCGCGCTGGGAGGCGGGGCCTTGACCGCGCTGCTACCGGGCCTGCTGCGGCCTCCTCCCGCCGCCATGCGCCCGCTGGCTCCAGTTTCACCGGGCCCCACGCCCGGGCTCAGCCTCCGCGGCGGCCTCCTGGCCCGCACCGGACGATCCTGTTCACCCTCCTGGGCCGCCATTCCCGCCAGGGCCGGTCCGAGTTGGGCCCGCAACCAATCCGCTCCAAGACCTCGCGCCGCTGATCGGATCCACTCCAGCAGCCTCTCCACCTCGTCCATGGCCCTGCAGAAACGACAAGAAGGAAAAAAGGCCCTACCTAACCCAATCTGCACACACAGAAGTGCACACAAACTTGGTCAGATAGGAAATTAGAAGTGAGCTCACTTAGAATGGCTGCCTATTTAAATAGCCCAGCCTACTTACCCATAACTCCATACTTCCTTCCCTCCTCCTATGCCCGCCTCCTATCCCCTGTCAAGGCCCTTTTTCGCTTAGCTGTGCTTTGGCTACATGGGGCTACAATATCCTTCTGAAGATACGGTCTCCAGTACTGTGTACAATACTCCAAGTGAGGTCTCACCAGTGTTCTGTACTGTTACGCTACTTGGGGTGATTTGGATTGGAACTCAACTGCAGCTTGTAAACCTCCCTAATTACAATTGTGAAGAAACGGAGAATCTTTAAAGTATCAATACTGTAGCTTTAAGAAAAGAGAGAATCGCTGGGAACTGGATTCAAACGAAGTTTTAATAAGTGTTAAACCTAAATGAATTGCATTTAGGCAATAATCCAAAAAGAAGAGGTGCAAGTAATCAACAACACAAAGTTCATTAATAAGGATTTCCTCAGAGATGCATTAAGTAACATTCTTTAGGTTAATGAGAATAATCTTCAATAGAAACAATGAGCAAGTAGCTGAGAATATTTGCAGAGCAAGAACAGTTCATAGTGAAAAAGCATGATGGGAGTTGTCCTCCATATAATTAGTAGCTTGAAGCACTGAATGTAATTGCAAAGCAAGAAACAGTTCCTAGTGAATAAGCATGATGGGAGTTGTCCTCCATATAATTAGTAGCTTGAAGCATGGAGTGTCTTTGCAAAGCAAGAAACAGTTCATTGCATTTGCCTAGGGCGGCATTTTCATATGCCCTGGCAGAAGTCACCTTAGGCTTCCCCCCAAGGCTGGCATCTGTTCATGCTGGAGCTGGTATATGAGCAGAAAGATCAGGACTCCCTCGCCGCATGCATTGACCGACCGCCTGGCAGTGTAAGGAAACCCCACGGGACCCCAGTGAAATAGAGAATCCACTCCAGCACTCCCAAAGGTAGGGAGGCTGGGTGGATTGAAAAAATAAATTGTAGTGTATCAGTGTGTGTTTGCCAGGTAATGTGTATGTCTGTCTGTATGTGTGTGTGTGTGTGTCTGTCACTGAGTGTGTGTGTGTCTGTCAGTTAATGTACGTGTGTCTGTTAGTGAATGTGTGTGTGTGTCTGTCAGTTACTGTACGTGTGTCTGTCAGTGAATGTGTGTGTGTGTCTGACACTGAATTGGTGTGTCTGACACTGCGTATACATGCATCTGTCAGTAAGTGTGTATGCCTTTCTGTCAGTGAATGTGTATGTCTGTCTGTATGTGTGTGTGTGTGTCTGACACTGAATTGGTGTGTGTCTGACACTGAGTATACATGCATCTGTCAGTAAGTGTGTATGCGTTTCTGTCAGTGAGCGTGTATGCGTTCCTGTGAGTAACTGTGTATGTGTGTCTGTCAGTGAATGTGTATGTCTGTCTGTATGTGTGTGTGTGTCTGTCACTGAGTGTGTGTGTGTCTGTCAGTTAATGTACGTGTGTCTGTCAGTGAATGTGTGTGTGTGCCTGTCAGTGAATGTGTGTGTGTGTGTGTCTGTCAGTTACTGTACGTGTGTCTGTCAGTGAATGTGTGTGTGTGTCTGACACTGAATTGGTGTGTGTCTGACACTGAGTATACATGCATCTGTCAGTAAGTGTGTATGCGTTTCTGTGAGTGACTTTGTATGTGTGTCTGTCAGTGTGCATGTTTATCTGTCAGTGTGTATGTGTGTCTCTCAGTGTGTGCCTGTTAGTAAGTATATGTGTGTCTTTCACACATACCACTCAACCACACCCCTAGAGCAAATCCCAGCACTCTAGGAGAGGGTTCTGAGATATAGTTTTACTGCACTGAGCTAAAAGTATATACTGAGCATTGCCATTCATCCTAAGTGGTGAAAGGAACTAGTGTTCGGGCACAGGCACAGGCTAACCTGTAAACCTCAGCATGAGAGGGATCAAGGGATAAGATCAAAGTCGGTAGAGCAGAATCTAAAGTTCTTTGTGATCATCATTGACACTGCCTGGTGCTGACAGCATACTGTGTGAATGCAACAGATTTAGGAACTTTAAGGGTTTTTTTAGAAAAATGTAATACATTTTCATTTGTTATTTAATGCTTTAAAAATGTGAGGTATTTTTTGCCATTTGTGCCCCTTTAAGTTATAATTACATTAACAATGAATAAATTACATGATCATTATATAATATCCCTTTGTAACGGATCGACGGGCACCCCGACTGGGTACCTCCGTTGAAGGATGCTCCTAGCGCTTCCTGAGGGCTCCAAGCACTGCAGCAGACACCATAACCACCGTAGACTCCTCCAGAGAGCAAGGCAGGAACAAGCTCTTACAAGAGCTTAGTAGTGATTTAGCAACAGAGTATGACTGGCATAGCTATCCCTTGTAGCAGATTCCCCCAATAAGAGACGGCACTCCAAATTGAGGGTGAAGTAGAACTGACTGTACTGGCCCATATTCACATTCTACAAACATAGTACTGTCCACAGGGTTTTGAAGAACAACCAATAAACATTCCAAATACCAACATACGTCAAAATCATACAAATTGGTCCAGTGGGTCAAAAGTTAGATCAACGTCTTTTGTGACCAAATGAAGCATGGCTTTTCTGCCCAAAACCAGTTCCACAGAGTCTTCTATCCTGGAGATAATTGGGAAGTAATCCAATTATCTCAAAGGACAGAGGCAAAACTCCATTAGCCACATGGTAGCAAAATACATAAAAATATATAACTGTGCAGCTATTGCATAAAACAGGCACATTCAACATATCCCCAGATAGCTTAGATCTGAGCGCACATTATTACTGAATAGCGCTCAGATCACATACATACAGTTCAATTGCCATGAAGCCAAAGTCTTTCACATAGTCTTTTGTTATACGAATGGGCTCCATGGCATAGCTATCTGGGGTAACACTGTTCACATAGGTAAAGTACCGAATGACCCGGCTTTCGAGTCTTTGCAGGGGAAAATCAAGCATTTCAACATGGGGCCATAGTCACAGGGCAGGAGGCTGGCAATCAGTCTTCTCCAATGCCCAGTGGCGAGGCTGGTTCCGCCACACCCTTATTATGCGTGAATAAACTAATATTAAGCCTTTGGCGACAGACAACGTGCTGGGTCAGTCACAAGTCTTTCACAAGAGGACACACAGCGTAGCATGTCTTTGTTTGGAGATTGTAACATCCGTCCTCTGGGTAAAAGCTGACACGGACAGCTCCGGTACCAGAGGCCATACATATGTTAGGAAAGAGTATGAAATGTATAAACCTACAACCTTTAACACTTCCATCACTGAATCGTTGGTGGATCTTAAGCATGTTTATCACTATTTGTGACTGTGAGTGGTAGAAGTCTGAGCGTAAATGCAAACACAGACCCCACCACTGTCATTCTGTCACTTTTAAATTTAACCCCATTATAACTGTTATTTCATAGCAGTGAGTGAGGTTTAACAGGTCCCTTTGCCCATTGCCCTATTAGCCACAACAACCACCTCTGTTTAAAAAAAAATAATAATCCGTGTCACTATCCCCACCCATTAGAATCCACCAACCTTGTCGTTCCATTAAACAAGTGAATAAAGTGGTTGTGAGTGAGTAGGAACTTTAAGGGTAAGTCTGGAACATGCCTCCAATCTATATATATATATATAAATAACAAACTATCCCCCATATGACAGCAATTCAGTTTGGTAGCCTCCCCACCAGCCCCATAATGAAACATAGACCCAACTGCAAAATGGCAGGTGTAAAACTAAGTTAAACACATTTAAATCGATTCTGAAATATCATGAAAAATTATCAGATATTTCTGTTTTTGACGGATCAAAGAGAACATGAATTTGGGCATATAATGGCAGTAGAAAAATAAAATCAGATTTGCAAAACCCCCTCAAGAAAATTGCTCCTTCCGGTGGAGCATTGCAATAATAACCCAGACCAATGCTCACAGGAGCAATATACATATGGCCTCACAGGTGCCGACCACAGTCCACCACAGCATGACTGTAGGATGGCTAGTGAGGTCATGCCACGCTAAGTCTTTGGTCTTATTGGTCTTATCGACAATCCAGTCCTAGCTCTCCGCATGGTCCTGTATGTTGGGGCCAGCCAAAAGGCTGTCAATAAGCCAGTGCACTTCATATTACTCAATGCTGGAAAGTATGTAGCAAAAATGTAAAAATCGTTCTTGTCCTCAGGGTACAAAACAGTGCTAGTCACAAAAGATTAAGCCAATAAAAACTATAATGGTAAATGTCAGAAGACAACTTTATTCAAGCACTTCTTTGAGGGTGCTTTGCAAACATTTTTCTTTTTGCAATTTTATATTCAAGATCAAATATTTTAAATGACGCAGGCATAATAAAACGAGAATAAAAAAACGAAATGTCAGACTTGTTTTCTAAATGAAACCGCTGTTTGTCCCAGACTCATGGCTCCGTCATACCTCTATTTGTCACTTCAACATGCCAGCAACACCTGACTGTTCATTATGTCGTATTTTATCCAGGTCCCTCTGAACTACAAAAAGACAACTGTAGACTACTATCCCTCTACCAAAAGATGTATTTATTTTATTTGCTGCAAGTCTTTTTCCGAGGACATATATCCATAATCACTGAGGAGAACCAGGACACAAAGTTCATTACTCCAGAGCACAGGAATAACATTAATATATCATCAAATAACATCAACATAATAAAGAAAGTCTCAACACCAGGTGACAACAAAATGGTTTTATTCCTCCAGATTCAAAATGTTTCAACCAACTAAGCCTTGTCAAAAACCCTTAGTGGGGAGAAACATTGTTAAGCCCACATTCTGGTGGAATAAAACCATTTTCACTGCAACTTCACTTGGCACTTTCTTTATTATCTTTTCTTTTACCTGGTGTGATGGACTGCTGTCACTGAGTACCATGCCCACTGCTTATTCGTGGCGGCCGGTTCATATAGCCAAATGCCAGTCAGTGGAAGCATTTGTATCCTGAACTGGCGTACCCGCACTGGTTCAGGTCCTCGTGTGGGGGTCACCCTACGTGCTCCTATTGGAGCTATAATCACTGCCTCTTCTCACCTGGGAGCTGTGAGGCCAGGCTTGTAGCTGCCCAAAGAGGCTCTCTCAGATGCTACATTAGAGAGAGATGCGAGCCCAGCGGGACCCCTAGAGCTGTAAGTCTGCTTCACAGCCACAGAGTCCCGCTGGCCATCTGGAAGTCTGTGCCGACCAATAGAAGAAAGAGCGCCCATTTAAAACAGGTTTTGCGCCCTTTGTCCTGATTGGGCGGCAAAACTCCTCCCCGAGTTTCAGTTGGTGCAAACGGGTTTCTCGTACTTTCTCCTGATTGGGCAGCGAAACTTCTCTTCTCCCTGAGCGCTGATTGGCGTGAATTGGTTTTGAGCTTTTCACCTGATTGGTTGTTGCTTGGTTTAGGTGCCAAGTTTGAATTGACCAGCCTAAACCTAGCAACCCCGTGGAACTAATTTCGGGCATGTAAAGAGCCTCGAGCCCAGATTTTGTACGATGGTTTCTCGGGCCCTGTGCATCGGCTAGCCCTGCTATTTGCAGGGATCCTAGTTGGGACCTGGTGCTATCCAGTGATATATGTTTTACATGTGTGACCCCTTCCCGGGGCGCGGAGCCCCCAAGTTTCTCCCATCTGTAATATGTTTTAAAGGACCACTCTAGGCACTGACACCACTTCATCTTAATGAAGTGGTTTGGGTGCCAGGTTCAGAGAAACTGCTATGTTTATGAATGGGTTAAGCCTTCCCCCTAAGCCTCTAGCGGCTGTCTCATTGACAGCCGCTAGAGGCGCTTGCATGATTCTCACTGTGACAATCACAGTGAGAGCACGCAAGCGTCCATAGGAAAGCATTGATAATGCTTTTCTATGCGACCGGCTGAATGCGCGCGCAGCTCCTGCCGTGCGTGCGCATTCAGCTGACGGGGAGGAACGGAGGAGGATCAGAGGCAGAGAGCTCCCCGCCCAGCACTGGAAAAAGGTAAGTTTTAATCCCTTTCCCCCTTCCAGAGCCGGGCGGGAGGGGGACCCTGAAGGTGGGGGCACCCTCAGGGCACTATAGTGCCAGGAAAACAAGTATGTATGTCCTTTAATGTATGTAACTGTTGTCCTGTTGGTATCTCCCAGAGTGGGAGATGGTTATCTGTAACCCATCCCCCCTCTTGCCTGTACTGAAAGAGTGGACACCACCTGCGGGGGTCTGTGTATAAAATGAGGCTGTACCGATAAAGCATTGTCAGTGTTGTACCTCCAGAGCTGTGTCTCGTCCAGTTACTGGGGGGAAGAAAGGGTTAATCCCTGTGCCAGCTTGTTGCAGCTGGGGGAGAATGCAGCAGGGAAAGTCCTTGTAAGGACTAAAGCTCCTGGGGCTGTGTGCTGTCCAGCCCCTGGGAGTGAACAGAGCTAGTTCCCCTATCAAGTCACAGCTAGGAAGCGGATCCTTGGTGGAGGTAGCCAGCCAGGGTACAGGGAGCTCTGTCACACCTGGGATCTAGCCATCCATAAAACAGTTAAAATAAGGAAACGTGTGTGTATATACAATTTACAGAAATAATTCTAGCTCCATTGTTCCAGTGTAACCAGCAGTTGGTGATTTCAATGATATCAATTAGCAGAATTACCAATTAAGGTTAATGAGGGTTAGCCTCTTATTTTGTATTATTCTGCGGAAAAAACGGTGATGTCACTGATTGTAAATATGTTGATAATCCTATGAAGATCCCATATAGCCATCAAATACGCCAAGGCCCTGATTTAATATGTTTGGATGCATTTCTAAATGGGTTTAATGTTTTGAAAATATTTTAATATTTCTGGATATATTTTTTGTAAAATATATTTTTTATATTATAATATTTAAAAAAAAAGAATTTTAAAAGTATATCCATCAATATGAAATGTGAAAATCTTATCCGAAACTATTATATCAAAGCAAACATTGAATTTCCAAATGAATTTAATAAAATTCTCACAGACAGGGACCATTGTCAGGAATAAAAAATCAAATCTCTTCAACATATTGTTACCCTGATTGGAGACCAGTGATGTAATCCCAACGATTATCATGTGAAAATTGCCGTGAGGTATTAAAGGGTGGAATGATCTTGTTATTTTGTGAGAGATTGCTGTGGGGGTGTTGAAGGGTAGAATGAGCTTGTTTGTGAACAATAATAATAACCCTGCTATTTGCCTAAGCCCAAGTTATTTTTCCCCTTGATTTGGTAGTTCTATCTATCAAACGCAAACCACCCCCTGACTCATTAGCTTCAAAGTAGCCACAAAATTGTCTCTGTCTCTGTGTGGCTGCTGTTCGTATAACTGAAAGACATGTGCTCTGGAAAACGGTGGCCATCTTTTCTCCCGAAAGCAGGCAGTGGTACTTGGTCATTGAGTGTCTGGAACTCCAAGGCGGACACTATAACTCGAGAACTCCGGTAACTTTGTTCCGTCACCTGCTTCTGTTCCCAACAAACAAGGAGGGCGCTGTTCAATGGAAAGGTACGCACGAACGAGATGAACAATCGCTACCTATGAGCCAGGGGAACCATTTGATTTTTTGTTTGTTTTAGAACTCCCGAAAGAGACCGACCATTACCACTTTTCTTTTGGAACCAATATGGGCAGACGCCACATGTGCCGGCGGTCAAAACTTTACCCCTGTGGCGATTTGGCTGTATTCGTGGGATCTGAGTGCTATTTGGACAATTTAGGTGCTCAGATCCAGGCTATCCAGGGATTTAAGACATAGGATTAGGCAGAAAGAGGCTAAGCAAGTTATACGAGTTTCAAAATCACACACAGAAGAGAAAAGAGCACTGTAACGGATCTCCTGGCACCCCGACTGGGTACCTCCGTTGAAGGATGCTCCTAGCGCTCCCTGATGGCTCCAAGCACTCCAGCCGATACCATAACCACCGTAGACTCCTTCAGCGAGCAAAACAGGAACGAGCTATTAAAGGATCTTAGGAGTGATTATAGCAAGGGAGTATGCCTAGCATAGCAATCCCTTGTAGCAGATTCCCCCAATAAGAGACGGCACTCCAAATTGAGGGTGAAGTAGAACTGAACTTTTATTCAAACACTTTGCTTTTATGCCCATTCTACAACCATAGTACCGCCCATAGGGTTTTGAAGTACAACCAATCAATACGTACAATACACTCAGACACTCCCACACAAAATCCTCCCCTCTGCCTGTGATACAATTACCTTACACAATGGATTAATGTAATTATCACAGGCAGAGAAATACAGTTTTTACACATACACTGTAACTTTAAAAACATACATTCAATCTTCATAAAAATGACTTATTATTATTCAGCACACTTTAATTATAAACATAGTCAAAATTCAGCCAATTCCATCCAGGGGTTAAAAAGTTAGCTGGAAGTCCTTTGATGACCGACCATAAGCACATTTTCATGCCCAAAACAGTTTCAGAGAATCAGGCTGTGCGGCCGGTCTATTTCCCATGTTAAAGTCAGTTCAAACAGATGAACGACAATCATTCGAATTGTAGATCTGTCGAATGAACTATCAAATGAACTGTTGAATGCATTAGTTCCAGGGAAGATAAAACTTCAACGGTGTTCATGCCGTTCTGTAGCCGATTTTAGTTCCATGAGTTTGACGGCACACACCGCTGACTGCATTCGAATGAATCAAAATGGCTGCCGCCACGTGTTCAGTTTTCTAATTGTGGCCACTTCGACTACTTCGGCACTTCGGCTGCATCTGAAGTGCTATGCCAAAACTGCAGGTCCTTTCCCAAAGTACTTAAAGGGCCAGAAACAGCACAATAAAAATCCATTATGCCCAAATATTGTTCTTAAAGGGCCATACACAGTCCAATACAAGTCCATAAGCCCCAAATCAGTTCCTTAAAGGGCAATACATCCCAGGGGCCATAGTCACATGGCAGGAGGCTGGCAATCAGTCTTCTCCAATGCCCAGTGGCGAGGCTGTTTCCGCCACAAGCACAGTCAGTAAAAAAAAGGGGACAAAACATTTTTTAGATACATAAATGAGAAAAGGAAAGTAAAACAAGGATTAGTTAGATTAAAAACAAAAGAAGGAAGGTATGTAGAAGAGGATAAAGGTCTAGCTGACTGCCTCAATTAATATTTGTGTTCAGTATTTACAGATGAAAATGAAGGAAAGGTTAGGAAAAAAGACACATTGGTTATTTGTTACACCTGAGTTTATAGAGGAAGAGGTTCTATTTCAACTGTCAAAAGTAAAGACAAATAAGTGAATGGTCCCGGAGTTCGGTCCCGGAGTTCCAGCACGTATGGTACAATCAGGGCCATCTTTAACGCGGGGCAAACGGGGCAGCTGCCCCGGGCCCAGTTGCTCCTGGGGGGCCCAGAGCAGCTGATCTGTGGGCCCCGGGATTTTCACAGCCCCTATGGACCAGGCGGTGCGGCTCCCGCACACTGAGGAGGCTCCCCTGGGGGCCCATGCACTAAGGGCCACCCGGGGAGCATGTGTCAGCAGGGGCCCTTAGTGCATGGGCCACCCGGAGAGCATGTGTCAGCAGGGGCCCGGTCAGGTGCTGTGGCGCTTAAACAGCGCGACCGGGCCCCTTCCTGTTCTGCAGCCGGCTGGGAGGAAGTGACGTCACTTCCTCCCACCAGAGATAATGGCCGCGTGGGAGGGGGAAGGCAGGGAGGAGGGGAGTTCCAGAGGACAACTCCCATCTGCCTCAGCCTGCCACTGGACCAGGGAAACCACCCTCCAGGAAAAGGTAAGAACCTGGAGGGTGGCTAAATGTATGTCAGTAAGTCTGTGTGTGTGTGTGTATGTCAGAATGTCTGTGTAGCTAAGGGAGTATGAAGAGTATAGCAATCCCTGTAGTGATTATAGCTGTCCCCTACAAACATGAGGCTGCAAGTTAGAGGGACAAGTCATTCTGTTTATTGGCACCAAAATAACCTTCTTTTATGCAGGTTTCCCTGAGATAGGACCACCCACAGGGTTTTACACAACAACCAATCATACACGTATATTACAGAAACACTCCCAGCAATTACATACAATATCCTCCCCTCTGCCTGTGATATAATTATGGTACACAATGGGTTAACATAATTAACACAGGCAGGAAAAATACAGTTTTTATACATATCCTGTAACTTTAAAACCATACATCCAATCTCCATAATGACATATTTAGAAACAGCAACCTTTAAATATAAACATACCTAAAAATCAGACAATTCCATCCAGTGAATAAAAAGTTAGACGGAAGTCCTTTATGACCGACCGCAAGCACATTTTCCTGCCCAAAACAGTTCCATAGATTTGGGCTGTGCGGTCAGTCTATTTCAGGCTGAAAAAACGACTAAGTCCCATCGCCGAATGGGACTTAGTCTCTGCGGCTGAAAGTTCAGTATGGGAGAAAGTAGGGCTCAGCGGTGTTCGCGGAAATGTGTAGCCAATTTTAGTTCCATGAATTTGGCTACACATACCGCTGACCTCGTGCGAATGAACAAAGATGGCTGCCGCCACATGTTCGGCAAACGAACAAAGTCCACCCAGCATTGTCAATTAATCTGCGGTTAACCGCAGCTTCTGGGAGGTAAATTGCCGACACACTCCCTATATAGGTGGTCCGCCTGTGTGGTACTTGGTTCAGTAAGCCCCATTTACTTAACCAAGTGGGAAATAGCTAGAAACAAAGGGTTTTAACCAGGTCTGGGGACACTGGGGACACCGTCTTAAAGGGGCAGTGTCCCAAACAAGTCGGGGGACACGTCTTAAAGGGGCAGTGTCCCAATTTTCCCTATGCCCCAAAAAGGTGCTTAAAGTCCATAAAAAGTCCATAAGCCCCAATATGCCCACCTACTGTCTTAAAGGGCCATACACACCCAATAAAAGTCCATAAGTTTTCACAATCTCCCAGGGGCCATAGTCATGAGGAAGGAGGTTGGCAAATAGGCTTCTCCACCACCCAGGGGAGCAGGGCAATTTGTCATTTAAAGGGCCAGTTAAAATGGCAGTTTGTAACAGTATGTGTGTATGTGTGTCAGTATGTCTGCCAGGATATATTTGTATGTCAGTGTATGTGTGTGTCAGTATGTATCTGTGAATGTTTTAATGTCTGTCTGTATCTGCCAGTACGTCTGACTGTGTGTATGTCAGTATGCCTGTGTCAGTGTGTATGTCAGTATGCCTGTGTGTGTGTCAATGTGTCTGTCAGTGTATGTGTCTGTGTGTGTCGGTATATCTGTCAGTGTATGTGTTTGTGTCAGTATATCTGTTAGTGCAGGTGTCTGTGTATGTATGTATGTCTGTGTGTGTGTCAGTATGTCTGCCAGTATATATTTGTGTGTCAGTGACTGTGTGTGTCATCATGTATCTGTAAATGTTTTAATGTCTGTCGGTGTGTGTATGTGCCAGTACGTCTGTCAGTGTGATTGCGGGTTGGGCGTAATTGGGGGGTGAGGCGGTGGGAGGGGCAGGGCCCAGGGGGCCCAAGAAAATGCATTGCCCGGGGTCCTAATCATAATTTAGACGGCCCTGGGTACAATGGGGACTCCGGCGTTCTAGGTCTCTCCCTCCCAGTGTTCCCGGATCAGGTTTAAGGGTTCCTGTACCTTGCGTCCATAGAGCAGCTCAAAGGGAGAGAATCCGGTCGTTTCCTGGGGTACCTCCTGATATGCAAACAGGAGGTGCGGTAGGAAGCATTCCCAGTCCCTATACTCCTGTGTAAAAGTTTTGAGCATTTGTTTGAGGGTCCCATTGAACCTCTCACAGAGCCCATTAGTCTGGGGGTGGTAGGGGAAGCTAAGGAGAGACTTGATCTTGCAGACCTGGCATAGCTGCTGTGTTAGTTCAGCTGTAAACTGGGTGCCTCTGTCGGATAGGATCTCTTTGGGTACCTGGAAGCGTAGTCCACCATGGTAAGAATATAGCGCTTACCGGAGGGACTAGGAGTAGCCAGGGGCCCCACTAAGTCTATGGCAACCCGGCTGAATGGCTCTTCTACAATGGGAATATTCACCAGGTTTGCCTTAGGATGGTCACCTCTCCTCCCAACACGCTGAGAGAGAGATTGTTACACTCAGAGTGTGAGTCATCCTGGGTGGTGCGGGCTTGGTGCCGTGTCATCATGGGGTGAGCTTCTTTGGGGCCTGGAGGTGTACATAGATGGAGGTGAGGTGGCCCAGGGTGACGGTTGGCCTCTGCAGGTAATTTGTCATTGAGGCCAACCGTCACCCTTTTGCTCCCGGCGCCCCAATCGAGGTGGACTTGGGCTGTGGGTAGGCAGTAGATCTCTCCCCCGGCCACTCGGACTGCGACTTTACCACCGGTCTTCTGTGTCTCTGGGATGAGTGGGTAATAGACTAGGGTCAAGGTGATCCCGGTATCCCTCAGATCTTGTACGGTGCGGCCATTTAGCTGGACAGGCTGACGGTGGTGTTCCCTGTTGTCGTGGGCAGCTTGAAGGGGATTTGCTTTGGGGAGGCAGGACCAGGTCGCTTCATTAGTGGTCAGAGGGTCTGAGAGGGCAGCCTGGTAACAATGTGCTGTGGCTTGCTGAGAGGTAGGAGCCACGGAGCTAATGAACTAGGGCCGGTGTCTTGTCTCGAGGTCAAGGAGAATTAATATGGAGTAGTGACCTTTGGATTTAGCTGCGATTAGGTCATTAGTGACTTTGATGAGAGCAGTCTCAGTAGAGTGGAGAGGGCGGAAGTCAGACTGAAGGGGGTCAAGGAGAGAGTTGGAATTGAGGAAGCGAGACACATGGGTAAAGACAAGTCTTTCCAAAAGCTTTGATGATAAAGGGAGCAGGGATATTGGACGATAGTTAGAGAGGAAGGATGGGTCAAGAGATGTTTTTTTTCAGAATAGGTGGCATGTTTATGGTCAGCAGGAACAGTGCTAGAAGAGAGAGAGCAGTTAAAGATGTGTGTTAGGGTAGGCACAAGACAAGGGGAGAGAGATCTGATGAGGTGGGATGGGACAGGATCGAGCGGGCAAGTGGTGGGGCGAGAGGAATGGAGAAGTGCAGCCACCTCTTGTTCAGTAGCCGGGGAGAAAGTCTGAAGGGTAGGGAAGGCATGATTTATGTGTGGTTGAGAAAGAGAATGGCAAGTAGGGGAGAATTGTTTCCTTAGCTGTTCAATCTTGTTGGTAAAGTAGCATGCAAAGCTATCAGCTGTAAGGTTAATTTGAGGGGTGGCTGCAGCAGGGCGCAGAAGTGAGGCATCTAAAGAGACGTCTGGGATTGCGGGAGCATGAACTAATGAGAGAGGAAAAGTATGACTGTTTGGCGAGAGCAAGGGCTGCGCTGTATGAACGCAACATGAATCTATAATGGAGAAAGTCTGCCTGGGTGCGGGACTTCCTCCAGGAGCGTTCAGCACAACGGGAGCAACTCTGCAGATAGCGTGTTGATTTAGTATGCCAAGGTTGGGGTCGTGCCCTCCTCGAGGTGTATGTTTGGAGTGGGGCTGCAGCGTTCAAGGCAGAGGTGAGGGTAGTGTTATATGTGGAGATGGACAGTGAGGGACAGGAGAGGGATGGGATGGATAGTAGTTGTGAATCAATGTCAGCTTACAGCTGCTGAAGGTCAATAGAGTTAAGGTTCCTCCTGAGCTGAGGGGGGTTAGGCTGAGGTTGTTGAGTGAGGGGGTAATTGAGAGCAAATGATAAGAGGTGGTGATCAGAGAGAGGAAATGGAGTGTTGCAGATATTAGATACTGTACATGAATAAGAGAAAATAAGGTCAAGGGTATTGCCAGCTATATGGGTGGGAGAGTTAGCCCACTGCAATAGTCCGAGGAAGGAAGTAATTGAAAGTAGTTTAGAGGCTGCTGGGGTCAAAGGTGGGTTAATGGGAATATTGAAGTCTCCAAGAATTAGTGATGGAATGTTAGAAGAGAGGAAGTAAGGTAGCCAGGCAGCGGTAATACCAGTTCATTCGGTACTTTCCCTGTGTGAACAGTGCTACCCCAGATAGCTATGCCATGGAGCCCATTCGTATAACGAAAGACTTTGGCTCCATGGCGATTGAACTGCATGTATGTGATCTGAGCGCCATTCGGTAATAATGTACGCTCAGATCTAAGCTATCTGAGGATATGTTGAACGTATATGTTTTATGCAATATTTGTAACACTGTGTATTTTTGTGTCTTTTTTGCTAACGTGTGTAATGGAGTTTTGCCTCTAACCTTGGAGATAATTGGATTACTTCCCAATTATCTCCAGGATAGAGGGGAGGGATTGTAATGTACTGTGGGAGTGTTTTAACCCTGTATGCCTGTGATTGGTCATTTTACCATTTGTGTCCCAGTTTTCCATCTAGTCCCCTGGGGGAGTGTCCACCAGGTGGAAGACCTGCATAAATACCGGGCAGGTAGTTCCATTAAACCAGACCACTGCTTGACTCATAACACGGAGCCTTGTCTTGTTCTTGGGGGGATTTATTTTATGCTGTTTCCAGTTCGACTGCTAGGATTTTAAACCTATTTGTATGCTTTTTCCTGTTCGGCTGTTTACAGCATTCGTGTGGTTCCAGTGCGGGAGTTTGGGAAATTCGGATGGTTTCCAGTTCAGGAGATTGGTGTCTTCAGTAGCTGCCTGTGTATCTGGAAGGGGAATACAGCATTTTAACCCTTTTATGCCTAGGGGTGCTGTTACAACTTCCCTTGCGGTTTCACACTTATGTTGCGAGTTGCCAATGTTATAATGGATTGGTGTGAACACTGGGGAGGTCCTCGTTGGGAACTGAACGAGGTGGGATGCAATCCAGGAATGTTCCACCTGGATGGCGCTCATCTAAATGAAAGGGCTGACACCCAGGGGAGGCACGCGCCGAGGCTCCCATTGCGGTATGTGGTTTTGACACCTCGTTACGAGGTGCAAACGTTCCAAACAAACATTCTAAATGAGGTATCAGGGTGGTTTCTGTTCGGGAGGTGAACTAATTCCTTTTGCGGAAAACCGAACAGGGAGCAGGCACATTATAAAAAAAGAAGGGGAAACACATATATTATCAGTAGGGATGCACCACAATAAAAATTCTTGTCTGAAACCAAAACCGAAAATTCTTGATTACCTTGGCTGAAAACAGAAAATTACTTTTTTTTTCTCAAATAATTAAAAAAAAAAGTTTTTTTTCCTAAAATGTTAGTAATATTAGAAGTTTTAATTAATTGAATTACTCTAATATGAAAAACTTCCCTTCTCTCTTAGTGGTCCCCACCACTTAATGTTCCTCTCTCTTTTTTAGTGTTTTTTCCACCCTCCTCCACAGTCCCATAGTGTCCCCCCTCCCCTGTCCCATGTTTTTTTTCTCCCCCCTCCCATGTTGTTCTTTTTTCCCCCTCCCCTGTCCCATGTTGTTCTTTCCCCCTCTGTACTATAGTGTTCTCCCGTCTCCCCATCCCAAAGTGTTCTACTCCCCTCCCCTATCCCATAGTGTTCTACACAGGAAATACAGGAAATCCCTCCCATGATCCTCTGTGCCTGAGTGATAATTATTGGAATACTCATCGCTAATTACATAATCTCTCAGGACAGAAAAAATTTACAATTCTTAACCACCCCAAAAGTACCCCCAAAATCCCCGGAAAGCCTGGATCTGGGCGAACAATATATCTAAAAATAACCCAGATCCGTTTGGTAGTTTTGGATCGCCATTGCGGGGAAGTTCTGACCAGTCTGCCATGAGGTCGAAGCCCAACATTATTTCCAGGGAAATAGTGGCAAAAGCCGGTCTCTGTTCGTGGGGTTTTGTATGAAAACCACACCAGCCAGACGAAAGCAGATCAGTGGAGAATGCTCCCTGTGTTCGGTAGTACGTATCTCTCGAACGGCGTTCGTTTAGGTGAAGTGAAACGGGAATGGCAGCAGGTCCGTGGTGACCGGTGTTCGTGGAAGTGCCTGGCTGAAATTCATTCCAGGCACTCGACGACTAAGTCCCGCTGCCTGCGTTCGAGAGACACCCAGTGGAGCATTTTATTAATTAGTTCCGTTGCAGTTTTCAAATACATAACGTTCCACATTCTAATTGGTCTCTGGAGTGGTCTCAGTTCGGGAACCAAACAAAATAGACTAAATAAACATAAGCATGAATCCAGACAAACAAAAGGAGCCGAAAGTGATGGGATATTCCTTCACAAATATGTGATTAAGGTTCTTATTAAAGAAATAAAAACCTTAATAACAAAAAAAATTCAGAACAAGCCAGAGCACAAAGCTTGCTTAGGTAAAGCCTAGAGCAAGATGGAATACACCCATAAATACTTAGCAAGCTTAGTCTAGTAATCACCTGATCAGTTGTTAAAGATTTTTTCTTTTCTAACGTGGTAACAACAACATTTTGACTTCAAAGGGTCACTTTAGATACCAGAACTATGGCAATTTAATGTAGTGGTTTTGTAGCACATATCCTGCCCCTGTGGGCTTTATTTTCTGATTCCATTGCTGCCTATGGCCACTTGTGGTGACTGTCACATGGACAATCAATCAGTCAATCGGACAGCCACAAGAGGACTTCCTGGATTCGGTCTTGCAACAATTGCAGGATCTGTGTTCAGCATCTCAACTCTCAGCACTGAAACACTAAATGCTCCCCATAGATATGCAGTGACTTCATGCATCTCTGTGGAGAGATAAGAATTGGATCAGAGTGTCAATTTGCTGTACATGTGCACTTACCGCCCAATGATTCATGCCTGCTCCCTTTAGATTATGGCCCAGCAGTTCAGAGCTGTTATTTTCCCTGCTGAAAGGTTTATTCGTGCCTTTCTGCCAAACTACCGAACGATGGACCACCTGGGAGCTGGAGTGTGCCGTCAATTGACCGCCCAGAAGCTGCGGTTAACCGCAGCTTAATTGATGAATGCTGGGTGGCCTTTGTTCGTCTGCCGAACACGTGGCAGCGGCCATTTTACCTCCCGAACGGCCAGCGGTGTTCAGCGCCCAAACTATGGAACTGAAAATGGACACTTATTTGCGTGAACACCGCTGAGACGCCAGCCTCCTTACCTTCCCATTCGGTAAGCAGAACCGAATGACTGTTCATTTGGTAATTTCGCCAGATGAACATCATCCCCCAGATAGCTAAGCCATGGAGCCTATTCGTGTAACGAAAGACTATGGGAAAGACTTTGGCTCCATGGCGATTGAACTGTATGTATGTGATCTGAGCGCCATTCGGTAGTAATGTGCGCTCAGATCTAAGCTATCTGGGGATATGTAGAATGTATATGTTTTATGTAATAAATGTGACTGTATGTAATTTTATGTCTTTTACTGTATTGTTACTGCCGTGTGGTTAATGGAGTTTTGCCTCTGTCTTTGGAGATAATTGGATTACTTCCCAATTATCTCCAGGACAGAGAGGAGGGATTGTGATGTAATTGTGGGAGTGTTTAAAGGTGCATGTATGTGATTGGCTAAGAGCCAATATGTTTCCCATTTGGTCCCCTAGGGGAGTGTCCACCAGGTGGGAGACCTGCATAAAAGCCGGGCAGTTAGCCCCAGTAAAACAGATTCTGCTTGACCCTCAAAACGAAGTGTTGTCTCGTCTTTGGGGGGGATTTACTGTATGCTGCTAGAGACTGATTGCCAGGAGTGTAAGCCGCTTGGGGGCTTTTCCTGTTCGTCTACTAGCAGCTATTCGTGGGTTTGCAGTTCGGGAGATTGGTGCTTGCAGTAGCTGTCTGTACAGCTGAGAAGGGGGAAGATCGCCTAAACAGTTTTTAACCTCTTGTGTGCAAAACGGTCCGTTACAGAAACATTGTGAGAAGTTAATTCAAGTGATTACAAAATGTCAGAAAACAAGAAAAATACAAGAATCAAAATAAACATCAAAATCAAATTTAAAATAAATAAAAATATATGTAGACTATAGTGTTAGAAATACAAACATGTATCCTACAAACTATGCCGTGGTCCTTTAATAAGATGTAGTCACAAAACTAATATATGAATAAACAAAATTGGATCTGAGTACACAAATTCTAATAGTCAGATGGTGTCTATTTCAACTCATTTGTAGTTGTTTTATAAGTGTAGACATTACCACGACCGGCTCGGAGGGCTTCCGGATATAGATAAGTACTGGGGCAATGTCCAGGTGCTTTGTCCCAGCAGGTGGCACGTTGCAAGCAAGGCCCGCACTTGCATGCACCCAAACTGCATTCCTCTTCCGTTGTCTGATCATGCTTGCGCAAGTCTAGTGCATCATGGGAAATTGAACACAGAAGTGCAGCAGAGGATGGTGCATTTTATACTTACCTCTGCCGCACCGCTGGAACTGACTGTTCTCAGGCAGAAATGACTGCATTTAACCACGATCGCAGTGGACGGAGGTTCTCAGCATTTGGTAATTTCTGTTCAAAATGTGTTTTTGAATTTTTTTCTCTTAATAATTATTTTCCCAACAGAGATGCCAAGCTTGCCGACAGGCTTCATTACTGCATGTTTACCAAGTGTGGTATGCACCTAGCCAACAAAATGTAATGATGTAACAAACAATTAGAGCCAAAACATGGTGGCTAATATCAGACATCTAAAGTTCAACCTGCAATGCATTGTTGGTTATATTTAATGGCAAATTAGCAGTATTGCAGTAAATTATACAATGGCGATTGTTGTAAATGTATGCAGGTTTTATCTGTGCTTCATTTCTTTTAGAAAGTATAAAGTAATGGTTCTAGATGGCAAATTAATTAAGACATTGAATCTCTCTTGTCTTACCGTTAAGGACAAATATGAGGAAAGATTCCTTAGAGATGAACAAGCAAAAGAAGAAAGCCCAAAACCACGAGCTCGTGCACCATCCCAGGAAGTAAAGAGGAGGCCGTTATCTCAAAGACAAATTGAGGGACGGCCAAAACCAGCACCAAAGCCACCTGTTGCCAGAGGGGTGACATTTTACAAGGCCAAAGTCATGGAAGATGACAGCGACCTAGAAGACCAACGTGAGTGGTTTGACCATTTCTGATGGGCTACGTGTAGGTGTTCCTCATGGTATACAAATTGTAGTCCTTCCATAACACCACTATGTAGTCACTGGTAAACCAACCTCTAAAGGTCCTACTATACACAAGGCAACTAGTAGCACCCAGTAGTTCTTTCTATGTTACTTTATTATTTCTCTTTTATTTTTCCTTCAAAATTTACACATGGACAGCATGAGTGATGCACAGTTTCCAAGTTATCACACGGATATGAAAACATCAGATATGTAAATTGCCACTCTTAAAATGGGTTAACATTATCAGGGTGAGCCAGACAGAAACATCACAATTACCCTCACTGTATGTCAGTAAGATTATTAGAGAATGCTGGATTAAGTCGGGATAGTAAGTAAGTAAGAAAAGGCTCAGTAAGTTTACTTGTAAATGCTGGATTGAGTTGGGATAGTAAGAAAAGGGTCAGTAAGATTACTAGTAAATGCTGGATTGAGTAGGGATTTGGGTCACAGTTGCAGTAAATCGAGTCCACTGATCAGACAAGACATAATCTACCACCGTGAGAATCTAGCTCTTTCCTGAGGTGCTGGGCTTACTGAGGGGGCCTATCAGATCTACCACTGCTAGGTGGAAGGGTTCATCATTGATAGGTAAAGGGTGTAATTTGGCCTTCTGACGATCACCCCTTCTCCCTGCCTCCTTTGGCAGGTGTCACACGTTCTGCAGTAATTCTTCGGGTCCTGTGTAATCCCCGGCCAAAAGAAGGTCTGGGTTAACCGGTCCTTAGTATTCCAAACCCACAGATGTCCTGCTAGGGGGATATCATGGCCGAGCTTGAGTAGCTCAGCCCTAAATTTATGGGGCACTACCAATTGCCTTTTGCTACCTGCGCCGCTCCACTCGCTGTTCCCCCTGTTACCCGGTCAAATCTTTCCTGTACTATATCTCCTTGGGGGGACGCTGCCTCCTTTCTATATCCCTCTAGTGTGGGATTGGTCCTCTGTTCCTGCTCAAAACCTTATGGGGTATCCCAGAATGTGAGAGGGGCTTCGGTTAGGGAAGGGACAAAAGATCCTACCTGAGGCTCCTCTGAGTGCGCCGGCTTCCCCCTGCATGCTTGTGATCTGGTGGTCAATGGGTATGATTCCGCTGGATGTGCGAGCTGGGAAGTTAAGCAGCCTAAGTCATTCCACAATAATATCTCGCCTGGTAACTTTCATTATGCCCACCTCCAGATGTTTGTCTCATGAGCACCAGCTGATGTGCACCTGGGCCGTGGGGAGTTTGTGGATGGCTCATTCTGCCACCCTTACAGTTACTGTGTTGGTGGTGCAGCCTGAGCACGAACCTTGTGTGACTGTATCAAGGTGAGAGTGGCGCCTTTGTGTCTCAGGTCCTTGGCGTCCATTCCGTCGATGGTGACCCACTGGCAATGATGGCCTCTATTGTCACCTGCAGCTTAGATCGGATTTGCCTCATGGCTCCTCGTTGTGGTGTGTATTACTGGGGGCCTCCTGATGAAAACAACCTGATGAACCCCCTCGGTTCTGATTAGGGCAGTTGTTTTTCATATGCCCGGGCTGCTTGCAATGGTGGCATAAAAAAGGAGCATATTGCAGGGCCGCTGGAGCAGGTGCAGGGTTAAGAGGAGCAGGTCCGGGTGGTGGAGATTTTTGGGGAAAATATTATGATTATATATCTGATTAATATGTGCTTGATTAAGTCTGTGTGTATGGGAGATCAGGAATTATCTTCAAATGGAGTTTCTGTTTAGATAGATACAGCACCTGAAAGGCACCACTACATCCTTGGGAAAGTTTATCACATTTACATATCCACTAGTCTTCAAAGGAAAACACACCTTAGGTTAGAGGCAAGGGGATGGCTGGGATAGTTCACACTTCTATAAAATAACAGGATAGACAACACTTTGGGCTTTGGGAAAGGAAATCACATTTACATATTAACTGAGCTGAGGAATTGTATATTTACAACATGGCAACCAATTCCTTTTAAAATAGAAGATATTGACATCACATTAGACTAGGTTGGTAAGACACACACGCTGCACACAACATCTCACAGCACATACACAATGTAGCCGATATTATCAGATAGATAGAATGTATGAGTGTTATGAATGTATTGTAACTATAACTCTGTAAAATTCTTCTTCTGTAATATTTAACTGGGCAGATTGTAAGCAAAGATTTATCTCTGGTAAGAACTATGGTGTTGGCTGTTTATTTGTAATATCGGGTAGAATACCTTAGTAGTGCTAGTCATATATTTATCTGGACAAGGGAATAAAGATATATGTTAGTTCTTGGAAGAGGTGACACAGGGATATTACATTCACTATTAATACACAACGCAGAGTAGATTTCTCTCAAAAGGAATACCAATTGGAAGTATTGGTGGTGAGAGAAGAATTATACAACAGAGGTGTGGACTGTACCTGGTATGAGGGACTGAAAATGGTTCGCGCTCCACTGGGTTCTAGTCGCCTGCTGTCCTGGTACTCGTCTGCCAATTTAGCTGCTTCCTGCACTGTTTTTGGCTTATGGTCCCTCACCCAGTCTCTCATCTCAGTTGGAGTGTGATCAAAAAACTGCTCCAGTATTAATAGTTGTAATGCATCCTCCAGTGAAGTTGCCCGGCAGCCCTGCATCCAATTCAGTGCAGCGCGGTGTAGGCGGAATGCCCATTCAGCATAGGAGTATATCTCTCCTTTCCTGAGACCCCGAAATTTCCTCTGACACGCCTCTGGTGTGTCCGCATATCTGGCCAACAATATTTCTTTCACTTTCCCATAATTCTGTATGTCCTCATCAGGTACCGCTCTGTAATCCTCAGATGACTGTCCTGAGAGTTTGCTGCTGAGAACCACAGCCCAATTAGCCCCTCCAAAGCACACTGACGCTCAAAGTCTTGTACATAGCTGTCAATTTCCATTTCCCCTTCAGTAAATGCTTTGAAGGCGGCATAGTTCACCTTCTGTGGTTGCCCATTTGTACATCCTGGGGATTCTAGCTATGACAGACCTCCCTGTCCCTAGATTTTACAACTCTTTGTTCCCTTCGCCTGTTTGTTCTGTGAAATACATCCACCACATATTTCAACTTTACCCCATTTGAATACCGAATAATTTACCGACCGACCACCCATATGCGGAGTGTGCCACTTGTTGACCTTATTAACCTTTGCTAACACCTCCGTAACCGTAAGCACCTTAACATTCTAAGCGGTTGGCTGGGTGGTCGTTGTTCGTATGTGCGAACACACGGCGGCCATCTTGGGACACGAACACAGACAGCAGTGTTTGCTAATGGAGTGTCCGATTTTAGTTCCATACACTCGACGACCAAACACCGCTGAGACTTCCATACTCAAATATATTCGGTACTATTTACACGAACGATGCGGCATTCGGTAAAAACATTAATCAAACCACAGATACTCTGGGAACATATTCACAAACTCGTATTTGTATATAAAACTGGGTATTTGATATTCCCGAAATAGACCAACCACAGAGCCTGATTCCGTGGAACTATTTTGGGGCAGGCGCCTTGTGTGTGGTCAGTCTAGACTATACCCCGGTGGTGTTTCAGCTACGTTCGTGAGATCTGAGTGATTTCGACATATGTTGGGCGCTCAGACCCAGGCTAACCGGGTATATAGTACTTGAAAGGATATCTTATTGTTAAATCTATATTTTGATGTATTTTTATTATGCTTGTCCTGGATCTGAGAGGTAATGTGTGCTTATGTTGCTGTCCCCTCTCAGGTCCAGTGGGGAATGCCACTGGAATGTGTCACCAGAAACCCCTTGCATGGGGACTTGCATGAAAGGCCAGCTGTGGCTCCCATTAAAGCAATTCCAGTTTTACCCTCAACACAGAGCCTCGTCTCGTGTCTGTAGGGAACAGCGATAGCAGCTATTTCACTACTTTAGGATCATCGCTTTCAGGATTATTGCAGCTCTACTCAGATTGGGGCAAAAGAACATCTCTGGCCGCAAAACACCTATTCCTATTGGGGTGTCCGCCACACTAGCAAATCCCCTTGCAGGGATCCTGCTCTTGCCTCACGATCTTTCTGCGTCTCCAGGGCTTGTGATGTATGATGAAGATGGATTGGGCCCCAACAAACTGAGCATCCATCTCACGTCCTTTTGAAGTTCTGTTTTCTCCAGGTGTTCCATTTCCCTGTTACTGGCTCTGTCGCTCTGTCTCAGTTCGTCGATTAACGTGGCTTTTGTCTTATTACTTGCCACTGTGCCTTGAGCTTCCAGTAAGTCCTTTAGTGTTGATCATTTCAGTAGTTAATACTGCTGAGCCATTCACTTTTCCTTTGGTTTGGAACGTCCATTCGGGATAGGAATCCCGAAGGTTGCCACCAGTTGTAACAAACATTTTCTCGAACTGCTAGAGTTGAGTGATTATAGCTGGCAGTTCAGGTGTTGATTTGAACATTTCTCCAGATGAATTACATCATCCAAGTATATTCTCTGAGCAAGGTAGACAGATACCCAAACATCAGCCTTAACTAGATGAAGCAGGAATGCTTTATTCAGGCTAACCGCCTGGTTTATATGCAGTTAACAATGTACAGGGTTTACTTTGACATATTCCAGGGGCATTCCCCACTGGACCTGAAAAGGGAAAGTGACCAAATACATTCTGCAAGTACATTGGCTCTCAGGTCCAGGACACTCCTACATACAATCATATAATCCTTCCCCTGTACTGGGGAGATAATTGAGTCAAACACTATACTAAACTCAATTATCTCCCAACACAAAAGACATACATTTCCATAAAACTCAGAAAGTACCCCAAACTCCCTGGAAACCTCACAAAAGTTCACCCATATTCAAAGTTCACCCAGATCGGTTCAGGGGTTCAAGAGTTACATGGAGGTCTTAATTTGACCGAGTGCACACGGTGCTCCTGCCCAGAAATAGTTCCATAAAATTGGGCTGTGCGGTTGGTCTATTTAGAAAACCACAAAAAAAAAACAAATAAATCCACGAACGGTTCCCCTGGCTCATTGGGAACAAATCTATCGAATAGCGCTCTCCTATCTGGTCTGTGAAAGAAAGCAGGCATTCATGCAGTTTGACCGGCGTTCGGGAAGTTGTGTGTCCGATTTTGGTTCCAGACACTCGACGACCAAGTACCGCTGCCTCCTTTCATGCGAACAAGGCGGCCACCGTTTTCTCTTGCATGTGGCCACACAGAGAGAGCACTTCATTTGCGGTATGCTTTGAATTGAATGAGCCAGGAGGTAGTCGGTGTTCGGTAGTTTTATCTATCAAACAGGGAAAAACAAAAGTAACAAAATAACATGGGTAGTTTCGTCACAATAGTAAAGGGCACAGTACCAGTATCAGTACCCACAGGGGTGAGATCGTAGTAATGGGCACGCTGTGCATTACAGTTAGTCACCATTCATAGGCCTAACCTTTTTTCCACTATGAATGGACATGGTTGTTGAGGTGTCTCTATGTTGGATCTCCTGATTGACCTGATTAACACTTGCACGGTGGTCATTTTGGCTATTCTGGCTTACTGTATGCTGGTTTAGACTGATTTTATTCAGCTTTTATAGTGCACACAGCTGGTCACTCGAGACCAGAATAACCACCACAGGCCTAAACAAGAGACAATTAACCGCACAATCAATCGCTTCAGGATGTGCAATCAGCCACTTCACTCCTCCATGCCGTGTAACCAGGGCCGGTGCAAGGATTTTTGTCACCCTAGGCCCCCCCGAGACATCGCAATGCCCCACCCATATGATCTGCCTACTTACAATCAGATGAGGATGGTGATGGGCTCTGGCTGCAGTCTTGCTCCACTGGTCTGGTGTAGAACAGGATCTCTGGAGGCTGTTTGTAACTGTGGTCAAAAAATTCAATGTTCTGGGAGAACGGGAAGCAGCTCCATTTTTTGGGGCCTCTTACATAGCTCAAGGTCTGGGCCCCAGGGCCTGACGGTGAGTATGCCCATAAAGCCCACCCATAAGTCCACCTACATGTTCCACCCATGAGTTCGCTCACAGGGAGTGGAATGTGTAGGGGATGTGTTATGTGTTACTGTAAAGGATCTAATGTGTGTGCTTATGGAATGTAGTGTATAGGGATACCAGTTTGTGTAGGTGATGCAGTGTGTATGTAGTGGAAGCTGTTTTTTTTTGTGTAAGGGATAGAAAGCAGCGAGTGTTTGTGTATAAGGGATGTATTGTGTGTTTCTTGTTGTGTGTAAGGGATGCATTGTGTGAATCTGTGTTTGTATGCATAAGGGATGCAAAGTGTGTTTCTGTGTATGTAAGGGATGCAGTGAGTGTGTCTGTAAG
Source organism: Pelobates cultripes (assembly GCA_933207985.1). NCBI lineage: Eukaryota > Metazoa > Chordata > Amphibia > Anura > Pelobatidae > Pelobates > Pelobates cultripes. The sequence goes on from OW240925.1 coordinate 1,142,074, forward strand.
GGGTGCGTTGAGTGTGTGTAAGAGATGCATTGTGTTTCTGTGTATATGTGCAAAGGATGTATTGTCTTTATGTGTAAGGGTTGCATTATTTGTTTCTCTGTGTGTAAGGGAATCATGTTGTGTTTCTTTGTGTATAGGGATGCATTGTGTGTGTGTGTGTGTGTGTGTGTATGCATGGGGTGTGAAAGAGCTCCCTGTCCTGCCCCCTGTCCTATAGAGCTCTCCCTTCCATCCCTTAGAGATCTCCCCTGCCCCTTAGTAGTCTCTCCTCTCCTCTCCCCCCTACCTCCCTTAGTGGTCTCCTTTTATCCCCGACTTTCCATTAGTGGTCTCTCGTCTCCCCCTTAGTGGTCTCTGCTCTCCTCTGCCCCCCTTTCCATTAGTGGTCTCTCCTCTCCCCCCACCCTCCCCTAGTGGTCTATCCTCCACCCCCCTCCCTTAGCGGTCTCTCCTCACACCCCTCCCCTAGTGGTCTCTCCACCGCCCCCTCCCTCCTTTAGTGGTCTCTCCCTCCCCTACGTTCTCATCTCCCACCCCCAGTGTTCTCCTCTTCTTCTCCCCCCGTGTTCTCCTCTTCTTCTCCCCGTGTTCTCCTCTTCTTCTCCCCCCGTCCCTGTAATCTCTTCTTCTCCTCCCTTGTAATCTTCTCTTCTTCTCCCCCTCCCTGTAATCTTCTCCCCTACCCCCTGTAATTTTCTCTTCTTTTCCTCCCTTCCCTCCATGTAATCTCTTCTTCTCCCCCCGTAACTTCTCTACTCCCCGGTAATCTTCTCTTCTTCTCCCCTCCCTCCCTGTAATCTTATTCTTCTCCCCCCTCCCTCCAATCTTCTCCACTCCTTCCCTGTAACTCTCCACTCCCCCCTGTAAGGAGCTCGGCCACGCTACAGGGCAGGGGGCTGCCTAGTTTGCCTTATAGGAAGCGCCAGCCCTGCGTCTAACTAGGTCTTATTTAAAGTAGGTTGTCACTGTGTCCTTTAAAACACTAGTTCAGGCTTAGAAGAGGTACGACTCTATTAGTGTGATTGCTTAGTAATAGTCTAATTCATCTCTATATGTCACTTAGACACCATAGCTGGAAAAGCTTCAGCCCTGTGTGTCCTCCAAGCTTGGCAGTCAGTTCCCACCACTTTTCTTTTTTTTTTTCTATTTTTGTCACAGCTAGTGTGTATGACAACATTATATAACTGCTTCTGTTTCAGACCCTGTTTTGGGAGATGGGATATTTCATAAAATCTTTAAAATGTTGGGCCCTGAGGGGGCGGGGCCTGACAGCAGAGCTAGCTGGACGTGCATGCAGAGAGCTCTGACACAAACGAGATTTAAATTGGCTATTACTGGCCAAAACCTTGAACTTAGCAGTCCTGCTCAACAAAAAATCATCACTAGACTGCGTGGAGGCTCGTGGACATCTGTTTTGTGAACTTTTTTCGAGAAATACCACACTCCACAAATGCGGCCTAGCACGGACAGCAGCCTCATGGTTGGGAGAGGCGGCCGATCCCCCGCCCTGGGGACCGCTACAAGCAGCAGCTCACCTGGCATCCCGCATCCCCCCCTCTGGACCGGTGGGGGTCATCCCGGTCCCCACTGGGGAATCCCACAAACTCACCACAAGGGACTGATCTGCTGGAGGGGAGACCGCGGCTCGGGCCCAAAATGGCCGCCGAGCAGCAATCTCTGCAGTCTCAAGCAAGCCCTGAGATCCAGACCTGGAGAGAGCACTTTGAAGCCCGCTTTGATTGAATCTGCCAGGAATTCTGGAAGCGCATGGAGCATAAAGCCACCCATTCTGACCTACCTGCTATGAAGGTGAAGGAGGCTGAAGCGGCAATTCACCGATCCAGTGCCCACGCGGAGTTGCGCCCATCTTGCCGACGGGCCCGCCGGCGGACTCTCCCGACACCGAACCGAAAAGCAGCATGCCAACACCGACCACTCTCCTTACCACCTTGCCGCAGCTTCTATGCACGACGCTCAGATGGGAGCCGACTACATACTCGCGGACCCCTCCGCCGGAGAGCACACACATGGCAACACAGATTCGGAGCACAGAGAAGGCCCAGAGACAAAGTCCCAGCAACTGGACTAGATGGCCTTTCAGCCAGCGCTGAACAAGAGCACACAAGCGCTTGGGACTGGTACGGCGCTCACCTGCAGAGAGGTGGTCTTATGATCCCCAGGGGTGTCAGTCCGCCATCAATAGGCATAGGTTAAGCAAGTAGAGGCACTTAATACCCACTTGCCGCATGGAGATGAGCAATAACCACCACTGGCTCACCTTTCCACTGCGTGCTCCCCGGGGGAGATCTTACCCTAGGGTTCTACTGTTTTTTTACACTTTCCCCCCCTAGCAGTCACATCAGTAATACAACCAGCTCAGGAAAACACCCAGTTGCAGTGGAAATTGTGCTTTAATCTTTATTTCCCCTTCTCATTTTAACTCTGATAAGTACAAATGCCAGTCTAGCTAATTTAGCAAGTCACACACTGCTCAGAACTAGCTACTACCATGTCTAGCAATTACATCTGTATGTTTTTTGTTTGTTTTTTTGGGGGGGGGGGTTCTCCTTCTTTCGTGGAATTGTGCTTTAAATCTTTATTGCCTTGTTATTTTAAATTCCACTATGTACATATGCCGGTCAAGCTAATCTAGCATCACCTAGTGCTCATATCCAGCTATTGCCATGCCTAGCAACTACGTTAGTGTGTAAATATGATATATCCCAATACTACGCCCTTGAGTACCCAGTGGCCCCCAAACTTTTGAGTTACTCATAGTTCAGCATGTCTCATAACTATCTCCTCGTTGACAAAGTTAATGTCAGCCTACACTACTTTCGATCACGCTTATTGTCTGACCATTCTCTGACATAACCTGTATTAACCTGTTAGTTACATAAAAATGTGCAATTCTCTTATATGCCACAGAATAATGCAATGTGAAATGCCTTTACTTGTTATCGTGGCCAAATATGCATGTCTGTCAAACTTATGCACACTAAAAATAAAGAATAAAAAAAAAATAAAAAAAAAATGTTGGGCCCTGTGAATATTTCCATAAACAATGAACAATAAAAATGACAATTTTGTACAATTAGGCCATTCTGAAAACCAGTTCCTGTCCCCAAAAGGGGTTCTTATTAAATGCATTTGGGCAAGCTCCATGTTTCAAATAAATATTATGCTAAATCGTTTTTATAAAAAGAGATCTCAGTAGCGAAGGGTTGCATAGAATAGTTATATTATATTGCTTAACTTTTCATCCATAAAGAAATACCTTATTAAATCTCATTTTAATGTCAAACTGTCCAAATTGTCTTTAATAATTCACTGTCCTTCATTAATGGATCTAAAGTGAAAACTGCATCGAATTTGTCAATTATCATGTGCAGAATGGATACAGCTATTACACAGCTCTTATTTTTATTTTATTCATTTTGTTTATAGCAGAGGATGAATTGTTCAGTGGCGATAACGCAATAGATATGTTGATTGAAGATCATCTGATAAAGCACAAATTGAACTATCCTAGCAACACCGAAGAACCTGTTGCATCAAGGAAGCCTTTGACGTCCAATTATATTGAGCTAGAAACCCCAATAATTAAAACCAAACTGTCTAGCGTGGAGCCCATGGGATCATTTCCAACCTCTACTTCCTACTCACCATCTATTGTTACAACCAATGCTCCAACGATGGATACAGAACAAACTTTACAAGTAACTACAGAACAAATGACAACTGCCCAAACACCAGCTAGTACCACCACCGTGGTCACAACTAATATATTGACAACAAGCCTTGATGAACGAACAGAGCCCTTTTCTACTACAAAGACAACCACCACCACTGACTCTGTTCATACAGATACCGTCACCCCCATTAAGTCACAGGAAACCTCTACCAGAGCAAAACTACCAAAAACTACTAGAGGAATCCAGAACGTGGATGACAACAAAGAAGATGACGACGATCTCAGAAAAGTTATCGGTAAGAATCCTCTCATATCCTCTCACTTTTCATCGCAGTTCAGTGCATAACATTGCTTTTTATCTACAGGCTGCTTCACTGTTTTTTTTCATCAAACTGGGTTTCACTTCATCATTGTTAGAGCTGTGGGATATATCTTATATTTTGTAAATTCATATCAATAGTAATGTTACAGTGAAGGGACAGTAAGGCTAGAAAAAGTAAGTAAACTTGGAAGTATATTTAAGTACGACACAGTTAACCTTTTGAAAAAAATAAAAACTGGTGAAAAGTATTGTTGCGAAAGTAACCTTGCCACGGGCTCTTGAAGGAGCGTGCTGGCCTTTTGATGCCCAGGAACTGTTTTGGGCATAGGGCCATTTGCACAGTCGGTCAAAATTATGACTTCCATGGAAATCCTGAACCCCTGACTGATCTGGGTGGTTTTTGGATATGTTGGTCCATCAGATCGGGGCTATCAGGGGATGTGACTTTTGTGGGGTTTTCATGTGTTTTGGGCGTACTTTTAGGGTATGGTTAAAATGTGTGTTTTGTGCCTGAAGATAATTGAGTTTAGTACAGTTCCTGACTCCATTATCTCTCAGGCACAGGGGAGGGATTACCCTGTTTTGTGTCCTGGACCTGAGAGCCAATGTAATTACAGTGTGTACTTTGCCATAGTCCCCCTCAGTTCCAGTGGGGAATGCCCCTGGAATATGTAATAAGAAATCCCTTGCCTGGGGAGTTGCATATAAGGCCAGTTGTGGCTGCCAATAAATCAGTTCCTCTTGTCTCATGTTTGAGGATTGCTATAATCATTATAGTCCCTTGAATTATAATCACTTGCTCTTGTAAGAGCTATCCAGCTTTACTCTCTGGAGTAGGAGAGGTCTTCCCACTGGAAGCTGGATCCCTGTGGGTGGAGGACAGCGAGACCCTAACCAAGCTGTAACGCTGGCCACGGGGAGTACGGTGGTTATGGTGTCTGGTGGAGTGATTGGAAGTACCCGTGGATACTAGGAAGCAGCGATTGGCAGAGGCACTCACCACAAGTATCCTTAATTATTAAAAAAAAATATCTTAAAGGGACACTGCAAACACCGAAAACCACCACATCTTAATGAACAGGACAGTCCCTAAACAAGTAAAAGAACAAACTAATATTAAAATATAGAAAAAAGGAAGAAAAAAACCCAAAAAGGGATGTCTTATATAAAGACAGCCCAGAGGGTAAATACCCAGTCCAATCTCAACAGTAGTGTAGTTGCTAAAAAATAAAAAAGCCTTTATTGAAATCTATTAAAAAACCTGGGTAATCAGTGATGGACAGAATAATATAGGGAGAAATATGTATGGTAGGAACAAGGCTAATCAAGAGCCAACCCTCACAAGAAACGGAGAGGGGATAGAAGGCAATATGTACCCCCATACATAACTCAGGTAACAAAGCAGAAGGAAAGAACAGGGAAAGGGAGAAACACACACTCCCAACCAAACAGTAGTGCTATGCTAATACCCTATCTCCTATAAAACACCTTCGTGGGTGTTCTAATCTAAATGCTGTCATAACATCTGAAGCCCCAGGTTACACACACATACTAGAAAAACATAAATGAAAAAGTGCTCAGAGCAAAGTGCTCAAGAGAGTATTTAAAAACACAGAAGAACCCGACGTATGTTTCGGCGTGACCACACGTCGTCCTCAGGGGTATCAGCAGTGAGCAAAAAGACTGTCCGGGTGGTAAATTTATACCTTAAGCTCATAAGCTTTATTGTAATCACCTGTGATTGTGTCTAAATTGCTCCGGTCCTCCGCGTATTATTAATCTCTCTGATACCATCCTTGGTCAGATCGAACTTAGCGTATTGGAGAAGGGTCTTTCATTCGTACCCATTCCAACATTCAGCAAGTTCAACTGGACTAAGTATGTAAACCTTTTTGTGAGAAAGCTTGCCTTGTATAAATACCATGCAGTACGTAAAGAAACTAAGGCCCGAAGCTTGGGTCTATTACCAAATGACTTGGAGTGCTTAGACACTCTGGTGGAATTACTTAACTCTGGAGATGGTACTATACAATCTGATATACCACATACTAATTTGAAACCCAAGAGTAAGTTTACCCCTCATTTTCAGGACTATAAAAATTTGGAGGTATTTTTGGAAATGGTTACTAGGGAAATAGATAAGACAAAAATTGATGATTTTTATCTATCCCCTAATGGCAACCTTAATACTCAGGAACTAATAGCCCTGAAAAAACTACAGAGCTATACAAATTTGATTTTCAAACCCTCTGATAAAGGGGGCAATGTGGTGATACTTGACAGAGACCACTACATTCGTATAGCTGAAAGACTTTTATCCGATAAAAATACTTACCGCATACTAGTAAAAGATCCTACAAAAGCGTTCCAAGCTGAGTTAAAAACTATGCTTACTAAGGCTGTGAATCATCAACTCATTAATCAGGATGAGTTTGAATTTATGTGCACCAAACAACCATGTCTATCTACTTTTTATTGTTTGCCTAAAGTGCACAAATCACTAACCGATCCGACCGGTAGGCCGATAGTTTCTGGTTGTGATAATCTAACTCAGAATGTAAGCATTAATGTGGATAAAATTCTGTCCCCAGTAGTACAGAAGCTACCATCTTTCCTTAGAGATACTAAACAAATGTTGCATTTATTGACCAACCTTACTTTACCTCCAAACGCTATCCTGTGTAGCCTTGATGTGGAGGCCCTTTACAGCTCAATTCCTCATAACCTAGGTATTAAACATACCCGTCAACTATTAAATCTTGAAACTGACCTACCTGAACATTATGTGAATTTTGTGATGGAATTACTTGAATTCATTTTGACTCGTAATATCTTTCTGTTCAATGGCAAAATCTTCCACCAGACCACTGGTACAGCTATGGGGACGTCTTGTGCGCCCTCATATGCCAATCTCCATCTAGGCTGGTGGGAAAGGTGTATTAGGGCAGATCCTAAGCTATCAGATCTTCTATTGAAAAAGATACATCGATGATGTGTTTTTGATTTGGCTTGATACATCAGAGAGATTCAAAGAATTTGTATGTCTGCTGAACAGCAACGATTTTAACTTACGATTCACTAGTGAAGTAGGGGGTCAAAACCTTTGCTTTCTAGATCTAGCACTACAGGTATCTAAAGAAGGCAAAATTGAAACAACCTTGTACAGAAAGAAGACAGCCTCAAATAACCTGCTATGCTGGTCTAGTCATCACCCCATATCACTCAAATCCGGTATCCCAATAGGCCAATATTTGAGACTTTGACGAAACTGCTCCACGATGGAGGAGTTCAAATTAAAAGCAAATGAGCTGCGTCACATGTTTAAGGCCAAAGGTTACCCAAATAGGGTTCTAAAAAGAGCCTATCTGAGGGCAATCCACACTGAACGGGAAACCCTAATTACAGATGGGGGTCGTAAGACTGAGGAAAATAAAATACGCTGCATAGGTACATATGATGCAGGATGGGACACTATGCTGAATGTCTTTCAAAAATTCTGGCCTATCCTCCAATCAGATAAGCATCTGAAGGAAATTCTGCCATCACTCCCTTCAATTACAGCACGGAGGGGCAAAAACTTGAGAGATATCCTAGCACCTAGTCACCTCTCAACTACGTCCCCGTCAGGTTATTTTCAAAAATACCTACCAATGGGTTCTTTCCAATGTGGTCACTGCAGTGCATGCCCGTTTATTACCAAGAGGGCCTCTGACAGCAAGGGCTTAATGAATTTCAAACCACGTTCCTTCTTTAATTGTAACACAACAGGAGTAGTTTACCTACTGTCTTGCTCCTGTGGCCTAAAATATGTAGGCAAGACTTTTCGCCACTTCAGGCTAAGGATACGTGAACATGTAAATTCTGTCAAGAGACGTTTGGAAACACCCGTCTCAAGGCATTTACATCTACATCACAATCACTCCTCGGCAGGCATCCGGTTTATGGGGCTTGAACATGTAACACTGCCTCCTAGGAAAGGAAACTGGGACCTAAAACTAAGACAAAGAGAGGCGTTTTGGATTTACCATCTCAAAACGCTATCTCCCCTGGGGCTAAATGAAGGGTTTTCATATTCCCCGTTTATTTAAAGTACTGCAGTAATTCTGATAATAAATGGTATCTTAAGTTATGCCTGTATATATGTATATATTCTTTATTTATTTCTATTATATTTGGTGTTCATATGTCCATTAATTTTACCTGTATTATAGGTCTAAGAGTTTAGGGATCTGTTTTGTGTTGCATAAACTAATGGGTTACTATTTACAGTGGCAATAAAAGAATTGTCGGCTTCTGTGTATGACTGCCCATATAGCCATTGTACTTATCCCTTACTGGTTCACAACGGTTATAAGTTGTTTCTTTAATTGTACTAAAGCTACACAATACAGCCATAAGAATCAATCCACACACTTGACCTATATGATACAATTTGGACATTCCAAGGGTTAACTGTTAAGCTATGGATACTGCCTTTTAGATATAGTAAGTATCCATTTATATCTGTTCCGGGCGGGGCACTCAAAGGGTTAATTCCCTTTCACCTGATTTCTGTTCTGGCTACCTCTGACATAGAAATGTGGGCTGACACTATGGTGTGTTACACCACACCCCCACAGCCCCATTCGCAGGAGGACCGGAGCAATTTAGACACAATCACAGGTGATTACAATAAAGCTTATTATTATTATTATTATTATTATTGCCATTTATATAGCGCCAACAGATTCCGTAGCACTTTACAATATTATGAAAGGGGATTTAACTATAAATAGGACAATTACAAATAAACTTACAGGAACAATAGGTTGAAGAGGACCCTGCTCAATCGAGCTTACATTCTTATGAGCTTAAGGTATAAATTTACCACCCGGACAGTCTTTTTGCTCACTGCTGATACCCCTGAGGACGGCGTGTGGTCACGCCGAAACGTACGTCGGGTTCTTCTGAGTTTTTAAATACTCTCTTGAGCACTTTGCTCTGAGCACCTTTTCATTTATGTTTTTCTAGTATGTGTGTGTAACCTGGGGCTTCAGATGTTATGACAGCATTTAGATTAGAACACCCACGAAGGTGTTTTATAGGAGATAGGGTATTAGCATAGCACTACTGTTTGGTTGGGAGTGTGTGTTTCTCCCTTTCCCTGTTCTTTCCTACTGCTTTGTTACCTGAGTTATGTATGGGGGTACATATTGCCTTCTATCCCCTCTCCGTTTCTTGTGAGGGTTGGCTCTTGATTAGCCTTGTTCCTACCATACATATTTCTCTCTATATTATTCTGTCCATCACTGATTACCCAGGTTTTTTAATAGATTTCAATAAAGGCTTTTTTATTTTTTGGCAACTACACTACTGTTGAGATTGGACTGGGTAGGCCGACCGGTAGGCCGATAGTTTCTGGTTGTGATAATCTAACTCAGAATGTAAGCATTTATGTGGATAAAATTCTGTCCCCAGTAGTACAGAAGCTACCATCTTTCCTTAGAGATACTAAACAAATGTTGCATTTATTGACCAACCTTACTTTACCTCCAAACGCTATCCTGTGTAGCCTTGACGTGGAGGCCCTTTACAGCTCAATTCCTCATAACCTAGGTATTAAACATACCCGTCAACTATTAAATCTTGAAACTGACCTACCTGAACATTATGTGAATTTTGTGATGGAATTACTTGAATTCATTTTGACTCGTAATATCTTTCTGTTCAATGGCAAAATCTTCCACCAGACCACTGGTACAGCTATGGGGACGTCTTGTGCACCCTCATATGCCAATCTCCATCTAGGCTGGTGGGAAAGGTGTATTAGGGCAGATCCTAAGCTGAAATCATACACTAATCAGATCTTCTATTGGAAAAGATACATCGATGATGTGTTTTTGATTTGGCTTGATACATCAGAGAGATTCAAAGAATTTGTATGTCTGCTGAACAGCAACGATTTTAACTTACGATTCACTAGTGAAGTAGGGGGTCAAAACCTTTGCTTTCTAGATCTAGCACTACAGGTATCTAAAGAAGGCAAAATTGAAACAACCTTGTACAGAAAGAAGACAGCCTCAAATAACCCTCTGGGCGGTCTTTATATAAGACATCCCTTTTTGGGTTTTTTTCTTCCTTTTTTCTACAATTTCCAGGGTTACCCCCTTTTACCAGTCCAGGTGACCTCTATACTCTGGAGGCTCGGCAGTGGTATACGGGAGTGTCTTTTCCTCCCCTCCCACTTTCCAGCCTTTTGAGTTTCCTTTTTCTTGTTATTTAATATTAAAATATGTTTGTTTTTAACATTAGAGTGTTCTTTTAACTCCGAATCGGCCAACTGTTTTTTTTGCCAGATCTATCAACTATTTAATATAGCATTAACCCATAACTACCCCTAAGTGACAGAGATAAGGCAGACTCCTTAATTCGAATGGAATAAATGCAGACAACACTCCAATAGTAAGGATGGTATATTTATTGATATGGTGAACCAACCCATAGAAAGTGCAACGTTTTGGCTTAGTGGAGCCTTAATCTTGCATGATTAAAGGACCACTATAGTGCCAGGAAAACAAATCGTTTTCCTAGCACTATAGTGTCTTTAGGTCCCCCCTACCCTCAAGGTTCCACTACCGCTGGGCTGAAGGGGTTAAACACTTACCTTTCTCCAGCGTTTGACTCCCTTGGCGCGGGGGGCTCTCCTCCCTCTACCGATGTCATCCGCCGAATGCGCATGCGCGGCAAGAGCCGCGCACACATTCAAACAGTCCATAGGAAAGCATTTCTCAATGCTTTCCTATGGACGTCCAGCATATTCTCACTGTGATTTTCACAGTGAGAAGTGCCTCTAGTGCAGGGCCGTCTTTAGCGTGGGGCAAACGGGGCAGCTGCCCCGGGCCCAGCTTCCCCGGGCCCCCGCAATTTGCACAGCCCCCCTTGAATCCGGCGGTGCGGCTCTGTCCCACACGCTAAAGAGGGCCCCCGGGTGGCCCATGCACTAAGGGCCACCCGGTGGGCATTTGTCAGCTGGGGCCCAGTCGGGCGCTGTGACGCTTAAACAGCGCCACTGGGCCCCTTCCTGTTTGGCAGCCGGCTGGGAGGAAGTGAGTGTCGCGCATCACTTCCTCCTACTGGAGATCAGAGCCGCGTGGGAGGAGGAAAGCAGGGAGGAGGGGAGTTTCAGAGGAGAACTCCCAACTGCCTCAGCCTGCCACTGGACCCCAGGGAAACCACTCTCCAGAAAAGGTAAGGGTGGTTGGAGGGTGGTTAAATGTATGTCAGTATGTCTGTGAGTGTGTCAGACAGTATGTCTGTCTGTGTGTATGTCAGTATGTCTGTGTGTGTCAGCATGTCTGTCTGTGTGTATGTCAGTATGCCTGTGTGTGTCAAATATCTGTCTGTGTGTGTCTGTCATTATGTCTGTGTGTGTCAGTATGTCTGTGTGTTTGTCAGTATGTTTGTGTGTGTGTCAGTATGTATGTGTGTGTGTCAGTACGTGTGTCTGTGTGTCTGTCAGTATGTCTGTCTGTGTGTCAGTGTGTGTATATCAGTATGACTGTGTGTGCCTGTGTGTGTCAGCATGTCTGTGTATGTCAATACTTCTCTCAGTGTATGTGTGTGTGTCAGTATTTCTGTCAGTGTATGTGTCTGTGTGTGTGTCAGTATGTTTGTCAGTGTATGTGTCTGTGTGTGTATGTGTGTGTCAGTAAGTCTGCCTGTGTGCATATCAGTATGCCTGTGTGTGTGTCAGTGTGTCTGTGTGTATGTCAGTATGCCTATGTGTGTCAGCATGTCTGTGTGTGTCAATACGTCTGTCAGTGTATGTGTCTGTGTGTGTGTCAGTATTTCTGTCAGTGTCTGTGTGTGTGTCAGTATATCTGTCATTGTATGTGTCTGTGTGTGTATGTATGTGTTTGTCAGTATGTCTGAATGTGTGTCAATATGTCTGCCAGTATATATTTGTGTGTCAGTGTATGTGTGTGTTAGTATGTATCTGTGAATGTTTTAATATATCTGTGTGTGTATGTGTCAGTATGTCAGTGTGATTGGGGGTTGGGCGTAATTGGGGGCGAGGGGGGATTGGGAGGACTGCAGGGCCCCAGGGGCCCAACAAAATTCTTTACCCAGGGTCCTATTCATATTATAGATGGCCTTGCTCTAGCGGACTGTCAATAAGAGAGCCACTAGAGGCTGGATTAACCCTAGTGTAAACATAGCAGTTTCAGAGTTTCTCTGAAACTGCTATGTTTACAGCTGCAGGGTTAACACTAGATGGACCTGGCACCCAGACCACTTCATTGATCTGAAGTGGTCTGGGTGCCTATAGTGGTCCTTTAAGGCTCCGCTAAGCCAAAACTTCGCACTATCTATGGGGTGGTTCACCTATCAATAAATATACCACCCTTACTATTGGAATGTTGCCTGCATTTATTCCTTTTTAAGATTTTACTGGTGGGTCCAGCGATGTCTGCCTGACACGGAACATCTCCACTGTGGATGGCCGGAGCATTTACACAGTACCAGTGTGCAGTGTTCGTTGTTTATTTTGGACCGTTAATTCTAATGTCATTCTTCTTTAAGGGGTTAAAAGCATGGTGAGCAAGGCCATACCTCTTAATGTTTATCATCAGAAGGGCAGGAGTCTGAACCTGGGCATGCGGCAGGTTCTCGTTCTAGTCTCAGCTGTTCAAAAAGTGCATGAGTTTGTGTTCTGACTGGACAGACTGGATAGAACATATATTCTGTAAAGGTAAAAACATCTAAAAATAAATACATTAGAGCTATTTCTGCAGACGGTCATGGAGCACGGTGGGGGAAGGGCTTTCATTAACTCGTGGACTGTTACCAGTGAATGATGATCCTCTAAGAACCATTGATAGCTTGCTCATTATTTTAGTATCTTTTCGCTGGAAAGGAGGTTTATTCGGGAATTTAGAAAGAAGGGCTACTAACAGATATGTGAAAATGCTCCTATCTGTATAATATGTATATATTTTGCACTTGCACATTTTCACACCCTTTTCTGTTCTTCTGATTGTGTATCAGAATTTAAATCTCGGTACTGAAATTCTGTCTAAAAATTGGTTTGGCCGAGTTTTCTCTCTCCGTACACGTCTAATAGACACCTTCAATGCACTACTTAAATTTATCTTCATCTCACCATCTTAAACCATTTCCATTATCTCCTTTTTTTATTTCCCCTCTTGCATTATTTTATTTAATTATATTGTCTTACTAATTTCTTGATCAAATAGCTCTTAATTCCATGATAAGAACTCATTAGACTGGAATACAATTCCCACCACTGAGTGACGTACAACACCGGCCTCTCTAACGACAGACTTGCTTACTCTTCAAGTTAATATATTTCTAGACGACACGTAGGTCAGCCATGTGTCTTCATAAAGCTCTGTTGGCCAACATAGCTGTGTATTCCACAACCAAATATGTTGGCTTCGGGGCTCTATGACGACGCCACTGTTTGTTCCTTGAGTAGATGTGGAAACGTTCTGGCAGGTAAACATCTATTGGAAGAGGCACTTACTATTCAATATGACTTGTCATTGCTTCAGATCTGTAAGTGCTATGTGTCTGTTCCAGCAACACTGCTTGTGAAGTAAACTTTTATATAAGCTGAGCTAGGAATTACTCCCCTGAAGAATCAGTTTAAAGGATTTAAAAGAGCACCCAGTAGCCTGGCCCTTACTCAGAAATGTACCTCAAAGCAATTTCCAAACTACACAGAAGAATAATTAATCAGAGTATAATATATGAATAAACTAAAACCCCCCGAGAGTCACCAGGAAAGACTATGATTCATCCGTTTCTTTCACGCCGTGAGGTGCTGGTGTACGTGACAGCTAAATAGAAAAATAACTTTACGACTTCATCAAATAAACATTGACAGCTCTGAGAGTTGACCTGCCTTTGAAAGCTACCTTATATATAATGCATTTTAAAAAAACATCACATTCAGACTCAAAGAGCACGTCGCCTGGGCAACCTCAATTTTTTTTCTTTTTGGAGTCGCTGAGATGAAGAGGAGCAATCAGAACTTAAGTAAGCCTCTATAATATTTGTTAAGGCCCTTATTCAGTGCCCTATTGTGGGTTTTACCTTGGAACTCATATAGTACGTTCTGGAATTTCTGATTTTGAACACGGCTTGTATATTGACTTTGAGTATTTCTGCAATCCAGACCTTGTTAATTCGAATTGCTATAATTATGACCTTGGCTTTTTTTGACTTTGTCTCTATCTTTGTATAACGTTAAGTCTGACCACCCTAAAATGCTAGCACTCTGTGACGGACAGCCTGGCACCGCGACTGGGTACCTGCGTCAAATTCGATTCCTAGCTATCACTGGGACACCAGCCGAAGTTTGGCTGGGGTCTCTCCATTGCTTCCCACCCTGGAACAGGGTCCTGGATACAGCTTCAAGTGATTAAGCTCTCCTGATCCACCCAAACACTATCCCAGATTGAGTGAAAGGTGAAAAGAAACTGGTTTATTATGGCCAAGTTGTCTGCTTATATACACAACCCCCAGCAGGGAGTCTCCACAACATACAGTGCAAGCCCCTCCCAAAGATCTCTGAGGCTGGGAGGTAATTGAGTTAAAGACCGGTAAGCCAATTATCTCCGAAGAGAGGCAAACACAAAAATATAAAACATAAAAATACCCAAAACAGCATAAAAATATACAATAGCACCACAAATAGCCCTGATCTGAGCGCTCAAGTTCTCCAAATAGTGCTCAGATCCATGCAGTGTAGGGAAAATGCCTCCGTGTTAAAGTTCTGACTGGCCCACACATGGTTCTATGCCCAAAATAGTTCCAGGGCCTATGGTGCTTTAGCCGGTCACCTTTTGGGAGCTCCTGTGTCTGAAATATGGGGTGCCCCACCTGGCTCTTATGTAGCGTTTGTGCCCCTTAGTCTCCGGCACCTTCCCTCCAAAAAGCCCTCTCCTGGCGGGTTGCAAAGTCATTCAAAACCATGGCACCTCATGCCGAAAACAGTTCCATAACATTTGCGGCTAAGTACCACTGAGGTGACCGAGGACCCACGAAGTCCTCATGCCGAATTTATTTCCATAACGATCATGGCTAAGTCCCGCTTAGTACAATTTGTGGGTTTTCTTCATGCGAATGGCCGCCAGGGAGCTAGTGTTCGGTTCCATTGGAATGATGGGAAAGTGCCGAACCAGGGGCACCCAGGGAAAGCTGCTAATGGCGGTTGGGCAGGGTAACTCTCGAACAGGGTCTTTGTATATGGCCAATAGACCTTGGGTAGGAGGCTAGCTAGCAGGCTCCTCCAAGAGCTTGTGGCATATGGAAGGTTTGTCACACACTTTAAGACTCAGTAAGACATCTATATTTGACCATCTATGTGTTTCCCATGTCCTGTAAGTTATGGGAATACAGCTAAAATCTAAACAGAAAAAAAATCACAATAGCATGGCACCATTTTGTGTGTAAAACCCCAATGTATAGATTTACTCTCACAAGATGTAGATAAACGCAGTAATAACAGGGAGCCTCCCCTGGTAGTATTGGAGGCGGAATTGCTCACTCCCACCAGGTTTTTAGACTTCTCTGTTTAGTGATCAGAAAAAAGCCCACATGAAAATTGCACACAGAAAAAAGCCCACTGTCATAAATGACCACAAGAAAATGACCCACAAGGAAAAATCCCAACACAGAAAAGAACCCACACAAAATAAAGCCCACAAAGAAAAATGCCCACGCTGAATAATATGCACATATAGTAATTTTCCCATTTATGAGCATGAATAGATATATTAACTACATTTTATTTTATCCATATATTATGATTAAAATATTTCATATTCATATGCATTGAGATAGTGAGAAATGTGGCTATTTTCCACTGTGAATGTCAAACTACTCTCAGCTTTTACGGAAATAAAAAATATATATTTGGATGCTGTGAGGTCCCATGAGAACAACGATGCCCCCTATGTACAAGTTTTTATTGTGTTTTGGAAAGTTACACAATCAAATAAAGAGCCTGCCCATTGTAATTTTCACATTGAAATTTGGTAGATTGGTTTGCTGGGCCGATGTTGCCTTTGAGACCGTATGGCAGCCCAGGAATAAGAATTATCTCCATCTTGGCATACCATTTGCAATAGTAGACAACCCAAGGTATTCAAAATAGGGTATGTCAGTCTTTACTAGTAGACAGTCCCGAACCCTGGCGAAAATTATTTTCCAAATTAGTTTTTTCATTTAAAAAAACTGCAGCTTCACTGATGATATCATTGTCATTATACATTTTACTGTTTAAAACACTCATGCCTGTGTTCAGCAATGTTTCATGAGTACAACAGTACCCCTTATAAATGAAAGCCTTGTTTCAACTAAAAAAAATAATATACCCTATTTACTTGAATCTAATGCGCACCTCAATTTTCCGAAAGACCGGGAAGCTGAAATATGTTTTTGCTGGTGAATGTAGTGTGCCTTTATAAGATCCAACTATACAACATTGTGCGACAATGAAAATGTGTATTGCCATATACCATAGTAACAGTGATGGTATTTCGGCGGTATTTAGTGTTACATGTTAAGAATATTCTTACTTTCTTGAGCTCTCTTTCAGGAATGAAATTCCCCTGTTTGAATTCCTCCATTTTAGTTCGTTCATTTCAATTTGTCTGTATCAATTAGTTTCAATTCGTATGTTTCAACTCGTCTCAATTCATCTCAATTCGTCGGTCTCAATTAGTTTTAATTCATCTGTTTCAGTTAGTCTCGGATCGTCTGTTTCAATTCGTCTGACTTTGTTTCAATTTTTCTCAATTCGTTTCAATTCAGCTGCATCAATTTGTTTCAATACGACTGTTTCAATTTGTCTTAAAGGACCACTATAGTGCCAGGAAAACATACTCGTTTTCCTGGCACTATAGTGCCCTGAGGGTGCCCCCACCCTCAGGGTCCCCCTCCCGCCCGGCTCTAGAAAGGGGAAAGGGTTAAAAACTTACCTTTTTCCAGCGCTGGGCGGGGAGCTCTCTGCTTCCTCTCCTCCTCCGTTCCTCCTCCTGGGCTGAATGCGCACGCGCGGCAAGAGCTGCGCGCGCATTCAGCCCGTCGCATAGGAAAGCATTTACAATGCTTTCCTATGGACGCTGGCGTGCTCTCACTGTGAAAATCACAGTGAGAAGCACGCAAGCGCCTCTAGTGGCTGTCAATGAGACAGCCACTAGAGGGAATAGGGGAAGGCTTAACCCATTCATAAACATAGCAGTTTCTCTGAAACTGCTATGTTTATGAAAAAATGGGTTAACCCTAGCTGGACCTGGCACCCAGACCACTTCATTAAGCTGAAGTGGTCTGGGTGCCTAGAGTGGTCCTTTAATTCGTCTGTTTCATTTCATTTCGTTTGTTTGAATTCACTAGTTTTAATTCACCTATGTGAAAATTTCGAATCTTGCCGTGAATGTAATGCACCATCGAATTTAATGCACATTAGATTTGAGTAGATAAAGTATAATAAGTGTGGGTATATTTAATATAAAATCGGTTAATTATGGCTGAACAGACATACATAGCTCAAATTCTAGGTTTTTCGTCAGAACTTGTACAATTGTATCTCTCCTTAAAGGGTATAAACCCTCTACATACACAGGCCACATTTTGTTTAGCAGTGAATTGGTATACTTCTGACATAGCAAAATTATTATTTAATTATACATTAACAAATCACAATGCAAATTGAGGCATATGAATTTGAGATATTTTCATCATAAGATATCGATAACAAAATAACATGTAGGTGTGACAGATCGCCTGGCACCCCCGACCTGGTACCTCCGTCAATCGCTGCTTCCTAGTACTTGCGTGCACCATAAACACTGCACTGGAACACCATAACCACCGTAAAACGGACAAACTGCCGCAGCTTGGTTGGGGTCTCGCTGTCCTACCCCCACCCTGGACCCAAGACCAGGATCCAGCTTCAGGTGGGTAGAACTCTGTAACGGAGCGTCCTGTACCCCGGTTGGATACCTCTGCCGACTGATACTCCTTGTGCTCACGGTTAAGACACTCCCGGCGTAAAGGAGTATAACCGCCGTTTAGTTGATCTTCCCCCTTTTAGAGCCACAGGCACAGTTACTGTAGGCCGCCAAACTCCCGAACTGAATACAAGGGAATGCTCTAAACTCCCGAATGGAGAACCATGAGAACTCCTTCTCTAGATCTGAGCGCACATTATTACCCAATGGTGCTCAGATCCAATACACAGTTCAATCGCCATGGAGCCAAAGTCTTTCACACTGTTATTTTGGTATACGAAGGGCTCAATGGGATGGCTATCTGGGTTAGGTCCATTCATGAAATAAAAGTCCCGAACGGACCGGTGTTCGTATGCCGGATGACAAAGAATGGAGGTCGGCGGTTTCAGTGGTGTTCAGGAGAAAAAGTGTCCGTTTTGGGTTCCATAAGTTTGTTGACGAACACCGATGTGTATTCGTGCATCTAAGATGGCCGCCACCTCATGGTCAGCAAACGAACGACGACCACCCAGCATACGGTTTCAATTAAGAGGTGTTTGCGGTTAACCACAACATTCGAATTCGGGCCAATAGATTAACCAGCAGCACACTCCTCTTCTGGGTGGCCGGCCGTTCTGCAGTTTGTTCGGTAGATTAACAAATAAACGAACAGGGAAGTACGGACAGGCAATTATATGAATCCACACGAATCACCTGGGATAGCACTATAGTTACAAGACAGAGCGATCTGTCACACGGCTCCCTCCTTGAGGGACACTCCGGCAGACTCAGCTTGACCCTTTGGCGGGTCAACTTGGGGATGACCAGACTAGGAGGTGGTAGGGATGTCAGTTTGCCGGGACAATCAATTGGCAGTCCCGTTCTGCTTACCTGGTTGGTAGCTGATGGTGAAGTTATAGGGTTGGAGGGCTAAACTCCACCGCAGCAATCTACCATTGTCTCCGGAGACCCGGTTAAGCCAGACTAGGGCATTGTGGTCCGTTATAAGTGAGAATTCCTGTCCGTACAAATAAGGGCTTAACTTTTTCAGTGCCCAGACCAGGGCTAAACACTCCTTCTCCACTGCCGCATAACTAACTTCTTGAGGTAATAACTTTCGGCTTAAGTATGCGATAGGGTGCTCTCCTCCATCCTCCCCGACTTGGCTCAGCACAGCCCCCAGTGCATACATGGAAGCATCTGTGTGAACGAGAAAACGTTTGTTAGGGACTGGGGCAGCCAAGACAGGGGCATTCACAAGAGCCTGCTTTAGTGCCTTCACAAGCTGGAGACCACAGGACCTGCTTATGGAGGTTCTTCTTAGTCAAGTCAGTCAGGGGTTTGTGCTGTAGTCAGGGACAAAGCGTCGGTAGTACCCTGCCGTCCCCAAGAAGGCTAACACCTGGGTCTTAGTGATAGGTGTAGGCCAGTTAGCCACAGCCTCTACCTTGGCTGGCTCCGGTCTCTGGCTCCCATACCCCACTCTGTGACCCAAGCACTGTACTTCAGCCATACCTAGATGGCACTTGTCTGGTTTCAAGGTCAGGCCAGCGGCCCGAATCTTGTCCAAAACCACCCCTAGGTGTTCTTCCCAGGACTCACTGTAGACCGCAATGTCGTCCAGGTATGCACAAGCAAATTCCTGGAAGCCATCAAGGAGTCTATCCACCATACGCTGGAAGGTAGCCGGAGCATTCTTCATCTCGAATGGCATGACCTTAAACTGGTATAGGCCAAATGGAAAGACAAATGCTGACTTGGGGATAGCATCCTCAGCCAGGGGAATCTGCCAATAACCCTTACACAGGTCTATGGTGGTCAGATAGCGTCCCCTCGCAATACGGTCTAGTAACTTGTCTGCCCGGGGCATCGGGTAGGCATCAGTGGTGGTCCTTTCATTGAGCCGCCTGTAGTCCACACAGAACGTGTGGTCCCATCTTTCTTAGGTACCAGGACTACTGCAAAGCGGGCTGCTTCATGCAGTGTAGAGGGTTTACAGTCCCGGACCCACTCTCGACTCCTGTGGATAATTTATCAAAGCAGTGTTCCAGCAGGAACATCTGTAGCACCTCTTCCCCGGATATGGTTTGGCACCCCACCATCCAGTGAGCCGCTGTGTGGTATACCCTACGTAGGAATTTCAGGCTAGTTTAGCAGTGTCTCTGAACCACCTCCGGTATGCCTCCGGTGCAACGGCATACCTGGAGAGCAGAGCTTCTTTCAAGCATTATAATTCACGATCTCCTCATCAGGAATGGCCCAGAAAACCTCACTGGCCAGGCCGGATAATTTTCCGGACCATATAGACCCAGTCTTCTGCGGGTACCTTGTGTAGAGCACATTGCTGCTCGAAATCAGCAAGGTACCCATCAATCTCTCCTTCTGTTTCAATGAAGGGTTTAAATGCTGCAAACTGTACCTTTTTCCTTTCCACTGGGGCTACTGTGACTTGGGCTGCTGTAACGCCATTTTGGTTAAGTAGGTTGGCCTCCACAGCTGCTATGACCTGGTCGATAATTTATGTAGTCGGGTTGGGACCATAATATGCCAGTCTGATTTTAACCGCCCGGTCAAAGCTTGCCTCTTTGGGGTTTCTATCTGATATGCTGGGCCCCTTATACTCCATCCATTTCGGTTAGTATGACAATAATCTCCCTCTTCCTGAGGTTACTGGCTTGTTGGCCCCGTTGTTCTAGCAGGTCTTTAAGGGTAGCTCCTTTCAGCCTTTCATACGGTACTTCCATTACTTCTGGATGTGTAGTTGTCTCTCTGGGCGACGAGGATCATCCCGTCGCTTGCCACCAGTTGTTAAGACACTCCCGGCTTAAAGAAGTGAAACAACCGTTTAGTAGATCTTCCCCCTTTTAGAGACACAGGCACAGTTACTGTAGACCGCCAAACTCCTGCACTGAATACAAGGGAATGCTCCAAACTCCCGAACGGAAAATCATGCGAACTCCTTTTCTCCTGGAACAGGCAAAAGAATACCCCCAAGTAGCAATCCCCCCAAACACGAGACCAAGCTCCGTCTTGTGGGTAAAACAGGAATCTGATTTATTGAGGGCTACATGCCCGGTATTTATGCAGGTCTCCCACCTGGTGGACACTCCCCTAGGGGACCAGATGGAAGACTGGGACAAGTATGGTACATTAGCCAATCGCAGTGGCTCAGGCATAAACCCTCCCCTTGGTACAAGCAATCCCCTCCACTCTATCCTGGAGATAATTGGGAAGAAATCCAATTATCGCCATGGATAGAGGCAAAACGCCATTTTAAATGATACAGTAAAAATACATAAAATTTCATAACTGTAAAACTACCGAATGTATTCAGTACATATAACGTATCCCCAGATAGCCTAGATCTGAGCGCACATTATTACCGAATTGGCGCTCAGATCCAATACACACAGTTCAATCGCCATGGAGCAAAAGTCTTTCACATGGGATGGCTCCATGGGATGGCTATCTGGGTTAAGTCCATTCGTGAAATAAAAGTCCCAAATGGACCGGTGTTCGTACGCCGGATGACAAAGAATGGAGGTCGCAGTTGCAGCAGTGTTCGGGAGAAAAAATGTCAGTTTTTGGGTTCCATAAGTTTGTTGACGAACACCGCTGTGTATTCTTGCATCTAAGATGGCCGCCACCTCGTGGTCGGCATACGAACGACGACCACCCAGCATACAGTTTCAATTAAGAAGTGTTTGCGGTTAACCAAAACGTTCGAATTGGGGCCAATAGGTTAACCAGCAGCACACTCCCCTTCTAGGTGGCCGGCCGTTCGGCAGTTTGTTCAGTAGATTAATAAATAAACGAATGGGGAAGTACGGACAGGCAATTATACGAATCCACATGAATCACCCGGGATAGCACTATAGTTACAAGACAGAGGGATCTGTCACACTCACCAAGGACCATCAGCACTGCACCGGACACCATAACCATTGCAGACCCCATGAACCACCGCAGCTTGGTTGGGGTCTCGTCATCTCCTACCCACCCTGGACCTACGACAAGACTCCAGGTTCCAGTGGGTGAACCTCTCTTCCTCCAGAGAGCGAAGCAGGAACAGCTCTTAGAAGAGCTAGTGATTATTCAAGGGAGTATGATAAGCATAGCTATCCTTTGTAGCAGTTTCCCCCAATAAGAGACAGGACTCAGTATTGAGGGTGAAGAAGAACAGAAAGTTTAATGGCACACACTGGACTTTTATACAAGTTTTACAGCAAAGGTGCCGCCCATGTGGACCTAGTTGAGCACCGAGACACAAAACATGTAAGCCAATAAAAACAGTGTAACAAGTAATGACACTCCTCCATACATTACACAATCCCTCCCTTCTGCCTGTGATATAATTAAAGTAGCTAATACAATAACCTAATTATCCACAGGCAGGAAAACACTAATTTTCCCCAAAATACAGAAAACACCTCAAAACATAAAATATCCCCATAAATTCATCCCCTGTTAGCCCTGATCTGAGTGAACAACATATCCAAAAATCACCAAGATCAGAGCAGGGGTTCAGGAATTTCCTGGAAGTTTATTTTGACCGACCGCACGCACATTTTCATGCCCAAAACAATTCCAGAGAATTAGGCTGTGTGGCCGGTCTATTTTCAATGTTAACAGTTCACTTCAAATGCACGAACGGAGGCTGTTTGTGCACAAAGTCCACGCTGAAATGCCGTTCGAGTTGTCGAACGGCGTTCGACTCCAGTCAAAGAGTCAAAGTCCAGAGAAGGTAAAGTTTCAGCGGTGTTCATGCCATCACGTGTCCGATTTGAGTTCCATGAAATGACAAAACAACGCTGACCTCGTTTGACTGAATAAAATGGCCGCTGCCACATGTTCGAATGGCGAATGGCGACCACTTCGACTACTTCGGCTGTTTCCGAAGTGCCACTTCGAAAGTGCAAATCCTTTCCAATAGTATTTAAACCGGCAGAAATAGTGCTTTAAAACCAAATAAGTGACAGGACCATAATCCCAAGGCAAAAGGATGGCCATGAGTCCTCTCCAAAAAACAGTGGCGAAGGGGTTTTCATCACACATCTTCCCTTTTGGGGGGAGACTAACCAGGTACCTGACCTCCTGTCGGTCGGTGCCTGAGTTAGTTGAGTAACCAACTGTAACGGAACTCCCTGTACTCCGTTGATGGATGCTTCCTGGCCTGCGCCGAGGACTACAAGCACCGCACCAGACACCACAACCACTGCAGACTCCACAACCGCCGTAGCTTAACTGGAGTCTCGCCATCTTCTGTCCACCCTGGATCAGCTTCTGTCCTCCAGGACCGTGTGGGGAAGACCTCTCCTCCAGGAGAGTGTATCAGGAATAAGCTCTTAAAAGAGCTAAGTGATTAAAGCTCAGGGGAGTATGTAGAGCATAGCAATCCCCAGTGTGATTATAGCTGTCCCCTCCAATCACGAGACAAGACTACGTGTTGAGGGTCAAGAAGATCTGTCTGTACTGGCCCATACAGCCTCTTTTATTCACATTCTACAAACATAGTAATGCCCACAGGGTTTTGAAGAACAACCAATCAACACATTACAACACAGCTACATTACATCAGAAATCCTCCACTCTGCCTGTGATACAATTATCTCAACACAATAGACTAACTTAATTATCACAGGCAGGAAAATACAGTATTATAAAACATATTACAGGGACCCCAAAACATGCAATAACCCCATTAAAATATCCTCGGAACCGGTGGATCTGGGCGAGCCACATATCCAAAATCACCCAGATCCGTTCAGTAGTTTGGAAGATACGGTTTAATGCAGATTCCGCGGAACATATACAGGCTATATGAAAAATAATTACTGTTAAATGTATCCCCTGTTCTGTAGTTTAAAACTACTGAACGATGTCTTTTTGCACCAAATACCAGTGAGATGGCACCGTGTAGAAAAGTCAAAATAGTGTCTGTGAGTTAAAATGGCCACCATCCATTGTTCTCACCATGTGCTTCATCCATTGTTCTCACAATGTGCTTCTGATACATGAAATGGTGGCCACCCAGTAACTCCACAGTATGTCCCAAGATGGTTCTTCAAGGGCCAGCAGCATAATAAAATACAATATGCCCAAATCAGCTCCTTAAAGGGCAATACATCCCAGAGCCATAGTCGCAGGGCAGGAGGCTGGCAAACAGGCCCCTCCAAAAACCAGTGGCGAGGTCACTTTCGCCACACCAACCCACGACAACCAATTGCTGGACCTGGTGGCCCCTGTAGCCCATCTCTGTGTGGTATGGCCCCAGCGACCAAGTGGGCATCTGGTACTCCTGGTCTCTCTGTAACACCCAGGCATGGAGCTGAAGGTATGTGGTGGGCAGAGGCCAACTGCGCTCTCCCCCGTTGCCCGTGCTTCGGCTGGGGTGGCCTGCAGGTATTCAGGCCCTGGACAAGGAGAAGGGGGAGGGCAGAGGTCAGCTGCTCTCTGCCTAGGTGCCAGCTATTCTGCTGGGATGGGGTTAGCAGGCACCACCCCCAGGACCTGGCTGAGGATCCGATGTGTAGAGGAGGGATCGCCTACCTCCTCCTCCTGGCCTTCCTGCGGGGTTGGTTGGGGATCTGGACCAGCCGTCCAGCATCCCTGTCCCATCTGCACCATCGGGTTTAGGAGTGCTGTCCCCCTGGGATTAGGGAAAAGGATTAGTGGTCTCCTCTCCCGGTATACCTAGCTGCTGTTGGAGAGAGAGACTGGTTGTCTCCTCTCCCTGCAAGGCACACTGCCACTGGGGAGGGAGAACTGGTGTCTCCTCTCCCTGAAACTCACCCTGCCACTGGGGGGATAGACCAGGAGAGAGTCCCCTCCAAAAACCACTGGTGAAGTGGCTTTCGCCACAACCTCTCCTAGTCCAGAGAGCGAAACAGGCTGCTCTTATAAGAGCAAGTGTTGTGATCCAAGGGAGTATAGTGATTATAAAGTGTGAATACAGCTCTCCAATCCCCCAAACATGAGCCTAGACTTCATAAAGGGTAAAACAAATCTCTTTAATGGCAGCCACAGCTGGCCTTTTATGACAGTCCCCATGCAAGGGGTACTCCCCCCCTTCCCCCAAACCTGAGAATAAACCACAGTAGAAATAACTACACGATCACATTGGCTCTCAGGTCTAGGACACTCCCATACAAAATCATATAATCCCTCCTCTGAGCCTGGGAGATAATTGGATCAGGAACTGTACCAATCCAATCCAATTATCTCCAAGCACAGAAAAAACACATATTTTCCCAAACACTCCAAAGTACCCTAAAAATACATTTTAAAAAAAGACAAAAGTTACATCCCCTGATACCCCTGATCTGGGTGACCAACATTTCCAAAAATCACCCAGATTAGTTCAAGAATTTCCTGGAAGCTCTAATTTTTGTCTCTCTGTCTGGCGTACAAAAGTACATACCTCACATGAACAGAGCTTTTTAAAGTGTATTGGGCAAGGTATATTGCAGGGCCCATAGTCCTGAGGAATTAGGCTGGCCAGCAGGCCCCTCCAAGAACCAGTGATGAGGTTCAGTTCGTCACAGTAGGTAATATACCAATTCATGCTAATAACTGGGAAAATTAATGTGCATGTGTAGCAGAACCCATTTGGCTGTCCAATACATTCCCTTCATAAGGTTACTGTTGAAACCTAAAAGTTTTCCTGTGAACGTATTATAAAGATTTTCCTGTAACTATATGTGGCCATACCAAGATTCATCAAGTTGTTCGGTAAAAATCTGTACAAATCTGCTTGTGAACTGCTGTATTCACCATCCAAACTAAAGTACTGAACAACCGGACCACCCTGATGTGAAGGGTTGCTGTAATTTACCTCCCTGTATGCTTGTTACATTGCCCTTGTTAAAACACACGAACGCTCTGCTGGATTCTCTGCGTGGCCGTCATTTCGGTAGCCGAACACATGGCGGCGGTCATCTTAAACCCGCGAACAGCGGTGTTTGGTCGTCGAGTGTCTGGAACTCAAATCGGACACTCGACTAATCGCTAAGACCTCCAGGGCTTCAGAAAGTGCTGACTGGAACTCACGAACGGCCCGTTGTTCGTAATGATGAATCCCACGAACCAGGGGATTCATCCGAATGCTGACTCAACCCTGGATGGCAGATGCTTTCGTGACTTTTTATGCACAAACAGAGACCGACCGCAGGGCCAAAACTCATGGAACTATTTTCAGCTATTCTGCCCGTGTGGTCGGTCAAATCTTTGCCTCCCCATAACTCCCGAACCCGTGGTCTGATCTGGGTGATTTTTGAATATGTTTCTCACCCGATCAGGGCTACCAGCAACAACTGTTGCACAAAACATGTACATTCTACTTATCCCCAGATAGCTTAGATCTGAGTGCACATTATTACCGGATGGCGCTCAGATCACATAGTTCAATCGCCATGGAGCCAAAGTCTTTCCCATAGTCTTTCGTTACACGAATAAGCTCCATGGCATGGCTATATGGGGTAATGCTGTTCATATGGTTAAACTACCGAATGAACAGGCATCCGGTTAAATGACCGAATGCAGATGCAAGGAGGCTGACGGCTCAGCGGTGTTGGCGCAAATAAGTGTCCGTTCCCAGTTCTATAGATTGGGCACTGAACACTGCTGGCCATTCAGGACTTTAAAATGGCCGCCACCACCAGTTCGGCAAACGAACAAAGGCCACCCAGCATTCGTCAATTAATCTGCGGTTAACCGCAGCTTCTTTGAGGTAAATTGCCGACACACTCCCAGTACAGGTGGTCCAGTCATTCGGTTGTTTGTTCGGTAGATTGAATCTACCGAACGCCGGGCAGAAAGGCACGAACAAGCCTTTTCTGCAGGGGAAAAGAATTAACATGGGGCAATAGTCCAAAGGCAACAGGCAAGCAACCAGGATTCTCCAATGCTTCGTGGCGAGGTTGGTTTCGCCATACTGGCATTCAGAGAGTGGCAGGCCAACATACAAGCGAACTTACCCAGAGACAGACCTGCTCGTGCCAGCCGCAGCCGCGCTGTCCCTCATTCAGAGCCAATCACAAGATGGCGCCGAACAAGGAGACCTCACCCGCATGCCCGCAAGCGATTAAACCAAGCAGCGCAGACAGCTCGCAGGAACAAGCAGGTTCCAGTTCATCCTCACATGGCACTGAAACCCGCCACCTTCAAGAGGCAAACTCCCATCAGGGCCATGCATTTCCCATCACCACACTTTGTCTACCAAATGCATAGGACACGCAGGGAAAAGTATGATCCAGCTAATTTACAGCTCGTTAGCACTGTTTGCATGTTTATTGTAGCTTTCCTGACGCTGCATCACTGCGCTAAACGTGCTTATACTATAACATTGCACTGAATAACTCAATGTTTAAGCTAATCGAAATATTATACTGTCGCAATCTTGTTTTGTTTTTTGTTTTTTTTAACAAAAAAATGTGCCAGACTATTGATAACCGCAACCTGTAAAGCGAATGTTTATAATAATGATACTCTGATATCGCTATTGCGGCGCACTAGAGCTTACTGTTCCTTTTGTGCACACCAAAAATAAAGAATTAAAAAAAATTTAAATAAACTAGCAGGTCCTACTAGTTTCTTCCACTACAATTGCAAACTTCCCCTAGGATCAACAATTAGACAAAGCAAAATAAAGCAGGCTCCAAAAAAACAAGCTTTAAAATGGCAGTCTACAAGGCTATTGTAACGGAACTGCTGGCACCCCGACTGGGTACCTTCCGCCGACGGATGCTCCTAGTGCTTTCCGAGGATTTTAAGCACTCTGCCCAACACCATAACCACTGCAGACCCCACAAACCACCGCAGCTTGGTTGGGGTCTCTCTGTCTCCACCCACTCTGGACCCAAGACCAGGGTCCAGCTTCCAGTAGGTCGACCTCTCCGAATTCCAGAGAGCAGGAACAGGAACAAGCTCTTAGCAGAGCTTAGTGATCATACCCTGGGGAGTATAGTGATTATAGTAATCCCCAGAGTGTAGTTTCTCCAATCCCCCAAACATGTGCCAAAACTTCATGAAGGTACAAAATGATCTGGCTTTTATGCAAGTCCCCATGCAAGGGAACATCCCACAGGGTGGGACACAGTACAACCAATCATTTGCAGGCAAACCATAAAACACACCCAGCATAAACAAAAATCCTTCCCCTCTTCCTGTGATATAATTACCGAACACAATGGGTTAATGTAATTTATCACAGGCAGGAAAAATACACTTTTTACACATATACTGTAACTTTAAAAATATGCATCATATTCACATAAAACATACATATTCTGAATCAGCATACTTTAAATATAAACATACCCAAAAAATCATACAAATCCCCCCAGTAGATAAAAAGTTAGCTGGGAGTCCTCTATTTCCCATGTTAAAGTCAGTTCAAACAGACGAACGACAACCATTTGAATTGTCGAACTGTGGAATGAACTGTCGAATGGCGTTCGAACTGTCGAATGCATTGAAGTCTGGAGAAGGTAAAATTTCAGTTGAATTAAAGATGGCCGCCGCCACGTGTTCGTTTGTCGAATGGCGGCCACCCAGCGTTCGGCAATTTACCTACAGCAGGCTCCCAGCCTGGGATGTAAATTGCCTGCACACTTCCACTTCTGGGTGGTCCACCTGTGTGGTACCTGGTTCAGTAAGCTCCATTTACTGAACCAACTGGGAGAAAGCCATAGACAAAGTATTTGAAAGGTCTGTGGACATAGTCTTAAAGGGGCATTGTCACACAAAGTCTCAATATATCCCCAGACGGTTCTTAAAAGGGCCAGCATGGTCCAATACAAGTCCATAAACCCCAATGCAGTTCTTAAAGGGCCAGCAGCACAATATAAATCCATTAGCCCAAAAAATTTTGTAATGGGCCATACAACCCAGGGCCATAGTCATGAGGCAGGAGGCTGGCACTCAGGCTCCTCCAACAGCCAGGGGCAAATGGCAGCTTGTCACCTAAAAATTCAGTGACAAAAGACATTTCATCACAGCTATTAACAGAGAAGAAATTCTAAATTAAAGATCAATAAAGGAAGTTTAAACATTAGATCTCTCTTTACAGGAAGTATTTAGGAAGTCTGTGTATGTCACAGTCAGGGGAGGTGTGCCTAGAGCTGCAAAAACAAAGTCATTTAACTCCTAAATGGCAGACGATTAAGCAGTGAGATTGCAGAGGCATGATCTATACACCAAAACTGCTTCATTAAGATAAAGTTGTTTTGGTACCTATAGCGTCCCTTTAGCTTTCGCTCCTAAAGACAAGTTGACTTAATACAGCACAACAATTATTACCTGAATGTACGAATAAATAAAGTATAGGCATGTGAATTCTGCGCAGACTGAAATAAAGTCATACTTATAAAATAGGCAAAGAATTGTACTGATGTGTAAGTAAACCGTGACAAACTGTGCAGACAGAAAGCATTCATTTCTATAATCCAATCAATTTGGCTAAATCCTTTCTGAGGTTGTTTTTAGTATTTTACAATAGACTGTCTTTGCAGAGCTGTCAGTGTCCCTTTTTACAATCACTGCTGATTGTTTTAACAGCTGCTCTCATTACATTTACTATACATTGCTATTATTGTCAACCCACTTCCATTTTCCAATGACCTCATTGTTTGGAATTTCTTGGAAACTTGAAATGTAGAAGACCAATTTTCCTTTGATTTAGAGTCTACCGTGCAGGAAAAGAAATAAGAAATAAATCGACTGGTAGAATTTTCTTTACGTAAAATAGCATAAACGCTCTAGACAAGGTAGCGGCAGAACCTTTACTTTGTAAACGGATCTTATGAAAAACAAGGCAGGAAGAAAGATTTTCGAAAGACGTCATAAAAAGTTGATGTGTATTGCAGATACCTCAAAAATGACATAAAATCAATTTTAAAGGCTGGTTTAACAGTATCACATTTTTAATCCCCAGGCCGATGCAAAGACACCCTGTCTACCATTTCTGGACCTACAACTCAAAACACCTATGGACGGAATGAAGGAGCGTGGATGAAGGATCCACTTGCAAAAGATGATAAAATCTATGTTACGAACTACTATTACGGTAACACTTTGGTAGAGTTTCGGAACTTGGACAACTTCAAACAAGGTAAGATAGAATTCAAGGTGGGCTATTTTTACACCATCATACATTTTATTTAAAAACGTGATATCCCTCGATAATTTGTAAATCATTTCTTTCATTAATTTTTTTTACAATTTAAAATGTTATTATAGTTTTTGGATGTACAAAATGAAACAGAAGATATGATTGATGTAACGTGGTCCACAAACTATAATGATGTACAATACATGTCCGAATCAGTTTAAATTTTAAAAAAGTTAAAATTGAGGAAAAAAGAATGGAACAGGAAAAGTAATAAGTGTAAAGAATGGAAAAAGAGATCACGGGGATGGAAATGGTAGCCATGGACTTAGGCCCCATTTTTAATATTTAAATGTTGTATTTTATATATATATATATAGAGAGAGAGAGAGAGAGAGAGAGAGAGAGAATTATTTTTTAATGCTTTTGTATAATTATTTAGTTTATTATTTTGAAAAAAAATCTTTTTAAAAATTAATTCATTCACACACTTTTATACACAGACCTTTAGCAAGGGGTCATTAACTCAACATCAGAGATCCTAACCAGGTGCCACTGTGTCTGGAAGATGATCAGGTCAAGTACCACTGAACTAATCAACCTCCACACACACAAGCATCTAACATGAATATCCCCAACGATAACATGAAAACAGTATTAACCGCCTCACATACGGTATCCCCAGATAGCTTGTCCCCAAGCTCCCTACCAGACAAAATAGTGGCCTGATCCAACGCCCGTAGTATTATCACCACCCAGGTAAAAAGTTTGACCGGCCATTGCTGAACTTCAGTCTGAAGAATAATACAATGCAGTCTCTTACCGCTTTTCCCCAGGTCACTTTCTAGCATATATAGGTGGTCCAATCTCAGGGCCCTTGGGCTGGAAGTGTCTGTTGATGGGGTGCGGAGCCATAGCCGGGTGAATAATAGTTCTTATAGGCTGATTTCATGCAGTTTCTTCACAGGAATCTTATCAGTTAAGAAACAGAAACAAAATTGTTTATATAAGGCGCTTAGGAGGAATAATAGTAATCTAGGTATCAGCAGCTGTTAAACACTTAGTGGATATCCCAAATCTCAAATCTCCACAGAAACAGAAAAAACAAACTCAGTGTTTAGGTGATTAACCACAGCAGCCAGCACACAGAGTCCAAAAGTGCAGCATTCAAACAGTATACATAGGGGGTTTTCACATGGAAAACAGAAATATATGTAATAGTGCAATATTGTATATTACTTCAATAATATATATATTAAGGTATAAATTAAGGTGAGTGTAAAAAGAAATCAAATTCTTTTTGATTTTTTTTTTTTATATCGGCTCTAAACAAAAGGAGCGTCTGGGCCTTATAGGTGGCACCAAATACCTTTTTAGCAAAGATATGGAGATAGGATATAAAGCAGAAAGGAACAATCTAGGTGTGACTGATATTCAACAGGTAAGTATATACTTGATTAAAATTGCCTGCTCACCTTATTTGGAGCCTGTTAGATAACTGGCTCCAAATTTTCCACTTAGTGTCAAATTCCTAGGGTGACATTTCCCTGTTGGAACCAGAGCTTGCTAGTTTATTTACCTGTGGAGACACCGAATGTCAGTCACATTGTGCAGCACTGCCCCAGGAAGCACCTCTAGCAGCCATCTAAGGAGTGGCAAGTGAAGGTATCCCTAGGCTGTAATGTAAACACTGCATTTTCTCTGAAACAAACAGTGTTTACATCAAAAAGCCTGAAGGGAATAATTCTACTAACCAGAACAAATACAATAAGCTGTATACTATACAATAAGCTGTAGTTGTTCTTGTGGCTATAGTGTCCCTTTAAATAGAGGTTTGTACCACTCCCAAACAAATATGTCATTAAGGATGATTCCTTGTGAGAGTCTTATACTTCACCTCTATTCCTAACACTGAGCATCACCATACAGCCCCTTAACACCATAGCCACCACACTAGTCTGAAATACTACAATAAACTGCAGTGGTTATGGTTATTATTGGTATGTTTCATTGAGAACAATAAAGCAATGGATATCTCTTCCGTGGCAGTTGTGTTAAAAAATGTATTAAATGTCCATAGAGAAGGTTTGACTGTTTACTAATTACATAACATATATGTCTTTTTATCAGGCCGCTGGAGCAACTCTTATAAACTGCCTTACAGTTGGATCGGTACCGGTCACGTTGTGTACAACGGTTCTTTCTACTACAACAGGGCATTTACCCGAAATATTATCAAGTACGACTTGAAACAACGGTACGTGGCAGCCTGGTCCATGCTTCACGATGTGGTTTATGAGGAATCCACCCCATGGAGATGGAGAGGCCATTCTGACATAGACTTTGCCATTGACGAGAATGGGTTGTGGGTCATTTACCCAGCTATTGATGATGAAGGGTTCCAACAAGACGTTATTGTCCTTAGTAAACTGAACTCTGTGGATCTCACCACCCAGAAAGAGACTACATGGAGAACCGGGCTGCGGAAGGATTTTTACGGCAACTGCTTTGTCATCTGTGGAGTACTTTACGCTGTGGACAGCTACAATAAAAAGAATGCTAACATATCGTACGCGTTTGACACCCATACAAACACTCAGATCGTTCCAAGATTGCTGTTCGAGAATGAATACTCTTACACAACACAAATCGATTACAATCCAAAGGATCGTTTACTGTACGCCTGGGACAATGGCCATCAGGTTACATATTACGTCATCTTTGCGTACTAAGCAGAAGGTGCAACTGGAGCTTTGCCATAAATAAAAAAAAAATAAAAAAAAATGGGGCATTGCTGTGTCTCTAGGTATTACTATGAGGAGACAAACTTGAAGTTCTCGTCTGGTTATACGAATGCAAAAAAAAAAATCTAAAAAAGAGTGAGTTTTTTTTAATTTGAGACCTTGCACATTCCATCTAAGAAACTCTATGAAATGCCATTAATTATCAAAATTTCCATACGGCGGTATTAAACTGTTGTTGCTTCATTAATATGTGAGTGTCTACACATGGATTTTTAAAAAAAAATGTGAAAGTCATGTGTTTGGAGTAAAGGAGACTTTAAGATTACTAAGCGTAACAATAAGTCAGACAAAGTTAAATATTAATGTTTTTTCCAAAATACCATTGCTTTGTTACTTTCGAAAGTTAAAGGGACACCCAAGGCATCAACAATGAAGAATTTCATATAGTTCTAAAAAAAAAAGGTATAACAACATTCTTCATTTTAATCCCGCCTCCTCTGTTTTACCGCTGTCTTTCCAAAATACTTCCTGCTTGCTAGTTCATTTACCTGTGTGCAGCTCCCGCTCTGTCCAGCGGTCCATAACCAGCGTTGGCTAGTAACGGTGGAATATGTGATAAGGACCCAAACAACGCTTTCAAGGATTTGGGGTTCAAGTAACAGCTTTCATAATGAGCAAACGTATACCTGAGCGATATGTGCCTGAAACGTCGGCTGTTATCAGGACTGACACTGGGCACAGAAAGCTTTGACATCTCCTAGTCAGCCCAAACTTTTGAGTTAAATGTGTCTAACAATTCAGATCCATAGACCAGAACCAAAGGCTCTCGGTTGTCCAAGCTATTTGTGGACAAGGCATCTCTCAATGTGATGTTTGAGGATTGCACAAAATGAATTCCCTTTCATAATGAGTATCTGATTTCTCCTATTGCTTTCGTTTGCTAGTTTCTGCATATATTTTCTAAATCAGTGGTTCCCAAAGCAGTCCTCGAAGCACGGTACTGGTCCAGATTTTGTCAAAATCCCCTTAGTTAGTATGTCTCTCGCTCGGGATTAGCTGATCTACACGACGCATTAAAAATAAGACCCCGTAATGGTTTTTATTTCCTTTCTTCAACAATGGATTTTTTAATAACATCTTCTAGTGACATAATCGAAACCTAGTGTACATAGCTTCAATTTAACGTGTTCGGGTAATCTATCTAAATAATCACAATCTGTTAGAAAACAAAATCTAATTAATTATCTACAAAAACTCCAAGACTTTAATTATAACTTCTGTAAATGAAAAAAAAAATAATGTTTCCAACAGATTGCAGATATTATCCATAAATATGAAATCAAGGTTTTTGTTAGCAATTTATTCAAACTTCTCCTTGTTACAATTGATTTGAACTACTCTAAGTTCCACGATTTAAATCGTCCTTACATGCTATATCAAGGATTAAGCAATAACAGTAAGACATTGCAAGAGTGTTAAAATGAGAAGTAAACAAAATTAAAATCTAAAAATATCTAGATATGGAAATTATCGGACTACACTACTGTTTAAATGTAAATACAATTATTGTGAATTACTATTCTTTGAAACGTAGTCAGTTGGACAAGGCCAGCCTATTTTGTGCTAAAATGGGATTTCGGAGAAAGGAGATTGGGAGTTAAATATCTGCAGATTTAGGTTTTATTTCGATTTTATTTAGGCTGATAAATTCCCGCGAGGTCGGAATGTTTGGAAACAGATCTTGGTTGAGTTCGATCCAAGTACAACAGTCAAAATAATCAGAATACAAAATGTTGTGGGTTTATTGCTAAACACTAAATTGTAGCAAATTAAAAACGAAATAAAAATAGTCAAACCGTGGCTGTGGGCGAGTAGAAAAGTTCATTTCTAAATCAATGTTTAATAAATAAATAATATTTAAATACAGGGGTCCTCAACGTTAGTCCTCAGGACCCCCTACCAGTCCAGGGTTTAGGGATTACCTGGGTGTGTCTAAGGTATTTAGAAAAAAAAAACACCTTAGAATCTAAGGTGTTTTTTTCCCTTTTTCTTAACACCTGAGACACACCAAGGTAATCCCTAAACCCTGGACTGGTAGGGGGTCCTGAGGACTAACGTTGAGAACCCCTGTATTTAAAGGTCCCCTTAAATATGGGAACATTGGATAATTACGCACACAGTGCAATGCAGAGAATGCGTTCATTGCATTAAACGCTATCTTATTACGCCCTTACGTTTGTCAGGAGAAGATATAGCCAGATGTAAACCAATTGTACTTTTGTGTCATTATTTGTTTATTAGAAAATGACATCAGCTGATGTGAAATGTTCTTAGATAAACTACAGGATATTCACACTGGACGCCGAATGCCAACATTAGGCTGTTTAAGCCCAATCTGTTTGGGATTCCATACAGTGGCAGTTCACTTGTCTCTTGGAATCATCTACATACAATTCATATGATTCAGGTGTTTTCGAAACAGACAAACTATAACCAAAGTGTATGTGGATTTTATTTATTCAATTGATCCAGACTAGGAAAACTGCACCCATAACCCAAACCCCAAGTCACACTAACATTGCCCCTAACTCCACTTAAAGGAGCACAGCAGTGATGATGGTGCTTAGAGTGTTTCTTTAATCCTACAAGGAAAGTTCAAGGCTAACCCCCTCCCCAATTACACAGCTTACATTCAGTGAAATTCTCTTGGATTTCAGTTGAGCTATTAGTTGCGATCCATTACAATGTAGCCAGACATTAGGCTGAATTCATTCCGTGTTTGATTCTGAGAACAGTGAACGTTTAGAGGAATTGTATCAACCGTACAGGAGAACAAAGTAAAATTTGCTGTTTATTGAATTCCCACAAACGAATCCTTAGATTTACTAATATATGTATTTTTATAAAGTGAACATACATTTCCCTGCTTGTTTTATAGGTTTATAGTCATTATTTTGTAATACCGGCCAAGAACATCTGAATATGTTAGTTTGATCAAAGAAAGACGACTTGCCGATATGTTGGCAAGAGTTATTCCATTAAAAACGGACCTCACTTACATGGCAGCCACGTAAGTCACATGACTATCCAATGATTAAAGACTCCAATAATTCCATCATATTTGTAAAACTCCACAAACCAGAAATCCATCAATCCACATTTTTCTGGCCAATTGCTGGCCAAATTGACTTGTTCATCCGTCTGTTGGTTCTTTCTCTATGTGTGTCAGCGATCGGTGGACATTCAGCAATCATCTGGTTATTTGGGTCTATAAGTAGTAGTTAATGAGCAGCATGGATTGCTGGATATAAATAATAATAGTTTTGGCTAAAGGAAGTGTTGTGGATTTTAGTGTATTGTGTTATCACACAATGTTGTGATGGTTGGTGTGGCATTCTGTGTTTTTTTTTGTCGGATGAAACTTTGAAAACATCTTTCACAAAGTCAGCTGATTTCCCTCATTTCTAGTTGCCATTTAATGCTGTTGACCTGAAAATGAACCAATACTGCTGATTTAGAATGTACCACAACTAATTGTATGTTTGCCTTGGCTTTCAGAGCTTGCCCACTGTAATGTTGTGTTTCATATAACACACACTTAGTTTACAATTAGAGCCAGTGTCACAATACAGAGTTCAGCTCAATCAACCTCGATGTATTGTAAAATGAACTCTACAAAGGGTGGAAATGTCCATTGATGTTGACATCTTGCCTCCGGTGGTTGTGTCAGGTTGCCAGGTGTTGGACCTACTCTGACGATCTTGTTCCATTCTAACTTACAGAGGCTTACATGGATTACAGTTTGATATGTACAGCAAGCCCTAAATTAATCTGATGTAATACTGCCTCACAAACATAGTAAGAGCCACGAAAACAGTGTGCGTACCATCAAAACACCCAAACTATCACATGGTGTCTGTACACACCTTGTTTATCCCCTTTTAAAAATTCTCCTATTGTCACGAAACTGCGGGAACTGGAATTCATTCATCCTGACAACGGCTTTCCAATCAATCGATGCCCAATCAATCGGTGTCCATTAATCAGTGTCCAAGGAGTCACAAGCTCCCTGTTCATATCAAGATATAGCAATGCAAGCATTCTTCAGTGGTTGCTTAGCACCATTATGTGCTCGGCTCTCAGAGTAAACTGTTCATATTATTTGAACAGGCCCCTCCAAAAACCAGTGGTGAGGTCATTTTTGCCACATTATTACTTTATTAATATCACAAATTTAAAATGCTTTATTATAAATATATTAATATTTTCACTTTAAACAAAATTGTCAGGAATTAATCCTTTTTTTTAAAAATGCATTCTATAGACAATGCATTACAAAATGCAACCGCGTCTTAACTTACTGGGATACTATCTGCTTAGGTACAGGCTGGGTGACAGTTTTGTGAGCCAGTCTGTGGAGGGATTATTGGAGCGTCCGTGTGTGGCTCTAGATCTGGCTATGAGGATGTAAAATCTCCTTGATTGTATGTGAGTCAGGATGATAGCTGAGCGATTGTAGCCGTTATAAATGATTTTCAGTAAAAACAGACATAGGCTCCTTTCTGTATGTATGATCTTTCAATCATGCTGAGTTGTTCTTGTGATTAGCAGTAGTGGATGGTAACATTTAAAGACACTGGGGGAGCTAGATGGTAGGGCGGAACCTGCCTCTGCCCTCGACTTCTTGGACTCATACAGTGCCATGTTCTCAATCCCTGATTGAGAGCTCATATGAGAGTTTATATCCTGCTCAACACTATAACCCTATGGATACATGCATTTGGAAAATAACAGCCACTTTAACTAGGCCTGACTACCAACACCTGATGGTGTTATCAACAATAGGCAGACCTGTGTTTCAGGGCATCCAGGATCTGATGGCCCATGACCTCACAATTCTTGTCAGAGCAAACTAAGCATGTTAAAAGTTCTATACCTAGATAATGGGACATGTAAAACACTCCAAAATCCAGGCTAAATTCGTTTCTCAGCAACAACTGTAGCCATCAATGAGGGGGAGTGGTGAAAACTGAGGAACTAATAATGACAGACAGAAGTTAACCAATAGATTTTTTGATGATCTTTCCAAAGGGAACAACCTCCATCAGTGAAAAGACTGATCCTTTCCACCGGTCCCCTCCTCTGGTCACCAGATAAAGGCTTCATGTAGCATAGACAAATTAATTTAATTCACAGATCTGTTCGATGC
This sequence comes from Pelobates cultripes, assembly GCA_933207985.1. Taxonomy (NCBI): domain Eukaryota; kingdom Metazoa; phylum Chordata; class Amphibia; order Anura; family Pelobatidae; genus Pelobates; species Pelobates cultripes. The sequence goes on from OW240925.1 coordinate 1,180,149, forward strand.
TTAATATACTCTGTGTAGATTTTAAGAGAACAAGCTCAGACGAGGTTGGGAATTCAGGTGTGAGGATCCCATTTAACAATGTCAATTGGAAATGCTGGATATCTTTTCCAATAAAATGTAATTTAAGTTGTTATGGAAATATATGATTATTTATCATTTATCAACATCCACTACATATTACTATTTAAACATTTTCCTATACACCTCATGTGTTTTACACACTATAAACCTATACAGGAATTCATTAAAGGATCACTATAGGGTCAGGAACACAAACATGTATTCCTGACCCTGTAGTGTTAAAATCTAGGCCCCCTGGGCCCCTCATGCCTCCCTAAATATTGCAAAATCGTATATGTATTCAAGCCTGAAGCTGCTGGCTCTGCCCTGTCTGCCTCAGACCAGCAAGCAGTCTGCTGACATCATTAGAAGTGGTGAATCAATGAATCTCTATGAGGAAAGTCCAGTGTCTTGCAGTGCAGAGGGAGGAGACACTGAATGTTTGGATGCATTTTAGGCAGCCATGACCCAGGAAGGATCTCTAACAGCCATCTGAGGAGTGGCCAGTGAAGTTATCACTAGGCTGTAACGTAAACACTGCATTTTCTCTGAAAAGACAGTGTTTACAGCAAAAAGCCTGAAGGTAATGATTCTACTCACCAGAACAAATTCAATAAGCTGTAGTTGTTCTGGTGATTACAGTGTCCCTTTAAGCATTACTTTATTGACCACATTTCTTGAACCTTTTAGAGTTTGTAGCCATTCGGTGAATGTTCGGTCAGTATTCCTTCCATAGTTCATGGCATCTTTAGACATATCCTACAGTACCCATTCCTGGTAAACGGCATTAAATAGGCAGTGATGTTCTAACTTAGCAGGGAGCTATTATTGCCTTTTGGGTGGAAATCTCTATATTTAATTGTTCATAATATAGCAGAGAAACTTCCACCGACATGATGGACAAGATCCACCTTCCATTCGCACTTTGTTTTTACTGTGTATTTTGTACAAATTGCAGAACAAAATGATTTTCTTTATATTCAGGTACAGATTGTGGATCGGTCTGTTCTGTCGCTTGCATTCGATGTTTGATATAATCTGCTTATCATGTATAAAATGTGATTGTATTTTCCCTTAAGATTGTTTTTCTTCTTTAAAAGCTGGTTCATTTTTGGGTTTATAATACAAAAATCTATTAAAATTGCATTTCTGTCATATTTAGAAAGAATTAAAATGGCAAAAATTGGTATTACACTAATTAAAGGTTTAAGTATTTTTTATTACATTTTTCTAAACCAGCTCGTGAAAGTGAATGTAATTTGATTTGGTGTTTACATGACATTTAATAAATAACAGACAAGAAATATAGAATATTCATACCGAACGTTCTGAGTAAAGACAATGCAAAGTATATGGTACTCATAACGAACCGAATGGGAGAGGTGAAAGAGCAACCACTGCCTGACAACAGTGAGGGCTCAATTTAGTATCTCCGATATATCAGTCAAGTTGGCCGCCTGAAGCCAATTCAAGTACAGATAGATATTTCAGATTTTTATGAAACTCTACAACAACTGATGTTCATGAGTCCTTTCTTCGAAATTACCATCTGGAAACGATAGTAACTGTAATAAATGTAAACAGACAGCAAAAGGTGTAGTTAATGTTAAAGGGACTCTCCAGGCAAACAAGTTTACTCACCTGGTTCCAACGCGGGGAGCCTCGTGAAGCTGCGCCCCCTATCAAAATGACCAAATAGGCGGGCGCGAGCAGGGAGCAATCAGATGCTTCCATTTGGAAGCGTCATTGCTCCCTTGTGCGCATGCGTGCGGTGTGCGCGGCCGCAAGCTGAGCTGACTGACAGCTCTGCTCGCGGTCTTTGCCGGCCCACTCTCCTCTGCTGACAGAGTGCCTTCTCTCTCCTGCACACGTCAGATGTACGAGGCCTTTTTAGGGACCTGCATGATAGGAAGTCCCTCTTGTGGCCGTCTGAAAATACAGAGTTTACAATAGAATGCCTGCAGGGAGCTATAGATCATACCTGAACAACTACATTAAGCTTTAGTTGTTCAGGTGACTATAGTGTCCCTTTAAGGACAGGGCACATCCTTACACCATAACCTTATAGCTTCAATATAAAACACTGTGTGCGGGGAGACAGGGGACCTCCTTACACTTATAGCTGTAGTTAGAATACACTGTGTGCGGGGAGACAAGAGACCTCCTTACAGCATAACCTTATAGCTGCAGTTATAATACACTGTGTGCAGGGAGACAGGGGACCTCCTTACACCATAACCTTATAGCTGCAGTTATAATACACTGTGTGCTGGGAGACAGGGGACCTCCTTACACCATAACCTTATAGCTGCAGTTATAATACACTGTGTGGAGGGAGACAGGATCTCCTTACACCATAACCTTATAGCTGCATTTACTGTACATATTAGAAACTGAAATAAATAGCATTAATCTCAATAAAATGACATGACAGGCGCAGAGTCGCCATATGGGCAGGTAGAATTCCCATCCAAACTTACTCCTAAAAAAACACTGACACTGATGCATGGGTCAATATGTCCACAGCTTTATTAATATTGATAACTGTGGCGAAAATAACCTCTCCACTGGGTTCTGGAGAAAACTGGTTGCTCGCCTGCTGCCTCAGAATTATGGCCCATATGTTAAAACCTTTGTTCCTCCCTGTTTTTCTACTATATTGTTCGGTAAATGGAATGTACCGAACAAACCACCGAACAGCCAGGCCACCTTACAGAGGGAGTGTGCAGGCAATTTACCCCCCATAAGCTGCGGTTAAATAGCCGAACACGTGGCAGCGGCCATCTTAGACAGCCGAATTCCCGCTGAAGCTGCCGACCTCCCTTCTTCTGTCCTTCGATCATATGAACGCCGTACTATTCGGTACTTTTCCTTACGAATACAGCCACCCCAGATAGCTATCCAATGGAAACCATTCGTATAACGAAACACTATGTGAAAAACTTTGGCTCCATGGCAATTGAACTGTATGTGTGTGCTCTGAGCGCCATTCGGTAATAATGTGCACTCAGACCTAAGCCATCTGGGGATATGTTGCATATGGTGTTTACTTTCAGTAGTTTATAAGTTATGGATTTTTATGTGTTTTTACTATGTATGTAAAATGGATGTTATGCTCTATCCTTGGAGGTAATTGAGTTACTTCCAGCACTTATCCCAATTATCTCCAGGATAGAGAGGATGGTTTACAATGTGCCTGTGGAAGTGTTTAACCATGTGTATGTTTGTAATTGGTTGCTGTGTAAGTTTGTCACAGTTTTCCACCAGGTTCCCTCTGGGAGTGTCCACCTGGTGGAAGACCTGCATAAAAGGCAGTCAGGTAGCCCAGATTAAACAGATTCCTGCTTGACCCTCGTCTCGATGATTATTCGTATGGTTTTCCTGTTCGGCTGTTTGGAGTGTGGATTATTTGTATGCTTTCTTCGTTCGGCTGATTGGAGTGTGGATTATTCGTATGTTTGCTTGTTCGGCTGATTGGAGTGTTCAGTAGCTGCTTTTACATTCAGGAAGGGAATATCCTAGATGGCTCTAAACCCTTTTATACCCGGGGTGCCGTTACAATAACAATAAATTAAAGTCATTGCCCAGCCCCCAGCCTGCCATATAACATTGTATGTCCCCAAAATAAAAGGCAATGACTCATTATTTCTGTAAATATAAATAACATCAACAACCATAATAACAAATATCAACATAAAATAATTGCCAAACTTTGTTAAATAACCATGGTAGGGTCATACCCAGATATCCCTACCACACACCAGGTTCTGAGCCACCACCAGGGATGGACTGACAGCTTTCTGGGCCCCTGGACAAAATTAGATCCAAGGCCCTTCGAAGACAAAATATTAAAGGAGCACTATAGTGCCAGGAAAACAAACTCGTTTTCCTGGCACTATAGGGTCATTTGGTCCCCCGCACCCTCAGGGCTCCCCTCAGTGCTGGGGAACTCTCCTCCCTCTGCCGACGTCAGATTCGAATGCGCATGCGCGGCAATACTCAATGCTTTCCTATGGACGTCTAGCGTCTTCTCACTCTGATTTTCACAGTGAGAATTGCGGAAGCGCCTCTAGCGACTGTCAGTGAGACAGCCACTAGCTGCTGGATTAACCCTCAGTGAAACATGTTTTCAGCTGCAGGGTTAAAACTAGAAGGACCTGGCACCCAGACCACTTCATTGAGCTGAAGTGGTCTGGGTGCCTATAGTGGTCCTTTAAGGACTAAGTAAATGTTAAAAATAATTTTAAAGTAAGTAGTCAAGCCGTTTCAGAACAGTTTAACAGCTTACCTGGGGTCTGCTGGGATATCAGGCTGTAGTAGGGCATAGGAGCAGTGGTGTGTGTGAGTGGTGCAATGTGTGAGGGATGCAGTGTGTGAAAGGTTCAGTGTGTGTGTGTGGGGGGTGTAGTGAGTGTAGGGAAAATGTGTGTATGGGGGGCTGTGTGTGTGTGTGTTGGCAGTGTATGTGTGTGTGTGGCAAACCTGGCCACTTAAGTCTTTGCTATCTATAAGGGTTGCCTACAGGTTATTTTATGAGTAAGGGTTGTCTCCAAGTGATATGTGTGTAACCGTATGTTATATCCTGGCACGAAAACCATATTTCATATTCATATTTCAACACTGTTCGTGAAACGAATAAAGTACCGAATGGGAGACCACACAAATAGGGTCGTGTGTCTCCCATTAATTCTGGCAACAATGTATCCACCACTTGTTAATAGGTTTCCAGGTGGTCGCCGTTCATGTACCGAACACATGGCGGTGGCCATCTTTGATCAATCCAGCCAAGCGGTGTTTGGTCGTCGAGTGCCTGGAACAAAAATCAGCTACTCGACAGCACAAACACCGCTGGACTTCCATACCATTTGGGACAATGATTCTTTCGGTATTTTCATATAACCAGTCCATTCGTGCATTTCCATGTGTGTTCATATTAACCCCTTAAGGACACATGACAAGTGTGACTTGTCATGATTCCCTTTTATTCAAGAAGTTTGATCCTTAAGGGGTTGTGACGAGACCAATCTCGCCACTGTGCATTTTAACCCGCCTGCTGCCTTTAGACTATTGCCCCATGTTGAAACGCTTGATTTTCCCCTGCAAACACACGAAAGCCGGGTCATTCGGTGCTTGCCCTGTTTGAGCGGTGATACCCCAGATAGCTATGCCATGGAGCCCGTTCGTATAATGAAAGACTATGGGAAAGACTTTGGCTCCATGGCAATTGAACTGTATGTGTGTCATCTGAGCGCCATTCAGTAATAATGTGCGCTCAGATCTGAGCTATCTGGGGATATGAATGTACCTGTTTTATGCAATGGCTGCACAATTATATATTTTTATGTATTTTATTGTCTTTTGCTGCCATGTGTTCAATGGAGTTTTGCCTCTGTCCTTGGAGATAATTGAATTACTTCCCAATTATCTCCAGGATAGAAGACTCTGTGGAACTGGTTTTGGGCAGAAAAGCCATGCTTCATTTGGTCACTGGACCAATTTGTATGATTTTGACGTATGTTTGTATTTGGAGTATGCTGATTCTGCAAATGTAAGTTTTATGTGAATGTGATGCATACTTTTAAAATTATGAATAATGTGGAAAAACTGTATTTCTCTGCCAGTGATAATTACATTACCCATTGTGTAAGGTAATTGTATCACAGTCAGAGGGGAGGATTTTGTGTGGGAGTGTCTGAGTGTATTGGTTGTTTTCCAAAACCCTGTGGGTGGTACTAATGTCTACGAATGTGTATATAAGAACAATAAACCCACAGTTCTGGCTGTTCCTGCTTGACCCTCAAAACGGAGCCTTGTCTCGTTCTTGGGGGGACTTATTGTATGCTCTTCCAGTTTGACTGCTAGGAGTGTAAACCTATTCGTATGGTTTTTCCTATTCGTCTGTTTACAGCATTCGTATGTTTGAGAGCCGTTACAGGGGTTAAACTGTATTTTGTATGGCGTTCGGTTAAATGCGTTGTGGGCGGTATTTAATTTCTGTATGCTGTACCTGTCTACCCGTGGAGATATCATGGATTATACTGCCTCTCCGCTACAATTGGTGGCAAGCGACGGGATTTAAAACACACAGCAAAACAGCGTTTGGCAGTAACCAGATGAACAAAGAAAAGAAGCAGCAGTTCAATAGAACAACCATTCGGATAAAACCAGAATTCGGTAATATGTCAAAATATACGAACGACTGGTGAATGGAGACGAACTATGCAGCATTGAAACGGTCTACACTGAAAGAGCTATTGGAAGCAAGGGGGAAAAGCGCCAGTAACAAAAGTGACTCTCGTAGCAGAACTCATGGAGGGGGACAGAGCAACCACTGCAGCGGCTCCACAGAGACCAACGAATTTACCAAAGAACTCAGGAGCAGGTTAGCTTTTTATTCAAATACCCACCCCAAAGAGACAAAGAACAGACTGATGGCAGATGTACAAGAGTACCTGGTGGTCAAGCACCAAGCCATGCAGCAAGCCGGGGAAGGAGCTCCAGCGCCTGTCAGCACTACCCAGGGAAAAGTTCCCTAACAAGCCTTTAAGGCGACATTGATTACTATTTGCAGGATTCCAAGAGGCTGTGCCAGCTACTCAACATCAGCCCAGCAGATCAGGTATCCCTGCTGGCTGGTAGACTAACAGGCCAAGCAGCGGAAGCGTATCAGGCCATTCCAGACGAGGACACCAGGGACTATTCCAAAGTCAAACAAGCCATCCTAGCTCGGTATGCTATTACTTCGGAGGCATACCGACTAAAATTCTGGGATATTAAAAAGCAAGCCAAAGATTCCCATACAGAGTGGGCACATTGTCTGAAGCGAGCTGCCAAGGGATGGATAGCAGCAACACAAGTCACCACCCAAATTAATCGTGATGGAGCAGTTCTTCGACGGGTTACCCACAAATCTACAGAATTGGGTACAAGATCGGAAGCCCCGTACCCTGCAGGAGGCAGACAAGCTGACTGATGAGTTCCAAGACACAAGAGGGGAACAGCGCACCCCACACCGGGCCGCTTATGGACCTTCAGCACCACTACCAGCAGTTGCCACGTCGGTGCAGCCACAGCCAGGGGTAAGCAATAACTCCTTCCCCTCCAAATACAACACCCGACTGCAGATCCACTGCTACACATGCAACCAGTAAGTGTATATACAGCGAGACTGCCCACGAAACCGACCCCGGCAGAACTGGACTAACCCAAATCCCAATGGCCGAGCAGCGGTCCACTGCGTCCAGGCAGAGCCATATATCGCACCCGCCCTAGCAACTCCAGTATAACAACCCCTGGGGGCTCTATACGAGGTAAACCCCATCCAAGCCGCTACTGATAACTGGCAGGGACACCGTCAAGGGGTACACATGGAGGGGAAAAATATACAAGGGATTCCGGGGCCACCTTGACTCTAGTCCGAAACCATCTGGTGCCAAAGAACAATTTAACTGGGGACTGTGTGGCTGTGCGAGTAGCAGGGGGAGCAATTTACAAAGTTCCCACTGCCAAAGTGCATTTGGATTGGAGAGCGGGGCACGGGAATGTGGAGGTGGAGATTATACAGGATTTAACTGCTGATGTCATCTTGGGCAACGACCTGGGTTAGCTGACTTCAGCTTTCATCCCTCAACCCACTGTTCAGGAGGCATATCCTGTGGTTACTCATCAGCAGGCCCGCACCACGGCTCTATCTAACCACTCTGAGGCTCATGTAAGCAATGTACCCCCTGAACCAGCTGTTATTCCCTGGGCTGCACCTCTAGAATTTGGTACCGAAGTGGCCTTAGATCCCTCCCTGCAAGACCGTATAGACAAGGATCAGGCAGGCCTAGAGGGGGAAAGGTATTCCTGGGACAAGGGGCTACTGTACCGCCATGCAGAGAAGGTAGTAGCTGGGTCTATTCCCTTACCCATTAAGCAGTTAATTGTTCCCCGTAAATATACACTAGAACATTTGCGCATTGCCCATTATATTCCCCTATCCGGGCACCTAGGAATCAGCCGCACTAAGCATAGGTTGATGCAGAACTTCTTCTGGCCAGGTATCTCGAAGGATATTCGACAATATTGTCAAACCTGTGATACGTGCCAGAGGGTATGGAAGAGGGGAGACCATTACACAGCGAGGCTCCGTTCCCTACCCATAATTGAAGAACGCTTTAGTAGGGTGGCGGTAGATATAATAGGACCCATAGCAAAGCCCAGTCCTTCCGGCTAGAAGTACATCTTGACCGTAGTGGATTACGCCACCAGGTATCCAGAAGCGGTGGCCTTGACTAATGTGCATGCAGAGACGGTAGCGGATGCCCTTATGTGAATATTCTCCCGCATGGGATTTTCCCGGGAGATTATTTCAGATAGGGGCACCCAGTTCACTGGGTGAGTTCACCCACAAGCTCTGGAACGTATGTGGGGTACAACCACCCCCAGTCCAATGGTCTCTGTGAATGATTTGACCGGACACTGAAACAGATGATCCATACGTTCATAGACACTCGGAAAGGACTGGGAAAGATTTTTACCTCACTTACTTTTCACATATGGGGAAGTACACCAAGAGTCCACTGGGTTCTCTCCCTTCAAATTATTATTGGGGAGGAGAGTGAGAGGTCCCTTAGATTTAATCAGAGAACACTGTGAGGGAGAAGTGACAGCTAATAGTACCCCTATTGTCCCATATGTGCTGGAGTTTAGGGAACGCTTGGAGGCGGTAACCCAGACAGTACGCGACAACCTCCAGGCGGCCCAACAACGACAGCGCAGATGGTATGGTAGGGGGGCCAGGGAACGCAGCCTTCAGGTCAGGCAGAAGGTATTAATCCTCCGGCCCATCCACAAGGACAAGCTGCAGGCTTCCTGGCAGAGCCCATACAAGGTGGTAGAACAGATATGTGAGACGCATGCTCCATGCGAATATGCTAAAGCCCTACTACGCACTGAAGAGGTGACTACTATTTGCACCCCAGCCACTGAGGACTTTGATAACGTTCTCCCAGATCTCTTAGAGAAAGAGGGCCAGAACGGGGGCCTGGGAGAGGTACAGTTAGGTAAGCGCTTAAGTTCCCAGGAGCGGGCAAAAGTCCAAAAAAAAAGTCCAAAGGCTAACCTCCCCAGGTATACCCCATTGGCCACTCACAAGGTAGAAACCCCAGGACAGATTCCCCTTCGCCAACTTCCTTACCGCATACCCAAATCCGTAAAGGAGAACATGCGGAAGGAGACTGAGGAAATGTTGCAGTTAGGGTTGATAGAACACTCTGACAGCCCATGGGCCTCCCCAGTAGTTCTAGTGCTGAAATGGGATGGCACGAACTGTTTCTGTGTAGACTACCGGAGGCTCAATAACAAAACTATATCAGATGCCTACCCGATGCCTCGGGATGAAAAGCGCTCCGGCTACATTTCAGAGGATGTTGGATCAGCTATTGGACAGGTTTCAGGAGTACGCTTGCGCCCATCAGGACGACATAGCGATCTTCAGTCACTCCTGGCCCAAACACTTGACCCACATAGGAGCCGTACTAGACCATATCAGGGAGGCAGGGTCCCAGTAATAGGGAAGGCAGGAGTTCAGTATCTAGGGCACAGAGTAGGAAGAGGCTAACAGAAGCCAGAGCCCACCAAAATAGAGGCGGTATCCAAATGGCCAACCCCCTGCACAAAAACCCAAGTCCTTGCTTTCTTTGGTACCGCAGGATACTATCGCAAGTTCGTGCCCAACTACAGTGCCCTGGCCAAACCCCTCACCGACCTAACTCGCAAGAATCTCCCTAAGATAGTAGTATGGGCCCCAGAGTGTGAGCAGGCATTCCACCAGCTCAAGACTGCACTAGTTAATTCACCTGTACATTCTGCTCCTGATCCAACTAAACACTTTCTCTTCCATACAGATATTTCTATGTTTGGATTGGGAGCAGTGCTGAGCCAAGTCAGAGCGGATGGCGGCGAGCACGAGTAGCTTACTTAAGCAGAAAACTTTTACCCAGAGAAGTAAGCTACGCCACCATCGAAAAGGAATGCCTGGCCATGGTGTGGGCCCTCAAGAAACTGCAGCCCTATTTGTATGGGCAACCCTTCTCTTTACTCACAGATCACAACCCGTTAGTGTGGATAAACAGAGTGCCAGGAGACAATGCCAGGCTGCTGCGCTGGAGCTTGGCGCTGCAGCCTTTTGACTTTACAATACACTATCGCCCTGGGAAGCTAAATGGCAATGCCGACGGGTTATCCAGACAGACTGAACTTGAGAAATGATCTGTGAGTACTCCTCCGGACATCCCCAAGCTGATCCGTTGGGATCAGACTGTGTATGCCGGCTTGGTTCTGGGGGAGCATTGTGGCAAACCTGGCCACTTAAGACTATGTTACATATAAGGGTTGCCTACAGGTTATTTTATGTGTAAGGGTTGTCTCCAAGCGATATGTGTGTAACCGTATGTTATATCCTGGTTTGTATGTACTAGATAGCATTCGTATGCTGGCGGCACGAAAACCACCAGCATTCATATAGCAGTTTCACGAACAGTGTATTTCAACACTATTCGTGAAACGAACAAAGTACTTTACAGTCACTTAACTAGCATAAAGGAGTGAAACTGCTGTTTAGTAGATCATCCCCCTTTTAGAGACACAGGCACAGTTACTGTAGACCGCCAAACTCCCGAACGGAATAGAAGGGAATGCTCCAAACTCCCGAACGGAGAATCATGCGAACTCCTTCTCTCCTGGAACAGGCAAAAGAATACTCCAAAGTAGCAATCCCCCCAAACACGAGACCAAGCTCCGTCTTGAGGGTAAAACAGGAATCTCATTTATTGAGGGCTACATGCCCGGTATTTATGCAGGTCTCCCACCTGGTGGACACTCCCCTAGGGGACCAGATGGAAGACTGGGACAAGTATGGTACATTAGCCAACCCTCATCTTGGTACAAGCAAACCACACCTCTCTATCCTGGAGATAATTGGGAAGAAATCCAATTATCTCCATGGATAGAGGCAAAACGCCATTTCAAATGATACAGTAAAAATACATAAAATTCCATAACTGTAAAACTACCGAATGTACAAATAATGCATCCCAGACAGCCTAGATCTGAGCGCACATTATTACCGAATGGCACTCAGATCCAATACACACAGTTCAATCACCATGGAGACAAAGTCTTTCACACTGTTCTTTCGGTATACAAAGGGCACCATGGGATGGCTATCTGGGTTAAGTCCATTCGTGAAATAAAAGTCCCGAACGGACCGGTGTTCGTATGCCGGATGACAAAGAATGGAGGTCGGCGGGTTTCAGTGGTGTTCGGGAGAAAAAGTGTCCGTTTTGGGTTCCATAAGTTTGTCGACGAACACCGCTGTGTATTCATGCATCTAAGATGGCCGCTGCCTCGTGGTCGGCATACGAACGACGACCACCCAGCATACGGTTTCAATTAAGAGGTGTCTGTGGGAAACCACAATGTTCGAATTGGGGCCAATAGGTTAACCAGCAGCACACTCCTCTTCTGGGTGGCTGGCCGGCAGTTTGTTCGGTAGATTATCAAATAAACGAACGGGGAAGTACGGACAGGCAATTACACGAATCCACATGAATCAACCGGGATAGCACTATAGTTCCAAGACAGAGGGAGCTGTCACAGGTGGGCAGTGTATGTGGGGGGGGGGCATGGGGGGGGGGCAGTGTATATATGGGTGGGCAGTGAATGGGGCAGTGTTTATATGGTGGGCAGTGTATGTGGGGGGGGCAGTGTGTATAAGGGTGGGCAGTGTATGTTGGGGGGCAGTGTGTATATGGGTGGGTATTGTATGTGGGGGGGGGGAGAGTGTGTGAGTGAGAGCAGTGGGGCAGACAGGCTCCTTCTCACCCTCCATGCATGCTGTATGTGTGCTCCTTGTGAGAAGGAAGCAGGGGCAGCTGTCACTTCCTGCCACGCCTCCCATCCTCATGTGGAGCCCTAAGCACTGAGCAGGGAGAGAGGAGACCTGGCAGTGAGAGCAGGTATGCTGCCAGCTCTCACACTGAGTGGGCCCCTGCAACCTTTCACTGGATTTGTTTTTGCATAACTTTCTTCTGCTGTGGAGATCTCTGATCTCTATTCACCCCTGTAGTGACATCCGACGCCTGAATACCGCCCCGACCTTGCTTGTTCGCACTGACCAGTTCCCCAATACCAAAAGCCCCAAAAAAGGCCAAAACAAATGCCGCACCAAACAGGCCAGCCCCAAAGCCCGAGAAGCAAACCTCGGGCAGCACACGTACCAGGCACGTCTCCAGCTCTAGCCCAGCCCATGGGGCCTTCCATAACTCCCAAACCTTACACTATGCCGTCCACATGCCAGGAGCCAAAGAAGCCTTCACAAGTCCCCCAAACAGTCTGTTTCGAGCTGCCACATCTCATCCAGGAAATCTTCCCCCTTTTCCAGTGCCATTCAGAACTGGGAACACTGAAAGCAAGACAAAGCATCAACTACGATGTTCAAGTAACGCTGAAGACCACATTGCGAGACATACATATAAGGACAAAAGCCGCACCACCGGCGCCGACAACCGGTTGACTGCATGTACGACGGACATGTTGTGCGTGTGAAAAACAACCTTCCTATCTTTCAGCAAGTGACTCCAAAGCGACATCGCCACTAGAAACGGAAACAGCTCGAAAAAAGCCAGGTTGCGCATCAAGGCACTCGCCACCCATGCCCTCGGCCAAGGTGCTGCACATCAGCATCCCCTGAAGTACGCCCCGAAGCCCATGCTAACTAAAGCGTCCGTGAACAACTCCAGATGCGCTGCCGTAATCCCCGCCTGCCGGAAAATTACCGTCTGGTTAAACCCCCATAGGAACACATCCCAGACCTTCAAGGTAACCCTAACAAAGAGATGAGGCGATCGGATCACGACTGTGGCCCTGGCCAGACTTCTACTGACACCACCCTGCAAGCAAAATTCAACTTGCCCATTAGCGATTGGAGCTGCCGCAGCGTTACCTTACGCACCTGCCGCACTTCTTTCACCACCGCCCCCACCCCCACCAGCTTATCCTGGGGAAGACAACATTCCCCTTTTCGAGAGTCTATCTTGATACCCAGGAAACTCAGGCAGGTGGTTGGGCCTTCCATCTTAGGGGGATCCCGAACCTGTCAGCCACACACTTAATGGTCCGCAGCAGGTGGAAACAGAGCTGAGAGTCAGCGGGCCCCACACACAAAAAGTCGTCTAAGTAGAGGACCACCGACTGACACCCCACCTCTGTCTTCACCACCCACTCTAAGAACGTGCTAAACTTCTCAATGTATGCACACGAAAGCGAGCAACCCAACGGGAGGCACAACCCAAAAGGTGATGACAGTCCGGGTGTACCGGTGTAACGGAGCTTCCTGTACCCCAGTTGGGTACCTCCGTTGACAGATGCTCCTAATGCTTCACGAGGGCTCCAAGCACTCCACTTGACACCATAAGCACTGCAGACCCCACAAACCACCGCAGCTTGGTTGGGGTCTCGCCGTCTCCTACCCACCCTGGACCTACAACAAGACTCTAGGTTCCAGTGAGTGAACCTCTTTTTCCACAGAGAGTAAAGCAGGAACAGGAGGAACAGGAGCTCTTACAAGAGCTTAGTGATTATTCAAGGGAGTATGAAGAGCATAGCAATCCCTTGTAGCAGATTCCCCCAACAAGAGACAGAACTCAGTATTGAGAGTGAAGTAGAACAGAAGGTTTATTGCCACAGCCTAGAATATATACAGTTTGTCAGGCCAGAGGCACACTCCCTGGACCTGATGAAAAACAGGGACAAAAGGAACATAAACCAATGAGAACAATAATTAGTACTGTAACACTACCACATACAGTCAGCAAGCCCTCCCCTCTGTCTGTGATATAATTAAGGTAGCTAATGTACTAACTTAATTATCCACAGGCAGAAAACACACATGTTTACCCAAAGTACAGTAACACGCCAAAACTCCAATATATCCCCACAAATTATACATCCCTGGATAGCCCTGATCTGGGTGAACAACATATCCAAAAATCACCTAGATCAAAGCAGGGGTTCAGGAAATTCCTGGAAGTCTCTTTTGACCGACCGCACACATGATTTAATGCCCAAAACAGTTCCAGGGAATAAGGCTGTGCGGCCGGTCTATTATCAGTGTCTAAGTTCCGTTCGAATAGTCAAACGGGAACCGTTTGTGCAAATAGCCAATGTTAAAGTGGCGTTCGAATTGTCGAACACCGTTCGACTACCGTCGAAGTTCCAGGGAAGGTAAAGTTCAGCGGTGTTCGTGCCATCACATGTCCGATTTGAGTTCCATGAACTCGGCAGCAAAACACCGCTGGCCACGTTCAGCTAAACAAGATGACCGCTGCCACGTGTTAAACTATACGAACGGCGGTTAAGCTCCCAGCCTGGGACGTAAATTGGCCGCACACTCCACTTGTGTGTGGTCCGGCTGTTCGGTAGTTCGAAGTTCCACTTCGACAACTTCCAAAGTTTAAAAGGGCATTGCGCTAAGTCCCAATATGCACAAATAGTGTTTTTAAAAGGTAATACACCCCAGGGGCCATAGTCACAGGGCAAGAGGCTGGCAAGCAGGCCTCTCCAAAACCCAGTGGCGAGGTCACTTTCGCCACAACCATCAGGAGCCGAAATGCTTCCTCCACATCCACCTTTGCCATGAGGGCCCCGGGCCCCGCCTCCCGAACCAGCTCAACCACTTGGTCGAATGATGCGTAGGAAACAGAGCACAGGTCCCCATTGATATCATCATTCACAGACTCCCCTTTCGGATAGGAGAGGTGGTGAATCAAACAAAACTTCCCTGCTTCCTTCTTAGGGACAACCCCAAGCGGGGAAACCCACAAATTGGGCAAGGGGAGGGATGCAAACGGGCCCGCCATCCTGCCCAGCTGTACTTTCTTACCCAGTTTCTCCCGCACCACCTCTGGGAAGTCAAAAACCGACTTCAAGTTATGCACACTACTCGACCCCCCCTTTCTTAAAAAGGGATATAAAACCCCTCCCCGAAGCATTTGCGCAACAACGCTGCATCCGCCTTGTTAATGGATTGGCTTAGACACGGTAGCATCACGTCGAGCCTCACCTGCGTTGCTCCCCGTGGCAACGGGAACAGCCCCGCCGAAACCCGTGTCGGAGGACGCCCAAGACTTCAGTTAAAGCATCTATTGAGGCCATGGGCTCCTCCGCAGCCTGAGCACTCATGCTTAAACCTGCACCCAGTGCACCACTTGCACTGTCCCTCATTAAAGAGCCAGCAATTTCCTCACCTGAATGCGGCCGACGAAGAGGACTGAGTTCCAGCGCCGGCCGCCGACTGAAAGGGTGTCAACTTCTGCGTCATCATAAGCTTCATCCATAACGGCAGGTCCATCTGGTCCCATTGCATCCTAGGGTTTGCCGCGAGTTGCTGCCGGAATTGCTCATCATATTTCCACCACGCCAGGCTGCCGTACGTACGGTAGGCCTACCAAACCCCATCCAGTTAGCAGAATAATGACAATAACACTGGCTAAGATGCAGAAAGCAAGCAGCCAGTTCCCAAAGGACTTAGGTATTTTTCGATACCGTGGGACCAGGATTGACCACCTGTGAATATACTTCGCCAACTGGGGAATACAACCGATGCTTTGATCACCTCGAAGGAGATCGGCTCCGTGACCTGCAATGAGAAAAGACACCCCTGCCATAACCTTGGAATCGCCTGCCGGGCCGCAAAGCACCCAGCCCTCTCTCCTGGCCACCACGGCCTCTGCGGACTCCTGAGGCCCTGCTGACTCCACCCCTGGGACTACGACTCTGGGCCGTATAACTATGGAAACTCCTGCAGGACTCTGACCCTGAACTTACCAAACAGCCCCCGGAAGATTCAGACATGTCTGACCGGTGTCCAGACCTCCGACTGGACCTGTCTCGACCGCAACCAAAAGCCCCCGAGGGCAGTGCCTCCACGCCCTGCGCTGTGCGCCTGTTCCTGTGCGGTGCGGCTGACTGCGCCTCTTCACTACTGGAGCTGCCTGGAGGGGGTCGAGACGATGCTGCGGGGTGACCCTGTTCCTGCGCCGCCCTGTTACTAGCACCAACCCCCCCCCCGTACGCTGCCCTAGTCGAGTGCCACCAGGCTGCGACGCTGTCACGTGACGTCCATGCCGTGCCGAACCAGCCATAATCCTAAAGTCCCCTGCGCGACTACCAAAGGGTCCCAGCCAAGTCCCAGTGACACCCCTAGTGGAGGACCAGCTCCCCCACATCCCCCATGGTCAATTGCTTGCTTGTGGGCTGCACCTCCAGCGCACCTCTCCTGGTCCTCCAGGCAACAGCTGGCTCACCATGGTGTCTCCCACCGCCAGGGCCTGCCCTCCCGGCGTACGGGTCCGTGAGCAGCAGTCCTGGGCTCCCCTTGCCGGTTGCAGCAGAGCCCGTGCCTCGCCCGGCTTCATGCTCCTATTCCTCTAAGCTGCGCTTGTTCCATAGGGTTACAGTACTTGCCCTATATAGATAAACTGGGTAAGTGGAAGAATACAATACAAAGTAACAAACGGTTTCACGGAGGATTGATTAAATGCCATAGCAGTACAGTTTAGTGTAATAAATAGTACATGACTCACACCGCTGTTATTTAACAGAGTTCTGAAAACGTTGCAAGCCGTGAGTTGGAATTTATGGCAGAGCTGACTGCAAAAGTAAAACACTTGCGTTAAGGTCATGCCACAAAGATGGATGATTCAATGAGAAGAGAAAAACCTCTGATGACAGTGTGATGGAAAGACGTAACAAGGTTGAGAATTCTTGTCTACATCTGGTTAAGATTACCTTTGAAGAAATTGAAGGATGCTCTCCATCTGCAGTCTATGTTTCCTACTGGTAGACATGATGGAGATGTTATGGGCCGCCATCTCGAGGGAGTATTTGTATCCAGTAATTAGAGGACCAGGTGTATTGCGCCCAGAAAAACATGGTGCTTTAAAAGGTTCTCATTTTCCAGGATTAATACCATTAACAGCTAAACACAGCAAGCAGAGCTTCCATAAACACTAAGATGAAATAACACATTGTCCATGGCTTTCACAACTATAAAATAAAAAATTCACTGACACTTTATGGGACGTTGTGGAGCTGTTAATGTTGATTTCTGACATCCTTCAAATACCTGAGTGCTTATTGTGCAATGTTCCAGTACACAAGTCACAACATCATCAACTACATTCAATTGAACCATATATTCCATATATTGTTAGCTGTTTCTTTCCATCCATACAGTCAGGCTCCCATCAGACAAGGCCTTACACCGATTAAGGACCTGCCCATGATCCTTCCCAAAGGACCCACCACTGAGTCCGCCAAGAGGGCCCTCCCCCGTGTCCTACATAAGGATGAGCAAAGTGGATACAATGTGTGTATAGTAGATGTAGTGTGTATATTGGATTGTGTGTATTGTGGATGCAGTGTGAATAGTGGATACAATGTGTGAATAGTGGATGCAGTGTGTATAGTGGGTGTAGTGTGTATAGTGGGTGTAGTGTGTATAGTGGATGCAGTGTGAATAGTGGATATAATTTGTGCAGTGGCGAACATAGCGGGGTCACAGGGCCCAGGCCTCCAGGGGGCCCGGCCGCCCCTGCCACCCGGTATGTAGCCACTGGGCCAGCCTCTTCCCCTGGGGGGCCCAGGAGCCGACCACCCCAGGGCCCCCCGAGGCTGGCCCTGCTGACCCCAGCGGGCAGGTGGCCGGCCGGTCGGGCAGGCGGCCGCGCGAGGGAGCACTCAGTGCTTCCTCTTCAGCTCCCTCGCGCACCGCACTGATACCGGAGCCGGAAGATGACGTCATCTTCCGGCGCCGGCATCCCTACGCGGGGCGCGAGGGAGCTGAAGAGGAAGCACTGAGTGCTCCCTCGCGCGCCCGCCTGCCCGACCGGCCACCTGCCCAGGAGCCCAGCAGCACCACTGGACCCCAGGGAATAATCCCCACAGCTCTCCAAAAGGTAAGGAGGCTGGGGGGATTACATTTAAAAAAAATCATGTGTTAGTGAGTGAGTGTTAGTGTGTGTGTCTGCTAGTGAGTGTTAGAGTGAGTGTTAGTGTGTGTGTCTGCTAGTGAGTGTTAGAGTGAGTGTTAGAGTGGGTGTTAGAGTGAGTGTTAGAGTGTGTGTCTGCTAGTGAGTGTTAGTGTGAGTGTTAGTGTGAGTGTTAGAGTGAGTGTGAGTGTTAGAGTGTGTGTCTGCTAGTGAGTGTCAGTGAGTGTGTTACTGTGTGTGTCTTACTGAGTGTGTGTGTGTTAGTGAGTCTGTTTGATGTCTGTTAGTGAGTGTGTGTTTGTCAATGAGAGTGTATGTTTTGTGAGTGTGTATATATGTCTGTCGCTGACTGTGTCTCTGTCAGTAAATGTGTGTGTCTGTTAGCTAGTGTGTATGCGTCTGTAAGTGTGTGTGTGTGTGTCTTCAGCACTTACCTTTCTCCAGCGCCGGACTCCCTTGGCGCTGAGGATCCCTCAGCCTCTCAGCTCCAAATGTGACCGCGCACGCATTCAAACAGCCCATAGGAAAGCATTACTCAATGCTTTCCTATGGACGTTCAGTGTGCTCCTCTAGCGGCTGTCAGTGAGACAGCCACTAGAGGCTGGATTAACCCTCACGGAAACATAGCAGTTTCTCTGAAACTGCTATGTTTTCAGCTGCAGGGTTAAAACTAGAAGGACCTGACACCCATACAACTTCATTGAGCTGATGTGATCTGGGTGTCTGTAGTGGTCCTTTAAACATACTCGTTTTCCTGGCACTATAGTGCCCTGAGGGTGCCCCCACCCTCAGGGACCCCCTCCCGCCCGGCTCTGGAAAAGGGGTAAAACTTACCTCTCCTCCTCCGATCCTCCTCTTCTCCTCCCCGTCGGCTGTATGCGCACGCGCGGCAAGAGCTGCGCGCGCATTCAGCCGGTCACATAGGAAAGCATTCATAATGCTTTCCTATGGACGCTGGCGTGCTCTCACTGTGAAAATCACAGTGAGAAGCACGCAAGCGCCTCTAGCGACTGTCAATGAGACAGCCGCTAGAGGAAATAGGGGAAGGCTTAACCCATTCATAAACATAGTAGTTTCTCTGAAACTGCTATGTTTATGAAAAAATGGGTTAACCCTAGCTGGACCTGGCACCCAGACCACTTCATTAAGCTGAAGTGGTCTGGGTGCCTAGAGTGGTCCTATAAGTGTGTGTGCATCTGCATGCACTGGCGTACATACCGCGGTCGCAGGGGTTGCAGCCCTGTAACCCCTGCGACCAGGTGCCCACCGCCATGTGTTGCGGCCCGGCCCGCGCGGGGGGGGGGGGCCCACGGATCAATTTTCTCACCGGGGCCCCATGGATCATGTGTACACCACTGAATTTGTGTGTAGTGAACAAAGTGTGTATAGTGGATGCAGTGTGACTAGTGGATGCAGTGTGTATAGTGAATGTAGTGTGAATAGTGGATGCAGTTTGTATGTGAATATATTGTGTATAGTGGATGCAGTGTTTATAGTGGATCCAGGGTGTACAGTGGATGTAGTGGGTATAGTGGATACAATGTGTGTATAGTGGATACAATGTGTGTATAGTGGATGCAGTGTGAATAGTGGATACAATGTGTGTATAGTGAATGAAGTGTGTATAGTGGATGACGTGTATATAGTGAGTGTAGTGTGTATAGTGGATGCAGTGTGTATATTGAATGCTTTGTGTATAGTGGGTGTAGTGTGTATAGTGGATGCAGTTTGTATGTGAATGTATTGTGTATAGTGGATGCAGTTTCTATGTGAATGTATTGTGTATAGTGGATTGTGACGGACCGCTGGCACTCCGACTGAGTACCTCCGCCAATCGATGCTCTTAGTGCTTGCCGAGGACTCCGAACACTCCAACTGACACCATCAGCACTGCTGACCCCACTTCCAACGATGCAGCTGCGCCGGGGTCTCGCCGTCTCTCACCCACCCTGGATCCATGAGCAGGATCCAGCTTCCAGTGGGTGAACCTCTCCTAAATCCTAGGCATGTGCATGGGGAATATTTTCGGTTCGGCATTATGAAATTTGGGATTTTCGCAATTCGGGACTTCGGCAATTCGGCACTTCAAGACTTCGGAACTTTGGCACTTCAGCACTTCGGAACTTCGGAAATTCGGCAACTACGGCACTTCAGAATTTTGGGACTTTGGCACTTCTTCTCCCCCCTCTCCAATTTCCTTCTTCTCCCCCCCTCTCCAATTTCCTTCTTCTCCCCCTCTCTCCACTTCCTTCTTTCTCCAACTTCCTTCTTCTCCCTCCAACTTCCTTCTTTCCCCTCCAACTTCCTTCTTTCTCCTCCAATTTCCTTCTTCCCTCACCTCCTTCTCCTCCCTCTCCAATATCCTTCTTCCCTCTCCCTCCTGAATTTCCTTCTTCTCCCTCCCTCCAGAATTTCCCCTTCTTCCACTCATTTCCTTATCCCTCCAATTTCCTTCTCTTCTCCCTCTAATTTCTTCCACCTATTTCCTAGTCCCCTCCAATTTCCTTCTTTCTCCCTCCACTTCCTTCTTTCCCCCACCCTCCAATTTCCTTCTTTCTCCCCCTTCTAAATTTCCTTCTTTCTCCTCCCTCGTATTTCTCTCTCCAATTTGCTTCTTCTCCTCCAATTACCTTTCTCCTCTTTCTTTCCCTCTGCAATTTCTGTTCCTCCCTCCCACTTCTTCTTTTCTCCCCTCCAACTTCCTTCTTCTCCCTCCTCCAATTTCCCTTTCTCCTCCAACTTCCTCTTCTCCAATTTCCTCTTTTCTCCCCTCCCTCATTTTTCTCCTCCAATTTCTCTTTCCCTCCAATTACCTTTCTCTTCTTTTCCCCACTCTCAGCCTCCCTATCCAATTTCCTTCTTTCTCCCCTCTCCACTTTCCTTCTTCTCCCTCCACTTCCTCCCTCTCCCTCCCTCTCCTCTTCAGCTTCTCTCCCCTGAAATTTTCCCTTCCTCTCCCTCAAATTTCTCCCCCGCCTCCTTCCACATATTTTTTTTTTCCATCCCCCCCCCCAGCCTCCCTACCTGTAGGAGTGCTGAGGGGATTCCCTGGGGTCCAGTGGTGTCACCCGGTGGCCGGTCCTGCGGGTGGGCGCGCGAGGGAGCACTCTCCCTGCTCAGTGCTTCCTTTTCAGCTCCCTCGCGTGCCGGGTACTGATGCCGAAAATTAGGCGATCGGCCCCTTTCAGAGATGCAGGCACAGCTACTGTAGAACACCAAACACACAAACCGCCAATAAGTGAATGCTCCAAACTCCTGAATGGCATCCAATATAGCACTCCAAACACACGAACAGGAACCATACGAATCGCTGCTAGCAGACGAATAGGAAAAGCACCCAAGCGGCTTACACTCCTGGCAATCAGTCTCTATCAGCATACAGTAAATCCCCCAAAAGACGAGACAAGGCTCTGTGTTGAGGGTCAAGCAGTGGTCTGGTTTAATGAGGGCTACCTGCCCAGTATTTATGCAGGTCTACCACCTGGTGGACACTCCTCTAGGGCAGTGTTTCCCAACCCAGTCCTCAAGGCACACCTACCAGTCCAGGATTTAGGGATTACCCAGTTGTGTCTAAGGTGTTTTTTTTCTTCTTTGTAAAAACACCTTAGACAAAACTGGGTAATCCCTAAATCCTGGACTGGTAGGTGTGCCTTGAGGACTGGGTTGGGAAACACTGCCCTAGGGGACCAAATGGGAGACTGTGACAAAAGACAGACAAGTAGACAAATAGGACACACAGTCACATTATATTCCCACAATGCATCCTGGCTTCCTCCCCTCTGCCTTGGAGATAATTGAAAAGTAATTCAATTATCTCCCAAGACAAAGGCAAATCGCCATTATGCATGTGGGGATACTAAAACAGGAATTACTATTAAAATACACAGTGTGACAGAGTCTATGGGAGGGTAATAGAAGGAAGGTATTTAGGACCCAGACTCCTCCATAGTCTGTACTCATTCACCTTCCCAATTAGCAACTGCTGAGGCTTTCGTTAGCAGGTCTCAGAGCAGAAAGGGGGAGATACAATCTGACCTGCACCAAACAAAGTGCTAAAGGTTGGTGAAACCAATGTTTATTTTGTTGATTTATGTAGTTTATTATCCCGGTTTAGAAAGGGACATTACTTTGTTTAGTTAGTGCTCAAATTTGAGCTAGGATTTTGTTTGTAGACTTTCCTTTCTGTTTTGCTGAAGTTTTGAACAAACGGATTGCTGCATGGATTTTTGTGCATGATGTAAATAAACCACACCATTTTAGCATAAGAGACTGTTGTTCTGTACCTGTTACCCCAGAGGACTGTGTTGCTTTGCCCTTAAAGGTCACAAGATGGTGGAGAATGTGGGCAATTAAAGCACATTCATACAGTGTGTGGGTATAGAGGCATAAGGTACTGTGACTCTGCAAACTGAGACTGGTTGTTTGAAACAGAGGCCTGCAGGTGTGGTGTGTGGTATTTACCAGGTGGCTGAAAAAGAAAAAAAAAGGCAAGATGGAAGAGTTAGTAAAAGCCTTGGTACAGGCTACTACCGTGTTTCCCCGAAAATAAGACCTACCCCGAAAATAAGCCCTAGCTGGATTATCGGGGTGGGCTGCAATGTAAGCCCTACCCCGAAAATAAGACCTAGGCAGGGCCGGCGGCCCTTTAAATGCCTCAGCCGCCTGAGCGCTCTATAGAGAGCGCACAGATGGCTGCCGCACTGCCTCACCTCCCCTCCCCTGTAGCGTGGCCGAGCTCCTCTCTCCGGTCCGCGACCCGCCCGGACTGACAGGAAGTACACACTGGGTGTGCACTTCCTGTACGTCCGGCCGGGTCGCGGACCGGAGAGGAGCTCGGCCACGCTACAGGGGAGGTGAGGAGAAGATTGGAGGGGGGAGAGTATTACAGGGAGGGAGGGGAGGGTCTCTGGGGGGTTACACAGCGCGGACACCAGCTGACAGACTGGCTCTAAGCCCTACCCTGAAAATAAGCCCTAGTGTGTTTTTTGTGACTAAAATTAATATAAGACCCGGTCTTATTTTCTGAGAAACACGGTACTACCCAGCAAGACACAAACCGTGTAACAGCGGCTCAGATCCGTAGCCTCATGGAGTCACAGCGACAGGCTGTTGCGGTCCAACAGGAGACAAACCGCTTATTGGCCATACAAATAGACTGCGTTATGGAAACACAGCGGGAAGACAGAGTAAAGCTAACAAGTGCTTTGCAACAAACCATACTGTCAAGCGTGACTACCCCTACTATGGATAGGGGGCGCCGGATTAGAGTTACTGACTTTTTACATAAAGTGAGTGAGGTTGATGACATGGAGGCTTACCTGACAACCTTTGAAAGGATTGCTACCCGAGAAGGATGGCCTCCAGATCAGTGGGCAGGATTATTAGCCCCTTGCCTCGGTGGAGAATCCCAAAAAGCATATGATGATTTGCCTCTCACCCAAGCACAAGATTATGACAGATTGAAAGCAGAAATCCTAACACGGCTTGGAGTTACGCCTACAGTGCGAGCCCAAAGATATAATGCATGGGTTTATGATACAGAGAAATCTGCTAGGTCGCAAATGTATGACCTCTTGAGACTTGCCCAGAAGTGGCTACAACCAGAATTCAACTCTGCTGCAGTAATCATTGAAAAGGTGGTTATGGATCGCTTTCTAAGGAGTCTGCCGATAGCGCTACAGAAATGGGTCAGTCAAGCGGATCCAAAGGACCCAGAAGAAATGATGAACTTGACAGAGAGATACCGGTTTGCTAACGAAACTCAGAGTAAAGAGCCTTACCTCAACGCCAAATTGCAAAGTAACAGGAAACCTGCAAAGAATTCTGGTGGATTTAAAGAAACAGATGGGAAAAAAAGATTCTGTACAGACTGAGAGACAGATAAAGTGTTATAGGTGTCAGAAGATTGGACATATTGCACGTAACTGTCCACAGACTGATGAACCTATGGAATGTAATTTGGGGAGGGGGGAGAAACATGGTGCATTGTTGGTATACACACAAATGTCTGCTTTAACAAGTACTGGTGTTATTAACCATGTCAAATCTGTAAATATGGAGGGGAGGAGTGTGCAAGCACTCTTAGATTATGGGAGTGAGGTTTCATTGGTAAAGAGATCTTTACTTCAGAGTGAGCAAGTAGATAAAATTCACATGTTGGATATAACATGCATACATGGTGACACCCACACGTACCCCACAGCTGAGGTGGAATTTGCTACCGAGTTAGGGGTGGTAAAACATAGAGTTGGGGTGGTACCATCATTGCCTTATGATGCAGTATTGGGGCGTGATTTTCCCCTCTTTTCGTAAAATGTGGTAAGATACTGCAATAAAACAGGATAAGTGTAAAGAGGTAGAGGCAGAAACAATGGGTTTAGAGAATGTTTTCCCTTTTTCTACGATTGATTTGGGGCAGTATAGTGAAAATGAACCCACTGTAGTATGTTTGGGTGAGGAAGGGGAACACAATGAAAGTGATTCCTCCCAAGTAGAAAATCTAAGGGAAGAGGTGGAGTTCCATCATCTAAGTATTAGTTCAGGAAATTTTCGGGCTGCCCAATGGGAGGATCAAACCTTGATAGCTGCCCGTAACAATGTTCAGGTAGTGGAAGGTACTCCTGTTAACCCGGAAACCCAATTGTCCCTTCCCTATTTTGCAGAAAGAAATAATTTACTTTACCGAGTTGAAAAGGTTGAGCAATTACTGGTACCTCAATCCCACAGGAACCTAGTCTTAAAACTAGCTCACAGCCATGTATTAGGGGGGCATCTTGGGATTGAAAAAACCAGGGAGAGAGTACTAAGAATTTACTGGCCAGGAATCTACTCTGCTATAGAGAAATTTTGCAAGTCATGCCCAGAATGCCAAAGAAAGGCTCTATTCCAAACTTTCCGTAATCCCCTAGTTCCTCTTCCCATTATAGAAGTCCCATTTGAAAGAATTGCTATGGACCTGGTTGGTCCTTTACTTAAATCTGCTAGGGGGCACCAATATATATTGGTAGTACTAGATTATGCTACCCGCTATCCCGAAGCTATACCTTTAAGAAATACCTCAGCTAAAACCATTGCCAGAGAGTTAATGTTTATGTTCAGCCGGGTTGAAATACCTAGAGAAGTACTTACAGACCAAGGTACCCCTTTTATGTCACGAGTGATGAAAGAGCTATGTAACTTGTTGAAGATTAGACAATTGAAAACTACAGTGTATCACCCACAAACTGATGGGTTAGTGGAAAGACTTAATAAAACCTTGAAAGCAATGCTCTGTAAGGTAATTGATAAAGATGGTAAGAATTGGGATCGGTTGCTCCCATATCTAATGTTTGCTATCAGAGAAGTCCCTCAAGCTTCCACAGGATTCTCACCTTTTGAATTGTTATATGGCAGACATCCTAGAGGTCTCCTTGATGTTGCGAAGGAAACATGGGATCAGGAACACACGCCCCATAGGAGTGTTATTGAACATGTGGCACAAATGCAGGATCGCATTGAGGCCGTAATGCCAATTGTCAGGGAAAATATGGAGAAAGCACAGGAAGCCCAGAAAGCTAGTTATAACAGGAATGCTAGACTTATGGTCTTTCAACCCAGAGACAGGGTTCTGGTACTAATCCCCACAGTAGAAAGTAAAATCCTAGCAAACTGGCATGGCCCATATGAGATCATTCAACGAGTCAATGAGGTGAATTAAAAGGTGAGACAACCTGGCAGAAGAAAGCCCGAACAAATATACCATATACATTTACTTAAACCCTGGACAGAAAGAGAGGTCTTGATGGCTGTCACGAACGCACCCTACTCCAAGAGTGTGCGTGACATAGTTGTGGTGGTGAAAGGGTTAAAGTACACTATTTGTCTGCACTAGACCGGAAATAATGACAAAATCCCCCTTTAACACCACCCACACTTAAACATAATAATATAACTATTACTACTTTAACGCTGCCACCACCAAGACAATTTATAAATGGGGTGCCTTGGTCCCCCAGGTAAATCAATAATAAAACCCACCAAATATTACTTAGTACAATATTTAAGGAATTATAAAAATACTAACTAGTCTCTTCAGGTAACATGATTCTTAACCAGACAAAGGCAAAACTTAATAAATGAATGTTTATTATGAGCAAAAGATAGTCACAGTGCATATAAAAGTATATGATAAATTATTTACACCAACAACAGGTAAAAACAAAAAGGATAAAATACAGAAGTCCTAATTACTCACTTAGGTTTTTTCAAAGTACAACTTCTGTCCAGGGGGTCTCTGGCAAGGAAAGATGGTGACTCACTCAAAATTAGATCTTGGCCCCAAGCAAGTACACCAACACCCTTCAGGATCATTAGATATATACCCTGTGGTTTATCAAGTCTTGCCCAGGGGTGGAGTTAAGGCGTACCTACAGTAATAATAACTGACCACCTCCTTTGTTCCAGACCACTGTCAATCCAAATGGAAACATTTGACTCTATCTTCTTTTTTGTACCTGCCACAGAAATAATAATTGCATCTACAAATTTGTTATTATTTTCCCATTCCATAGACATGTTGCACGTCCCACCCACGATCCAATAGGACGGACATCACAATTCCTTTCCCTAGGGTCAAGTTAGGCCACTCATGTTTGGACTTGGTTAGAAGATGGCGCTTGTCACATTCCAAATATAACAAAAATGAGGCTTAATTATTATTCTGTGGGGGTAAATATGAATGTTTTTTGTCCTTCATTTGGATATGATACTAGAACAAAGCTAATGGCATTTACATATCAAAGAGATTTACTCATCACTTACAAGGTACAGGCCAAATGGATGAAGAGACATTCAGACTTTTTCCAAGTGTAGAACCTCACACCTTGCAGACTTCACATCCATACAGTAAAATCCTTTTCACATTCCAATGCCATTCACACTACCCCTTCTGTCATCTGCCCTCTGTGGGGGTCCCAGCTTCAAAAGATGTAACCCCTGTTGACCTCAGCAATAGCATCTCTGTAATTCGTGCCATTTACTACACAAATTACATTAAAAGATGATATTCCATAGTGTCATAATAAATTATACACCCTTGCCGTGACAATGGCCATGACAGACAAAGTTCCTCTGACCAAAGTAGACAAAGTACCAGAGGATAACATTGCTGCCACTCTAGCACCTCATCTGAAAAATGAGGTCCGAGAGTTTGTTGCTAGAAATCGGGATGTGTTTGCTCCAGTACCAGGAAAGACTCATGTTATTAAACATGACATAATTACGGAACCTGGAAAAAGGGTTAACTTAAAACCCTACCGAATCCCAGAGGCCAGAAAAGAAGCCATTAAAGCAGAGGTCCAAAAGATGCTTGAGCTAGGGGTTATCGAGGATTCACAAAGTGAATGGAGTAATCCTATAGTGTTGGTACCCAAGCCAAATGGAGAAATCAGATTCTGTAATGATTTCAGAAAATTAAAAGAGATATCAAAATGTGATGCTTATCCCATGCCTAGGGTTGATTACCTAATAGAGAGATTAGGACGATCCAGATCTGACTACATTAGATCTGACTAAAGGTTATTGGCAAGTTCCCTTAACAGAGCGGGCCAAAGAAAAAACTGCTTTTTCCACACCAGAAGGTTTTTCACTATAAAGGATTGCCTTTTGGGTTGCATGGTGCACCTGCCACCTTCCAAAGAATGATGGATAGAATCCTTAGACCCCATAGTGAATATGCGGCTGCCTACCTTGACGATGTGGTTATACACAGCACAGATTGGGAAACACACCTTCCCCGAGTTCAGGCAGTAATAAAGTCTATACGAGATACAGGTCTAACTGCCAATCCATCCAAATGTACAATAGGTATGGAAGAGGCTAAGTATTTGGGCTACACTATTGGGAGGGGTCTCCTGAAACCACAGAAAAGTAAGGTAGATGCCATTTGGGATTGGCCACGTCCTGTGACAAAGAAACAAGTCAGGGCATTTCTAGGCTTAGTGGGCTACTACCGTAGATTCATACCTAACTTTGCTACGATCGCAAACCCGTTGACAGAGCTAACTAAGGCAAAAGGCCCTGGTATGATAAAGTGGACTCCCGAGGCAGAGAAGGCATTTAGTACCCTGAAGGTTTTGTGTGCTGACCCAATTTTGGTTGCCCCAGATTTTACGAAAGAATTTGTGGTACAGACAGATGCGTCTGATGTGGGCCTAGGAGCGGTTCTTTCTCAAGTACACAGAGGAGAAGAACATCCCATTATGTACCTGTGCAAAAAGCTGAATCCCCATGAACAGAGATACTCGGTGGTTGAGAAAGAATGTTTGGCCATAAAATGGGCACTAGAAACACTTAAGTATTATCTATTGGGGAGAAGGTTCAAACTTGTCACAGATCATGCGCCCTTGACGTGGATGAGACAAAACAAGGAAACAAATGCCAGAGTAACTAGGTGGTTCCTTAGTCTTCAGCCATATAGCTTCTCTATGGAGCATAGAGCTGGTAAAGACCTGGGGAATGCAGATGGTTTATCCAGAGTCCATTGTTTGTGGTCAAAGGTCGCTACGACCGATGGGTCTAAGCTGGCGGGGAGGATATGTGACAGAGTCTATGGGAGGGTAATAGAAGGAAGGTATTTAGGACCCAGACTCTTCCATAGTCTGTACTCATTCACCTTCCCAATTAGCAACTGCTGAGGCTTTAATTAGCAGGTCTCAGAGCAGAAAGGGGGAGATATAATCTGACCTGCAGAGAGAGCAGGTCTGTGCTGAGCTGCACCAAAGTGCTAAAGGTTGGTGAAACCAATGTTTATTTTGTTGAATTGTGTAGTTTATTACCCTAGTTTAGAAAGTGACATTACTTTATGTTTAGTTAGTGCTCGAATTTGAGCTAGGATTTTGGTTGTAGACTTTCCTTTCTGTTTTGCTGAAGTTTTGAACAAACGGATTGCTGCATGGATTTTTGTGCATGATGTAAATAAACCACACCATTTTTGCATAAGAGACTGTTGTTCTGTACCTGTTACCCTAGAGGACTGTGTTGCTTTGCCCTTAAAGGTCACAACAATATGACACAAGTTACAATAAAACTATACATTTAACATATCCCCTATAGCTCAGGTCTGAGCGCACATTATTAAGCGAATGGCGCTCAGACCACACGAATACAGTTTAATCGCCATGGAGCTAAAGTCTTTACACAGTCAGTTTCATGCGAATGGGCTCCATGGGATTCCTATCTGGGGTATAAGTCAAGTAAAACTACCGAACACCGGTCCGTTTGTGCACTTTCACCGAACAAGAAGGGAGGTCGGCGGCTTCAGTGGTGTTCGCACAAAACTGTGTCCGTTTTTAGTTCCATGAATTAAGCGTCGAACACCGCTGTGCGTTCACGTGTTTAAAATGGGCGCGACCTCGTGTTCGTGATGCGAATGGCGGCCACTCAGCATTCGTCAATTAAGCTGCGGTTAAACGCAGCTTCAGGGAGGCTAATTGCCGGCACACTCCAGCTCCCAGGTGGTCTAGTCATTCATGCGGTTGTTCAGTAAATTGAATCTACCGAACACCGGGCAGAAAAGCACAAATACGTATTTTCTGCAGGGGAAACAGTCTTTTAACATGGGGCCATAATCCAAAGGCAGCATGCGAGCAACCAGGCTTCTCCAATGCAATGTGGCGAGATTGGTCTCGTCACAACAACCATTATGGTTGTCATGCCCTGATGGCGGCCCTGGATGCAGTCTCAAAGGCAACATAACCAATCTGGCAAATTTCTATGTGGAAAAAAAGTAAACTCAAGCCTTATATTTGACTCAGTAACTTTGGAAAACATAATAAAACCTGTACAACTCCTGTTATACTCAGGAGACTTCACCAAACACAAATGTGAAGAATCACCCTCCATGCATTCGGTACCTTCCCTCCCTGCTACTTTGTTTGTCGATATTACGGTACCTCCAGTAATGAAATGTACAAACCGCCGTTTAGCGAGTATTCCCCGTTCGCAATAATGTGGTCGGGTAGCGGGTATAGTAAAACCATGCGAACCGCCAGCCAGGGAACACTCCAAACTCCCGAACGGTACCTGTACGGCTAATTCCCTTCACGAGCTGCAAATCCACGAACGGCAAATAGTAACCGAACGTCAATATCTCCCAAGCGGCAAATAATCCAAATAAGCAGTCTCTAGTCGCTGGTAACCAAATCCCCCCAATAACGAGACCAAGCTCCGCTTTGAGGGTAAAACACGAACTGATTTACTGTGGGCTACCTGCCCGGTATTTATGCAGGTCTCCCACTTGGTGGACACTCCCCTAGGGGACCAAATGGGAGACTGAAATCACAGAAGGACATGGGGACATTTTGGACATACATCCCCACAATATTCCCAGCATGCAGTACAGTTCCCTCCCCTCTGCTCGGGGGATAATTGGGAAGTAACTCAATTATCTCCCTGAGCAGAGGCAATCGCCATTTTAAACACAAGTCACAAAACACATGAAAATCCATAACTTCATAACTGCCGAACATATTACATTCGTATTGCATATCCCCAGATAGCCTGGATCTGAGTGCACATTATTGGAGAATAGCGCTCAGATCCCATTCGCACAGTTCAATCGCCATGGAGTCAAAGTCTCTTTCAGTTCTTCGGTATGCGATTGACTCCATGGGACGGCTATCTGGGTTAAGTCCATTCGTGTGGTTGAATCTCCCGAACGGCTGGCATTCGTATACTTTTGTCGATTGAGAAGGGGAGGTCGACGGCTTCAGCGGTGTTCGGCTGAAAAAGTGTCCGTTTTCAGATCCATGAAATAATCGTCGAACACCGCTGGTCTTTCGCATGGACAAAATGGCCGCCGCCTCGTGGTCGACATACGAACGACGACCACCCGGCATTCGGTTTTAATTGAGAAGTGTCTGTGGTTAACCGCAACGTTCTAATTGGGATCAATAGGTTAACCAGCAGCACACTTCTCTTCTGGGTGGCCGTCCGTTCGGTAGTTTCGTTCGACAAAACCGACATTCCCTTGAATAAAGCATACGAATGGGGAAATTCATGTAACCGGCAAAACAGGCGAACAAAGCATTTGTAATCCAGACAGATGGGTTTGTCACACGGCTCCCCCCTTGTGGAACACTCCGGCAGACCCGGCTTGACCCTTTGGCGGGTCAACTTGGGGATGA
Organism: Pelobates cultripes; assembly: GCA_933207985.1. Lineage (NCBI taxonomy): Eukaryota > Metazoa > Chordata > Amphibia > Anura > Pelobatidae > Pelobates > Pelobates cultripes. The sequence goes on from OW240925.1 coordinate 1,211,407, forward strand.
CCCGACTGGGAAGGAGTAGGGACGTCTGTTTGCCGGGACAACCCATCCGCGTTCCCATTTTGCTTACCGGGTCGGTAGCTGGTGGTGAAGTTGTAAGGCTGTAGTGCCAAACTCCACCTCAGCAGTCTGCCATTGTCTCCTGAGACCCGGTTATGCCAGACAAGGGGGTTATGGTCCGTAATAAGGGAGAATTCTTGTCCGTATAAATAAGGGCTCAATTTCTTCAGTGCCCAGACCAGGGCTAAACACTCTTTCTCCACTGCCGCATAACTTACTTCCCGGGGTAGTAACTTTCTGCTTAAGTATGCGACAGGGTGCTCTCCTCCATCTTCCCCGACCTGGCTTAGCACAGCCCCCAGTCCATACATGGAAGCATCTGTATGTACAAGAAAACGTTTGTTAGGGACTGGGGCAGCCAGGACAGGAGCATTAACAAGAGCCTGCTTAAGTGCTTGAAACGCGGCTTCACAAGCTGGAGACCACAGGACCTGCTTAGGCAAATTCTTCTTAGTCAGGTCAGTCAAGGGCTTAGCAACCGTACTGTAGTCAGGGACAAAACGTCGGTAATACCCTGCCGTCCCCAAGAAGGCCAGCACTTGGGTCTTAGTGATAGGTGTGGGCCAGTTAGCCACCGCCTCTACCTTAGCTGGCTCCGGTCTCTGGCTCCCACAGCCTACTCTGTGACCCAAGTACTGTACTTCTGCCATGCCTAGATGGCACTTGTCTGGCTTCAAGGTCAGGCCTGTGGCCCGAATCTTGTCCAGCACCACCCCCACGTGTACTAAATGGTCTTCCCAGGACTCACTGTAGACCGCAATGTCATCCAGGTATGCACATGCAAAGTCCTGGAAGCCATCGAGGAGCCTATCCACCATACGCTGGAACGTAGCCGGAGCATTCTTCATCCCAAATGGCATAACCTTAAACTGGTACAGGCCAAATGGGGTGACGAATGCCGACTTAGGGATAGCATCCTCGGCCAGGGGGATCTGCCAATAACCTTTACACAGGTCAATGGTGGTCAAGTAGCGCCCCCTGGCAATGCGGTCTAATAACTCGTCTACCCGGGGCATAGGGTAGGCATCAGTGGTGGTCCGCTCGTTGAGCCGCCTGTAGTCCACACAGAACCGGGTGGTCCCATCTTTCTTAGGCACCAGAACTACAGGCGAGGCCCAAGGACTGTCTGAGTGTTCGATAACCCCCAGCCTGGTCATCTCCTGTATCTCCGTCCGCATTCCTTCTCGGACTGCTTCAGGGGGTTGTCGTAGGGGGTTCTGTCCGGGTGTCTCGACCTTGTGTACAGCTAGGGTAGTGTACCCGGGTTCTTGGGAGAACGTCGCCTGCTTCTCCCACAGTAACTGTCTCGCCTGTACCTTCTCCGCCGGGTTTAGCGGTCCCCCAGCTGTACAAGACTAGTAAGGTCTGTCTGGGGATCCCTCTCTAACAAGTCAGGTAAAGGTAAGTTCTCGGAGTCGTCAGTAGCTGGGGCACATACTGCCGCAACATCCTCTGGTCGTTCCTGATACTCCTTCAGCATGTTCACATGGAAGGATCGCTGAATCCTTTCATCTGAACAGCTGGCTATAAGGTAGGTAGTATCACACACCTGAGCTAACACTTTTTATACGGGCCCTGCCAAGATGCTTGCATCTTGTTTGTCTTCACAGGCTTGAGTACCAGAACCTTCTGCCCAACCTGGAAGACCCGCTGTCGGGCACCCCGATCGTTCCACCGTTTCTGTCTCCCCTGGGCCGCCTGGAGATTCTCCCTGACCATCAGGGATAGTTTCTCCATGCGGTCCCAGAGTTCCAGGACATATGCTCTGTCTCCCCCTCCCAGTGTCCTCTAATGAGATCTAGGGGTCCACGGACCCTTCTCCCATAGAGTAACTCAAAGGGGGAGAACCCAGTAGATTCCTGGGGCACCTCCCTGTATGCAAATAGCAGATGAGGCAGGAATCGCTCCCAATCTCTGCAAGTGTCAGTAAAGGTCCTCAACATCTGTTTGAGGGTGCCATTAAATCGCTCGCAGAGACCGTTAGTCTGTGGGTGATACGGTGAGCTAAGCAGAGGTTTAATACCGCACACCTTCCACAGCTGCTGGGTAAGCACAGCGGTGAACTGGGTTCCCTGATCGGAGAGAATCTCCTGAGGGAACCCGACCCTAGTGAAGATTTTAACCAGGGCATCAGCAACCGTCTCTGCCTCTATATTAGACAGCGCTACTGCCTCTGGATAACGTGTGGCATAGTCCACCACGGTGAGAATATACTTCTTACCTGATGGGCTAGCCCTGGCCAGTGGACCCACAATGTCAACGGCTATGCGGGAAAAGGGTTCTCCAATGATAGGCATCGACTGAAGCCTAGCTTTTGGGTGATCCCCCCGCTTACCTACCCGTTGACAAGTGTCACACGTGCTGCAATAAACCCGCACATCTCGGTTAAAGTTGGGCCAGAAGAAATTTTGTGTGATCCTATGAGCTGTGCGGCGGGAACCTAGATGGCCGGCTAATGGCACATCATGCCCAATCCGCAGAATCTCCTGTCGGTATTTTGCGGGTACTACTAGCTGTCGATTCTGCGGAGGGGTATTTGGCTTCTCGGGCGGTTTCGGGATCCTGTATAGTCTATCCCCCACCCACTCGTAGTGCTCCCCATCTACTCCTTCTCCCCCAGCATCGGCCCCGGCCCTGTACTTGGCTAGCGTCGGGTCTTCCCTGGTTTCCTTCCCGTACTTCTCTGGGGTATCCCAGCCTAAAGGGGCCTGGTCTAAGGTACAAGTCGGGGAAGAGAGTCTTACCTGGGTCTCAGCAGCAGGTGGGCCGGTCTCAGTGGCACGGGTCTGGGCACGGGTCGTGACAGCATCCACTTCAGCAGGACCCATGGGAGCAAAAGCGGAGACCAGGGGTGCCAAGTCATTGCCAAGGAGAACATCCGCTGGTAAGTCCTTCATGACCCCCACATTCACATGTCTAGCGCCCACTCCCCAATCCAAATGTACCCGGGCAACGGGCAGACGGAACACGGCACCTCCAGCTACTCGTACGGCGACCGTGTCCTCTGTATGTTGGGCTTCGGATACCAGGTGCTTCTGGAGCAATGTCATAGTTGCCCCGGTATCCCGCAGACCACTGACCTCCTTCCCGTTTACTTTCACACACTGCCGGTGATGCTGTCGGTTATCCCGGTGGGCAGCCTGAACGGGGTCTGCCTCATGCAGGATGCCCCAGCACTCTTCTTCCTCTACACAGTGAGCGGCCGGGAGGGGAGGTCGTGGATTGCCGCCTGCTGGTCTCCTCCAGGACTGGTTCTGGTTGGCGCTGTTCATCGGGCACTCTGGTCGCTTGTGCCCTAGTTGCTTGCACAGGTAGCACCGAATGGGTTGCGTGTATTCCCGTGCATTAAACCTAGGTGGCTGTTGGTAAGGGGCAGATGGAGGAGGTGCTGATGGGCGAGTCATGGGAGGCTGGTATAGGTTGGCTGGTGCTGGTGTTGCTGGCCTGTACTCCACTCTGGCGGGAGCCTTACTGATGAGACTGCCCAGTTTGCGGGCGTCGGTATACTCATCCGCCAGGCGAGCTGCCTCGTGCAGAGTGGAGGGTTTACGGTCCCTTACCCACTCTCTGACCCCTGCTGGTAATTTGTCAAAACAATGTTCTAAGAGAAACATCTGCAGCACCTCTTCCCCGGACACAGCCTGGCACCCCGCCATCCAGTGAGTGGCTGTGCGGTGCACCTTACATGCCCATTCCACATATGAGTCTCCAGAGGTTTTAACCGTGTCTCGGAACCTCCTCCGGTACGCCTCAGGTGTAACAGCATACCGGGAGAGTAAAGCTTCCCTGACGGCCCCATAATCCCCAATCTCCTCATCTGGAATGGCCCGAAAACCCTCGCTGGCCCGGCCGGATAACTTGCCGGACAGTATAGTAACCCAGTCTTCTAGGGGTACCTTGTGCAGGGCACATTGCCGCTCAAAATCAGCAAGGTACCCGTCAATCTCTCCTTCTGTCTCACTGAAGGCTTTAAATGCTGTAAATGGTACCTTTTTCCTATCTCCCGGGTTTGCTGTGACTGGGGCTGCTGCAGCACCGCTTTGGCGTAGCAGGTTGGCCTCCACAGCGGCTATGACCTGGGTGACAGTCTCAGTAGTTGGGTTGGGACCATAATGGGCCAGCCTGATTCTTACCGCCCGGTCGAAGCTTGCCTCCTCGGGGGTTCTGTCAGCTGTACTGGATCCATTGGTTCCCTCTTCCGCCGTTACTCCATCCATTTCCAGAAATAGTGCAATAATATCCCTCTTCCTGAGGTTACTGGCTTGTCCGCCTCTTTGTTCCAATAAATCCTTTAGGGTAGCTCTTCTCAGGTTCTGGTATTGTAGTTCCATTTAATCCTGGTTGTAGTGGTTTCTTTGGGCGCTGAGGATCATCCCGTCGCTTGCCACCAGTTGTTACGGTACCTCCAGTAATGAAATGTACAAACCGCCGTTTAGCGAGTATTCCCCGTTCGCAATAATGTGGTCGGGTAGCGGGTATAGTAAAACCATGCGAACCGCCAGCCAGGGAACACTCCAAACTCCCGAACGGTACCTGTACGGCTAATTCCCTTCACGAGCTGCAAATCCACGAACGGCAAATAGTAACCGAACGTCAATATCTCCCAAGCGGCAAATAATCCAAATAAGCAGTCTCTAGTCGCTGGTAACCAAATCCCCCCAATAACGAGACCAAGCTCCGCTTTGAGGGTAAAACACGAACTGATTTACTGTGGGCTACCTGCCCGGTATTTATGCAGGTCTCCCACTTGGTGGACACTCCCCTAGGGGACCAAATGGGAGACTGAAATCACAGAAGGACATGGGGACATTTTGGACATACATCCCCACAATATTCCCAGCATGCAGTACAGTTCCCTCCCCTCTGCTCGGGGGATAATTGGGAAGTAACTCAATTATCTCCCTGAGCAGAGGCAATCGCCATTTTAAACACAAGTCACAAAACACATGAAAATCCATAACTTCATAACTGCCGAACATATTACATTCGTATTGCATATCCCCAGATAGCCTGGATCTGAGTGCACATTATTGGAGAATAGCGCTCAGATCCCATTCGCACAGTTCAATCGCCATGGAGTCAAAGTCTCTTTCAGTTCTTCGGTATGCGATTGACTCCATGGGACGGCTATCTGGGTTAAGTCCATTCGTGTGGTTGAATCTCCCGAACGGCTGGCATTCGTATACTTTTGTCGATTGAGAAGGGGAGGTCGACGGCTTCAGCGGTGTTCGGCTGAAAAAGTGTCCGTTTTCAGATCCATGAAATAATCGTCGAACACCGCTGGTCGTTCGCATGGACAAAATGGCCGCCGCCTCGTGGTCGACATACGAACGACGACCACCCGGCATTCGGTTTTAATTGAGAAGTGTCTGTGGTTAACCGCAACGTTCTAATTGGGATCAATAGGTTAACCAGCAGCACACTTCTCTTCTGGGTGGCCGTCCGTTCGGTAGTTTCGTTCAACAAAACCGACATTCCCTTGAATAAAGCATACGAATGGGGAAATTCATGTAACCGGCAAAACAGGCGAACAAAGCATTTGTAATCCAGACAGATGGGTCTGTCACAGTCGAATCCACTACTTTTTAATGTTAGTTGTTCGGTACTTTAATTCGCCGAACAAGAACCACCCTGGGTAGCAATTAGAACGTAGAATCCTGTGTTACTTCATGAAACCGCAAGCTAATTGAGTGCTCCTGGGTGGCCGCCATTTCGGGACATGAACACGTGGCGAACGATGGACAGCCATACCCCTCCCCTTATCCTGAGAGGAAACTCAATTACACATACAGTTAAAACATACTTTCTACCCAACTTTCATAACTCTAAAACCATACATCACATTCACATAAAATTACTGTAGCGGATGGCACCGGGCTGTCCTGCAAATATATTGTACATAACTGCATTCGTGTGATCTGCTGTGTTATATGTTTTTTGTTAAAAGAATTGTATTCCTCTGATTGTTCGGTAGTTTCATTACCTTAGTTCATTCGAATGAAACTACCGAACAACCAGACCTCCCCTGTGTGAAGTGTGTCCTCAATTACCCGTTGCAACATTGTTGCGAATGGGTAATTGACTAGTAAGTAGCCGTCCTTTGTTCTCGGGGGTGGCCGCTATTCGACAAGCGAACACGTGGCGGCGGCCATTTTAAAACTCCCGAACAGCGGTGTTTTGTCGTCGAGTGTCTGGAACTAAAATCGGACACTCGAGTAGGCGAACACCGCTGAGACCTCCACAAGCCCGGTCCATTCGGTTCCTAACTACCGAACGGCCCCTCGTTCGGTAGATAAAAGAACGAACTAGGGGATTCAGGCGAACCCTCCCTAGCCTCTATAGCTAGAGGCTTTCGTGTATTTTGTTCCCTTATGCCAGGACCGACCGCAGGGCCCATTCGCATGGAACCTCATTCGGCTGTCTCAGTTAGTGCGGTCGGTCATTTTATTCCCTCCATACATTTCCCGAACCCCTGGTCTGATCTGGGTGATTTTTGGATATGTTGTTCACCCAGATCAGGGCTATCCGGGGATGTAGGATTTAAAGAGGTACCCCTACGTTTAGGGGTATATCCAGAAACGGGGGGAATTACTGTACTGGATAAGGGGATAATGATGCTGGCTGAGGGGAGGAGATGTGTGGGAGGTTACCAGGACACGATTGTACTAATAATTGTAAATCCCTCCCTTGCATGGGAGCATGCTTTAAAAGGAGACTGTGGATTAAAGCTTACAGTTCTGCTCCTGAAACTGTGTGTCGTCCAGTTATTGGGATTGCTGTTGGGATATTGCTGTTATTTTACCTGCTGGAAACCTTGCCTATGGATTTACTACTTACTTGTTCCTGAGCCTCACTTGGATTATAAGAGGAGATAACCTGGGGATTATTGCATCTCTGCTACAATTACATATTCACAATCAATCCATTCAGGGGAACAACATATTAGAAAATGGCATGAATCAGACCAGGGGTTCAAAGGTTAGTAAAAGTATCTTTTGGGCCCTGGCTGGCACATGGCTATCTGGCTCAAACAGGTTTTACAGAGCCCTCTATCCTGGAGACAATGGGGAAAGTAATCCAATTATCCAGGATAGAGGCAGACTCCATTGAGCACATGGTTGCAAAAAGACATAAAACACTTTAAAATACATAAAGTCACCTTTTACACATAACACACAGACATTTCACATATCCCCAGATAGCTGGGATCTGAGCGCACAAAACTACCAAATAGCGCTCAGATCCTATTCACACAGCTCAATTGGAGCCAAAGTCTTTAACTACACGAATGGGCTCCATGGCATAGCTATCTGGGTTAACACATTTACATAAAGTCTGGTCCAAAGGCAGCAGGCGGGCAGCCAGGCTTCTCCAATGCAATGTGGCGAGATTGCTCTCGTCACACCCATCCACTGCCCAACCATTTGTAGACCCCAACAGGGCATGCTTGCCCTCCATTTTAGTAGACACCTGTGGGGGGCAGTCTAGTCAGTCTTTAAAGGAAAATCATACTTCCCACACCCCTGGTGCCACAACTCAGCTGCTGACACTCTTTCAAACTCTTAATTACAGGTCTCTGGCCAGGATCCCCCTCTGTCATACCTACAACCATCTAGGAAACCACCGTTCCACCGGCTAATCCTGGTTTAAACGAACTATTACTCCACGCACAAGCACTCACGCACCACGCATAGAGTTGAGCGGACACTTGGATGTTCGAGTCCGGCGGGTTCAGCTGAACTTTGAAAAAAAAAGGCCGAGTTTGGGATCGAACTTGACCCCGAACCCTATTGAAGTCAATGGGGACCCGAACATTTGGGCACAAAAATGCCTCTAAAAAAGTCCTGGAAAGGGCCAGAGGGATGCAAAAGGAAGTAAAATGGGGGTAAAAGTAGGACAAGTGCCCTGCAAACAAATGTGGATAGTGAAATCACTTACAATAATATAAAATACCTAAAAATACAGCTGAGCCATAAAATAGCACTAGATGGAATCTTTGATTTTAGCTTTGGAAGAACATCAAGCAAAATCTAAAGCATGGCTGTCAGGAGGATCACCAAAATTATCCATTTGAGAGAGGGTTGGAGTGCAGGGTGTTCTCTCTCATTGTTCAAACTGAGCTCAACTCCTGATGCATGGAGAAAAGGCCTTCACAAGATTCTGCTATTGTGTACATAGTTTATTCTAAGTGACCCATAGGTTGAGGAGGCGGTGACCGTGGCAGTGTAGGTGGCAGCGGCGGTGGAGGAGGAGGAGGAAGCTAACACTGTTTTTTAATTGTTTGCTTTGCTTTGTGTTTTTTTTTGTTTTTTTTAATTGGGGTATCCCCCAAAATATTGGGAAATATAAATAAAGAAAACTCTGTTCCACAGAGTGAGCTGCAGCTGAAACTCCACTATCGCCTGCTGCTGCTCACACAGCGGGAATGCCGAAGTTACGCTGCAGCGCAGACAGGCGAGCAGCAGCAGGATGAGAACGCTTAAAGCGCACATAGACGGCCCGCACTTTCTGCAGCAGCTCTGATATATCTGGGTATACAACGTGGCGGTGTAGGTGGAAACGGCAGTAGAGGAGGAGGTAGCCAACACTGTTTTTTATTTGTTTTTTTGTTTTTTATAGGGATAACCCCCAAAATATTGGGACATATAAAAAAAGAAAACAAAGAATAAGTGCACTTGAGTATAACAATGGCTGGGTGAGGCCGGTATAAATGTCTATTCTGCACAAGGTACAGACATGTCTGGTGGGATCCATGCCTGGTTCATTTTAATAAACGTGAGCTTGTCCATGTTGGCTGTGGACAGGCGACTGCGCTTGTCTGTGATAACGCCCCCTGCCGTGCTAAACACACTGTAACGGAACCCTCAGCATAAAAGGGTTAAACTGCCATTTAGGAGATCTTCCCCTTCCAGAGACACAGGCACAGCTACTGCAGAACACCAATCCGCCAAACAGGAAACCATATGAATGCCGTAAACAGCCGAATAGGAAAAAACATACGAATAGGTTTACACTCCTAGCAGTCAAACTGGAACAGCATACAATAAATCCCCCCAAGAACGAGACAAAGCTCTGTGTTGAGGGTCAAGCAGTGAACAGTCAGAGCTGTGGGTTTATTGTTCTAATATACACATTAGTACCACCCACAGGGTTTGGAACACAACCAATAAACACATACAATACACTCAGACACTCCCACACAAAATCCTCCCCTCTGCCTGTGATACAATTACCTTACACAATGGGTAATGTAATTAGCACAAGCAGAGAAATACAATTTTTCCACATTATTCATAACTTGAAAAGTATGCATCACATTCACATAAAACTTAAATTTTCAGAATCCGCATACTCCAAATACAAACATACATCAAATCATACAAATTGGTCCAGTGGTTCAAACGATAGATCGTAGTCCTTTGTGACCAAAGGAAGCATGGCTTTTCTGCCCAAAACCAGTTCCACAGAGTCTTTTATCCTGGAGATAATTGGGAAGTAATTCAATTATCTCCTAGGACAGAGGCAAAACTCCATTAAGCACATGGCAGCAAAAGACAATAAAACACATAAAAACATATAACTGTGCAGCCATTGCACAAAACAGGTACATTCAACATATCCCCAGATAGCTCAGATCTGAGCGCACATTATTACTGAATGGCGCTCAGAGCACAGTTCAATTGCCATGGAGCCAAAGTCTTTCCCATAGTCTTTCATTATACAAATGGGCTCGATGGCATAGCTATCTGGGGTATCACCGCTCAAACAGGGCAAGCACCAAATGACCCGGCTTTCATGTCTTTGCAGGGGAAAATCAAGCGTTTCAACATGGGGCCATAGTCTGAAGGCAGCAGGCTGGCAACCAGGCTTCTCCAATGCAATGTGGCAAGATTTCTCTTGTCACAAACACTCGTTCAGACAATACACTGGCTGCAGGGCAGGCCAGCACCTCCAAGGCATAAAGGGCAAGCTCAGGCCATGTGCCCAATTTGGAGACCCAGATGTTGAATGGGGCAGACCCATCAATCAGTACGTGTAGTCGTGTGCACACGTACTGTTCCACCATGTTGCTGAAATGCCGCCTCCTTTGTGGCGTGCTGACAAAGCTTTCCACATTTCGGCAATGCTAACCCTACCCTCTGAGGTGCAGGCGGTGCCCCAGCTGCGTTGGTGACCTCTTCCTCCTCCTCTCAAGGAGACCTAGAAGCAGGATAGTAAGGCTGAGAATGGTGTCATCGGCACTGGCTATGTTGGTGGAGTTAACAGAAAAAAAGATAGTGTGTAGGCGCTTCACTGAAATTGTGACAGTTCTGTATATGGTGAAAATATACAATAAATGGTGTAACCGGTACCCTAGTGCTTCCCTTGTGCACCAGATTTACATAATACAATAAAAAGAAACAGATACCAGTATATACACCTCCCCAATGTGATCACAACAAAAAATGAGTAATATTACCAATATAGAACTTGACTGTAATGTAAACAGCGTAGAAGTTGATTGGGGTATAAACTAAAATAGAAGAAAATAAAACAACAACATAGTGCAAACTGTATGATGATAAATGAGTAATAGATAGGTGTATGACTCTCACTCACATTCTCCAGAGCCGTGCCAGGCTCTGTAAGACAGGCTCAGGGGTGCCAATAACTGGCTAACGATCCAGGTGATCCAAATAGATGAGACTCCAAAAATTAAATGCAAAATATATTTTATTGAATAAAAATATATAAAAGTGTATACACTACTGGGCGCTATGGGGGTGGAACCCAAAACAGACAATGATATATATAAAGCAAAGTTGGAATTCCACTTACCCCTATCTGTATAGTAGCCCAGAGTGTCAAAAATACACATAAAATAGCAAATAACAAATGCAGAAGATTGAAGCTTCTGGAGAATGTGAGTGAGAGTCATACACCTATCTATTACTCATTTATCATCATACAGGAACCATACGAATCACTGCTAGCAGACGAATAGGAAAAGCATCCAAGCGGCTTACACTCATAGCAATCAGTCTCTATCAGCATTCAGTAAATCCCCCCAAAGACGAGACAAGGCTCCGTGTTGAGGGTCAAGCAGTGGTCTGTTTAATGAGGGCTACCTGCCCAGTATTTATGCAGGTCTCCAACCTGGTGGACACTCCCCTAGGGGACCAAATGGGAGACTGTAACAAAGGACAGACAAGTAGACAAATAGGACACACAGTCACATTTTATTCCCACAATGCATCCTGGCTTCCTCCCCTCTGCCTTGGAGATAATTGAGAAGTAATTCAATTATCTCCCAAGACAAATCGCCATTATGCACGTGGGGATACTAAAACACGAATTACTATTAAAATACACTATGTGAGACACATAACATTAAAAGCATACATTTAACATATCCCCAGATAGCTCAGGTCTGAGCGCACATTATTAAGTGAATGGCGCTCAGACCACACGAATACAGTTTAATCGCCATGGAGCTAAAGTCTTTACACAGTCCGTTTCATGCGAATGGGCTCCATGGGAGGTCGGCAGCTTCAGCGGTGTTCGCTCAAAACTGTGTCCGATTTTAGTTCCATGAATTAAGCGTCGAACACCGCTGTGCATTCGCATGTTTAAAATGGCCGCGACCTCGTGTTCGTGATACGAATGGCGGCCACCCAGCATTCGTCAATTAAGCTGCAGTTAACCGCAGCTTCAGGGAGGCTAATTGCCGGCACACTCCAGCTCCCAGGTGGTCCAGTCATTCATGCGTTTTTTCGGTAAATTGAATCTACCGAACACCAGGCAGAAAAGCACAAATAAAGCTTTTCTTCAGGCGAAACAAAGTCTTTTAACATGGGGGCCATAGTCCAAAGGTAGCAGGCGAGCAACCAGGCTTCTCCAATGCAATGTGGCGAGATTGCTCTCGTCACAGATGTCATTAGTCTAGGGGTTCACATACTTCTTTTAACCTGCACTGTGAATGTTTACATGGTGTGTTCAATAAAAACATGGAAACATTTCATTCTTTGTGTGTTATTAGTTTAAGCAGACTGTGATTGTCTATTGTTGTGACTTAAATGATGATCAGATCACATTTTATGACCAATTTGTGCAGAAATCCATATCATTCCAAAGGGTTCACATACTTTTTCTTGTAACTGTATAACATAAGACAACAGTTTTTAGTAATTTTTACACAACATCAGTAGTTATAGTACATGTTAATGGTTATAATACCGTGCGCTATTATACAGTATGCACACAATTTACACTCCCCACTAGAAGGCAGAGCTCAAGCTTTCTAGCAGGACATACAATTCACAAACTACAATATATTTAACAACATTTACAATAATCCCAACTATTCGAATTGGCCAGCACCTCGAGAACTATCAAACTAGTTACACCAGGATTCGGTTAGTCTACGCTGCCCAAGCACCACATATAGTGAACTAGTGGGTGGAATTTACAACAGTACCCATTTAGTCTATCTACTCTATCAATAGTCTAGTGGCTGAATTTACAACGGGGCACACTTAGCCAAGATAGGTTGAGAACTAGCAGACGGAATGTACACCAGAATCTGCTTAGTCTCGCCGGCCTCCCCGACCTAGCGACCGAAATTTACACCTAGACACGCTAGTCAAAACAGGACACCGGTGTCCGGCATAAACTATTTACACCAATATTTAGCCTGACCCAAACCACCTATATTAGACGGGCTGACTACAGAGCATCTAATTTCCAGATAAGCGGTGCGCCCCTTGTGGGCCTACTGCTCTAACGGTATCAGTCTTACCTCTTCGTTCCTGAACCTGGGCTCACACTCATCGATGGGGCACCCTGGTACTTACTACGTAAAGACTGATGATCTCCTGGGCGAAGCAGCCCAGTGGCGTCGAGATGAAGGGATGTCCACGCAGAAGTTCAGGGGTGCTGCCGTCTCAAATCTCTGCGCCAGCTTCCGTGCGATGAGGTTCCCGGACCCAATGCACCAAAGATGTAACCGAGTAAACTTGCAGAAGCCAGACACAGAGAGATGGATGCAGGTTTTCAGGAAGTAAGAGGTCTTTAATAACATATCGATCGGGCCTCAGATGAACTAACGTTCCAAAACAGGTCTGAGGGCCGAACACATGGAGTACATGCTTTTTACAGAACTATAACTCCTCCCATTAATAGCTCAACAGAAGATGGGTGTTGCAACAGGACAATGACCCAAAGCATAGAAGTAAATCAACAACAGAATGGCTTAAACAGAAGAAAATACGCCTTCTGAAGTGGCCCAGTCAGAGTCCTGACCTCAACCCGATTGAGATGCTGTGGCATGACCTCAAAAAAAGCGATTCACACCAGACATCCTAAGAATATTGCTGAACTGAAACAGTTCTGTAAAGAGGAATTGTCAAGAATTACTCCTGACCGTTGTGCACGTCTGATCTGCAACTACAGGAAACGTTTGGTTGAAGTTATTGCTGCCAAAGGAGGTTCAAGCAGTTATTAAATCCAAGGGTTCACATACTTTTTCCACCTGCACTGTGAATGTTTACATGGTGTGTTCAATAAAAACATGGCAACATTTCATTCTTTGTGTGTTATTAGTTTAAACAGACTGTGATTGTCTATTGTTGTGACTTAGATGATGATCAGATCCCATTTTATGACCAATTTGTGCAGAAATCCATATCATTCCAAAGGGCTCACATACTTTTTCTTGCAACTGTGTGTGTTTATGTATGTCACGGATCGGGGGGAGGGGCCCACAGGTCAGTTTTGCACTGGGGGCCCCATGGATTGCGTGTACGCCACTGCATGATATTATTTTTCCTTGCTATTATATATACTGTGTACTTCTGACCATGTTTATTTTTCTACAACTAATCAGTCTAGATGGTACATGTGTTTTCCTCTCGTTTCATGTAGTAGATGTTCTAATGTAACGGTCTTTATATTATATACCTCTAGAATGGATGGATTGAATGTTCCTTCAACACTGACCCCCATTATATAAAGGAAAACAAAACAAATACTGCTCTGTTCTAGCTGTGACCCTCACATTTATTAGAAAAGCCAGCTGCAGTGGGTGTGTGTCCGCAGAGGCCGGTGGACGGGTCGAGCCAGGAAGTTGAGCACAATAGTATACACAGCTGAGCTGACCACGTGTCCCCCAGCTGGTGAAGAGGAATAAAACATACTGGAAGTTCACCTTTAATGAAGGACCCACGGGACCTGGACCAAGGAGCTTCATAACTATCCTCCATGGCTGCTAAATAGCAACAATTGTTTATTAGACAAACATGTAGTCAATGATCTTTTAAGACTTGGTTTGGGTTCATGCATTTATTCGGTTGTGAAATAAAGGTATAGTCCAACTTAGAACACTATAGTACATGGTAGTCGTTATAGTGCCAGGAGTGCCCTGCAGTCACCACATTGTAACCGAATCCCGCAAGCAGACATAACAGTAGTGGAGACAAGGAGCAGCACCCAGCGGACCCCAGGTGTGAAGTCAAACTGTTCTGAAATATTTTGAATACTTACACTTATAATTATAGTGCCATCTAGCACTATAACCACTACTGTATGCTGCAGTGGTTATGGTGTGTGTGTAGTGCTGCTTTAAAAAAATAATAAAATACTGGTAAAGGCTGACATTTATAGTTTATTAATGTCAGCTTGAGAGTGCCTGTAATGGAGAAGTTCTCTTTCCACATCCTCTATATTATAGATGGATCCAGAATGGAGGAATGTGTAGGGACATTTTGGGGGATTGCATTGTTAAGAAGACAGCATAATCTGTCACTCAGATCTCATCAGATGAACAGTTTGCGGTCTCCTGGGTGCTTGGATGCAGTATTTTGCTTATCAAGTGGACTGATTCATTGGACCATCTATACTGATGACAATGACATAAATAGCCAGTGGTCGTGGGTCCTGAAAAAGGAAGACTTTTCCAAGATGTTACGTCCCATAATAGCAAAGCAGCAAGGAGATTTCGGAAGGTAATGTGTGGCTCAAATCAAGGTGTAGGAAGTAGATGTGGAATCAGTTATGGCAGACCTATGGACAGCACTTTATCATTGATCCAATTTCTGTAAATACAATAAAATAAAAAAAGAAATAAGAACCATAAAATGACAAGGCAAAATTAGAGAAGGCAATGTACAAAATAATAAGTTTGTCCAAAAATGTAAGTGAATAAGAGTTTGAGGGCCGGCCAGTGCAACAGACTATAACAGTTGTGAATCAGAGCAACAGAAAGCGAAAAGTTCTTATACTGCTAATTAATAAAGGAAGGGGTGGGAGTCTCAATAATAGCTGTTCCATGAACTACAGGGTCATTTATGCCCAATGTTGGATATAAGATTGACACCTTATGTATTTACACCATTAAAGTATCCTTCTCCAACACGTTTATATTGGCTTAACATACAAAGTGACTGCAGAATAATTAAGTGGGAGATGATGATTGTGGTGGAATAATACACAATGAAGCAGACCCTGGGTAACCCGGCTGGTTACCTCCGCTATTAATGAATGAACAAACCCAATTCCCCCCCAGTAACTGGATGACACACAGTTCTGGGGGTTAAACAACAACTTTATTGGCCACACTCTGCTTTATACTTTCCCAATGCAAAGGTTGGATCACATAGAACAACATTGTCCCCTGTTCCCGCCACTGTGTCCCCTCCCAGGGCCCTCCCAGGGGTCTGCTGATGGTAACGGAACTCCAGTTCCTTTTTCCCCGGTTCCCGCCACCCATCCCCAGGGTTTCCCACTTCTGGTGACAGGTGGTCTTCATCCCATGACCCTCTGTACCTGGGAGTCCCAGTGCAGGAAAGCCTCCTGGGCTCCCAGCTACAGAGAGCCCACCAAACCGCCACTGTCCTCACCAATCTCAGGGACCCCCAGAAACGGTACGCACCAAGGCAGTTTGCGGTTTTGACACCTCGATGACACCTCGTTACGAGGTGTGAACATTCTAAAACAACATTCTAAATGAGGTTCTGTGGTGGTCCCCATTCAGGAGGTGAATGGATTCCCTTCATGGAGGCACTTCTCGAACGGGAAACAGGGCTTTCATTTAACATCAACTATTCATATCTGAAACATATTTCATTATGAATAAAATCTAAAAAAAAATTGTGGAAATGAAGATTATTTTTTAAATTGTTTGTTTAGTTCTGTGTGGTAGTTTAACTGTGAATGTCATAATACTGTTAGCTTTTACTGCAATAAAATGCACATATTTTTATTCAGCGAATTATCAAGAGTACAACAGTACACCCCATGTACAGGTTTTATTTTTATTTGGTGAAGTAACAGGGTCAAATATAGCATGTTCCATTTTTTAGTTTATACACATTGAAATTTGCCTTTGAAACGGTATCGTAGCCCGGGAATGAGCATTACCCTCCTGTCATGACAAGTGACCCAAACACGCAGAATATAACCCGAACAGAAAACGTATTACCAGACCTTAGAATGGCCGGGTTTAGAATAGTCGAGGAATAGCCAAAGTCAAGGAAAACCAGAGATCGGGATAACAATAAGGAATATCCGAGTCAGGGTGTTGCGGAAAATGTTGAAGAAGCCCCACACAGAGAGTCCGGACGCAGGTCAATTCAGGAAGCAAAGAGATTTATTTCAACCGGCCGGGTCTCAGGCTGACTCTTATCCAAGATCTGAGCATCAGAAGCTTTGAGTACAGGCATTACTTACAGTATGCATCCCCCAACTATACACTTACACCAATTAGCAAACCGTATTTACAGTATTACCTTATATGGATAGGCAACATGGTACTAGGAGAGAATGGAATGTGGTCAGGGGCATATCTAGAGCATTTGGCACCCGGGGCGGATCCTGTGCTGGGCACAACCTTGCCCCCCTACCCCCCCCAAAAAAAAAACCTGTAAAAAATGTTAAAGGTTTTCTTTCTTTTTTTTTACAATTTGTAAACTTTGCAAAACCGCTGTCAGCCCCTCCTACAAAACCTCTGTCCTGCCCCTTCTACAAATCCTGTACTGCCCCGTCTACAAACCCCCCGCAACCCCCTTCCACAAATCCCCTGCTTATCCCCTCTTATAAAGACTCCTGTCCCAATACAAAACCCCCACCCCCTTCTACAAAATCCCTGCAGCCCCACACACACATTTACAGGCAGACAGTCAGAGGCAGACAGTCACACGCACACAGACACACATGCAGTCACAGACAGTCATATATACATTGACTCACACACATGACAGCAGCAGACAGTCACATGCACACAGTCACAGACAGTCACACACGGTTACAGGCAACAACAAACAGTCACAGGCAGACAGTCACACATACATAGTCACATGCAGCCACATTCACAGTTACAGGTAGCCACACAGTCAGTTACAGGTAGCCACACACAGTCATAGCCAGACAGTCACGCACACAGTTCCAGTCACATATACAGTCACTCACACACACAGTCACAGGCAGAGAGTTACACACACACACACATACAGGCAGACACACACACACAGTTACAGGCACACAGTCACATACACAGTTACAGGCAGACAGTCACATATACATTGACACACACACACACACGACAGCAGCAGACAGTCACATGCACACAGTCACAGACAGATATTCACACACGGTTACAGGCAACATCAAACAGTCACAAGCAGTCAGACCGACAATTACAAACACAGTCAGTTACAGGTAGTCACACACAGTCATAGCTAGACAGTCACGCACACAGTTACAGACAGACAGTCACATATATAGTTACTCACATTCACAAACACACACACTTACAGACAGACACACACACAGTTACAGGCTGACAGTCACACACACATAAACACACACAAAGTTACAGGCAGACAGTCTCACACAGGCAGACAGTTACACACACAGTTACAGGCAGACAGTCTCACACACACTTACACACACACAGTTACAGGCATACAGTTACACACAGACACACACAGTTACAGGCAGACAGTTACACACAGACAGTCTCACACACACACACACACACACACACACACAGACACACACTCTTACTTACAGACAGTGGGATGGAGGAGGACTGGATTCCCTGAAGTCCTTCTCTGAATCCTGTGGAGAAGCAGAGATTCCATCTTGTTGCACCTCCTAACAGCAGTGGGTAAAGGCCATATTAAGCCCTGCCTCCAGTGCCAGTTTGGCTCCACCCCCGATTTTGCTCCATGTGGCCAGTTTATCAGCTGTTTGCTTGTGTGAGCTGTACTGGCCTAATTACCATGGGGAAATGTGCGGCCACAGCTCACACAGCCATCTCCAGCCAGGGCCGGTGCAAGGATTTTTGCCGCCCTAGGCAAAAGTAAAGTTTGTCGCCCCTCCCATGTGACATCACAATGCCCCACCCATATGATCTGCCATGTTAACTAACGCCAGTGCTGCAGTGCCGCCATGTTTACATTAAAAGGCCTGCAGGGGCAGGTTAGACACCAGAACCACTACATTAAGCTGCAGTGGTTCTGGGGACTATAGTGTTTCTTTAATGTGAGGTAAATTAGAGATTAGTGCCACGAATAATATACTAGATTGCCTACTTACAACCAGATGAGGATGATGATGGGCTCTAGCTGCAGTCTGGCTCCACTGGTCTGGTGCAGAACAGGCTCTCTGGAGGCGGTTTGTAACTGTGGTCACAAAAATCAATGTTCTGGGAGAACGGGAAGCAGCTCCATTTTTTGGGGGTCCTTTACACAGCTCAAGGTCTGGGTCCCAGGGTCCACCTTCATGTTCCACCAATGAGTTTGTTCACAGGGGTGGAGTGTGTAGGGGATGTCCTGATATGTGTGTAAGGAATGCATTGTGTGAATCTGTGTTTGTATGTGTAAGGGCTGCAAGGTGTGTTTCTGTGTATGTATGGGATGCAGTGTGTGCGTGTGTAAGGGGTGCATTGAGTGTGTGTAAGGGGTGCATTGAGTGTGTGTAAGGGATGCATTGTGTGTAACGGTTGCATTGCTTGTGTATGTGTGTCTGTATGTGTAATGCATTGTGTGTGTAATGCATTGTGTGTTTTTCTGTGTGCAAGTGGTGCATTGTGTATGATGAATGTCAATCTCTCCCCCCTCCCAATTTCTTTCTCCCCCCCTCCCATCTTTCTTTCTTTATCCCCCCAATCTTTCTTTCTTTATCCCCCCTCCCAATTTCTTTATCCCCCCCCAATTTCTTTATCCCTTACCACTGTTGTAGCGTGGCCGAGCCCTCTATGGTCCGTGGGTACAGGGAGCTTTTGTTTCCTGTACCCGGCCGGACTAACAGGAAGTGCACACTCAGTGTGCACTTCCTGTTAGTCTGGCCAGGTACAGGAGACAGATGCTCCCTGTACCCGCGGACCATACAGAGCTTGGCCACACTACAGTGAGGGAGTGACAGGAGGGAGCGCTGAGCGCTTCACTCCTGTCAGCCCCTCTCCTTATGCTGCGCCTGGGCGGTGCGCCCTCATGGACGCACCAGCACGGGCAAAGCTGCAGCCGCCTGAGGCTCTCTACAGAGCACTCGGGCGGCTGCAGCATGAGGGTCATGGCACCCCCCACCCTGGTGGCACCCGGGGCGGACCGCCCCCTCCTTAGTACGCCACTGAATGTGGTTTCAGTTCTTGCACATGTTCATTACATCTGATGACAGTATCTTGGCTACTTGTATATGCCACTTGTAGATTTTGGGCCTAGTAATTTTTGGTCCTAGCTGAAATCCCGTCACAAGGGAACCAGAAAACAGGATAAACAGGAAAACAAGCCGTGTCAGAATATCAGAAAGCAGAATAGTCAATATAACACAAGCCAAGTCAAAATACCAAAATACAAAGACAGATAACAGTATTGCACTAGAGGGAACAACCAGTGAACCACAATAGAGCAATCAACAAAAGCAAAAGGCACTCTTTTATAATGGATCGTCTTAAATCCACGCTCCTAAAACATCAGGGAGCATGGGATATTTTGAATTTCCGCAGCCTATCCGCGATGACATCGGGGGGTGTGCGTGAAGCGGCTGGCGTCAGACATGCTATGCCGTCGCCCGCAGGAGTCGGCACCCGAAGCTTCACTTCGCGGGTCTGCGGGATTAAGATAAGGTATCATGACACCCCCATGATGGCATACCATTTGCAAAAGAAGACAACCCATGGTATTTCAAATAGGGTATGCTCAGTCTTTTTTAGTAGCCACAAACACTGGGCAAAGTTAGTGTTTATATTTGTTTGTGTGTTAAAAATGAGTTATTTTCTTTTGCAAATGGTATGCCATCAAGTGGGTAATTCTCATTCCTGGGCTGCCATACACTCTTAAAGGCAACATAACCAATCTGGCAAATTTCAATGTGAAAAAATGGAAAAATCAAGCCTTATATTTGACCTTGTAACGTTGAAAAACACAATAATTCCTGTACATGGGGGGTACTGTTATACGCGGGAGACTTCACTAAACACAAATATTAGTGTTTTAAAACAGTAAAATGTATCACAGCAATAATATCGTCCGTGTAAGCGCAGTTTGTGTGTAAAAAAAATGCAATTTCACTGACAATTTCATCGCTGTGATATTTTACTGTTTTGAAACACTAATATTTGTATTCAGCAAAGTTTTCTGAGTAAAACAGTACCCCCCATGTACAGCTTTTAGGGTATCTTGGGAAGTTACACTGTTAAATACAGTGCTAGCAAATTTAATTTTCTGGACTTTTTGCCCGGGTTGTCAGGCAGGTCCCTCAAACTGTAATCAATAAAATGACTTAATTTTGTCAAAATATTACATAAATAAGCAAGTAGAATTCAAATATATTTACATATTTATATATTTGAAGTCTACGTGTTGTAACAAACCACCTCTTTTACAGGTAGGATTTTGTCACAGATCTTATGGTAACCACAGCCTTCTAGGGGAATCAAAGTCCAAGACACATTCAGCTCAGTTTTTCTGATTTATTTGGTGCAAAATATACAGGTGCTCCAAAATAAAATAAACAAAATAAAATTCCTTGTTCTTGTTTGAGCACTTACTAAACACAGTAATCACTATCTGGAATTGGGTAGCTGCACCACACACCATTCCTCTGGCTCTATCTCCCTCACTCTGCAGCAGGCTGATCCCTTCTTTTAAATGCCAGTCTGCTAATTGACCTGCTACAGGTGAGTATCAATTAGTTCACATACAAGTCCTGGCCTGGCTGTTATATAGCAACTAGTGTTATTGGAGCACTGGCCCACCCTGCTCCCCCCCAGGGACCCTTACCATGGTTTGCAGAGTACCAACAATGTATCTTGCAAACCTAACATCTCTCCCTGGGGCATTTAATTGAGAAACCCCAGGCTGCCGTTTAGTAATTCAGGCCTAATGTATCTTCCCTCAACAACCATTCCACAGTTTCACTCACAGTATATATATTTATGAAGTTATTTACATATATATATATATATATATATATGTGTGACGAGACCAATCTCGCCACATTGCATTGGAGAAGCCTGGTTGCTCGCTTGTTGCCTTTGGACTATGGCCCCATGTTAAAAGCCTTCTTTCCCCTGGCAGAAAAGGCTTATTCGTGCCTTTCTGCCCGGCGGTCGGTAGATTCAATCTACCGAACTAACGCACGAATGACTGGACCACCTGGGAGCTGGAGTGTGTCGGCAATTTACCTCCCAGAAGCTGCGGTTAACCGCAGCTTAATTGACGAATGCTGGGTGGCCTTTGTTCACTTGCCGAACACGTGGCGGCGGCCATTTTAAAGTCCCGAACGGCCAGCGGTGTTCAGCGCCCAAACTATGGAACTGTAAACGGACACTTATTTGCGCGAACACCACTGAGACGTCAGCCTCCATGCTTCTGCATTCGGTCATTTAACCGGATGCCTGTTCATTCGGTCGTTTAACCCGTATGAACAGCATTACCCCAGATAGCCATCCCGTGGAGTCTATTCGTATGGAGAACAGACTTTGTGAACACTTTAACTCCACGGCGATTGGACTGTGTGCATAGGATCTGAGCGCTATTCAGTACTTATGTGCGCTCAGATCCCAGCTATCTGGGGATATGTGACATGTCTGTATTTTATGTATAAAATGAAACTTTGCATATTTTAAAGTGTTTTACTGTCTTTTTACTGCCATGTGGTTAATGGAGTTTTGCCTCTGTCCTGGGAGATAATTGGATTACTTCCCAATTATCTCCAGGACAGAGGGAGGGAAGTTAGGATGCATTGTGGGGATGTTTTACCTCTGTGTGTCTGTCATTGGTTCATGTCTGTCCTTTGTCACAGTCTCCCATTTGGTCCCCTAGGGAAGTGTCCATCAGGTGGGAAACCTGCATAAATACTGGGCAGGTAGCCCTCATTAAACCAGTTCACTGCTTGACCCTCAAGACGGAGCTTTGTCTCGTTCTTTGGGGGATTTACTGAATGCTGTTAGAGACTGATTGCCAGGAGTGTAAGCTGATTGTCTGCTTTTCCTGTTCAGCTGCTAGCAGCTATTCGTGAGGTTCCAGTTCGGAAATTTGGAGTGCTACTTGGTATCCTGTTCGGGAGTTTGGGGTTCTGCAGTAGCAGTGCCTGTGTCTCTGGAAGGGGAAGATCTCCTAAACGGCTTTTAACCCCTTTTATGCCTTGGGGTGCCGTTACAATACATATATATATAGTGACAAAACCCCTGGTTTATGGATGCCCAGCTTTTTGCATTTTGCCTGCTGTTTGTGTAGTTAGCACCATCTCGTGCTTTACCTAAAAAACGAATAAACTACCGAACAGCCAGGCCACCCAAATTGGAAGTGTGCAGCTCATTTACCACCCAGAGCTGCGGTTAACCTCAAATATTTGTCGAACGGCTGGGTGGTCACCGTTTGTTTTAACGAACATGTGGCGGCGGCCATTTTAAGTTGTCGAACGCCCAGCGGTTTTTGGTCATCGACCGTGTGGAAGTATTTTCACCCACAATTTCTCACGAACATCGCTGGGACCATCTCATTTCAATTCTGTTTGTTTCCAATTACACGAACACCGTGCCGTTCGGTAAATTAATCCCACGAAAGAGACCGACCCCAGGTAGTTGAATCCCTGGAACTATTGCTGGACATATTTTATGCGAACAAACGGTGAACAAAACTCTTTAGCTCCATGGTGATTTAACTGTGTTCATGGGATCTGAGTGCTGTTCGACTATATTGAGCACTCAGACCCAAGGTATCTGGGGTTATGTCGAACGAGGGGAATCCGTTGTAAAATTAAAGTTATGCATTTTAATGCATTTTTAAGATTGTTGTAAAATGGAAATATTCTCTCTACATGGAGATAATTAAGTTAACTCAGGACACAACCCAATTATCTCCAGGATAGAGATGATGGATTTTCATGTTCATGTGGGAGTGTGCTACAGGGAGTACTCCTTGTTGGAAGACTTGCATAAAAGGCCAAGCTGTGGCCACCATTGCGTTCTACAAAGAAGTAAATAGAAGTACAGATCAGGGTGTTGCAGTGGATGTGATCTATTTGGATGTTGCCAAGGCATTTGACACAGTTCCACACAATAGATTAGTGTTCAAACTCAAGGAAATCGGTCTAGATGAAAATGCTTGTTCTTGGGTAGAACATTGGCTTAAAAACAGAGTACAAAGAGTTGTCATTAATGGTAAATTTTCAAGCTGGACAGAGGTGGCAAGTGGTGTCCCTCAGGGGTCTGTTCTGGGACCCCTTCTATATAACATTTTTATAAATGATCCTGAAAACAGCATTGAAAGTCATGTTTCAGTGTTTGCAGATGACACAAAACTCGTAATACAATGTGAGCAAGATATTACTTTGCTGCATGGGATTTAGATAGACTGGGGGACTGGGCACTCAAATGGCAGATGAAATTTAATGTTGAAAAAGGCACTTCGGCGTAAAGAATACACAAGCAACGTATACCCTTATTGGAAGCGAATTAGGGATAACAACACACGAAAAGGACTTGGGAATTGTTATAGACAACAAACTATTCAACAATGTGCACTGTCAATCAGCAGTGGCCAAGGCCAGTAAGGTATTTTCATGCATGAAAAAGTGCACTCATTCTCGGGACGAGAATATCATTTTCCCTTTTTATAAATCCCTGGTAAGACCACATATTGAATATGCTGTGCAATTTTGGACACCTGTTCTAAAGAAGGATATTATGGCACTAGAAAAAGTGCAGAGGCGGGCTACAAAATTAATAAAAGGAATGGAACATATCAGCTATGAAGAAAGGTTAACAAATGTAAACCTATTTAGTTTAGAAAAAACATCGCCTGAGAGGGGATATGATAAGATTATACAAATATATTCGGGGCCAATACAAACCATTGTGTGGAAATCTATTCACAAACCGGACTTTACATAGGACACGAGGCCATGTGTTTAGACTGGAAGAAAGAAGATTTCGTCTAAGGCAAAGGAAAGGTTTTTTTACTGTAAGAACAATCAGGATGTGGAATTCTCTGCCTGAAGAAGTGGTTTTATCAGAGTCCATACAGATGTTCAAACGGCTACTAGATGCATACTTGCAAGAACAGAATATTCAAGGATATAATCTTTCAATGTAGGGTAATAACTGCTTGATCCAAAGATAAATCTGACTGCCATTCTGGGGTCAAAAAGGAATTTTTTTCCTAGCTTGTTGCAAAATTGTGCTTCAAACTGTTTTTTTTTTCCTTCTTTTGGATCAACAGCAAAAAAGCAAATGTGAGGAAGGCTGAACTTAATGGACGCAAGTCTCTTTTCAGCTATGTAACACCTTGTCAGTTTGCAATATCTCTTATAGACAAAGTACACAGTTTAAGAAATACATTTCATTCTAGAACTTGTAATATTTGCATTTGACCATAACAGGATAAACATGCTTTTCCCATTCCCTCTCATGAGAAATTCGTGCAACATGCGTAAATCCGAGGTAGTCGGAATGTCCAATGAAATATGGGAAATATCAGACTGAAAGATGGGAAACAGATTGAGCAGTCTAGATATAAAAGTCCTGCCATGTAGGATAATTTTCACGGCAAAGTTGAGGGAGCCTAATCGAGACTTTAATTCTGTACGATTACAAGATCCGTAGAGAGATATAGATCAATGCTGGATAGGATGTGTTCACTCTTATCTCTAAGCAAACTGGTTGGCATATTGACCGAATCTAGCGTGTTACCCAGTAAATTAATCAACGCGTCAGGTCCGTGTAGCAAACCTAACCACTTCTGGACACTTAGGGTGAATATTTCGTTAACTGTTGCTATGCTCGTTTTATATGCAGTGTGTAGCAGTCGTCTGAATATTATATCAGTTATGGTTTTTTTATGTTAAACTGTATATTTTGCTGTAGATAATGTGATTAACAGTACATTCTTGCACAATTATCTCTCCTGTACAGCAAGGCATGCTGGAAAGTTCCCCACACAGTCCTCTGTAGTAAAACCCCTGCAATGTCATTAAGGAAACCCCTTGCATGGGCTCTTGCATAAATACTGTGTAATGGATCACCTGGCACCCCGACTGGGTACCTCCGTTGATGGTTGCTCCTGGCACTTCCTGAGGGCTCCAAGCACTCCAGCAGACACCATAACCACCATAGACTCCTTCAGAGAGAAAGACAGGAACAAGCTCTTCCAAGAGCTTAGTAGTGATATAGCACAAGAGTATGACTGTCATAGCAATCCCTTGTAGTAGATTCCCCCAATAAGAGACTGCACTCCAAATTGAGGGTGAAGTAGAACTGAACTTTTATTCAAACAGTCTGCTTTTATTTTACAAACATAGTACCACCCACAGGATTTTGAAGTACAACCAATCAATACGTACAATAAACTCAGAACCTCTCACACAAAATCCTCCCCTCTGCCTGTGATATAATTACTGAACACAATGGGGTAATGTAATTATCACAGGAAAATACACAGTTTTACACAATATTCATAACTTCAAAAGTATACATCACATTCACATAAAACTTACATTTTCAGCATACTCCAAATACAAACATACGTCAAAATCAAACAAATTGGTCCAGTGGGTCCAAAGTTAGTTGGAAGTCCCTTTTGTGACCGACTGCAAGCATGGCTTGGGTGTGGTAAGCCAACTATCTCCAGCATACAGAAAAAAAGCTCTATTCACAACAACAGTAAAAACACATAAAAATACACAATTTCTATTATACTGAACAGAACCCCCACATTCAACCTATCCCCAGATAGCTTGGATCTGAGAGCTCAATATATCCGTAAAGCGCTAAGATCCCACGAACAGAATAAAATCGCCATGGGGTTTCATTTAAGGGCCAGAACAGTCTTTTAAAAGTTCATAAGCCCCAAGTGTTTTTAACGTGCCCAATCTCCCAGGCATGAGGCTGGCAATCAGTCCCCTCCAAAACTAGTGGCGAGGTCCCTTTCGCCACATACTGTGACCGTGGAATAAAATGACAGTTGACTGTTGACTCCCAGACTATGTGTCGTCTAGTCCTTGGGGAAGAGGGATTATTATTACGCTGCCTGTGTTTTACCTGCTTTATCCTAACTACCAGCGGAGATACCGTGGATTATACTGCTACTCCGCTACAGTCCTTCTATCTTTTTATGGGAGATTGGGACCCCTAGGTATTGGAAAAGCTGGATCGTGGCTCTCAGGCTACTGGGTGTAAATAAGTTGCTCTCAATAGTCAAAAAGTCATCTAAATAGTGAATAACTGTGGGGCATGATGATTCCTGTGTGGAACCCTTGTGGGACATGATGATTGCCGTGAATCCAGTCACCAAAAACTCCACCAAGTGGGGTGAGGGATGGTTATGTAATAAGTTGGCGAAAAGTCTCATTGATTGAGGCCATGTAGGGTTTGGGAAACAATTTATTTAGACACATTGTCTTGGCATGTGCCTTAAAACAAAGAGAACACACATGCAATAACCGGCAAGCACTAAATCCACAGGAACCTGCATTAAAGATATTGCAAAATCTGGGATTTTATGACCAAGCTTTTAGGATTTAGCGAAGGAGGTCAGGAAAGAAAAGGTAGCACCCAGCTCAGGGGTATTACGACATATGTTCGTGGTATGTGAGGATGAAGAGCAAATACGACAAGCTGGGGACGTGAGGCCCGCGAAGTGCCTGCAACAGCTCCGTGTCCAACTGGCTCCAACCCATCTTAAAATTTAACTGAGCTGCAGACGCCTTCATGGAGAATGAGCTGTGGTAATAATAAAATGATGTACCGCCATACTTATACCCCGGGTCCACCAGCTTGTGTAAATACAGATCAAATTCCTCTCTGCGCTCGGGACGAACTCAGGAATTGACAACTTCATATTCCACATGGGGTCCCTATCCTTCAGTACAACAGAGACATCGTCATAGGCATACGTCTTGTTCTCCAGAATATCTTGGGAGGTAATCAGCAAAAATGTCCTCTTGTGGTAGTTTTTCTTCTTTTAAATATAGTCTCCTCCTTTACTGTGTTGATTCCCTTTATGTATTTAAATGTTTCTTTCAACATTCATCAGTTAATTGCTATGTGAGTAGATAAGATACAAAGATATCAAACGAAATGATTCACAGTGTAATTATAGGTTCAGGATGAAGCATATCATTGTCAAAAACACTGCAAATAAAATAAATATATATGTACAGATTTATGGACCAATATGGTCCGTTCAAAGAATGAAATCCATGCATTAATTGCTGTCACTATTTACAACAAATGCTCGGAGACGTATTTTGGTAATCATCCGTTTTCTTTCCATATTAACTTAACAAAAATTTGCATCTTGAGTTTGAAATTAAACATCAAGCGCTAAGTGATGTTTTTTTTCGTTCCATACCTGTAATATAAACTATTCTATTTTCAAGTGTCTTTATTAACATCTAATCATTTCTAGTCTTCACTAGGATAACAATTGCCATTTTCTCTATAAGCTTGCCAGCATTAGTAACAAGTCTTCACTATATGTGATTTTAATTATCTGATAATTGGATTATGTTGTCACATTAGTAAGCCACATTGAGATCTATTAGGCTTAGTTAATTCCGGGCTCTATCTCCTCTCCGTGTCTTAATGAGTTTTTTCTCCCCAATCATTGAAATAATCTTCGGTGCACTCACTGCCCATTTGTGCATTTGAATATGGCTGTTCCAATCAGAGTGAAGCATTCACCCCTTTTAAACCGGCAATGTCGTAGGTGCTGTTCCCCTCTGATGAGCTGAACTAGCGAAACGCTTGTCAGGGGCTGTGCAGCTTTCACTATCGTACTACTTAGCTACCAGGCATTTAGATTTATTGGATGTACATCTCGACTACTTAGGCAGCGATTTTAGCTGCGTATTGTCATCATACTTATTCATTTACAGCGCTACAGAATCTGATGGCGCTATATAAATAATAATAATACAGCATTGAGGTTTAACTAAACCGATCTTATTTCAGTGTTGGGTGGAGCACAAGGCCGGACAGGGATATCTCTCCCCTTATTTTTGGTTTAAGTGGTGCCCTCTAAGGCACAATAGGGCAAGTTATCCATCTAGACTCCCCTCCTATCCCCCCTTTTCCTTCATCCTAAATCATTTCATTTCACTGCAAGCTGTTTGGTTAGTCACATCTCTGCATTTTATTTTTCTTACAGCAATAGATGTATCACAACGTCCTAATGCTATTTAACATAATTGTGTATCATAAGTACAACTATAGCCGATCTTATTTCAGTGTTGGGTGGAGGACAAGGCCGGACAGGGATATCTCTCCCCTTATTTTTGGTTTAAGTGGTGCCCTCTAAGGCACAATAGGGCAAGTTATCCATTTAGACTCCCCTCCTATCCCCCCTTTTCCTTCATCCTAAATCATTTCATTTCACTGCAAGCTGTTTGGTTAGTCACATCTCTGCATTTTATTTTTCTTACAGCAATAGATGTATCACAACGTCCTAATGCTATTTAACATAATTGTGTATCATAAGTACAACTATAGCCGATATTATTTCAGTGTTGTGTGGAGGGTATATTACTGCATAAGGACAGGAATATCTGTTTTGGGTTAAGGGGCGGCCATGAAGGCACAATAGGGAAAGTTATTCAACTTAGATTCCCCTTTCTTCTGTATTGCTCAATCCGCAACTATTCCATTTCAC
Source organism: Pelobates cultripes (assembly GCA_933207985.1). Classification (NCBI taxonomy): domain Eukaryota; kingdom Metazoa; phylum Chordata; class Amphibia; order Anura; family Pelobatidae; genus Pelobates; species Pelobates cultripes. Next base: position 1,240,593 of record OW240925.1, read on the forward strand.
TGTAAGTCGCTTGGTTCGTTATATTTCTGCAGTTTATTTTTTGAACAGCAATAGATCGATCACGGCGGTACACTGATACTATTTTACACCATTGTGTGTCAAACCAGTACATATCTATTTTTCCTGGCCATATCCATGGCAGCACAACATTGGGTAGCTCCTCCCTATCCCTGATTGGATAGGATAATAATTGAAAGGTATAAGTACCAACTCCTACCCCAGTCTTTTTTTCCTGTCCTATCCATAGGACATGTTGGTCTTAAGACCATGTAAAGTTTTCTTTTATGGCTTACCTGAGGATTAGTTCCTTTAACCCCTTGGGAGTTCACCCTCTCTCCCCTGGGAAGTCTCCAGTATACGGCCCTGCGCAAAGTCCCCCTGGAGAAAACCCCTTTAAGTGACCGGGGGGTTTTCTGTCAACTTGCAGTGACCCTAGGGGTAGCAAGTATGATTTAAGTATCTATGTATGGAATTTACCCTTTATCCAGGAAGAGGAAGTCCTTGCAATATTTGGAGTGAAAGAAGATGTCAGCATTACCTGTGAACGGATGAGAGCTGCAAGCGGTAATATTGTTTTCACATTTGCAGTGTACTAATGTGGGTTCGGCGTTTGGATGTTTCGGCGCGCATGTGCGTCATTCGTGTCTTTACTAGAGCATGGGCACTAGCCAAGCATTGCCGGTTTGCTCGCGTGCTTTTCTTTCGGCTAATTTCAGCGATCGGCAGTTTAGTTCGGGTGCATGCGCAAGTTAGGTTGCGCATGCGCAATGGCTTCTTATGGCGTCAGACGCCCTTTTTAAAGCGCCAAATTCAAATTCCTATGTTATACTTGCAATAGTTGTTGGTTAAATAAGGATATTCTGTATACTCACCACTTACCCTCCTGGGAGCTTGGACTTTGGATTTTTGCTTAAAGTAAGTTAAGTTTCAGATAATTCCTTTTCTCCTCCTTTTGGAGTTTTAATTTTAAAACCCTTTTTTCTTTATATGTTATACATATAGATGGATACTCGTTGTAGATCCAGGGATTCAGAATCTTCTCATCATAATAGGTCACAATCAAAGCAGTATAGGTAAGCCATTTTCCTTTTACATATCTTAGAGATACTGCAAAAAAAAAGAGGAAGGTACTGAATGGCAAAAAAAATTCTTTAGCAATGCCAAAGGTACCAGGACTTCAGGATCGTCCAAGGGGAAGTCGCCCAAAAGGACGCTATGCATATCCTGTGACAACAGAGCCATAGAAGGGAAACGTCTCTGTTCAGATTGTCTCTCAGCAGCTGCAGGTCCATCTCATCCTACACCGGACATTATGCAATATATTAAGCAAGCTGTGGCTCAGGGCATCAAGGAAGTTGTCAAAGTCCACAAACGTCCAAGATACTCTGATCTTTCAGATTATTCTCCAGGAGACTCAGGAGAGGAGTTTATGGAGTCAGCCTCGCTCAGAGACCTAGCATTTTCCTCGGAGGAGGATACGCTGCCAGATCCAGACTACCTGGAACCAGCGGAAGTGGATCATTTAATTGCCCGGGTTAGAAAAGCCCTTACTTTAAAGGAGCCCTCGGAAGAGGAACCGTCTACATCCAGTCGCCATTTCTCCGATCTTAGGAAGAAAAGGGCTACCTTCCCGGTGCATGATACAATAAGTGGACTGATTAAGGAGGAATGGTCCAGATCTGATAGGAGACCTTCTGCTAGAGGGAAATCCTGCAGGCTATATCCATTCGAGCCCAAAGATGCGGAGGCATGGGATTTTGCTCCCAAGGTTGATGCAGCAGTGGTCAGGCTGGCTAAGCATACCACCTTACCAGTGGATGATGCAGGATCCTTTAGGGATCCAATGGACCGGAAAATGGAATACAATCTTTCCAAGTCATATGTGACTTTAGGCACAAGTCTTCACCCTGCCGTGGCACTTACATCAGTCACAAGAGCAATGAAGGTCTGGCTGCAGGAACTAGAAGAGGACATTAGGAGTGGCAGAAGCCGTCCCTCCATATTGGATAGCCTGAGAGATATGAGATTAGCTATTGATTTATCATCTGAAGCAGCAGTAGACCTAGTGAGGAATCTTGCCAGAAATATGACTTTTACAATTTCTGCCAGACAAACGCTATGGGCTCAGATCCTGGGCGGCCGACGCTTCTTGCGAGAATAGTCTATGTTCTTTACCATTTCATGGGAATATGTTGTTTGGTAATAACATGGATGAGTGCATTAAAAAGGCTGCCGAAGGGAACAAAGCCTTTCTACCTCAGGAACAGAAATACAAAGGGTCCTTTCGTGCCCGCAAAGAATACCACTTCTTTCGTGATAGTAGATCCTACAAACCTGGGAGGGAGTATGGCAGATTTCAATCATGGAGAGGCGGCCAATCCAGAGGAAGAGGAGGCAAGTCCCGAGGCACTTCCTCCTCCAAAAACTCCAGGAATCTATGACTATATAGTCTCCCGATCAGAAGGAGTCGGGGCTTGTCTCCTTCAATACCAGTCCAGGTGGCAAGAGTCCACAAACAATCTTTGTGTTCTGGAGATTATTCGGAGGGGATATCTCCTGGAGTTTTACGAGAAGCCACCCAACAGATCCTTTCATCTTACAAAATGACCAGGAGACAAAGAGAAGCGTATGGCCTTACAGAAATTCGTCTCATCCCTACAAGCAGAAAGGGTTATTATAAAAGTTCAGGCATGCGAAAGAACTCAAGGGTTTTACTCCCACATCTTCCTAACAAAGAAATCCTCCGGAGGTTGGAGGCCTATTCTAGATCTACACAGGCTAAACAAGTATCTACACATCCGCCGGTTCAAGATGGAATCCCTTCAGTCCATAACCAGAGTAGTGCTCCCCAACCAATGGATGTTATCAATAGATCTATTGGATGCCTATTTTCACATGCCCATTCCGAAGGCTCACCAAAAGTTCCTAAGGTTCGCAGTAGAGGAAGGCCACTTCCAGTTCAGAGCCCTTCCATTTGGACTCCGTACGGACCCGAGGACATTCACAAAGGGATTAGTGGTTCTGCAGAACTGAGAAAGCAGAATATTGCTGTTTACCATTATTTAGACGACATCCTGATCGTAGGAGACGACAGGAATACATTGGCCTCCCAAGCTATCACCAGCGTCCAGTTTTTACAAGCACATGGCTGGAAAATCAACGCCATCCAACTCAATCTATGGTTTAATTAGGGGCCCACTTCAACACGCTGATGGGCACCGTTCAAATTTCTCAGGCAAGGATCGTGAAGATCAAGAAGCAACTGAAAAAGATACTAATATCCAGAGTTGTTCCTGCAAAGACGGTAATGAGTCTGCTCGGATCTATGTCTTCCACAATAGGTCTAACCAGGTGGGCACAGTGGAGAATGAGACCTTTCCAAGCCAATTTCCTGCTACAATTTTCCTTCCCGAATCTTCTCCAACCCATCAAGATTCCCCTCTCCATACGCCATTCTCTGATCTGGTGGCTGAACAGGAAGCACCTATCCAGAGGCTTGCGGTTGGGGGACATCTCATGGATAACAGTAACGACAGACGCAAGCCAATGGGGATGGGGTGCTCATTGTTTCCACAAGATGAATGGGGATTCACCACAAGCAACGTGTACTCCAATTTACTAGAGCTCCTAGTGGTTTTCAAAGCTCTGAAACGTTTCTCAGCACATCTCAGGCAACGGTGGGTAAAGATAAGAACAGACAACACAATGGTGGTCTCCTATATCAACCATCAAGGAGGAACCAGTAGTGGCAATATGATGGAGATTATGAAACATCTGATGTAATGGGCCCAAAGAAACCAAGCAGGTCTTACTGCCATTCACTTACCAGGGGAACGGAATCAACTGGCAGATTACCTCAGCAGATCCAGGATAGACCCGGGGGAATGGTGCTTATCAGACAAGGTGTTCCACACTATCGTAAGAAAGTGGGGTTTCCCTCAAGTGGATCTTCTGGCCACTCGAGACAACAGGAAGGTGAGGAATTTCTTTACGAAAGAGAACGACCATCTAGCCCTGGGAAGAGATGCTCTATCCAGTCCTTGGAGATTCACCATGCATTCCCTCCATTTCCACTGATCTTTCCAATCCTGAGGAGAATGAGGACAGAGAAGGTATCTCATCTTGATAGCGCCCTGTTGGCCTCGAAGACCTTGGTTTCCCCTCCTCCAAAGTCTTTGTGTGGAACCCCCACTTCGGCTCCCGGAAATTCCTGAACTACTATCTCAAGGCCCGGTTTTGCATCCAGACCCATCATCCCTCAATCTCATGGCATGGAAGCTGAGAGGGAAGGGCTTACGAGTAAAGGCTTCTCCCAGGCAGTAGTAGATACTATGCTGAAGGCTAGAAAACATTCCACTTCAGCCACCTACTATACAGTTGCAAGAAAAAGTATGTGAACCCTTTGGAATGATATGGATTTCTGTACAAATTGGTCATAAAATGTGATCTGATCATCATCTAAGTCACAATAATAGACAATCACAGTCTGCTTAAACTAATAACACACAAAGAATGAAATGTTGACATGTTTTTATTGAACACACGATGTAAACATTCACAGTGCAGGTGGAAAAAAGTATGTGAACCCTTGGATTTAATAACTGGTTGAACCTCCTTTGTCAGCAATAACTTCAACCAAACGTTTCCTGTAGTTGCAGATCAGACGTGCACAACGGTCAGGAGTAATTCTTGACCATTCCTCTTTACAGAACTGTTTCAGTTTGGCAATATTCTTGGGAGGTCTGGTGTGAATCGCTTTCTTGAGGTCATCTCAATCCAGGACTCTGACTGGGCCACTTCAGAAGGTGTATTTTCTTCTGTTTAAGCCATTCTGTTGTTGATTTACTTCTCCTGCAAAATGTCTTGATAAACTTGGGAATTCCTTTTTCCTTTGATGATAGCAATCCGTCCAGGCCTTGAGACAGCAAAGCAGCCCCAAACCATGATGCCCCCACCACCATACTTCACAGTTGGGATGAGGTTTTGATGTTGGTGTGCTGTGCCTTTTTTTCGCCACACATAGTGTTGTGTGTTTCTTCCAAACATCTCAAGTTTGGTTTCATCTGTCCACAGAATATTTTGCCAGTACTGCTGTGGAACATCCAGGTGCTCTTGTGCAAACTGTAAACGTGCAGCAATGTTTTGTTTGGACAGCAGTGGCTTCCTCTGTGGTATCCTCCCATGAAATCCATTCTTGTTTAGTGTTTTACGTATTGTAGATTCGCTAACAGGGATGTTTGCATTTGCCAGGGACTTTTGTAAGTCTTTAGCTGACACTCTAGGATTCTTCTTCACCTCATTGAGCAGTCTGCGCTGTGCTCTTGCAGTCATCTTTACAGGACAGCCACTCCAAGGGAGAGTAGCAGCAGTGCTGAACTTTCTCCATTTATAGACAATTTGTCTTACCGTGGACTGATGAAAAGCAAGGCTTTTGGAGATACTTTTATAACCCTCTCCAGATTTATGCAAGTCAACAATTCTTAATTGTAGGTCTTCTGAGAGCTCTTTTGTGCTAGGCATCGGTTACGGTTACCCCCAGGCTAGCTGGAAGCTGGACCACTTGGATAGCCTGGATTCACAGTGTAGGGAGAGAGAAGCGCCACTTCGGTAGTTAGTCCACACGAATCCTGTAAGTATAGAGCAATCCCACTAGCTCTAGTATAGCTAGGATACCCTATGTGACGGAACGCTGGCACTCCGACTGAGTACCTCCGCCAATCGATGCTCCTAGTGCTCGCTGAGGACTCCAAGCACTCCAACCGACACCATCAGCACTGCAGACCCCACTTCCAGCGATGCAACTGCGCCGGGGTCTCTGCTGTTTCCACCCACCCTGGACCCAAGGCCAGGATCCAGCTTCCAGTGGGTGAACCTCTCTTTCCCCAGAGAGCAGGAACAGGAACAAATCAAGCTATTGCAAGAGCTTCCTCTGGGGAGTAAGTGATTATAGCAATCCCCAGAGTGTAGGTATCCCTTCCCCCAAACATGAGCCAGGGCTTAATGCTGGAACAAGACTAATTTACTGGCACACAGAACTCACAATTTATGCAACACAAAACTCCTCCTCTGGGCCAGGCTAGATAATTGAGTTTCTACAATACACAAAGCTCAATTATCTGCTGGCCAGATATTATACAGTTTCATAAAACACACAGGGACCCCAAAACATGCAATAACCCCATAAAAAGTATATCCTTGGAACTGGGGGATCTGGGTGAACCACATATCCAAAATTCACCCAGATCCGTTCAGTACTTTGGAAAATACAGTTTAATGCAGATTCTGCAGAACATATACAGGCTAAATGAAAAACAATCACTGTATAATGTGTCCCCTGCTGTATAGTCCAAAACCACCGCACGATGTCTCTGTGCAACAAATACTGGCGAGATGGCACCGTGTTGAAAAGTCCAAACAGTGTCTGTGAGTTAAAATGGCCACCATCCATTGTTCTCACCATGTGCTTCTGATACAGGAAATGGTGGCCACCCAGTAACTCCACAGTATGTCCCCAGATGGTTCTTAAAGGGCCAGCAGCAGCACAACACAAATCCATTATGCCCAAATCATGTCTTTAAAGGGCAATACAAACCAGGGGCCATAGTCACAGGGCAAGAGGCGGGCAAGCAGTCCTCTCCAGGCACAAGTGGCGAAGGGCACTTCGTCACACATCTTCCCTTTGGGGGGAAGACTAAACAGGTACCTGACCTTCTGCCGGTCAGTACCTAGATTAGTCGGGCAGCCCACCCACAAAGAAAAATACACAGAGTAACCCCCCCACAATAAATGGTACTGGCCTGTAGGTTCAAGTTTGTAGTGGGACAGCGCAGCACTCTCGGTCTCCCTGGTGCAGCTAGGCAAACTGCTGGTGTTGCTTGGGGGGCAGAGGCCAGCGGCGCTCTGCCCTGCTGCCAGCTCTTCCACTGGGGTAACCCGTGGTAAGTCAGGCTCTGATACAGGGGAAAAGGGGGGGCAGAGGCTAACAGAGCTCTGCCCAGAGGCCAGCTCTTCTGCTGGGAGGGGGTCAGTGGGTATCGCAGGCTCATCCACTGCCCCCAGGACCCGGTTGGGATGTAGCTGGGGAGGGGAAGTTTTGCTTACCTCCTCCTCCTGGCATCCCTGCGGGGTTGGTTGGGGATCTGGACTGCCCGTCCAGCCTCCCTGTAGGACTGGCACAGAGACCGCGGTCCCATCTGCGCCAGTGTCGTTAGGTTTGTCTTCCCCCTCTCCCGGTATCTCTGGCTGCTGTTGGAGGGGGAGGCTGGTTGCCCCCACTCCCCAGGACGCTGGTTGCTGTAAGGTGGAGGGATTGACCATCACCTCCTCCTGGAACTCAGGCCACCGCTGGGGAGAGAGACCAGTTGTCTCCTCTCCCTGTATATTATGCTGCCGCTGGGGACCTGGGCTGGCTGCCCAGCATCCCTGTAGGGCCGGCAGAGAGACTTCGGTCCCATCTCCGCTTGCCATCTCTGTGTGTCCCCAGGACAAGTCTATGAGGTCGCCCACCTCCGGCTGCTGTTGGAGAGGGAGGCCGGTTGCCTCCCCTCCCCAGGACGCTGGTTGCTGTACGGGGGAGGGATCTACCATCACCTCCTCCTGGAACTCAGGCCGCCGCTGGGGAGAGAGACCGGTTGTCTCTTCCCTCTGTACGGTGCACTGCCGCTGGGATGGGAGGTCGCTGCTCTCCTCTCCCTGTAACTCACTCTGTCGCTGGAGACGGGGTGTCAATACCCCCAAACTCCACAGTTGGTACTCGAAGTTCCGTGCGTCTTGGTTCTCAGCACTCAACATGCGCATCACTTGATGGACCACCTCATCTGAAGGGTTTGGGCCAAACCAGACCAGCCGCGCCTTTACTTCCTTCATGAAATCAGCACCCTCATAGCACTGTGACAGGCGGATTTGCAATTCACTGGCTGCTGTCCAGGGTCTTGCTAGCTCCATGTTGCTGTAGGTAGGGACGCTGCGCAGAGGCTAGCGTTGCCCTCAATTATAAATCCGTAACTCCACACATTACCGGTGTCTCCGAGCTGCTGGTCCTCGCACTAGGACGCCATCCCACCGCTGCCACCAAATGTGACGGAACGCTGGCACTCCGACTGAGTACCTCCGCCAATCGATGCTCCTAGTGCTCGCTGAGGACTCCAAGCACTCCAACCGACACCATCAGCACTGCAGACCCCACTTCCAGCGATGCAACTGCGCCGGGGTCTCTGCTGTTTCCACCCACCCTGGACCCAAGGCCAGGATCCAGCTTCCAGTGGGTGAACCTCTCTTTCCCCAGAGAGCAGGAACAGGAACAAATCAAGCTATTGCAAGAGCTTCCTCTGGGGAGTAAGTGATTATAGCAATCCCCAGAGTGTAGGTATCCCTTCCCCCAAACATGAGCCAAGGCTTAATGCTGGAACAAGACTAATTTACTGGCACACAGAACTCACAATTTATGCAACACAAAACTCCTCCTCTGGGCCAGGCTAGATAATTGAGTTTCTACAATACACAAAGCTCAATTATCTGCTGGCCAGATATTATACAGTTTCATAAAACACACAGGGACCCCAAAACATGCAATAACCCCATAAAAAATATATCCTTGGAACTGGGGGATCTGGGTGAACCACATATCCAAAATTCACCCAGATCCGTTCAGTACTTTGGAAAATACAGTTTAATGCAGATTCTGCAGAACATATACAGGCTAAATGAAAAACAATCACTGTATAATGTGTCCCCTGCTGTATAGTCCAAAACCACCGCACGATGTCTCTGTGCAATAAATACTGGCGAGATGGCACCGTGTTGAAAAGTCCAAACAGTGTCTGTGAGTTAAAATGGCCACCATCCATTGTTCTCACCATGTGCTTCTGATACAGGAAATGGTGGCCCCCCAGTAACTCCACAGTATGTCCCCAGATGGTTCTTAAAGGGCCAGCAGCAGCACAACACAAATCCATTATGCCCAAATCATGTCTTTAAAGGGCAATACAAACCAGGGGCCATAGTCACAAGGCAAGAGGCGGGCAAGCAGTCCTCTCCAGGCACAAGTGGCGAAGGGCACTTCGTCACACCCTATTCCCCATAAAACGAGTCGAGGCTGCGATTTGAAGGTCAAGCAAGAACTGGTTTTAATGGCACCTGGACATTGCTATTTATGCAAAAACTTCAGGTCCAGGGACTTCAGGTCCAGCCCCCTCTGGACCTGATGGGATACAGGGATAGTATAAACAATTGACCAATAACAGTACACTGTATTATTTGAAAAAGTCACCGCCCACTTGGAGATACAGATTTCAACGGTTAGGGCAATTCAATTATCTCCAAGTGCCCAGAATCCCACGTGTAACTTGAACATACAAAACAGCATAAAAATACATATTTATAACATTGTATAACGCATCTTCTATATTCTACCATTCATTAGATAGCTCAGGTCTGAGCGCATCAGATGTGCGAATAGCGTTCAGACCTCACGAACGGTAGAGCCAGTCCTTAACATACAAAGTCTTTCGTGTTTCTTTGTCCCGAACACGAGGTGGCGGCCATGTTTTCTGTCGGGGAATAGGCGAGCGGGACCTGGCACCAAAACCCTTGGATCGAAGGACGGGTAGTCTGTGATGCGAATACCGCTCCAGGAATGGTTGTCTCAGCCCTTCATGGACAGAACACAGACCACCCTGAATGAGCAATTAACCTGCGGTTAACCGCAGCCCCAACGCTCTAATTAGGGACACACGCCGGAGTACCGGGGGGTCCTCGTTCGGGAGTTTGAGTGCGGAAAAATAGTATACGAACCCTGGGGCCCCATCAATTACGATTGTGGTTAACCGCAAGTTCCTGGTGGTCGGCCGTTCGGTTGTTTGCAAGGTGAAAAAGGTTAAGTGGCGGCACACGCCAAGGCCTGGGTGGTTTTACTTCGTATGTGCGAATATAGGATCCTGATGGTTCGTGTAATGGAGTTTATACAATAAGGGTACCGAAGGGAACGGCATTCGGAAACTGCAAATAAAGAGAACCAGTACTGGTCTGAAGGGCGTCTGTACAAGCATCATTCACATCAGGCAATGCTTCTTGTGAAAAGCAAACCCAGAACTGGTATGTGTTTTTTATAGGGCAAGGCAGCTGTAACCAACACCTCCAATCTTATCTCATTGACTTGACTCCAGTTGCCTGACAACTCACTCCAATTAGCTCTTTTCCACCTGCACTGTGAATGTTTACATGGTGTGTTCAATAAAAACATGGCAACATTTCATTCTTTGTGTGTTATTAGTTTAAGCAGACTGTGATTGTCTATTGTGACTTAGATGATGATCAGATCACATGTTATGACCAATTTGTGCAGAAATCCATATCATTCCAAAGGGTTCACATACTTTTTCTTGCAACTGTAGAGTGTGGGGTGCTTTCTCCACCTGGGCTATGGCTAAAAGCATCGATGTGCAGAATCCCTCTACCACGGATATTCTGGAGTTCCTACAGTCTGGACTTGATTATTATTTTATTATTATTTTATTATTTATATAGCGCCAACAAATTCCGTAGCGCTGTACAATGGGATAAGGGTGTAACGGATCACCTGGCACCCCGACTGGGTACCTCTGTTAAAGGATGCTCCTAGCGTTTCCTGATGACTCCAAGCACTGCAGCAGACACCAAAACCACCGAACCGTAGGAGCATATACCTTCTCTCAAGCATATGAATGTTGTATACAGCCGAATAGGAAAACCATGCGAATAGGTTTACAATCCTAGCAGTCAAACTGGAACAGCATACAATAAATCCTCCCCCAATAATGAGACGACACTTCACTTTGAGGGTTAAGCAGGAACTCCTGGACTGGCACATACAGCCTCTTTTATTCCCAATCCACAAATTTAGTACTGCCCACAGGGTTTTACATAACAACCAATAAGACACTCCCACACAAAATCCTCCCCTCTGGCTGTGATATGATTACTGAACACAATGGTTAATCTAATTATCACAGCCAGAGAAATACAGTTTTTCCACATTATTCATAACTTGAAAAGTATGCATCTCATTCACATAAAACATTTTCAGAATCAGCATACTCCATACTCATACAAACATATGTCAAAATCATACATATTGGTCCAGTGGTTCAAAAGTTAAGGAAAAGTCCTATTTGACCAAATGCAGCATGGCTTTTCTGCCCAAAACCAGTTCCACAGAGTCTTCTATCCTGGAGATAATTGGGGAAGTAATCCAATTATCTCCAGGACAGAGGCAAAACTCCATTAGCCACATGGCAGCAAAAGACAATAAAACACATAAAAACATATAACTGTGCAGCCATTGCACAAAACAGGTACATTCAACATATCCCCAGATAGCTCAGATCTGAGCGCACATTATTACTGAATGGCGCTCAGAGCACACACATACAGTTCAATTGCCATGGAGCCAAAGTCTTTCCCATAGTCTTTCATTATACAAATGGGCTCCATGGCATAGCTATCTGGGTAACACTGCTCACATTAGGGAAAGTACCGAAAGACCCAGCTTTTGGGTCTTTGCAGGGGAAAATCCATCCTTTCAACATGGGGCCATAGTCACAGGGCAGGAGGCCGGCAATCAGTCTTCTCCAATGCCCAGTGTCGAGGCTGGTTCCGCCACAAAGGGCGTAAGTTATAATGCCTTGAAGGTACACGTCTCAGCATTATCCGCCTTAACTAATCACAGGTGGGCCTTGAATGCAGATGTTATCAGATTTATCAAGGGGGTACTAAAAATAAAGCCTCCAATTAAGCCATTTGTCCCGTCTTGGAATCTACCTCTAGTTCTCAGTGCTTTGAAAGCAGAACCCTGTGAACCTTTTGATTTAATTCCTATACATTTTATCTCCTTTAAAACAGCCTTAACTGCCTTGGCTTCAGGGAGGAGGGTATCAGAACTTCATGCCCTATCACGGTTTTTCATAAGGACAGTCATTCTTCGTACGGTGCAGACTGAAGGTCACCTCCGCTTTCCATATCAACGAAGACATTGTTCTTCCATATCTGGTGTCTGAATTTGAAGATGATGAGAGTAAGGCAGACCTCTCTTCGTTAGACCTAGTGAGATGTCTTTAAATATATATTGAAAGGACCGCCGCCTGACGCTCTTTCCAGAGTCTCTTTGTCCTTAACAGCGGTTGTAAGAAGGGTATGCATGCTCCCAAAGCAACAATTAGCAGATGGATAGTAGTGGCTATCATACAAGCATATCAATCCTCAGAATGTCCGGTTCCAGAGTGCCTTAAGGCCCATTCTACTAGAGCCCTCTTATCCTCTTGGGCAGCCGCAGCCGGTGTCTCTCCTGAGCTCATTTGTAAGCCAGCAACTTGGTCTTCAACTAATACGTTCATCAGGAGTTATCAGATTGATGTCAGAGCAGGACAATCAGATCAATTTGCAAGACCCTTCCTTTCAGTTAAAAATATGTGAATCTTTTCCTTTCCCCTTATTTGTCAGTTGATTGTAGTACTAATACACTTTGCATTCAAAATTTCTGGAGTCTGTGGCTTCTTCCCTCCCTGGGTTATTGCTTGGGTATCACCCAATGTTGTGCTGCCATGGATATGTCCAGGAAAAGGGAAAATTTATTCATACTTACTGTAATTTTCTTTTCCTGGATGTAGGCCATGGCAGTACAAGGGTCCCACCCGGGGATACTGCTGGTAACAAGACTGGGGATTGAGGGGTTGGAGGTGGTACTTATACCTTTCAATTATTATCCTGTCCAATCGGGGATAGGGAGGAGCTACCCCATGTTGTGCTGCCATGGCCTATGTCCAGGAAAAGAAAATTACGGTAAGTATCAATAAATTTCCCCTTATTTTATTAACTACTGCAGTGTTTTTGACAATGATATGCTTCATCCTGAACCTATAATTACACCGTGAACCGTTTCGTTTGATATCTTTGTATCTTATCTACTCACATAGCAATTAACTGATCACGGCGTCTTGGTATTTTCCAGCAACATTGTGTAAAACAGTTTGTGTAACAATTATTATGGTCAAAAGTGTAGCTTTGGATAAAGACCGTATTACACTGAGGTTTAACATGCACGCAGACTGTGCCCGTTGAGCAGGGATCCATTGAGTATTTACCATAATCATCTTGCTAGTGTAAGTGTGCCTGTTATATATAAGCACCACCATTGCCAAGTTGGTTGTCACTATGAAACAATAATGCTCACACATTTGCGATCGGTAAGTGGGGTGGAAGCGGGGACGTTATATGCCGCCCGCGTTTAGTCTTGGCATAGAATGCCTGCTGTCCTTAAGGGGTTAAGATTGTGTAACTCATATCACTGTAAGCTAGATTGAGAGTGCAAGTTTCTCAAGTGAAGCACTTCTGTTAAAGTCGACTTACATTAAACCCTTCTCTGCGGCCAAACAAGCTACCAGACCAAACAGGAACACTTTAATCACCAAAATGACTCTTAATGAAGTAGTTTGGGTGTATAGATCATGCCTGTGAACTCTCACTGCTCAATTCTCTGTCATTCAGCAGTTAAATCACAATTAATATAAAAGTGTATATAAAGTGGAGCGCAAAGATAAATACATATACACACATATAATTATTATTCCAAGTTGGTGGGATTCTCACTCCTAACTTGAAATGATCAGAAATGTATAAAATATATAACTCAATATATGGGGGACGGGAATGACTGTCCCTTGCTGGATTCCTGGTTCTTTCAAATATAAAATTGGGAGTTATCTTAACATTTCAACATGTTTTTTCCCCCATTTTTATAACCACTTTGAATGCCTTTTAGCACTATTATATTAATAGTAATAATATGATATTATTTTAGTTGAATCACAAGTAGTGGATGTAAATAATCTTCCAACTCTGCTCTTTTTGAGTTTATTTTGCCATTCAGATAGAATTTGCTACAGTTTGTTGTTTAGCGAGTAGACCACCTAGGAAGTTGAGGTATTTACTGAACGCTCTGGCAATTTGATGTTGATTTTCGGGTAAGATTGCTTCTTTCATCTGATCACTTCTCAAGTTGTATTACCCACAGGAGTTCCCACCATGTCCACTTTACGAGAGAGTATTGGAAATGTAAGTTCTACTGCTATCCATCTGTAAGCCTCAGCCGGCAGCCAGCGATCTTAGATTTGAAGATTATTTACATTCTTGTAACATTTATTTTTATTATTCTATTTGACTACATAAAATCCACATAGAACATAAACCGGTGACAGACTGCTTGTTCATCCATGTGGTCATCCTTGTCATGTTGTGAAACATCTCGTCTTTTGGATAAGCTTTTCAAAGGATTTTAGATCACTTTGGTTGGATTAAATTTTACAATTATTCAATATTTGATTTTTTTTATTTTATGGCATATTATAATTTTTAAATATATTTTTGAGGTTTAAAATATCACTTTAAATTGTTATTCCAAAATATTTAATCAAAGCCTTTGTTCTTTGTGATCACCCTGTGTTTGTCTTACATCATCATATTTTAATTGCTGTGAATAGTACCTGCAGCCTTTTCTATTATCCAACGTACTCGGCTCTATATAATGTTCATTGAGAATCTTTCATTTCATAAGTGAAGCAAATAAATGTAAAAGAATAGAGCAGAGCAGTCAACAGGCAAAACACATTGAATTTTTTATATTTATTTAATAAACTTCCTTTTGGACATATTTTGCGTAAAAAAAAATCCCTGCCCTTCAATTATCTTTATATTCTGCAGATTCAGATTCATTCTGACTACTACAGCTACGACGACACAAAATTCTGTACAATAGATCCAGTGCTTGTCCTCGGCATTACAAACATTTAACATTAATTTTAAACAAACTCCAGCCAAAGGTTCTGGCAATGAAACATAACCATATTATTGCCAAATACTACAATTAATATAAATATAAAATCACATCAAATGTTCTTATACCACAAAAAAGTGAGTTGCAACTATCGGACGGATGGATGTTTTTGTGCTAGAAATGGTGAGAATATTTTAGGTTGATTCGGTAATAAGGTAATCATTTATAGGAAGTCAAACCGTGGCCAAACTAGGAGACCCGATGGGAGAATTAACAATAAGAACAGTTACCTTCCTTATCGATCAGGCACTAAGAGACTGTCCGGTGGCTGTTACGGCTCACACAGAAGGTCACAGATGTATAATGGTTTGGAGTTTTCCAGTGAATCTAGGTACATTTGTGTAAAAGATGTACAAAGGGGCAAAGAGGGAGAAAATGCAGTTTGTGTAGAATATATATAAGAAGGGGGAACCTGAGGGTTGGATGGGGGCGTAAAGGAGGGAATAAATGGGGGTGTAAAGGAAGGAATAAAACGGGGTAAAGTATATTTTTAACCACAGTTTCACATGCAATACAAATATATCACAAACAGACATTCAAGTAAACAGTCAAGTGAGCAGAACAAATATCACTGTACAGTTCTGGATGTTCATTCTACATGGGCCAAATTTCAAAGAATAATCACTTAGTATAGCAATATAGTGCATTAACCAAGTTTATTATAAGTGGACGTACTTAGTGTAATATCAAGAGCAGATTTGTAGCAGTGGTAATGAATTGTAAACAGACAATGGTGCCATATAAGCCATTATCAATAACCGATCTCAAGTGGTGCGTTACAACTTAAAGGACACCTGGTATGCCAATTTCATGTTTAAGGAATACATCTAGTATATTGATATTCCTGTAGTACCACCAGTATCCTCATACTCCACAGAATGGAATATTTAAAGGGACACTCCACTGCCCACATACAAATATTTAAAAATAAACAAATAAAAAAATCACTATTTTAATAGATATACCCCCAATGAAAACATGCATGTAGTTAAAATTATACATTTTCCCATTGCGGTTATATATAAAACCAGTTTCTAAAAGCTGCAGATCTTTTGGGAAGTCTGTGACTGGACAGCCACAAAATCTCCTGTGAGGTCAGCCTAACCCAGGAAGGGACTGAGATAATAAAATGCACCTTCAGATCTCCTGTGAGGTCAGCCTTACCCTGGAAGGGACTGAGATAATAAAATGCACCTTCAGATTTCCTGTGAGGTCAGCCTAACCCAGGAAGGGACTGAGATAATAAAATACACCTTCAGATCTCCTGTGAGGTCAGCCTAACCCAGGAAGGGACTGAGATAATAAAATGCACCTTCAGATCTCCTGTGAGGTCCACCTAACCCAGGAAGGGACTGAGATAATAAAATGCACCTTCAGATCTCCTGTGAGGCCCACCTAACCCAAGAAGGGATTGAGATTATAAAATGCACCTTCAGATCTCCTGTGAGGTCAGCCTAACCCTGGAAGGGACTGAGATAATAAAATGCACCTTCAGATCTCCTGTGAGGTCAGCCTAACCCTGGAAGGGACTGAGATAATAAAATGCACCTTCAGATCTCCTGTGAGGTCAGCCTAACCCTGGAAGGGACTGAGATAATAAAATGCACCTTCAGATCTCCTGTGAGGTCAGCCTTACCCTGGAAGGGACTGAGATAATAAAATGCACATTCAGATCTCCTGTGAGGCCCACCTAACCCAAGAAGGGATTGAGATTATAAAATGCACCTTCAGATCTCATGTGAGGTCAGCCTAACCCAAGAAGGGACTGAGATAATAAAATGCACCTTCAGATCTCCTGTGAGGTCAGCCTAACCCAGGAAGGGACTGAGATAATAAAATGCACCTTCAGCCTGTGAGGTCAGCCTTACCCTGGAAGGGACTGAGATAATAAAATGCACATTCAGATCTCCTGTGAGGCCCACCTAACCCAAGAAGGGATTGAGATTATAAAATGCACCTTCAGATCTCATGTGAGGTCAGCCTAACCCAGGAATCTGAAGGTGCATTTAACCCCGTCCAGACTTTGTGGCTGTCCAATCACAGACATCCCAATGCAGCTCAATGAATAGTTGCAATTATCTGCCTCTTGGGTTTATCTCCACTGAGCTAAACAAACCAGGAAGTAATCTGTTTTTGTAAAACATATAAATAAAATAAAATAAAAAAAACTCTTCATACATAAAGCACTTCAACAAACTAAAGTGATTGCCACATTGAGCTCTGACACTCGGTAGATACTGTTTGCGTTGAACTGTGAAAATACTTTCTAAAAGGTATGGAAACACATCCACTGCTTCGGCTGAGGCCCACCTAACCCAAGAAGGGATTGAGATTATAAATCATGCACCTTCAGATCTCAAGTGAGGTAACAGCCTAACCCAGGAATCTGCAGGTGCATTTAACCCCGTCCTGACTTTGTGGCCTGTCCAATCACAGACATCCCAATGCAGCTCAATGAATAGTTGCAATTATCTGCCTCTTGGGTTTATCTCCACTGAGCTAAACAAACCAGGAAGTAATCTGTTTTTGTAAAACATATAAATAAAATAAAATAAAAAAAACTCTTCATACATAAAGCACTTCAACAAACTAAAGTGATTGCCACATTGAGCTCTGACACTCGGTAGATACTGTTTGCGTTGAACTGTGAAAATACTTTCTAAAAGGTATGGAAACACATCCACTGCTTCGGCTAACGAGGAAGGGTTTTTATTTTAGTTAATCTGCTCCATCATTCGTACAGAAGTAAAAAAATAAAGATACAATTTAAATATATAAATAAGGCATTCACTGTCGCACTGCGCAATGCCAGAAGACATCATGGTGGAGGAAGTGATCTTCAGGGAAGTGTATCATTAAAATAATGCATTTGCAGTCCTTTTTACCTGAATTGTGTAGTTCGAATCTACACCTACTAGCATCCGAACGTTTGGTGGACATCCAAAACTTTAACATGTACTTTAACATGCAATTCCTGCTGATAGTAGGGGCATGCTAAATCAATGCTTTAAATATAGGCCTCCATTTAGTAAGCTTTCCAAATTATTCAATCATGTTCGAAAAACTGTACAAATGTATCTACAAAAATTCCCATTGACTTTAATGGTGACTTCCGTAGATAATTTAGTAGTGAATCATTTTGGAAACGTTAAATCGAGGCCATAATTTGGTAAGCGGCCCAAATGAAAAGGGGCCAAGGTAAGTTTAAAAATAAGAATAAAAAATCTAGCTGGATTTAATAAAGTGAAGGCAGATGGCACTGAACACTTACTAGCCAGCCTTGTTGTACTTCAAAGTGGAGTAGCGAAAGTTAGTTTGAGCAGGTTTGTCCAAATAAATTTCCTGATTCTGAATCAATCTACCTGTGGTTTACCTGTACAGGTAAGATCAGCTTGGAGATTCAGGAATTATTTGTTCCCGTATAAACTAAAAGGAATTTTATTTGGATGAGTACCACATTTTTGAATGAGTGTAGCTCATACGAACGCTTTCTGTCAGATGGAAAATCTTATCTGAGATGGAATTAGCTTATCCCTATCGATAAACACAAATAATTACTTCACCAACAGGGTGAAGACTAAAGTGAGATTTGTTGGGAATTCATTTCACATTTAAGGCCACATTAGCCAAACTCTTCAATTCTCTGATATGCTTCTTAAATTTGAAATTCTCACTAAATTCCTGGCAATTCTCACTTTAGTGAAAAGCTCTGCAACTACAACGCAAAATATAGATAATAAAAACGAATGGAAACCAGAAATAATCAGAAGGAATGTCTTTCTTCATAGAGGAGACTCGCTGATTGCACCTACAACCTGGGGTGCTTCCGAGCCAGCAGTGGGAGAGTTGTAGAATGAATTGGTTTGGTTCTCTCGATGCTCTCTGAGAAAGGGTGGAATAGAAGAGGATTTAACGTGTAAAATCCGTGTGTCCATTACTTCACAATCAATTTGCATCATCACCTCGAAGTCTTGTCCATTGATCACGTTATCTGCAGGAAGAAAAACAGAGCTTAGAACTGTTCTGATTATGCGGTAAAATCCAGCAGTGACTTTATCTAAACGGATAAAAACATGTAACATGGTCGACGTGCTATCTGTCATTGTATGGGCACCTGAATAAAATGAATATCTCGTAATGTCGTACTGGATATTTGGACTTATTTTGACCACCGGAGATGACTGCACCTACAAGTTACCCTCGCCTCATGGCATCCCAGATGCAAATGTAGACATTCATGGCTATTTCACATGAAATCATCTCTTCACTCAAACATTTTATCGCCGATTTCTACTGTTAGTGTTAGGTTTTAAAATTATAGGGTCGAAATAGAGATGTGCCCTCGTTGAGACAGAATTGTTTGACTTTCCTTCCTGGAACAGAAAAGCCATCTGATGAAACAACGCCACCGTTACATTTGAAACTATTTTAATGATAAGTTTACCACCAACTTCTGTCAAAGTTAGCAGGGATAATTCTATATACATTTAACACATATTGCATTTTCACTTTTGAATTTATTCATATGAAAGTGTCTCCACTCCTCACTCCCTTTTTATTCAGCTGGACACCCCAGTACATCCATTTTATATATATATATGTATATGTACACACACACACCGTAACCAACTATGAATGCTGAATTACCTGATAAATTCGGACGATGGAAGTAGGCAATTTTCTTCTTACAATGTGGGGAGCAGTTAAGGGCATATGATAAAGCAGTCAAGATTTTGACATCATAATTATCCCAATAATTCTAAACCTAACCCTAAATGTCATTAAAGAGGCACTGTCATGGGCTGATCCTGTATTTTGTTATAGTCCCCCCAACTCTATATGTTCTCAATGTATTATTTTTAACGGAATATTCCGTCATGATTCCCTTTTATTCCTGAAGGTGTGTCCTTAAGGGGTTAAACACAGTCTTTCTCCACTCTCCATTTCCATGCCTATTGAGCGATGCTCAGTGCAAGATGAGAGGGCATCATGAGATTAGAAGTGAAGGAACAGGCGGACAGGTAAGTATTCTGAAAATGAGACTTGGAGCTTGCCTTAAATTCTATCCTTTGTCAAGTGGAGGAAAAATACATCAGACTATGTAGTCCTTACTTTGTCTTAAGTATTTTAAAAGAATAAAAGACCAGAAACCACGAGAATAATGGATTTGGAGAGAAGAGGAATCGATAGAAGAAAGGTATGTTTTGGGTGACCTAGTTATAACTATTTATAAAAAGATTGCAGACTCTCTACCTAATATTGCATCAGGACACCAGGAGGCCAGAGTAATCGCATAGTTTAGCAGTCAGTCCCGGGGTTTGCAACCATTATCAACACGCACAATGATCTACCGATAGTTATGTAATTCACAGCAAGCTGGAAGCTTTAGTCTTTGAAAATTCCATACACTACATGTCATTCCTCAACACGCAAAGTGCACAAATGTACAATCCAAGCAACATTTCCTGTTCCCCACAGATGTCAACCAATGTAACCAAAACCTATTCTTCAAAAACAAACCGAAAGAGAAGGATCCTGGTAGTGAATGCACTGTATGCATTGCTTAGCACGAGCCCAGGACGCAGATCACAATATAGAACAGTTAAGGTTTTAACAGATAATTAAAACATTGGTAGATCAATATAAATCTGTGACGCACTGTGCACTCTGTTACAGCACAACTATAACCACTCCAAGTAACCGTTCTAAACTTATACAGCATTAAACTGGCCTACTTAAAAAAGGGGAAACATTTTATATTTTTCAGGATTACAACTTCAGCTCATAAAGACATCGTTATATCCTCCTCAGTCCCTTCCTGGGTTAGGCGGACCTCACAGGAGATCTGAAGGTGCATTTTATTATCTCAGTCCCTTCTTGGGTTAGGTGGACCTCACAGGAGATCTGAAGGTGCATTTTACTATCTCAGTCCCTTCTTGGGTTAGGCGGACCTCACAGGAGATCTGAAGGTGCATTTTATTATCTCAGTCCCTTCCTGGGTTAGGCGGACCTCACAGGAGATCTGAAGGTGCATTTTATTATCTCAGTCCCTTCCTGGGTTAGGCTGACCTCACAGGAGATCTGAAGGTGCATTTTATTATCTCAGTCCCTTCTTGGGTTAGGTGGCCCTCACAGGAGATCTGAAGGTGCATTTTATTATCTCAGTCCCTACCTGGGTTAGGTGGACCTCACAGGAGATCTGAAGGTGCATTTTATTATCTCAGTCCCTTCCTGGGTTAGGCTGACTTCACAGGAGATCTGAAGGTGCATTTTATTATCTCAGTCCCTTCTTGGGTTAGGCTGACCTCACAGGAAATCTGAAGGTGCATTTTATTATCTCAGTCCCTTCCTGGGTTAGGCGGACCTCACAGGAGATCTGAAGGTGCATTTTATTATCTCAGTCCCTTCTTGGGTTAGGTGGACCTCACAGGAGATCTGAAGGTGCATTTTACTATCTCAGTCCCTTCTTGGGTTAGGCGGACCTCACAGGAGATCTGAAGGTGCATTTTATTATCTCAGTCCCTTCCTGGGTTAGGCCGACCTCACAGGAGATCTGAAGGTGCATTTTATTATCTCAGTCCCTTCCTGGGTTAGGCTGACCTCACAGGAGATCTGAAGGTGCATTTTATTATCTCAGTCCCTTCTTGGGTTAGGTGGCCCTCACAGGAGATCTGAAGGTGCATTTTATTATCTCAGTCCCTTCCTGGGTTAGGTGGACCTCACAGGAGATCTGAAGGTGCATTTTATTATCTCAGTCCCTTCCTGGGTTAGGCTGACTTCACAGGAGATCTGAAGGTGCATTTTATTATCTCAGTCCCTTCTTGGGTTAGGCTGACCTCACAGGAAATCTGAAGGTGCATTTTATTATCTCAGTCCCTTCCTGGGTTAGGCGGACCTCACAGGAGATCTGAAGGTGCATTTTATTATCTCAGTCCCTTCTTGGGTTAGGTGGACCTCACAGGAGATCTGAAGGTGCATTTTACTATCTCAGTCCCTTCTTGGGTTAGGCGGACCTCACAGGAGATCTGAAGGTGCATTTTATTATCTCAGTCCCTTCCTGGGTTAGGCCGACCTCACAGGAGATCTGAAGGTGCATTTTATTATCTCAGTCCCTTCCTGGGTTAGGCTGACCTCACAGGAGATCTGAAGGTGCATTTTATTATCTCAGTCCCTTCTTGGGTTAGGTGGCCCTCACAGGAGATCTGAAGGTGCATTTTATTATCTCAGTCCCTTCCTGGGTTAGGTGGACCTCACAGGAGATCTGAAGGTGCATTTTATTATCTCAGTCCCTTCCTGGGTTAGGCTGACTTCACAGGAGATCTGAAGGTGCATTTTATTATCTCAGTCCCTTCTTGGGTTAGGCTGACCTCACAGGAAATCTGAAGGTGCATTTTATTATCTCAGTCCCTTCCTGGGTTAGGCGGACCTCACAGGAGATCTGAAGGTGCATTTTATTATCTCAGTCCCTTCTTGGGTTAGGCTGACCTCACAGGAAATCTGAAGGTGCATTTTATTATCTCAGTCCCTTCCAAGTTTAGGTGGACCTCACAGAAGATCTGAAGGTGCATTTTCAATATATAATCTAGATGTAAAGTCCTGCAACCTTTACAATGCACAGTGAGGGGAGGATGGACTGTATAAATACTAGACACATCTGAATGGACCATATAATCCAGCTTGCCCAGGGTGAATTATGTCAGTGCATTGAAAATATCAATATTGTGGCAAACACTCTACAGATTAAGTTATGATTTCTGGCCCCTGTAAAATGCTACATACTTTTTATCACTCGGTATCCAGCACATCTGGAACCCTAGGGAAGAATAGTTTGGCTGGGTGACAGAACATTTACAGAAGCATTTACAAGAGTGACAAACTTGAAATGTCATCGTGACAACAGATGACAGAATTAAAGCATTCATTCTGCAACAGATTATATTAAAATACATGTTTAATGCATTACAGGCTGTATGTTATATATACACCCCTTACTGTCTGATAGCACGCTATATATACACCCCTTACTGTCTGATAGCACGCTATATATATACACCCCTTACTGTCTGATAGCACGCTATATATACACCCCTTACCGTCTGATAGCACACTATATATACACCCCTTACTGTCTGATATACACCCATTACTGTCTGATAGCACACTATATATACACACCCCTTACTGTCTGATAGCACACTATATATACACACCCCTTACCGTCTGATAGCACGCTATATATACACCCCTTACCGTCTGATAGCACGCTATATATACACCCCTTACCGTCTGATAGCACGCTATATATACACCCCTTACCGTCTGATAGCACGCTATATATACACCCCTTACCGTCTGATAGCACACTATATATACA
>OW240925.1:1263929-1276139 GCA_933207985.1 Pelobates cultripes
GATACAATATATCATCAGTATGTGTGATTCACTTGCTTCTACTGGTTGATCAGTGTTGAATCCCTTGTGAATTCAACTAGTGCCCTGCTGGTAAATTCTACCAGCAACTAAATGGGATTGTAAGACATGGGAAAAGACAAAGGCAATTTATATTACATTTTCTGCCAATTGGGAACTGCAGCAATGGCTCCAATCAGTGGAGACCCAATGCTGGCAAATTTGCAAGTTTAACCAAATCATGCATATTGATATCATGAGCTTTTGCTTTGATAGGCGATAATTGTGTGTGGACACGTTTTATACAACATTGTATTAGGGGTCAAGCTTTTGATACAAAATCAATGTTGTTTGGTCACTTTTATAAATTGTTACAAAACTTAGACTATTCCAAAGTTTGGGTGTATAGCAGTATGATAGGAATGCAATAGAATTGCCATTTACTGATATAGGTTAGCTGCAGTTCTGGTATAGTTGCTTTCAGCATAGTTGTCTTTTTTTTTTTTTATTCTATTTTTATAGAATTTTCGCATATAAGCATTTATTCTCGTCAGAGTATGGCATTAAAAAATAAACATTAGAAACTTAACATAACTTTTCTATTGTGGGTAAACAAGCATTTTGTGGATGCTTCATCCTCTTTAGAACGTGTGTAAGCCAGTGGGCGAGTATATGCCTGGTTCACCCTATCTCCCCAAACTTAGGGACTCAGATCTCGCTTTGTGACATTGTTCTTGCCTGAGGGTCTGGGTTGTGGGCACAGAGCCTAGGATGGCAGCATTGTCTTGGGGGGACTGGAGTGTAGGAGGGAAGGAGCCTATGCAACTGGTTCGTGTGTGCTCCACCCTGGGCACTGGGCACTTGTTCAGAGTCTGTGGACACTAAGTTTGGTCGGCTTAAGCTGGGTCAGCGACGAGCCCTCTCTGGAGCCTCCTTGTATCCTCAAGCCAGAGTTTTGGCTGTTTTCCGTGCGCTCTGTTGGGGCTCCCTGGTCCAGGCAGCGGAGAAGTGTCTCTGGGTCATCTGCAGATGTGAGTGTGACTGTTTGGTCTCCAAGGTATCAGCGTACCGTCGGCTCCCGAGCGGTATCGGTATCATCTTCTTGGCTACTGGTGCCAGTTTTCTCTTTCTGCTAGTTTGGCAAAGGGAATGCCACTGAAGAATGATATGGAGGCCTCCTCAAACTTTGCGCACCCCAGCACTCTGGAGTGGGTCATGATGGCCGTTCATACGGCTATGTCTTTCGTGGTGATAATAGTGTCTCTAGGGGCTGCTGTCGCCGCTTTTCTGACTCTGAATGCCGCTCGTATCATGGAGGGGTCCACGCCACCCTTTAAGCCTATGGAGGCAATCAGCTTGTGGGTATATGGGAGTAATGCCGCTTCCCCCCACTTCTTCGGGGATTCCCCTCAGGCGGATATTGCGGCGCCTGTGTTGTGTTGTGCAATCTCTGGACCTGCAGCGTGAGTCCGTCCATGCAGGACTTGGTGGAGTGCAGTTGTGCTTCCCAGGCTGTGTCTTTCTCCTCTTCTTCTTTTAGCTGCTTCTGCATAAACCCCATGTCCTGCCGTATTTCCCGCAGGTCATCCTTCCATATTGGTGCATCTCCAAAAGCATATGTTTTATGTCCCCTTTGGTTGTGGAGGACGAGTCATCGTCAGAGTCTGCATCCTGGAATGTGTCACTGTGTCTAGGAGAGGTGAGTGGCTCCTCTTCCTCCTCCAGGGATTCCTCCAAGGTTTCCTCCATGCGGCTCTCTGCGGGCGCCATTTTGGGAGGCGCCGGTGGAGTAGGCCTCTCGAACGAGAGCCTTATATCCTGCTGTTTGGGGGGTTCCAGCACATGAAACTTGCGGTGCTTGCGCCCCATAGTGTCACTGGGGGGGAGATTGTGGAGTAGCTTAGTCGGCACTGGAAAATACAGTATTTTATGGAGAATCTCTGTGTTGAAGTGGAACTCCACATAAGCATGTCTAGTCAGTCTCACAGTCAGCCATGCCATAGTTGTCTTTTTTGATAAGCAATCAGGGACATGGTGTATCCAACAAACTAATGAATGTATTTATCACATCTCTGTGGCAAGCAGTAAGTCAGCTTCTCAAATCATGGATTATGAGTGGTTTGTGGGTTTGTAGAGACTTTTTGATAGCTTACTTTTAAGTTAGCTCAGTGCCTTGGAGATTGTCTGAGATATGGAGCCTTTGCGTGTTTTTGTTTTTAATGTTTGGCACAGTTGATAGTAGGCAGTGTGATCGCACAGAGTGCCAAAAAGGTTTATTTGTTTCCATAAGGCATCCTTGAGGTGGAATTGCTCAGGACAATCTCTCAACTCTCTTGCAATCTATAAAATGGATGGTTTGACAACTATGAGAAGTTGTCTTTTACAACATTTTACTAATTGCACAGTTCTAAAAACAAATGCTGAAAGTGACTTCAGGGTGCTCTGTGCAACAGCACCTTAGCAATTAAAGGTTCAGTACTAAGCATCATAACCATTTCCTTTCATTGAATTGGTTATAATACACTGAATGAGTATGGATAAAACAGAGATTATACTCTGCCTTGGCCGTACCAATTCATACTACTAATTAGCATCTGAAGGCGGACACTGCCATCTCATTATCACAAGCAGCACAATGTGACCAAGTAGCACAATGTGAATTGCCTACTGGGGACTCTCATTTAACATTAAACCATTAATGAGATGAAACGGGTCTGAGTGCTTACAGTGTCCCTTTAAGCAGAACTGTGATGGTGGGTAGTTAAACAGGATCCACTACATAACAAAACAGATATACCCCCCAATGACAACATGCAGCAAAAAATGCATGTTTGCATTGGTGGTAAATCTTCTAAATAGTGATACCCCCCATATTTGGTATTTCTTTAATCATTTGTCATAGGAGTTAGACTAAGTCTGCTGCCTGAACTGAATCTACTATATCTCTGAGCTCTAAATTTTGTCTGCTGTATTGATCATCTAGAATGGACAATTTGGAAGCCAGTTCAACTTTGGAGTATTTTAAGTAGTATTTAAGACAGGTGAGTAAGGATGTCAATGGGATGACCTGTCTAATATCCAAAGTGTCAACAAGAAGTAAACTTGTGGCACAATTTGGATTAACTGCAAAAACAGCTCAATGGATGGTTGAATTTGCTGGATTTCAATCCAGATTACATTTACTATAACATATCTTAAAGCAGCACTGACACTCCCCTCTGCAAAATGAGTATTTCATAAAGATAAAATCTTCATGAAATACTCATATTAACTATTTCACAGAAATCCCAACCCAGTCAAGAGATGTACTGAGACAATGTATGGACTACATAGTTTCAGTTTTTTTTTTCTATGTCTGACACTTCTAGACACTCGGCAGAGCTATCGCCATCTTGAAGTGTCAATCCCCCAGTTGTCACCAGTGACGGTTGCAGGGAATTAGCTCTGTCTATGGAGTATCCAGTGGTCTCGGGCAACTTATTGCTGTAATCAGTAACACTGGCTCCTGACGCTGAAGTAAAACCTACCATCCCCTACCTCCCATGGACACCGGACTCTCAGTGGCAATGTCACCATTGGGGGTCTTTGTAAATTATGCAAAGTCCCCAGATGGTGACAGTGCCAATTTAAATGTAAAACTGCCTCTCATTCTCAAGTGAGATTTCATTACATGTTCTTGTCCCCAGATCAATGTCACATAGAGAGGGCTTGTATCTTATTATGTTCCTTTTTCTGACCTTCAGCTTCTCCTAAAATAACTGAAGCTTTAAAATCTGTAATAACCTTGCGTCTCCTCTTTTATGTTTGGACAGATATGCTTCTGAAACCACTAGCGCCTACAGCGGGTAATTGCTTTTAAATTTGAACTCTTGTGGATATCATCAGCTACCTGTCATATTATCTCAATTACTGAATGTATTATACCTCTCCCTAATTCATGTGTTACTAAACTAATATTCTAAGAACCCTTCTATAAATAGAGCATAAAAAAATGTGTTCCACAACAGTTGATTACAATTTTCATAATGTATTTCTGCCATTTAATCACTTGAAAATTCTTCTCTTTACAGGCTGTTCATCTTTTATATATTTTTGAATATCAGTTAAAAGGACACTATAGTCACCAGAACAGCTACAGCTTATTGTATTTGTTCTGGTGAGTATAATCAGTCTTTTCAGGCTTTTTGCAGTAAACACAGTTTTTTTCTGAGAAAAGACAGTGTTTACATTACAGCCTAGGGACACCTCCACTGGCCACTCTTCAGATGGCTTCTGAAGGTGCTTACTGTGGCAGTGCTGCACTCTGCATGAAGACACTGAACTTTACTCATAGAGATGCATTGTTTCAATGTCCAGAGCTGTGTTTGGCTTGTGCTGGCTGATTGTCCAGAGCTGTGTTTGGCTTGTGCTGGCTCTGCCCCTGATCTGCCTATTTGACAAGCTCAGCCAATCCAATGATTTACTATGGAAAAGCATTGTGATCGGCTCAGATAAACGTCTGATGATGTCAGCCAAGCAGGCAGATCAGGGGCAGAGCCAGCAGCAGCAGACTGCAATAAAGGTACAATTTTACTATATTTATGAGGTGCAGGGGGGCTAGATGATGTTTTTAACACTATAGGGTCAGGAATATATGTTTGTGTTCCTGACCGTATAGTGTTCCTTTAATAAATAGAGAAGAAATTAGGAGGTCAGTGGTGGTGGGTAAAATGTGTGCCAATTGTATAATTTTATTTAACCCCTTCCCGACCGTGGACGTATCTGGTACGTCTGGCAGAAAACGTTCCATAATGACCTTGGACGTAACTAGTATGTCCGCAGCTATTTTGAGCTCTGGAAGCTCTGATAGTATTGCAGTGATGCTCTGCATGTGCTGAGTGCCTCGAGGGATCCTGGCACTCAGTGCATATATAATAATATATATTAAAAAATAAATAGAAAATAAATAAAATGATCAATATTAACCCCCCCCCCCATCCCTTTCTAAAGGCAGTGAATCATGGGGCTTCTGGGGGTGTCCCTAGCATGCCGCATCATAAGGGGCAGGCTGGGGTCATCCAATCACAGCTTGCCCCATTAGCAATTTCATCCCAAGTGTGTTCCCCATTTCTCTGATTAGTGTGGATCTGCCTCCCTCTCTTCACTTGTGTTTTAGTGAGAGAGGGAGAGAGATCTGTGGTTTAGCTAGAGAGATTTAGGTATTTATAGGTAGGGATTTGTAAACTCTTGAGACCCAAAGGCTCTTTTCAGAGCCATTAACCCCTGTCTTGCCAGTGATCACTATAACCACTGGCTCTTGCACAGCAGTAATTTTCTGCTGTTTGTGCATATTTTTTTTAGGGGTTCATTTTTTGTGATTTTTTTTTTTGAGACCCAAAAGCTCTTTTCAGAACGATTAACCCCTTTCCTGCCTGTGATCACTATACAGATCACAGGCTCTTGCACAGCAGCACTTATTTTGCTGTCTGTTCATTTTTTTTAGGGGTTTTTTTTTTTTTTTGTGACAGGTCACTAAGTAAAGTGATTGTGATCATGTCACATGGGTCATGGAAGTCAACCAGCGCTGAGCAGTCATATGCCACCCTTGCGCTAGAGTCTGATGCGTCTATGTCAGACTCTGACCCTGATTTTGACCCAGCCAGGTGCTTAGATACATCATCACTAGACACAGTGTCTGCCGCTAGTGATGTATCTAGTGATGTTGTATCTGTGCCTGCTAGTCCCCCTGCCAGAAGGAGACATGCTGCTACAGCTGGCAGAACTGCTGAGGAGTGGGTAGTGCCTCATCGCCAGAGGCCAGACATCCCATCCTTTACTGCAAATCCTGGCATTAATTTGGATGTCACAGGATTTAGCCCTCAGCAGTTTATGGAGGTGTTTCTGGGCGATGATGTATTGGGGAACATTGTCGCCCAAACTAATTTATATGCCCATCAATTCAGAGCTACAAATCCTGACTCTTTTTTGGCAAAGCAGCAATGGGCCCCCATCGATGTGCCAGAATGTAAAAGATTCAGGGCATTCACTATGCTGATGGGCATCATAAAGAACCCCTCTATCCGCTCCTACTGGAGCAGTAGCCCCATCTGCTCTACCCCCATTTACTCCCAATGTATGTCGAGGAAGAGGTATGAAATGATTCTGCATTTCATGCACTTCAGCGACAACAGCCTGTGTCCCTCTAGGGAGCATCCCCAATTTGACAGGCTGTATAAAATCCACCCCCTGATTACCCACTTCGCTGCCAGGTTTGCAGAGGCTTATACACCTGGAAGGAATATATGCGTAGATGAATCCCTGATGAAGTATAAGGGAAGGCTGGGATTCAAGCAGTATGTTCCTTCCAAGCGCTCTAGGTATGGTGTAAAGATGTATAAGCTCTGTGATAGTGAGAATGGGTATATTCAGGCCTTCCGGGTGTACGAGGGAAAGGATAGCCACCTTGACCTCCAGGTTGCCCAGAACATATGGGAACCAGTGGCAAGATTGTCTGGGACCTGATTTTCCCCCTCATGAACAAAGGGTACCACTTGTATACTGACAATTTTTATACAAGTGTCCCTTTGTTCAAGCTACTGTACTGTTTTGATACAGTAGCTTGCGGCACAATTAAAAAGAACAGCACAGGTTTCCCAGGACAACTTGCACGCACCCGGCTACGATAAGCCCCAAGCTAAAGATAGGCCTATCAGAAGAACTGTTTTATTTTATTTATTTATTTTTGGTCTGGCTATAAAAAAAGAAAAAAAGGTTGCATCAAAGCACTCCACATGCAATACATTGGGGTGTCCACGTTTCAAAGTGTGTATCCTTTCGTGGCGATCTATAAAACTGGGCTCTGTGATAAGCCCCAAGCTAAAGATAGGCCTATCAGAAGAACTACTCTCAATTTCAACTCAAACTGAAAAGTCATACAATTGTAACCATACCTTCCCAAAATCCTGGCGAGTCTATGCGTGGGGGGCATGGGTGTCCTAAGGAGAAGCCTTGCAGAAAACCCCCTGAGGTGTGTTCTTGCAATAACCAACAACGTGCTCTCCTAAGTCACAGTCAAAAAGCAGTGTGTGTGTGTGTGTGTGTGTGTGTGAAAATGAGGATTGAACAGTTACCTCCACAAGCGTTCTTCAACTACTGCAGGGTGTCAACTTTTCAAATACATGCACGCTCATGTCAAGAAAATACATTGGGATATCTGATAAGTCCCCCATAAGGAAGATAGGCAAAGAAGATATGTACAATTTGAAAAACGCATATCAGACATTTTGCTTTGCACCCCCCAGTGAACCCCACAAACATATGCATGGGTGGTATCGCTGTACCCGGGAGATGTTGCCGAGCACATATTGGGGTGTCCTTTGGCAGGAACACCTAACAGGAGGTTAGAATTTATGCTCAAAGTAGAATGTGTGAGTGAAAAAGTGAACATGAATGTGTGAGTGAAAAAGGACATCACAAAAACGTTTGACAGAGACTGGTGGTAGAATTAGTGCATGTAAAGTGTTGAAATGCCACCATGTGAAATGCCCTAGAGTGTGTACTTTTCCAAAATATACGGTTTGACAGAGGTGAATTACATTGGCTGGCTTCAGAAATGTTCCAACTGGGACATGGGTGCGAGATGGCCAGCTGTGTTTTATGTTTCATCATATTTCACTTTTTTTATTCTAGTAAATCATATGATATGATGAAAATAATGGCATCTTTAGAATGAACATTTAATAGCGAGGAAAACGGTATATAATATGTATGGGTACAGTAAATATGTAAGAGGCAAATTACATCTAAACACAGCCACTGCAGAAAAAGAGCCCTGGTCCTTAACGGTAATACAATTGAAAAATGGCCTGGTCACTAAGGGGTTAAAGGGACTCTGTAGGCACCCAGACAACTTCAGCTCATTGAAGTGGTCTGGGTGCTGTGTCCCTTTTGCACCTAGTGCTGCAATTGTTTACACTGCAGCTCTAAGTCTGCCCTTAGTGACTATCTATTAGACAGTCACTAGAGGGCTTCCGGAATCGAAACAGACTTTTGGTCCGTTATCTGACGCTGGACATCCTCACGCTCTGTGCACGAGGACCTCCAGCGTCAGATTTGTCCCCATAGGAAAGCATTGATTCAGTGCTTTCATATGGGGAGGTCTAATGTGCGCTTGGCATGCGCATTAGACCCCGCTCGTTGCGGGATGGAGGAGGGGGCAGAGCTTCGATCCCGCGCCGAGGGACATCGGTGCTGGGATCAAGTGCTCGATCCTGTCCCATCTCACCTTATCAGATCTCTCTCCACTTGTCTCGTGCCTTCTCTAACACACATCTTCAACTGCTCGCTCTCTTCTGGCATCGTCCCTGCTGACCTTAAACATGCCACTGTAGTACCTATACTAAAAAAACCATCCCTTGACCCATCCACCCCCTCTAACTACCGTCCCATATCCCTGCTCCCTTTTTCCTCAAAGCTTCTGGAAAGACTCGTCTTTACCCGTCTGTCCTCAATTCCAACTCTCTCCTTGACCCCTTCAATCTGGCTTCCGCACTCTCCACTCTACAGAGACTGCCCTTATCAAAGTTACTAACGACCTAATCGCAGCTAAATCCAAAGGCCACTACTCCATACTAATTCTTCTTGACCTCTCGGTGGCCTTTGACACCGTTGATCATGCTCTCCTTCAAACTCTGCAATCGCTTGGTCTCTGTGACTCTGTCCTCTCGTGGTTTTCCTCTTATCTCTCCCAACGCTCATTCAGTGTCTCTTTTTCTAATTATACCTCCTCCCCTCGCCCTGTCTCGGTTGGAGTCCCCCAAGGCTCCGTCCTTGGCCCCCTTCTATTTTCTCTTTATACTGCCTCTCTTGGCAAACTTATTACCTCATTTGGATTCCACTACCACCTGTACACTGATGACACCCAGCTATATCTCTCCTCCCAGACCTCTCCCCTGCTGTCCTGCAACGTGTCACTGCTTGCCTTTCTTCTATCTCTGACTGGATGTCCTCCCGCTTTCTGAAACTCAATCTCTCAAAAACTGAGCTCCTTGTCTTTCCTCCTCCTAATACTGATCCTCCTCTTTCGCTCTCCCTTCAAGTTTGTGGTACCAACATCAGCCCATCCTTGCAAGCGCGCTGTCTTGGCGTCATACTTGACTCTGATCTCACCTTTGAGCCTCACATCCAGCATGTTGCCAAATCCTGTAGATTCCATCTTAAAAACATAGCCCGCATCCGCCCCTTTCTTGCACCAGATACTACCAAGGAGCTTGTCCATGCTCTAATAATTTCACGCATGGATTATTGTAACCCTCTCCTGCTTGGTCTTCCCAAAAGCCGTACTGCACCCCTACAGTCTGTAATGAATGCTGCTGCTAGACTGATTTTCCTCTCTAGTCGGTTCTCTCACACCTAACACCTCTGCCAGTCCTTACATTGGCTTCCTGTGTGCTATAGGAGTCAATTCAAGGCACTAACTCACACCTATAAAGCACTGAACAACTCTATCCCCTCTTATATCTCCTCACTGATCCACAGGTATGTCCCTTCTCGGTCTCTCCGCTCTGCCCGTGACCACCTCCTGTCCGTTGTCCGCACCTCTACGGCCAACTCGCGCTTGCAGGACTTCGCGCGGGCGGCTCCCTTCCTATGGAATAGCCTGCCTACCGCCATCCGACTCTCCCCTAGTCTTGCATCTTTTAAGAAGTGCCTTAAAACCCATCTCTTTAGGAAAGCTTATGGCCTCCAAGACTAACCCCTACCTCACATACCCGTCTCTTGCCCTCTCCTAAAGGGCAGCCCACCTTTTTTGATTGCACATTCCTTTCCTAATGTGTCTTACACCCCACCTCCTATAGAATGTAAGCTCGATTGAGCAGGGTCCTCTTCAACCTATTGTTCCTGTAAGTTTATTTGTAATTGTCCTATTTATAGTTAAATCCCCTTTCATAATATTGTAAAGCGCTACGGAATCTGTTGGCACTATATAAATGATGATGATAATAATAATAATAATAATAATAATATACACCACCCCCATAATTAATACACCCCCCATAATTAATACCCCCCCATAATTAATTTACACCCCCATAATTAATATACCCCTCATAATTAATATACCCCCCATAATTAATACACCCCATAATTAATATACCTCCCTCCTTTCTCTCTCACCCGGCTCCTAATTTCTCTCTCACCCCCTCCTTTCTCTTTCTCACCCCCCTCATTTCTCTCTCACCCCCCCTCATTTCTGCACTTCCTGTTAGTCCGGCCGGGAACAGGAGACAGCTGCTCCCTGTACCCACCGACTATACAGGGCTCGGCCACACTACTACAGAGGGAGTGACAGGAGGGAGCGCTGAGCGCTTCCCTCCTGTCAGCCCCTCTCCTCAGGCTGCCGCGGGTTCGCTTCTCATGGCGCTCGGGCGGTTGCAGCATGGGGGGGGAGGCGGCGGGGCTGGTCATGGCACCCCCCATCCTGGTGGCACCCGGGGCGGACCGCCCCCCCCCCCTTAGTACGCCACTGACTACATGCACTGCGTTCACACACGCTGCATTCATTATATATACACTACACAAACACAGCTCCCCTGTCTAAAGACACTTCATCCACTACATGTGGAATGTATATTTTGTGCATTTACCTTTAGAAATAGTTTATTTTTTCAAAATGGTAAATGTACAGAATATCGGCATGTTATCGGCTATCGGCCTGAAAGTTCACAGATTATCAGTATCGGCTCTAAAAAAAAAAATCAGTATCGGTCGATCCCTACTAGGATTTTTTTTTTTCTAGTTTCTTGCAAGATTGGAAGCGCTTCAGACTAGGTTTTTTTCCCCTTCTTTTGGATCAACAGCAAAAACATATGTGAGGAAGGCTGAACTTGATGGACGCAAGCCTCTTTTCAGCTCTGTAACTATGTAAAGAGATGGTAGGATCTCTGGCAGTAAAGTAAATCTAAAGTAATCTAGGTGTTCTCTTTTTCACATTCTCTGCAGGCCACCCACCTGTTAAACCGAGAAAACTTGCTCCAGTGGTACCAAAACCAGTGATTCAGCCGAAACCAGTGTTGATTCCTTCAGCTGCAGCCACCCCGACTCCTGCCACTGTATCATCCAAAACCATAATCTTTCAGCCTCTTTCAACAATTCTTCCCAAACAGCAGCCCTTTATCGCTCTTCAGGCAGCGCCTCCAAGTGGTAAGATAGCCATGCTTTAATAGCACTTATTGTAATTTACACAACATTAAATTATCATGTTTGGTTCATGGGACTTAAATGAGATTGACACAAGTATGTATACTGTATAGAAATCCACTAGTCGCATATTAATATATATTTAGCACAGAGTAGATAGAGGTAAGCCGTAGGTGTGGACCATGGAGAGAGCCGTGCTATTGGGTACAATGATTAGTCATCAAATCAATATCTCTCTCCCAAACCCCGGAGAGAGCTGGACTATTGGATACAAGTCCCTTCAGGATTTGCAGGGTAAGCACTGTATTTTCTGATAATGCAGTATTTACATTGCTTCCCAAGCCTGCCTCTAGTGGCAGTCAGTCTCACAATCCGTCACGTGTACAGCCACTAGAGGGACTTCCTGGATGAGGTCCTGCAAGGAATTTAACATCTCCACTCGCTTCATGGTGTGGCCAAAGGATCCCCTTTGAGATTGAGGGAGATGCTGATTGGCTTAGCAATTTGGTGTGCTTGCACACTTGCTTCCCAATGCTTTCTGTAGTGAACAGAACTTCGCCACGGGCTTTTGGAGGGGCCTGCTTGCCAGCCTCCTGCCAAAAGACTATGGGCCAGGTCAGCGACTGTAAAGACCCATATTTTATTCCCCCTGGTTTGGCACTTTCCATTCGTGCGCAAAGAACCGAATGCTAGCTCCCTGGCGGCAGTTTGCATGGACCAAAACCGCAAATAGACTTCAGGGGCACTTAGCCACGATTCTGTGGAACTATTTTTTGGACATAGGACCATGAGTGCAGTCGGTCAAAACTATGACTTCCAGGAAATTCCTGAACCTCGATTTGGGTGATTGTTCGATTTGTTGGTCACTCAGATCGGGGCTATCAGGGGATGCAACTTTTGTAGGGGTGTTATATGTTTTAAAGGTACTTTTGGGGTGTCTATAAAATGTGTTTTTTGTGCCTGGAGATAAGTAAGTAAGGGCATATTACACTATTGGAGTTTTTTTTTATTTTCTTTTTATGACTCCTGAGTACA
>OW240925.1:1276507-1286536 GCA_933207985.1 Pelobates cultripes
AATTGAGAGGTGCCAGAATTATGCCATTTCTGAATTTTCAGATCCTTTCTGGTTAGTCGGAGAGGACTCAATAAAAATGGCAGTAATGGCATATAGCGGTTCACAGCTTGGAGTTTAACGCCTGTTGGTGGTGCCCTGAGAGTAGGGATCTTGTACTGTACCATAACCGGCATATTACCTGTTCTTTATGGTTAACGGTATCACTCTTTACTGGCAGCTCATGGCTTCCCCATACTGTATAATGTGTAAATTCTGAATACAGGGCAGTACACCACCTTTTTAAACACCAAATTAATTGCAGTTATATGTTGAACATACACAGGGTATGGAAGAACTTGTAATGTATGTCAGTGAAGTAATGTTTTCTCTTGTCAACTAGGTGGCAGCAACTTTCCTTGATGAACTAACTCAAACTATCTCGTAACATGAACCGAAAGAATGCTGTGCATTCTTAACCTTTACTGTGCTTAACGTGGTGGCTTCCCTATTACCACCTGAGGAAAAGCATAGCCCCTCTGTGAAAATGTTACCCTTTATCTAACAGGTGTAGAAATGCTTGTTTGTATTTCAGCTTGCCTTGATTTATATTCTTTACCAATTAAATGGTGTTCCTTTCTTTCCATACCCAGGTCAGCAGGTCCTGCTCAGCTCCGTGATGCGGATCCCATCCTCTGGAGTGATAACATCCCAGCCAGTCATCACAATAGGGGCGTCCCAGCTTTCCGCCCCGTCCATAAATCTCCTCTCTCCAGCAAGTCCAGAAAATAGTCAAGTGTCACCAGTGAAAACCTTGTTTCAGAGCTCTGCTCAGGAATCGAGTGGTGGAACAGATGTAAGTTGGTCACGGGATTGTGTGATGCATTGTACTGATTGATCTTTATGGGGTCCGAGGTATTAAGTCATTGGTCTGCTTAATGGGAATCATTTTAAGATGGCAACATGGATTACGTTGACTTCAGCTTCAGCTTTGTCTTTGTGGTTTTTTTCTTTTACCCCAATTCTGAAGAAATCTCTTCCTGTTTAGGACAGAGCCTGGACAGTGTAAAAGGACACTTTAAAGCGGCACTGTCCTGGCCGAATCCGTTTTTTTTTTTTTTTAAAGCCCTCCTCCCGCCTCCACTATCTCTAGGACCTACTGTCCTGAGCGGTGGGTGGGGGCCCTAAAAAACAATAAGGGGGGGACTTACTGTCCTTTCCCCCGGCCCCCACCCCTGAGCGGCGGGTGGTGGCCCTAAAAAAACAATAAGGGGGGGACCTACTGTCCTCCCACCCGTCCCACACCCCTGAGTGGTGGGGGGGGGGAGACTGTCCTCCTCCCCCCCCCCGGCCCCCACGCTGTGTAAAATGACAAAGAGCACTCTTGATTGGCTTAAACCCACCAATCAGAGTGTTCTTTGCCTAATTGCAGAGCTTAGTCTGCTCGGAGCCCTCCATGGGTGAAGATGGATTAATTTTTTTAGCGTCAGGTTTTTTCTTTTTCGTCTGGATTGTTTTTTTTTTGGCACTCTGGTTTTTTATTTTATTTTAAGTTCGGGTATGATGGCTTTTTATTTGGCATTTTTTGGGGCTGAAAAATGAAGATTTTATAAAAAAGAAGACGTCAAATGGTAAGTTTAATTTTTGTTTACAGGTTAGTTATTTTATTCCCCCCTCACTATTTTTAGGGTGTGGGGGGTAGGTAGGGGATAGTTTTATTTGGGTTGGGGGGTGACTAGGGGCTTGGGACCCCTAGTCACCTTGATTGGGGGGGGGGAGGAATTTTTATTTAGGGCCCCCAGCCGCCGCTCAGGGGTGGGGGCCAGGGGGGAGGGCAGTAGGTGTCCCCTCCCCCTTATTGTTTTTTAAGGCCCCCACCCTCCACTCAGGGGTGGGGGCTGGGGGGAGGACAGTAGGTGTCCGTCCCCCCCCTTATTGTTTTTTAGGGCCCCCACCCACCACTTAGGGGTGGGGGCTGGTGGGAGGACAGTAGGTCCCCCCCTAATTGTTATTTAGGGGCCACAGGCTGCTCACTGTTTAATAGACATGCCCCTACTCGCGGTATAGCGAGTAGGGGCAGAATTTACTAATGCTAAGTAATCTTTACTTAGTATTAGTAAAGTTGACTGAAATACCAATTTAGGTTTTTCGTCATTTTAGTAGATAACTCCCTAATTCCCACGGTATCAGGGAGTTATCTACTAAGCGGCTGCAAGATGCAGCCACAGTGCAAATAGGATTGGAGTTTCATTCATTCGGATGAAATTGCGATCTGAACAAAGTCCTGAATTGCATCCTAACACGAATGGAGAAACTGTTCTCATTCTGTTTGGATGCAATTCGGCAGTTTTGCCGGCTCTCTGTCTAAGTGATACTGACAGGAAGTATCGTGGGAACAGGGAGGAAAGCTAAAGATTATGTGAAAATTGCTCTGACCAACGGAAATGAAGCACACTTTGATCCTCCGCTGGTCAGAGCTGGTCAAGCAGAGGAAACCTTCATAAGGCAAAGAGTCCCTACTTTGTCTGATGATTTTAAAGAAACCTAAAGAAGACAGGAAGAAAAGAAGAACAGATCCTGAGAGAGAGGGAGAAGAGGAAGAGAGCGAGGAAAGGTAAG
Source organism: Pelobates cultripes (assembly GCA_933207985.1). Lineage (NCBI taxonomy): Eukaryota > Metazoa > Chordata > Amphibia > Anura > Pelobatidae > Pelobates > Pelobates cultripes. The sequence goes on from OW240925.1 coordinate 1,279,103, forward strand.
TTAAGGTAAGCTCCCAAACTAATAGGGCTTCATGTATTGATTCTGGTGAAAGGATACGGTCTCTACATTCTCTCACTGTTACAGAAAAATGTAAGGACACCTCGAAACAGCCAACAGAGGGGCTTCTTGGTGTGTTCCTGAAATCTCTGCAATGCCAATGTTTAGGGTTTTAACGCATGAAGGCGCCAAACACTATGCTTGGAGATATGTTGAGCCAATGCATCTCTATGAAGAGATTCTGATTGGCACAGTGATTACCTTGCAGGAACACTACGCCTCCAATGGGGATTTCAGTTAGTCTACAATAAGACCTACATGTTGTGATGAGAGAGAGTTAAATGTGTGTCAAAAAATAAGACCTTTTTTAGAAAACATTGATAATTCTCCCGCATTGTCCTGGTGTCTCCGCTCCCACAAACTCTATTAATATTTTATAACCATTATTGACAGGGATCCAATATGGCGGCAGCCAGTGCGAGGATTGCGGTAAATACAACGGGTTGGGTTTATAATTTTAATTTGTTCAAAACTACAATATTTAATATAGGGATAAGTAAATGGATAGTGTTAGCACACAGGCATCAGTTTGAATTACTCCTGACTGCAGACGTCTAGCTGTCAGGTGTCTGGGTGGGTGTGCACACATAGAAACAGAAACATAGAATGTGGCGGCAGAAAAGAACCATTCGGCCCATCTAGTCTGCCCAATTTTCTAAATACATTCATATGTCCCTGGCCTTATCTTAAAGAGACATTGGTTTGAATTACTCCCTGGCTGCAGACTGGTTCTTTCCCTGGTGGGGAGGATTACTCGCTTGGAAGGGTTACACTGCAGACTGGTACTCTCCCTGCTGGGGAGGATTGTCCCCTTGGAAGGGTTACTTTGCAGACTGGTACTCTCCCTGCTGGGGAGGATTGCCCGCTTGGAAGGGTTACATTGCAGACTGGTACTCTCCCTGCTGGGGAGGATTGCCCGCTTGGAAGGGTTACACTGCAGACTGGTACTCTCCCTTCTGGGGAGGATTGTCCCCTTGGAAGGGTTACACTGCAGACTGGTTCTCTCCCTGCTGGGGAGGATTGCCTTGCTTGGAAGGGTTAAACTGCAGACTGGTACTCTCCCTGCTGGGGAGGATTGCTCGCTTGGAAGGGTTACACTGCAGACTGGTACTCTCCCTGCTGGGGAGGATTGCCCGCTTGGAAGGGTTACACTGCAGACTGGTACTCTCCCTGCTGGGGAGAATTGCCCGCTAGGAAGGGTTACACTGCAGACTGGTACTCTCCCTGCTGGGGAGGATTGCTCGCTTGGAAGGGTTACACTGCAGATTGGTACTCTCCCTGCTGGGGAGGATTGCCTTGCTTGGAAGGGTTACACTGCAGACTGGTACTCTCCCTGCTGGGGAGGATTGTCCCCTTGGAAGGGTTACATTGCAGACTGGTACTCTCCCTGCTGAGGAGGATTTCCCGCTTGGAAGGGTTACACTGCAGACTGGTTCTCTCCCTGCTGGGGAGGATTGCCCGCTTGGAAGGGTTACACTGCAGACTGGTACTCTCTGCTGGGGAGGATTGTCCCCTTGGAAGGGTTACACTGCAGGCTGGTACTCTCCCTGCTGGGGAGGATTGCCCGCTTGGAAGGGTTACACTACAGACTGGTTCTCTCCCTGCTGGGGAGGATTGCCCCTTGGAAGGGTTACATGCAGACTGGTACTCTCCCTGCTGGGGAGGATTGCCCGCTTGGAAGGGTTACACTGCAGACTGGTACTCTCCCTGCTGGGGAGGATTGCCCGCTTGGAAGGGTTACACTGCAGACTGGTACTCTCCCTGCTGGGGAGGATTGCCTTGCTTGGAAGGGTTACACTGCAGACTGGTTCTCTCCCTGCTGGGGAGGATTGCCCGCTTGGAAGGGTTACACTGCAGACTGGTACTCTCTGCTGGGGAGGATTGTCCCCTTGGAAGGGTTACACTGCAGACTGGTTCTCTCCCTGCTGGGGAGGATTGCCCGCTAGGAAGGGTTACACTGCAGACTGGTTCTCTCCCTGCTGGGGAGGATTGCCCCCTTGGAAGGGTTACACTGCAGACTGGTACTCTCCCTGCTGGGGAGGATTGCCCGCTTGGAAGGGTTACATTGCAGACTGGTTCTCTCCCTGCTGGGGAGGATTGCCTTGCTTGGAAGGGTTACACTGCAGACTGGTACTCTCCCTGCTGGGGAGGATTGCCCCTTGGAAGGGTTACACTGCAGACTGGTACTCTCCCTGCTGGGGAGGATTGCCCGCTTGGAAGGGTTACACTACAGACTGGTTCTCTCCCTGCTGGGGAGGATTGTCCCCTTGGAAGGGTTACATTGCAGACTGGTTCTCTCCCTGCTGGGGAGGATTGCCCGCTAGGAAGGATTACACTGCAGACTGGTTCTCTCCCTGCTGGGGAGGATTGCCCGCTTGGAAGGGTTACATTGCAGACTGGTTCTCTCCCTGCTGGGGAGGATTGCCCGCTAGGAAGGATTACACTGCAGACTGGTTCTCTCCCTGCTGGGGAGGATTGCCCGCTTGGAAGGGTTACACTGCAGACTGGTACTCTCCCTGCTGGGGAGGATTGCTCGCTTGGAAGGGTTACACTGCAGACTGGTACTCTCCCTGCTGGGAGGATTGCCCAGCTAGGAAGGATTACACTGCAGACTGGTTCTCTCCCTGCTGGGGAGGATTGCTGCCAGCAAGGGTTACATTGCAGACTGGTTCTCTCCCTGCTGGACTATTGCCTGGTACTGTTACACCTGCTGGGGAGGATTGTCCTCCTTGCTGGGGAGGATTGCCCGCTTGGAAGGGTTACATTGCAGACTGGTACTCTCCCTGCTGGGGAGGATTGCCCGCTTGGAAGGGTTACACTGCAGACTGGTACTCTCTTCTGGGGAGGATTGTCCCCTTGGAAGGGTTACACTGCAGACTGTTCTCTCCCTGCTGGGGAGGATTGCCCTTGGAAGGGTTAAACTGCAGACTGGTACTCTCCCTGCTGGGGAGGATTGCTCGCTTGGAAGGGTTACACTTGGTACTCTCCCTGCTGGGGAGGATTGCCCGCTTGGAAGGGTTACACTGCAGACTGGTACTCTCCCTGCTGGGGAGAATTGCCCGCTAGGAAGGGTTACACTGCAGACTGGTACTCTCCCTGCTGGGGAGGATTGCTCGCTTGGAAGGGTTACACTGCAGATTGGTACTCTCCCTGCTGGGGAGGATTGCCTTGCTTGGAAGGGTTACACTGCAGACTGGTACTCTCCCTGCTGGGGAGGATTGTCCCCTTGGAAGGGTTACATTGCAGACTGGTACTCTCCCTGCTGAGGAGGATTTCCCGCTTGGAAGGGTTACACTGCAGACTGGTTCTCTCCCTGCTGGGGAGGATTGCCCGCTTGGAAGGGTTACACTGCAGACTGGTACTCTCTGCTGGGGAGGATTGTCCCCTTGGAAGGGTTACACTGCAGACTGGTACTCTCCCTGCTGGGGAGGATTGCCCCCTTGGAAGGGTTACACTGCAGACTGGTACTCTCCCTGCTGGGGAGGATTGTCCCCTTGGAAGGGTTACACTGCAGACTGGTACTCTCCCTGCTGGGGAGGATTGCCCCCTTGGAAGGGTTACACTGCAGACTTGTTCTCTCCCTGCTTGGGAGGATTGCCCGCTTGGAAGGGTTACACTGCAGACTGGTACTCTCCCTGCTGGGGAGGATTGTCCCCTTGGAAGGGTTACATTGCAGACTGGTTCTCTCCCTGCTGGGGAGGATTGCCTTGCTTGGAAGGGTTACACTGCAGACTGGTACTCTCCCTGCTGGGGAGGATTGTCCCCTTGGAAGGGTTACACTGCAGACTGGTACTCTCCCTGCTGGGGAGGATTGTCCCCTTGGAAGGGTTACACTGCAGACTGGTACTCTCCCTGCTGGGGAGGATTGTCCCCTTGGAAGGGTTACACTGCAGACTGGTTCTCTCCCTGCTGGGGAGGATTGCCGCTTGGAAGGGTTACACTGCAGACTGGTACTCTCCCTGCTGGGGAGGATTGCCCGCTTGGAAGGGTTACACTGCAGACTGGTACTCTCCCTGCTGGGGAGGATTGCCCCCTTGGAAGGGTTACACTGCAGACTGATACTCTCCCTGCTGGGGAGGATTGTCCCCTTGGAAGGGTTACACTGCAGACTGGTACTCTCCCTGCTGGGGAGGATTGCCCCCTTGGAAGGGTTACACTGCAGACTGGTACTCTCCATGCTGGGGAGGATTGCCCGCTTGGAAGGTTTACATTGCAGACTGGTTCTCTCCCTGCTGGGGAGGATTGCCTTGCTTGGAAGGGTTACACTGCAGACTGGTACTCTCCCTGCTGGGGAGGATTGTCCCCTTGGAAGGGTTACACTGCAGACTGGTACTCTCCCTGCTGGGGAGGATTGCCCCCTTGGAAGGGTTACACTGCAGACTGGTTCTCTCCCTGCTGGGGAGGATTGCCCGCTTGGAAGGGTTACACTGCAGACTGATACTCTCCCTGCTGGGGAGGATTGCCCGCTTGGAAGGGTTACATTGCAGACTGGTTCTCTCCCTGCTGGGGAGGATTGCCTTGCTTGGAAGGGTTACACTGCAGACTGGTACTCTCCCTGCTGGGGAGGATTGTCCCCTTGGAAGGGTTACACTGCAGACTGGTACTCTCCCTGCTGGGGAGGATTGCCTTGCTTGGAAGGGTTACACTGCAGACTGGTTCTCTCCCTGCTGGGGAGGATTGCCCGCTTGGAAGGGTTACACTGCAGACTGGTACTCTCCCTGCTGGGGAGGATTGTCCCCTTGGAAGGGTTACACTGCAGACTGGTTCTCTCCCTGCTGGGGAGGATTGTCCCCTTGTAAGGGTTACACTGCAGACTGGTACTCTCCCTGCTGGGGAGGATTGCCCGCTAGGAAGGGTTACACTGCAGACTGCTACTCTCCCTGCTGGGGAGGATTGCTCGCTTGGAAGGGTTACACTGCAGACTGGTTCTCTCCCTGCTGGGGAGGATTGCTCGCTTGGATGGGTTACACTGCAGACTGGTACTCTCCCTGCTGGGGAGGATTGTCCCGTTAGAAGGGTTACACTACAGACTGGTTCTCTCCCTTCTGGGGAGGATTGCCCCCTTGGATGGGTTACACTGCAGACTGGTACTCTCCCTGCTGGGGAGGATTGTCCCGTTAGAAGGGTTACACTGCAGACTGGTACTCTCCCTGCTGGGGAGGATTGCCCCCTTGGAAGGGTTACACTGCAGACTGGTTCTCTCCCTGCTGGGGAGGATTGTCCCCTTGGAAGGGTTACACTGCAGACTGGTTCTCTCCCTGCTGGGGAGGATTGCCTTGCTTGGAAGGGTTAAACTGCAGACTGGTACTCTCCCTGCTGGGGAGGATTGCTCGCTTGGAAGGGTTACACTGCAGACTGGTACTCTCCCTGCTGGGGAGGATTGCCCGCTTGGAAGGGTTACACTGCAGACTGGTACTCTCCCTGCTGGGGAGAATTGCCCGCTAGGAAGGGTTACACTGCAGACTGGTTCTCTCCCTGCTGGGGAGGATTGCTCGCTTGGAAGGGTTACACTGCAGACTGGTACTCTCCCTTCTGGGGAGGATTGTCCCCTTGGAAGGGTTACACTGCAGACTGGTTCTCTCCCGGCTGGGGAGGATTTATTCCAAAGCTAGTGCAGAAGTTGTTACATGAGATACTTTAGCAGCTGTACTCCTTTCTTCGAATCCGTGTTTCCACTTTCACGCAGAGCAGTGTGTCTCTACGTGACCTCTGTATCACCTAGAAATGTAGGTTTGTCCTGGAAGCACCTGGTCATTGCCATTCTGAGCAGCAGGGGGCGCCATGCATGCTTGAATGAAAACTCTTGTTGCTGTTCTCCCTTTGTGGTGTGAAAGGGTTAAAGTCGTCCTGATCTTTTTTCACTTGACTAGTTCTTGGCTCAGAACAGAATGGAAAGTGTGAGAGGCGTCTCGATCGGATGGTCTTTGGGTTTCCTCCTGGGACACCCACTCTATACTATCTGTATGCAGTGTATACCATGACGTATTAAACGGAGCTCTGCTACGGTTCATGGCTCCATTCATATGTTCAGTGTCTGCTTGTGGACAGGAAGCTTGGCTTGACTAATGGAATGCGTTGCATTCTGAGCGTTCTCTTTCTCTCTAATATCGGAGCCATCCTCACCTGTGTCTTATTATCTTATCGATCCAGTGTGTAACTTTGTGTAATCTCAGATCTCTGCAGAGATACGTTATGTTCACATTTTTTCAGTCTGAATATTATGGTAAAAGGGGGATAAAGGAACAGTCCCTCCAGTTCATTCTACATATCCACATTACTGCTTTTAACCCCTTAAGGACCAAGCTCCTGGAATAAAATGGAATCATGACATGTCAGACATGTCATGTGTCCTTAAGGGGTTAAACCCAAATAAGGAGACCTTGTTAGATTGTGTGTGTGTATCACATTCATGCAGACTGGCCAGTGACACACCTTTTGCGCACACACGTTTGTTAATGCAGCTAAATATAGGTATGCCCTGTATGAGACCGCAAAGGGTTAAGCGACCACTGAGCGTCTCCCCCACTTATCTCCATTATTGTTTTGGACCGCTCCTGTGCTCCTCATGTTGCTGCCAGGATTACTAGTTGATCCAGTACGTAGAATTGTGTCACACAGATGACTAATGGTTAACGTATTACCGGGCCTTAGAATGGCCGGACTTAACGTACCAAAGAATAGTCAGGATACTTGCCGAGGTCAGGGGTACAGAAAGAGACACAACGATAAAGGAAAGCCTGGGGTCAGGGATGCAGAATACAGTGAAGTCAAAATCAAAGTCAGGGATACCCGATGTGACGGACCCGCTGGCACTCCGACCGAGTACCTCCGCCAATCGATGCTCCTAGTGCTTTCCGAGGACTCCGAGCGCTCCAACCATGAGCACTGCTGACCTATCCCATCCCCCAAGCATGAGCCAAGGCTTCAAGAAAGGGTCAAGCAGGTCTGTTTAATGAGCACACAAAGCAACAGCCCTCACGCAGCAAAACTCCTCCTCCTCAGAGGAAAACAAATTGACAGTTATCGGGTCAGACGGTGTTTGAATATGACAGTTATTGGGTCAGACGGTGTATGAATGTGACAGTTATTGGGTCAGACAGTGTATGAATGTGACAGTTATTGGGTCAGACGGTGTATGAATGTGACAGTTATTGGGTCAGACAGTGTTTGAATGTGACAGTTATTGGGTCAGATGGTGTATGAATGTGGCAGTTATTGGGTCAGACGGTGTTTGAATATGACAGTTATTGGGTCAGACGGTGTTTGAATATGACAGTTATTGGGTCAGACGGTGTTTGAATGTGACAGTTATTGGGTCAGACGGTGTACGAATGTGACAGTTATTGGGTCAGACTGTGTATGAATGTGACAGTTATT
>OW240925.1:1286636-1347668 GCA_933207985.1 Pelobates cultripes
GGAGGATTGTCCCCTTGGAAGGGTTACACTGCAGACTGGTACTCTCCCTGCTGGGGAGGATTGCCCCCTTGGAAGGGTTACACTGCAGACTGGTACTCTCCATGCTGGGGAGGATTGCCCGCTTGGAAGGTTTACATTGCAGACTGGTTCTCTCCCTGCTGGGGAGGATTGCCTTGCTTGGAAGGGTTACACTGCAGACTGGTACTCTCCCTGCTGGGGAGGATTGTCCCCTTGGAAGGGTTACACTGCAGACTGGTACTCTCCCTGCTGGGGAGGATTGCCTTGCTTGGAAGGGTTACACTGCAGACTGGTTCTCTCCCTGCTCGGGAGGATTGCCCGCTTGGAAGGGTTACACTGCAGACTGGTACTCTCCCTGCTGAGGAGGATTTCCCGCTTGGAAGGGTTACACTGCAGACTGGTTCTCTCCCTGCTGGGGAGGATTGCCCGCTTGGAAGGGTTACACTGCAGACTGGTACTCTCTGGTGGGGAGGATTGTCCCCTTGGAAGGGTTACACTGCAGACTGGTTCTCTCCCTGCTGGGGAGGATTGCCCGCTAGGAAGGGTTACACTGCAGACTGGTTCTCTCCCTGCTGGGGAGGATTGCCCGCTTGGAAGGGTTACATTGCAGACTGGTTCTCTCCCTGCTGGGGAGGATTGCCCGCTTGGAAGGGTTACATTGCAGACTGGTTCTCTCCCTGCTGGGGAGGATTGCCTTGCTTGGAAGGGTTACACTGCAGACTGGTACTCTCTGCTGGGGAGGATTGTCCCCTTGGAAGGGTTACACTGCAGACTGTTACTCTCCCTGCTGGGGAGGATTGCCCGCTTGGAAGGGTTACACTACAGACTGGTTCTCTCCCTGCTGGGGAGGATTGTCCCCTTGGAAGGGTTACATTGCAGACTGGTTCTCTCCCTGCTGGGGAGGATTGCCCGCTAGGAAGGATTACACTGCAGACTGGTTCTCTCCCTGCTGGGGAGGATTGCCCGCTTGGAAGGGTTACATTGCAGACTGGTTCTCTCCCTGCTGGGGAGGATTGCCTTGCTTGGAAGGGTTACACTGCAGACTGTTCTCTCCCTGCTGGGGAGGATTGCCCGCTTGGAAGGGTTACACTGCAGACTGGTACTCTCCCTGCTGGGGAGGATTGTCCCCTTGGAAGGGTTACATTGCAGACTGGTTCTCTCCCTGCTGGGGAGGATTGCCTTGCTTGGAAGGGTTACACTGCAGACTGGTACTCTCCCTGCTGGGGAGGATTGTCCCCTTGGAAGGGTTACACTGCAGACTGGTACTCTCCCTGCTGGGGAGGATTGTCCCCTTGGAAGGGTTACACTGCAGACTGGTACTCTCCTGCTGGGGAGGATTGCCCGCTTGGAAGGTTACATTGCAGACTGGTTCTCTCCCTGCTGGGGAGGATTGCCTGCTTGGAAGGGTTACACTGCAGACTGGTACTCTCCCTGCTGGGGAGGATTGTCCCCTTGGAAGGGTTACACTGCAGACTGGTACTCTCCCTGCTGGGGAGGATTGTCCCCTTGGAAGGGTTACACTGCAGACTGGTACTCTCCCTGCTGGGGAGGATTGTCCCCTTGGAAGGGTTACACTGCAGACTGGTACTCTCCCTGCTGGGGAGGATTGCCCCCTTGGAAGGGTTACACTGCAGACTGGTACTCTCCCTGCTGGGGAGGATTGCCCGCTTGGAAGGTTTACATTGCAGACTGGTTCTCTCCCTGCTGGGGAGGATTGCCTTGCTTGGAAGGGTTACACTGCAGACTGGTACTCTCCCTGCTGGGGAGGATTGCCCGCTTGGAAGGGTTACATTGCAGACTGGTACTCTCCCTGCTGGGGAGGATTGCCCGCTTGGAAGGGTTACACTGCAGACTGGTACTCTCCCTTCTGGGGAGGATTGCCCGCTTGGAAGGGTTACACTGCAGACTGGTACTCTCCCTTCTGGGGAGGATTGTCCGCTTGGAAGGGTTACACTGCAGACTGGTTCTCTCCCTGCTGGGGAGGATTGTCCCCTTGTAAGGGTTACACTGCAGACTGGTACTCTCCCTGCTGGGGAGGATTGCCCGCTAGGAAGGGTTACACTGCAGACTGCTACTCTCCCTGCTGGGGAGGATTGCTCGCTTGGAAGGGTTACACTGCAGACTGGTTCTCTCCCTGCTGGGGTGGATTGCTCGCTTGGATGGGTTACACTGCAGACTGGTACTCTCCCTGCTGGGGAGGATTGTCCCGTTAGAAGGGTTACACTACAGACTGGTTCTCTCCCTTCTGGGGAGGATTGCCCCCTTGGATGGGTTACACTGCAGACTGGTACTCTCCCTGCTGGGGAGGATTGCCCGCTTGGAAGGGTTACACTGCAGACTGGTAATCTCCCTGCTGGGGAGGATTGCCCCCTTGGAAGGGTTACACTGCAGACTGGTTCTCTCCCTGCTGGGGAGGATTGCCCGCTAGGAAGGATTACACTGCAGACTGGTACTCTCCCTGCTGGGGAGGATTGCCCGCTTGGAAGGGTTACACTGCAGACTGGTAATCTCCCTGCTGGGGAGGATTGCCCCCTTGGAAGGGTTACACTGCAGACTGGTACTCTCCCTGCTGGGGAGGATTGCCCCCTTGGAAGGGTTACACTGCAGACTGGTACTCTCCCTGCTGGGGAGGATTGTCCCCTTGGAAGGGTTACACTGCAGACTGGTACTCTCCCTGCTGGGGAGGATTGCCCCCTTGGAAGGGTTACACTGCAGACTTGTTCTCTCCCTGCTTGGGAGGATTGCCCGCTTGGAAGGGTTACACTGCAGACTGGTACTCTCCCTGCTGGGGAGGATTGTCCCCTTGGAAGGGTTACATTGCAGACTGGTTCTCTCCCTGCTGGGGAGGATTGCCTTGCTTGGAAGGGTTACACTGCAGACTGGTACTCTCCCTGCTGGGGAGGATTGTCCCCTTGGAAGGGTTACACTGCAGACTGGTACTCTCCCTGCTGGGGAGGATTGTCCCCTTGTAAGGGTTACACTGCAGACTGGTACTCTCCCTGCTGGGGAGGATTGTCCCCTTGGAAGGGTTACACTGCAGACTGGTTCTCTCCCTGCTGGGGAGGATTGTCTGCTTGGAAGGGTTACACTGCAGACTGGTACTCTCCCTGCTGGGGAGGATTGCTTGGAAGGGTTACACTGCAGACTGATACTCTCCCTGCTGGGGAGGATTGTCCCCTTGGAAGGGTTTGCAGACTGGTGCCTCCTGCTGGGAGGATTGCCCCTTGCAGACTGGTACTCTCCCTGCTGGGGAGGATTGCCCTTGGAAGGTTACACTGCAGACTGGTTCTCTCCCTGCTGGGAGGATTGCTTGGAAGGGTTACACTGCAGACTGGTGCCTCCCTGCTGGGGAGGATTGTCCCCAGTGGTTACACTGCAGACTGGTACTCTCCTGCTGGGAGGATTGCCTGCTTGGAAGGGGTTACACTGCAGACTGCTGCTTGCTTGGAAGGGTTACACTGCTGAGACTGGGTACTCTCTGCTGGGGAGGATTGTCCCCTTGGAAGGGTTACACTGCAGACTGGTACTCTCCCTGCTGGGGAGGATTGTCCCCTTGTAAGGGTTACACTGCAGACTGGTACTCTGCCTGCTGGGGAGGATTGTCCCCTTGGAAGGGTTACATTGCAGACTGGTTCTCTCCCTGCTGGGGAGGATTGTCCCCTTGGAAGGGTTACACTGCAGACTGGTACTCTCCCTGCTGGGGAGGATTGCCCGCTTGGAAGGGTTACACTGCAGACTGGTTCTCTCCCTGCTGGGGAGGATTGTCCCCTTGTAAGGGTTACACTGCAGACTGGTACTCTCCCTGCTGGGGAGGATTGCCCGCTAGGAAGGGTTACACTGCAGACTGCTACTCTCCCTGCTGGGGAGGATTGCTCGCTTGGAAGGGTTACACTGCAGACTGGTTCTCTCCCTGCTGGGGAGGATTGCTCGCTTGGATGGGTTACACTGCAGACTGGTACTCTCCCTGCTGGGGAGGATTGTCCCGTTAGAAGGGTTACACTACAGACTGGTTCTCTCCCTTCTGGGGAGGATTGCCCCCTTGGATGGGTTACACTGCAGACTGGTACTCTCCCTGCTGGGGAGGATTGTCCCGTTGGAAGGGTTACACTGCAGACTGGTACTCTCCCTGCTGGGGAGGATTGCCCCCTTGGAAGGGTTACACTGCAGACTGGTTCTCTCCCTGCTGGGGAGGATTGCCCGCTAGGAAGGATTACACTGCAGACTGGTACTCTCCCTGCTGGGGAGGATTGCCCGCTTGGAAGGGTTACATTGCAGACTGGTTCTCTCCCTGCTGGGGAGGATTGCCCCCTTGGAAGGGTTACACTGCAGACTGGTAATCTCCCTGCTGGGGAGGATTGCCCCCTTGGAAGGGTTACACTGCAGACTGGTTCTCTCCCTGCTGGGTAGGATTGCCCGCTAGGAAGGGTTACACTGCAGACTGGTACTCTCCCTGCTGGGGAGGATTGTCCCCTTGGAAGGGTTACACTGCAGACTGGTTCTCTCCCGGCTGGGGAGGATTTATTCCAAAGCTAGTGCAGAAGTTGTTACATGAGATACTTTAGCAGCTGTACTCCTTTCTTCGAATCCGTGTTTCCACTTTCACGCAGAGCAGTGTGTCTCTACGTGACCTCTGTATCACCTAGAAATGTAGGTTTGTTCTGGAAGCACCTGGTCATTGCCATTCTGAGCAGCAGGGGGCGCCATGCATGCTTGAATGAAAACTCTTGTTGCTGTTCTCCCTTTGTGGTGTGAAAGGGTTAAAGTCGTCCTGATCTTTTTTCACTTGACTAGTTCTTGGCTCAGAACAGAATGGAAAGTGTGAGAGGCGTCTCGATCGGATGGTCTTTGGGTTTCCTCCTGGGACACCCACTCTATACTATCTGTATGCAGTGTATACCATGGCGTATTAAACGGAGCTCTGCTACGGTTCATGGCTCCATTCATATGTTCAGTGTCTGCTTGTGGACAGGAAGCTTGGCTTGACTAATGGCATGCGTTGCATTCTGAGCGTTCTCTTTCTCTCTAATATCGGAGCCATCCTCACCTGTGTCTTATTATCTTATCGATCCAGTGTGTAACTTTGTGTAATCTCAGATCTCTGCAGAGATACGTTATGTTCACATTTTTTCAGTCTGAATATTATGGTAAAAGGGGGATAAAGGAACAGTCCCTCCAGTTCATTCTACATGTCCACATTACTGCTTTTAAACCCAAATAAGGAGACCTTGTTAGATTGTGTGTGTGTATCACATTCATGCAGACTGGCCAGTGACACACCTTTTGCGCACACACGTTTGTTAATGCAGCTAAATATAGGTATGCCCTGTATGAGACCGCAAAGGGTTAAGCGACCACTGAGCGTCTCCCCCACTTATCTCCATTATTGTTTTGGACCGCTCCTGTGCTCCTCATGTTGCTGCCAGGATTACTAGTTGATCCAGTACGTAGAATTGTGTCACACAGATGACTAATGGTTAACGTATTACCGGGCCTTAGAATGGCCGGACTTAACGTACCAAAGAATAGTCAGGATACTTGCCGAGGTCAGGGGTACAGAAAGAGACACAACGATAAAGGAAAGCCTGGGGTCAGGGATGCAGAATACAGTGAAGTCAAAATCAAAGTCAGGGATACCCGATGTGACGGACCCGCTGGCACTCCGACCGAGTACCTCCGCCAATCGATGCTCCTAGTGCTTTCCGAGGACTCCGAGCGCTCCAACCATGAGCACTGCTGACCTATCCCATCCCCCAAGCATGAGCCAAGGCTTCAAGAAAGGGTCAAGCAGGTCTGTTTAATGAGCACACAAAGCAACAGCCCTCACGCAGCAAAACTCCTCCTCCTCAGAGGAAAACAAATTGACAGTTATTGGGTCAGACAGTGTATGATTGTGACAGTTATTGGGTCAGACGGTGTATGAATGTGACAGTTATTGGGTCAGACAGTGTTTGAATGTGACAGTTATTGGGTCAGACGGTGTATGAATGTGACAGTTATTGGGTCAGACTGTGTATGAATGTGACAGTTATTGGGTCAGATGGTGTATGAATGTGGCAGTTATTGGGTCAGACGGTGTATGAATGTGACAGTTATTGGGTCAGACGGTGTTTGAATATGACAGTTATTGGGTCAGACGGTGTTTGAATATGACAGTTATTGGGTCAGACGGTGTTTGAATGTGACAGTTATTGGGTCAGACGGTGTACGAATGTGACAGTTATTGGGTCAGACGGTGTATGAATGTGACAGTTATTGGGTCAGACAGTGTTTGAATGTGACAGTTATTGGGTCAGATGGTGTATGAATGTGGCAGTTATTGGGTCAGACGGTGTTTGAATATGACAGTTATTGGGTCAGACGGTGTTTGAATATGACAGTTATTGGGTCAGACGGTGTTTGAATGTGACAGTTATTGGGTCAGACGGTGTATGAATGTGACAGTTATTGGGTCAGACGGTGTATGAATGTGACAGTTATTGGGTCAGACGGTGTATAAATGTGACAGTTATTGGGTCAGACAGTGTATGAATGTGACAGTTATTGGGTCAGACAGTGTTTGAATGTGACAGTTATTGGGTCAGACAGTGTATGAATGTGACAGTTATTGGGTCAGACAGTGTATGAATGTGACCGTTATTGGGTCAGACGGTGTATGAATGTGACAGTTATTGGGTCAGACAGTGTATGAATGTGACAGTTATTGGGTCAGACGGTGTATGAATGTGACAGTTATTGGGTCAGACAGTGTATGAATGTGACAGTTATTGGGTCAGACGGTGTATGAATGTGACAGTTATTGGGTCAGACGGTGGGTCAGACAGTGTTTGAATGTGACAGTTATTGGGTCAGACAGTGTTTGAATGTGACAGTTATTGGGTCAGACGGTGTATGAATGTGACAGTTATTGGGTCAGACGGTGTATGAATGTGACAGTTATTGGGTCAGACAGTGTTTGAATGTGACAGTTATTGGGTCAGATGGTGTATGAATGTGGCAGTTATTCAGACGGTGTTTGAATATGACAGTTATTGGGTCAGACGGTGTTTGAATATGACAGTTATTGGGTCAGACGGTGTTTGAATGTGACAGTTATTGGGTCAGACGGTGTATGAATGTGACAGTTATTGGGTCAGACAGTGTTTGAATGTGACAGTTATTGGGTCAGACGGTGTATGAATGTGACAGTTACTGGGTCAGACGGTGTATGAATGTGGCAGTTATTGGGTCAGACGGTGTTTGAATATGACAGTTATTGGGTCAGACGGTGTATGAATGTGACAGTTATTGGGTCAGACAGTGTTTGAATGTGATAGTTATTGGGTCAGACGGTGTTTGAATATGACAGTTATTGGGTCAGACGGTGTATGAATATGACAGTTATTGGGTCAGACGGTGTATGAATGTGACAGTTATTGGGTCAGACGGTGTATGAATGTGACAGTGTATGAATATGGCAGTTATTGGGTCAGACGGTGTATGAATATGGCAGTGTATGAATATGACTGTTATTGGGTCAGACAGTGTACGAATATGGCAGTTATTGGGTCAGACGGTGTTTGAATGTGACAGTTATTGGGTCAGACAGTGTATGAATGTGACAGTTATTGGGTCAGACGGTGTACGAATGTGACAGTTATTGGGGCAGACGGTGTACGAATGTGACAGTTATTGGGTCAGACGGTGTATCAATATGACAGTTATTGGGTCAGACGGTGTACGAATGTGACAGTTATTGGGTCTGATGGTGTATGACTGTGATAGTTATTGGGTCAGACAGTGTATGAATATGGCAGTTATTGGGTCAGACAGTGTATGAATATGGCAGTTATTGGGTCAGACGTGTACGAATGTGACAGTTATTGGGGCAGACGGTGTACGAATGTGACAGTTATTGGGGCAGACGGTTTACGAATGTAACAAGGTATTAAGGGTTTAACTGGTGTTCTAGGAGGGGGGAAATAAAACAGGGGTTTTCTTCACAATTTAAAGCTGCAGGCTGCTCCAATATAATTTAAAGGGGCAGACAGTACAATAAAATCCAATATGCCCAAATAATGTTTTTAAAGGGCAAAATCTTCCAGGGGCCACAGTGGCAGGGCAGGAGGCTGGCAATTAATCCTCTCCAGGCACAAGTGGCCAAGGGCACTTCGTCACACCAGAATGTAACCGATCCGGAACACATGCTAGGACAACCACTAGGGAAACCACGACAGGGCAATGAGGAAAGGTAATTTTGAGCTTAAATACCTGCTTTACCTTTTGTTTGGCCGAGATCGATTTTTGACCCCAAAACGTGCGTGCGTTTCTCCCACGTGAAGTCACTTGCACGCCGACTTCAGTAACGTGGGGGTATAACTTGCTGTATATCCGCAGCGACCGGCGTCCATTAGCATGCTGCAAGTGTCAGCTATGCAGACGCACGGCCGCTGGGTGCAGACATGGCAAGGTGATGTAGAATATGTTACAGTTGCATTGCTCGGGCTGTGCTGTGTTGCGAAATGTCACTGGGCATCGCTGCAGCCTTTGCCACTGAATACAAAGTGTATATGACAGACGCGCTCTGGTCTCTCCATTACCCCACAATACCATACGCAACACCCTGTAATCTAAAGCTATTCATCACAATTGGGTTATGTGGATCACATGACATTCCTGCCATTGTGAAAGGGTTGAAATCTCACTTCAGGGCTCACTGAATGGAAAGAGGATAGTTAGAGGTTACGGAGTTTCTAGAGATAAGTATTGATGGGGATCGGTAGCCCCACATTGGACTGCCTGCTGGCACTATAAGTTTCACACTCTCATTTTAATGAAGGTTCTTCAAGATCCTATCTTTATTTTTAGTTTTACACGGCTCCCAGTGGCACCCGTCCATGTGAAGGTCATTTACGGCCACTTTTCTGACGTCTCCTCCCCGTTGTGTCCCGCCAGCCTAGCTGCTTGGATCAGATTCACGTTGGACTTCGCCAAGCATTGTGTCGGAAAATTGCTGAATGTTATTTGGAATAAGCGTCTGCACTTTATGGAAAAACTATTGGATTTCTTGTGATTTGTACTTGAGCAATGAGTTTCTTGGAGTGATGTATCAAGAAGAGAGTTGGCTAATGCAGATTTTCACACATGCCATAATTCTCAGTGGGAATAAAGCATAAATCCGAACTCTAACTGGTTCTTTTCCAACCCTTACCAAGCTCTAGAAGCGTTAGTGTTTGGATGCTGACCTGTGTTTAAAAATGTGGAATAAAATCAGGAACCGATGGAGTAGTTTTACAGGACATTCCATGCCATAAGAAACTTTACTCATTGCGCCAGTTCTGGTGCTAGGTGTCACTGTGTCCGTGCCCAAATTGAGGAAAAATTGGCATAATTCTACCTGTTTGCCATTTAAATCCAGTCATCTAAGGAAAAAGACTGACTGACCGGGAAGAAAGACAAATAATTCACGCTAGGAGACAAAGTACACAAAGTATGTTTATTTATTCACAAAAATATGTTTCCTAAGATTTATCAATAATCGAGGAGGATTAGGAATTAACCAGATGTGGGCAGTGAAGGGGAACCTTGATCCAATTAAAAACAGAGGATCTGCAAGTGGCTGACCCCTGGGTCCCTTCCAGATTTTGGAAATTCCTGTTCTATCCACTATGTTATGGTCAAATTCCTTAAATCTTCTTTCTCCAAAATCTGCTTGGCAAAGCTAAACCTATCAACCAAGGTGCCCACGCAGATGGCATCATTTTTACCAGTTCGTAATCCGCCTCAATCATTTGAGCAGATCAGAAACTACGTGCCCTCAGGTCACCTCTACAAGAAACCAGCAGTAACCACTTATGACTGTTTGAATGACAGGCGGTAAGACTGTATATTGTAACTACTTGTGCTAATGTATTCGTTCGTTTTTTTTTTTCTTATGATGTTGCAGATAAACATTATCCGACGGCAGCAGAGAATGATTAAAAACCGTGAGTCTGCCTTCCAGTCGAGAAGGAAGAAGAAGGAATACATGCAGAGTCTGGAACTCCGACTGAGATCGGCTCTCTTAGAGAACGAACGGCTCAAGAATGAAAATGGCTCCCTTCAAAAACTGCTTGAAGAAGTGGTGTCAGAGGTAAACTTTCACATTGACTTGAAATGGATGGGGTGGTGGGACCTTTGGGTTGGTATAATGTGCGCAGCTCCTCTCTGTAACTGTTACATGGGTACTGCCATGACGTTGTTTGCTCTAATTGGAGTATTTCCATTCTCCGGTTCTAAACCCACAGAATCAGAAGCTAAAAGTGTCTGCTCCCAAGAGAAGAGCTGTTTGCTTGATGATGGTGGCTGTGTTTCTTATCCTCAACTTTAATTCACTAAGGTAACCTTCTAGTGTTTATGGTGTTAATGAACTCGCCATGACAGGAACACTTCCTAAACCATTCATTCAGCCTTGTTCTTCACCAAGCAACCACAATAGGAACGTTTAATAATTGTCAATTGTATATATTTTTTTTTGCTACATGAGCCCATCTCCCGCAGTTTTTCTTTTAAAGTGTCCCCCTTTTTTTCTCCAGGAGTACTGCTTTCCATAATGTCATGGCTTGGGTTTCTAGGAGTTGTAGTTTCCACAGTAGAAAGCTGACAATTGAACTACAATTCCCAGAAGATTATAGGATAATATTAGCTGTGCTATAGAAAGTGAAGTTTAGGCCCAGGATTGGCTGAGTCACTGCACGTTGTGGAACCTTGACATGACAGTTTTTTTACACATCTCTGTAAATGACCAGTGGGTTCCTTTAACAGAGCTGCCCAGGTAAGTCTCCTTTGGTGAGATTCCTTCGTAGCTCATGTTAACCTTTCATCCACAATAGCCCCATATGGAATCATTCTTCAAGCCATATAGGGTTCGAGTCTGGCTAAAATGTGTGTTTAGCGAATAACTGTGATGATGATCATGATTCAAGCATGATGTGTTATGGTGATATTTATCATTCAGTTTTCTGGGAACAAACTCTGGCCCCTACGAGGTAGAGATCAGCCCGATTCGTCACAACAGGCATCTCCTTGAATTGTCTGACGGAGATGGTAAAATGGAATCGAGGACTATTCCATCGGAGAGCAAAAGGTAATTATTTACTACTTTATCTCATGACTTTACATCTCCCTCTTCATACACCAGGGCATAATGGTATTTAATCGTTCATTGTACCATTTTATTTTCTGCACACTACACTCCTGTCAGGAGAAAATGAGTTCTGTATTTAAAACGCAATATGGGAAGCTAAAATACTGTTTTACAGAAAGGCTGTGTAAGTCACACACACAGAACTTCACGCAAAAGGACCAAAATGGTGATATTATGAAAGAGAACATATAAAAAGTCTGCATATTGGCCCCAAAACGTGTTGGGGTCCATGAAGTGAGGCTGCAAAGACTCTCCTCAAACCCTAACTAGGACTAGGATTTCAACTCTGCCCCCGATCTGCCTCCTTGGCTGACATAAGAATTGATGATCTCAGCCAATCACAATGCTTTCCCATAGGAAGGAGGCTGGACAGAGGGTGGAGCCAAACACTGCCCTGGCCAATCAGCCTCTTTTCATAGAGATGCATTGAATCTGTGAGAAACATTTAGTGTCTCAATGCAGAACGTGGAGACCCTGAACGTCATTGCTGCACACGGTGTATCACTGACCCAGGAAGCACCTCTAGTGGTCTTCTATATTCCAGCCTAGGAACATCTCTAGTGGTTGTCACTCAAACACTACCTTTTCTCTGAAAAGACAGTTTTTATATTAAAAAGACAGCAGGGACTGAATATAGACATAAAAACGACATTGCGCTGTATACCGTTCATTAAGCTGCAGATGGTCTGGTAATTATTGTCCTTTTAATCCGGTCTAGCTGCGTGCCTCTTCACCCAATCCGTCGCAATTCTTTAGCTGAGAGCGTCGTCTAAACTCTTCCAGCCATTGATTGATATTCTGTGAATTAACTCGGAACTCTAGTTATGGACTGGCTAATGACGACATCCCAGTAACGTTACACCTCAACATTCCAGGGCTCAAAGCAAAACTCTGCACATGCACACTGTAGGCATATAATCCAATCTTCCTTCCTTCTAGATCTCTCTCATGTTTGAACTGGTGTAAATTCAATCATTGTATTGTCTTCCTTTCAGCCCCAAACACTACATTTCTGATGAGAAAGCTTTGATGGTGGTCAAGAAGGAGTCGCTGGTCTACATTCCACCGCCACCTCCCTGCCATCCACATGTCAACCAAACAGAGACCCTCAGGTCTGCTATAGTCTGCATCTGTTAATTTTTTTGAGTGGGAGTTTCTATTGCATGATCCTCTACGTCCACTCATGGCTGATCTTTAGCATTCAGTGTGCCTTCTACTTTAGTCTGTCAAACATGGATTCCCACTTTTCAAAGTGCTAAAACTATAATTTGATTTAAATCAAAAGTATATGTAAATCATATTGTATTATTATTTATATAGCGCCAACAAATTCCGCTGCACTTTACAATGGGTGGATGAACAAACATGTAGTTGTAAACAGTCAAGTTGGACACACAGGAGCAGAGGGGTTGAGGGCCCTGCTCAATGAGATTACATGCTAGAGGGAGTGGGGTAAAGTGACACAAATGGTAAGGATAGTATTCGACTAATGACAGAGGAATCAGTCGGGAGCTATTAACAGTTTAATTGATACTCTTTTATGAAGGAGTGGAGACTGGGTGAGCATCTAATGGAGGAGGGAAGTGAGTTTCACAGTAACGGTGCAGCCCTCGAGAAATCTTGAAGGCGAGCATCAGAGGTGGGAGTACGGACAGAAGATAGGCGTAAGTCTTCAGCAGATCGTAAGGGCCTAGACGGGACATATTTGTGTATTAGGGAGGATAGATAGGTGGGAGCAGCATTATGTAGAGTTTGAAAGCAAGAACCAGAATTTTAAATTGAGCTCTATATTTTATAGGAAGCCAATGTAGGGACTGACAGAAGGCTGAGGCTTGGGAGGTGCGGGCGGGCAGGAAGATGAGCCTCGCCCCCGCATTCATTCTGGACTGTAATGGCTCAAGTTGGGAGCACGTAAGACCACTGAGAAGCGGATTACAGTAGTTAAGGCGAGAGGGAACAATTAAATGGACCAGCACCGTAGGGGCGAATGTGCGCAATGTTTTTGAGATGGAAGTGGCAGGATTTGGCGATCGACTGGACAGGAGGGGTGAAGAAGTCTGAGTCAAAGAGAACACTTAAGCGGCGAGCCTGCGTGGTGGAGCTGATGTTAGCACAGTTGACTTGAAAGGAGACAGACACGGGAGGAAAGCCAGAATTTCAGTTTTGGTCAAGTTTAGTTTAAGGAGACACTAGTCAAGAGGGGGGGGGAGATCAGGAGAGGACAGATAGCTTTGCGTGTCATCCGCATAGAAGCTATTTTGGAAGCCAATGAGTTTACCAAGGCAGGCAGTATAGATGGAGAACAGTAGGGGACCAAAGACTGAACCTTGGGGGACACCAACAGAGAGGAGTTGGGGAGAAGAAGCAGAGCCAGAGAAGAAACACTGAAAGAGCGCTGGGAGAGGTAGGAGGAGCACCAGGAGAGAGCAATATCTTGTAGACAAATATTGCGAAGGATGAGAAGAAGCGCTTGATGATCAACAGTGTCAAAAGCCGCAGAAAAGTAAAGGAGAATTAGGATAGAGTAGTGACCACATGATTTTGCAGCGGGTAGATCACTGTAGTTTTGGTGCTCTAAAAAATGTTAACTAATAACTTTTCTATCCAAGTAGTTAATGTTTGTGCACATGAAGGATTAAAGGAGCACTCTAATGATATGAATACAAACCTGTATTCCGAATGCTATTTCTAGCTAGTTAGATTTTTGTCGTTTTCCCACCCTCCCGCTTCCAAATGTAAACGCTGCCTTGCCTCCTCTGCTGAGATAATTATTACTGGTGCTTCCCTCATGCACGGCAATCGCTATACTGTGCCAATATTGGTCTCTATGTGAAGTGTTCGGATTGCAGGATCACATGAAATAAAATGCATTCTCCATAGAGAGCTATTCTGCCATTGGCCAGGAATAATACTTTGCATAAACATTGCATTCTACTTTGTAGATTAAACCAGGAGCTTCGGGGCTGGGTCCACAGACATGAGGTGGAGAGGACCAAGTCCAGACGCATGACCAACAGCCAAAGGGCACAAGTAGTGCAGGTAAGTGTATGCTGAACATTTATATGTGGGTGGAATGAAGAGAGCAGGGGGAGCTTATGATATTTATGAGACAGAACAAAAAGTAGGGAAGCCTGGGTACCTCTGCCAATCGCTGCTTCCTAGTACTCAGAGTACTCTGAGCACTCCACCAGACACCATAAGCATAGTAGAACTTTAGCCCCCGCCGTCACTTCCCACCCTAGACCAACACCTGGATCCAGCTCCCGGTGGGAAGACCTCTCTTCCAGGAGAATATAACTGTATAGTTCTTAAAAGAACAAGTGATCTAGCCGGTATAGCTTTCTTCCATGCACATGAGATGAGGCTCTATGCTGTGGATGGACTGGTTTATTGTCAGCCACACATGACCTTTTATGCGATTTCCCCATGCAAAGTTTTCCCAAATTAACAGCAGGGTAATCCCTTCCCCCAGGACCTGAGAGGGAACTATGAAGCACAGGCCATGTCAAACTAACTTGATTGCATTCTACAAAGAAGTAAGTCGAAGTATAGATCAGGGTGTTGCAGTGGATGTGATCTATTTGGATTTTGCAAAGGAATTTGATACAGTTCCTCACAATAGGTTAGTCTTCAAACGCAAATCGGTCTAGATAAAAATGATTGTTCTTGGGTAGAACATTTGCTTAAAAACAGAGTACAAAGAGTTGTCATTAATGGTAAATTTTCAAGCTGGACAGAGGTGGCAAGTGGTGTCCCTTCTGTTCTGGGACCCCTTCTATTTAACATGTTTATAAATGATCTTGAAGACAGCATTGAAAGTCATGTTTCAGTGTTTGCAGATGACACAAAACTCTGTAAAGTAAAACAATGTGAGCAAGATATTACTTTGCTGCAGAGGGATTTAGATAGACTGGGGGACTGGGCACTCAAATGGCAGATGAAATTTAATGTTGAAAAATGCAAAGTTATGCACCTTGGCGTAAAGAATTCAGAAGCAACGTTTACCCTTAATGGAAGCGAATTGGGGATAACCACACACGAAAAGGACTTGGGAATTGTTATAGATAACAAACTGTGCAACAATATGCAATGTCAACCTGCAGTTGCTAAGGCCAGTAAGGTTTTGTATAAATAGGGGCATTCATTCTCGCGATAAGAATATCATTTTGCCTCTTTATAAATCTCTGGTAAGACCACATTGTTAAGACCTGCAGTGGTTATGGTGCTGCGGTCTTTGGTTCCCTCTTCCAACAGCTGAGCATGAGTGATTATAGCTGCAGCAGGGAGTAGAGGAATAAGATAGATATAATGCAGTTCCAAGGTGATTCTTCCCAGCAAGTAGAATATCCCCCAAACATGAGCCTAGACTTCATGAAGGGTGTAACAGGAATGAATTTTATTGACACACACAGGCTTTTATGAGAAATCCTCCTGCAAGAGGACCTCCCACAGCAAACAAAGACAATAACCAATCAACGTACAGAATTACAGTATTACACGTCTCCTCTCTGCCTGGGAGATATTGAGATAAGTTAAGGAATAAACCAATTATCTCCAGGCAGAGAGCACACGATTTCCCCAAAACTTAGAACACCCCTTTCCCCACAAGGTATCCTCACAAATTACATATCCCCTGATAGCCCCGATCTGGGGGACAAACATATCCAAATTTCACCCAGATCGGTTCAGGGGTTCTGAAAAAGTGTGGAGGGTCCCTTTTACCGACCTCACACGCGGCTCCTGCCCAAAGCAGTTCCACAAATTCAGCGTGTGCGGTCGGTCAATTCACAAAACTGTAAAAAACGAACAAAAGTCCCGAATGGATCCCCCTGGCCCATAGTATTGATTGCTCCCCTTGTCCGTTCGCACAGAACTACCGAATGGCGCTCCCCTAGCTGTTCGGGAAGTACAAGAAGCCGGCGTTCGGTAGTTTTCAGCGTTGGTTCGCGAGGTCAAGTGTCCTATTTTAGTTCCAGACACTCGACGACCAAGTCCCGCTGGCTCTCCTCGTGCGAACAAGATGGCCGCCGTTTTCTTTTCCACGTGGTGTTCGGTTGTACGAACAGCGGCCGCCCAGGGAGCACTTAATAGCTGGTTCCTCTGTAAATAAGCCAGGAGGTGGTCGGCGTTTGGTAGTTTCAAACTACCGAACCAATCCATTCACTATACGAGCAATAACACATAAAAACACAGAATAAAAAGGAGAAAATGTCAGGTAAAAGTCCATTTTCTTCACACACATATTGAATATGCCGTGCAATTTTGGGCACCTGTTCTAAAGAAGGATATTATGGCACTAGAAAAAGTGCATAGGTGAGCTACAAA
This sequence comes from Pelobates cultripes, assembly GCA_933207985.1. NCBI lineage: Eukaryota > Metazoa > Chordata > Amphibia > Anura > Pelobatidae > Pelobates > Pelobates cultripes. Next base: position 1,303,141 of record OW240925.1, read on the forward strand.
ATTAATAAAAGGAATGCTATGAAGAAAGGTTAACAAATTTAAACCTCTTTAGTTTAGATAAACATCGCCTTAGAGGGGATATGATAACATTATACAAATATATTTGAGGCCAATACAAACCATTATGTGGAAATCTATTCACAAACCGGACTTTACATAGGACACGAGGCCATGCGTTTAGACTGGAAGAAAGAAGATTTTGTCTAAGGCAAAGGAAAGGTTTTTTTTTACTGTAAGAACAATAAGGAAGTGGAATTCTCTACCTGAAGAAGTGGTTTTATCAGAGTCCATACAGATGTTCAAACAGCTACTAGATGCATACTTGCAAAAACAGAATATTCAAGGATATAATCTTTCAATGTAGGCTGGTTGCCTCCATAACTGCTTGATCCAAGGATAAATCTGACTGCCATTCTGGGGTCAAGAGGGAATTTTTTTTCCTAGTTGATTGCAAAATTGGAAGTGCTTCAAACTGGGTTTTTTTCCCTTCTTCTTTTGGATCAACAGCAAAAAACAAATGTGAGGAAGGTTAAACTTGATGGACGCAAGTCTCTTTTCATCTACGTAGCTAGTTACAGAAATCATTTAAATGACATTATCTCCAAGTACAGAAACATACAATATAACAAAACCCCAAAAGTACCTACAAAAGTCACATCCCCTGGTAGCCCAATCTGGGTGGCCAACATATCCAAAAATCACCCAGATCGGTTCAGGGGTTCAAGATTTCCATTGAAGTCAATTATTTGACTGACCGTGCACTTGGTTCTATGCCCAAAACAGTTGAATGGAACCATGGCTAGCGGTTTGTCTAGTTTGGTAGTTTAAAAATGATCAAACTACCGAACATTGTCAATAGTCTTACCTTGGAGCTTCTTTACCTTGTTCATGGGAACGTTTCCACCGAACAGTGCCCTTCTAAGTGGTGTAGAACCAAACGCAGGCGATGCTGGAAGTCCATCGGTGTTCAGGAGTTTCCGGGGTCAGTTTTCAGTTCCATGCGATTCATTCCTAAACACCGCTGCCTGCGTTCGCGGGAACAATATGGCCACCACCTCGTGGTCGTTCATGCGAACAGCGACCACCTAGACAAACAATTGGAACACTGCGGTGGAAAGTGTTACTAGCTGTCAATTAGGCTTAACAAGCTGCCGGGTGGTCCAAGGTTCGTGCGCCTGTTCTGTTCCCGAACAGAATAGAGAGAGGGCACGAACAAAGTCTTTTATGAGTCTTTTCAGATGGCCCATAGTCTTGAAGCAGGAGGCTGGCAAACAGGCCCCTCCATTTCTGCACAGATTATATTTACATGTGACGGAATGAAGAGAGCAGGGGAATCTTATAATGATTAGAACTTTTAAATCTTAATTTTAAAGAGAAACTATAGTCACCTGAACAACTACAGCTTATTGTAGGAACATTTCCTTCAGGCTCTTAGCAATAAACACAGTTTGTTTCAGAGAAAACGTAGTATTTACATTACAGCCTAGTGATACCTCCAGTGGTTTTAACTATATATTATAGTGTTTCTCTAAATGCATGTGTATCCTACTGCTACATTAAGAGGTATATTTTCCCATCCGTTTTTTGTTTTCACAGAACGGCGAGGATAAAAGTACGTCCTCTCAGCTTGTGACGATGCAATACACCGATTCCAGCCTAAAGTAAGTCTATAAAAAAAAGCCAAGAGCGGCAATATGATCCTCATTCTTTAATGAGTTCTAGAGAATGGATGTAAATCCAATCTGTCACTTTCCACTATTCCATAAAGATAATTCTAGGTTTCATTTTCAGTGAGAATCCATTGCAATCTATCGTTTCCATAAGAAACTGTCTGATGGTAAAGCCTGAGGTTGACAAGGCGGCATTCCGCTGTCTCCTTTTGTTCAGTCCCATCATCTGTCACAAATAACGGCTGTGGGGTTCAGGCAGTATGTGGGTAGACCTTGGTGTTTCACTCTTGCATTAAGATAAAGAAAAAGATACTCTCCATCTGTTTTACATCTGCACTCAGATTCCCACTACTCCTAGGGAGCAGCAATGACTATAGTACACATCAGCCCCAACACATACAATAAAAACCAAAGACACACTACCCCAAATCCCTGTGTAAATTTACATAACTGGAGATCAGAGGTTCTCAACCAAGTCCTCAAGGACCCCCTACCAGTCAAAGATTTAGGGATCACCTGGGTGTGTCTAAGGTGTTTAGAAAAAGAACAAAAAAAAGACTCTAAGGTGTGTATGTGGTTTTTTTTTTTTTTTTTTAAACACACCCAGGTAATCCCTATATCCTGAACTGTGTTGAGAACCCCTGCATTAGATGGAAGCCCACCTGCCACGTCAGGGCAAACCTCTTGGTGGGTCTTACACTAACCATTCACCTTGTCTCCTTGAGCTTCAGATAAAGATATCTCTGAGACTGAGAGGGGTATTTTTCTAACCCCTCCATACTTATTAACCCTTAATAGGGAACACATAGGCTGTGTGGCAGCATTGTAACATGGCTGTGTGATAGAAAAGTGAATACAAATGCACAAATAATCTGTTTTACAACTGCACTATTTAACCAGTTTGTCTGAATTGTATGCAGACCCCTCCCTTGCCAGGAAGAGACTCCACTGTCTCTGAATAGTTTATTTGGGTTATCTGTAAACTAAACTTATCTGGATTGTTTGAAATCCAGCTTGTGGATACATTTATTGTCCTTTTCAGTGACCTTTTTTGTGTTTAGATATATAATATATATATGATATGTGTTTGTCTCTTTCTATCTGTTCTATCTCTATGGTAGGTGTGACGAACGCCCCTTGGCCTGCACTTTCGTCACAGGCTCTTGGATTGTGACACTTCTATCCTCGTGGGTTCTAATTGTGCGGCTGGGTGGCCGCAGTTCGTATGCATGAACACGTGGGAACTGTGTTGGCCATCTTGTTTGCGGGAATGCTGGCATCAGTGTTTGGGAGTTAATCACATGGAACTAAAATCGGACACAGTAACTAGCGAACAGTGCTGAACTCTGACGAACGCCTGCTCCCTCCCCACACTTCAGAAGAGCTCAGTTTGGTAGGTTTGTTCTTATAAACCATACGAACAAACGCTACTAAATAGCCAAAGTTGATCGTCAAAAGCACAAAACGCCATGGAACTGTTTTGGGCATAGGACCATGTGTGCGGCCAGTCAGAACTTGTGGCGTTTCAGTTATGTTCATGGGATCTGAGTGCTTTTTGGATATGTTGGATGCTCACATCCAGGCTATTCGGGGATGTATAAACTATGGGGGGGTTAATATGTAATTGTAGCAAACCCTGGGTAACCTGGCTGGTTGCCTCCACTATTAATGAATGACTTGACCCATCTTCCTCCCAGTAACTGGACAACACACAGTTCCAGGGGTACAACAATAACTTTATTGGCCACACTCTGCTTTGTACTTTCCCCATGGAAAGGGTCCACATGACGACAATGTCCCACGCCCACGCCCCCCTCTCCCTTCCCAGGTGTCGTATCACGGATCCGGAACCCCAAGTCCCTTTGACCCCTGTTCCTGCCACTCACCCTCATGCTTTCCCATGTCCGGTGACAGGGGTCTTCATCTCATGACCCTTTGTACCCGGAAGCCCCAGCGCGGGAAAGCTTCCCACCTCTTTGGCTCCCAGCTACAGAAAGCCCACCAAACCGCCATTGTCTCCACCAATCTCAGGGACCCGCAGAACGGTTAAACCTGGCAAGGAAAGGGTCTCCTTTTGGGAAACGAATGTTCCCCCTGACCGCCGTCTCTACAAACTAACTGCGGCCACCCAGGGAAACACTCAATCTGCAAAAGCTCCCCCTGGATGGCATTCCTCTGACGAATGGGCCACTACCCAGGGCCGGCATGCGCCAAACTTTCTCTTGCGGTTCGCGGTTTTGCCACCTCGTTACGAGGTGTAAACATTCTAAATGAGGTTTCGTGATGGTTCTCATTCGGAAGGTTAATGGATTCCCTTCGTGGCGGCGCCTCCCGAACGAGGAGCAGGCAATCTTAGGTGAACACACAGGAGCAAATACTGACAAAGGTGAGGGAACACATGATAGGACAATAGTACACAGGACAGAACAACAGGGGCAATTCAGTTTAGTGGTGGTCCCGTTACAGTACACCCTGTTCCAAATTATTAAGCAAATTATATTTTTCTCATTTACCTAAATAATTGATGTAAATAATAGTCAGCATAATTCTCATGTTATCAACTATTAAGAGTTCAGTTCAAATTTTATTGAACAAACCTCCTAATGATAACCGTATTTAATGATAACCCTCATAGATCTTTTGCTTGAGGATGCTCCAAAGGTTCTCAATAGGATTGAGGTCAGTTCACCGTCCACCAACCATCCACTACTCCATTCATCTGGAGCATCGAGGGTTGCATGTCACTCATCAGTGAACATGGCTGTTTGAAAATTAGTCTTCATGTATTTTTCTGCCCAATGCAGCCATTTCTGCTTGTGAGCATTGGTTAATGGTGGCCGAATAGAAGGTTTATGCACAGTTGCAAGACTCTGGCGGACTCTACACCTTGATGTCCATGGGACTCCACCAGCAGCTTCAAATATATGTTTGCTGCTATGTAATGGTATTCTAGCAGCTGCTCTCTTGATCTGATGCATGGATCTGGCAGAAATCTTCCTCAATGTGCCTTTATCTGCACAAACCCGTCTGTGAATCAGCCACAAATCTCTTAATAGTGCGATGATCACGCTTACGTTTTCGTTAAATATCTAATGTTTTCATACCTCGTCCAAGGCATCAAACTATTTCACTATTTTCGGCAGCAGAGAGATCCTTTTTCTTCCCCATATTGCATGAAAATGGTGCTCTGCTTAATAATGTGGAACACCCTCCTTTAGTAATTTTTCCTTAAATTGGGCTCACCTGGCTATCGAATTATCAAAAGAGCCCTGAGACACAATGCCATCCATGAGTTAAACTGAAAAACAAAATATTTCATCTTTGTGACACTTACATAGAATTTGCATAATAATTTGGAACAGGGTGTAATTTTGGGTGTTTTTCATATTTAGTCATTTATTGCTGAGTTGCATTTTGGGTACATTTTTGTGGGATTTTCATGGGCGTGTTTACTGTGTCTCTGTATTGTATATAAGTGAGCCATTGAGCCTGGATTAAATATATTCGTTTTACCCTTCATTTACTCAAGGCTTATGTTTGGGGAACTGGTAGCTATAATCGCTGCATAACTTGGGAGACTTACAATGAATATACTCAGCCGGAGTATTGGGGATTCGTTACAGTAGGAGATGGTGTACAAGACCAGGCAGTGCTCCTCTGTGGTAGGAGATGGTTTACAAGCCCAGGCAGTGCTCCTCTGTGGTAGGAGATGGTGTACAAGCCCAGGCAGTGATCCTCTGTGGTAGGAGATGGTGTACAAGCCCAGGCAGTGCTCCTCTGTGGTAGGAGATGGTGTACAAGGCCAGGCAGTGCTCCTCTGTGGTAGGAGATGGTGTACAAGCCCAGGCAGTGCTCCTCTGTGGTAGGAGATGGTGTACAAGGCCAGGCAGTGCTCCTCTGTGGTAGGAGATGGTGTACAAGGCCAGGCAGTGCTCCTCTGTGGTAGGAGATGGTGTACAAGGCCAGGCAGTGCTCCTCTGTGGTAGGAGATGGTGTACAAGGCCAGGCAGTGCTCCTCTGTGGTAGGAGATGGTGTACAAGGCCAGGCAGTGCTCCTCTGTGGTAGGAGATGGTGTACAAGGCCAGGCAGTGCTCCTCTGTGGTAGGAGATGGTGTACAAGTCCAGGCAGTGCTCCTCTGTGGTAGGAGATGGTGTACAAGGCCAGGCAGTGCTCCTCTGTGGTAGGAGATGGTGTACAAGGCCAGGCAGTGCTCCTCTATGGCAGGAGATGGTGTACAAGGCCAGGCAGTGCTCCCCTGTGGTAGGAGATGGTGTACAAGGCCAGGCAGTGCTCCTCTGGTAGGAGATGGTGTACAAGGCCAGTCAGTGCTCCTCTGTGGTAGGAGATGGTGTACAAGGCCAGGCAGTGCTCCTCTGTGGCAGGAGGTGGTGTACAAGGCCAGGCACCGTTGAAGGAGGGAGGAGTCGTACTATCCAAAGCATGGTTTGCTCTGTGTTTGGTCTAACAATATTAGCCAAATCACTAAGAACTCTGCCGTAAAATGAAGGAACGTCACATTAAATGCCAAGTGTAGCCAGGCCAAAAATAATCTGTTTAGGCACAGGGCCAGAGATTTGTGAAGGCGCACTCCAAACACAAAGCATTTCAGAAAGCTAAACTGCTTTATCAGAGTCGTCCTCCTTTTTGTATAATAAAAAAAAAAAAAAAGTGCAGATTTTAATAGAAATCGACAGTCGGGGGCTGTAACAAGATTAATTTATAAAAATGCCTTTCAGCCAGCCAGTCCTTTAGAGGCAGCAATTGGCTTGAGAAGGCATATGTGGACTACATCTCCAATAATGCTTTAACAGCCAAAATGCTGGCAAAGAATCAGTCGAGATGTAGTCCATATCTGGAGTTCCAAAGGTTGCCAATCCCTGTCTTGGAACACCTGCCTTGCAAAGACTTTGCCTTAGGCTGCACTGTGATTGGACAGCCACAGAAAGTCTGGGCGTGGTTAGAATGGTAGGGCTTTCAAAGGCTGCAGACCAGAGAGCTACAACTTTTACAAGACACAATTCCTTATATCTGCAAAGAGAATGTTGAAAACACATGACATATTTTCTTTGGAGAATATCTGTGACGGATCTTCAGTACTCCAACGTCCACCAAGTCTGCTTCCTCTTTGTTATCAGGGACCTTGGAGTACGTCCATATCAATTCACCGAGGCTTGTATGGGATCACTGAGGGCCTTTTCCACCCGGACCAGGTGCTTACAGCCCTGGACACCTTTTCCAATCACAGATTATATGCCCTTCCCCAAACACCAGACTCTGTGAAGGTTAAAACAGCGACTGACTTTATCAGACATAGCACACATTTTAACCCCCAACAGCCTCAAATAGACGCAATCAGTTACATGGAGCACTATAGTTCAAGGAAGGGTGAGGTCAGAAAATAGCAAAGGCTGATGGGAGATTGAGGAGGGACAAAGCAGCCAGTTTAAACAGGTCTGGCAGTGTCCCTTGGACAAGTCTCTGCTTGGGAAAACATTAGGACAGGAGAAGGGGAAGAAGCACAGACAAGCAATACATTAAACATATCCTGCACTAATAATGGGCACAGGGTGACCAAAACACAAAAGGAATCTAGGGACCTACATATATTGTCTGTCTTCCATCCTCAGTGACGGTGACTACTGTCACATATATCTACTTAACTTATTGTTACATTTCTTTTAATATCAAATTTTACGAGTTATTGATTTTATCTGCATTTTCCTATAAAAGAAATATATACATGTTCAATACAGTAGTTTGGCATTTTATCTTCCACATCTCAGGGCTGCGTACTCTGGTAAAGCCCTCTCCTACCGCTGGATGTTCTCTGGTTTGAGAGGAAAACTAAAACTTAACATTTTCTTTCCTTTCCATGGGATCCATTTGGAGTTATCTGCTGAATTCTCAGATTTGCCAAACTTCAGCCCGAATGTTAACTGTTTAAGTAATTGTTATTTTCTCTTTTGGTTTTGTTTGAAGGAATTCTGTGAGCGAGCTACAGATTTACTATTCTTCTCCCAGAAGCTACCAAGATTTTTTAGAAGCTATCCGCAGGAGAGGCGACACGTTTTATGTGGTCTCCTTCCGAAGGGTAAGGATCTTTTCTGTTTTCTTTTACTTTTTGTTAAAATGTATCCTCCTTCTACTCAACTTTAATCTCGTCAAGTGGTTTAGTCCTGCACATGTTTGAGTAGTTGTTCATTTATTCTGTACAGAGCTGGGATTTGGTGGTGGTTCGTATGTAAAGTGATCAAAGTTTGGATCAGATAATTTGTCGACTTCGATTTACATAGAGACGTAGGCACCAAATTGGTTTGTGGTGGACCTGTACAAGAACCTGTTTCTATAGGCAATGTCACCTGAATGCAACCTCTGAAATTCATGTCAAGATGCTGGCCATGCTCGGGAAGGCTTGGCACATGGGGAATGGCATAATTTTGCCAACCTCCTGTCCTGCGATTATGGCCCGGGGATGTATTGCCCTTTAAGGAACTGATTTGGGCATATTGTATGTTATGCTGCTGCTGGCCCCTTAAGAACCATCTGGGGACATACTGTGGAGTTACTGGGTGGCCACCATTTCATGTATCAGAGGCACATGGTGAGAACAATGGATGACAGCCATTTTAACTCACAGACACTGTTTGGACTTTCCTACACGGTGCCATCTCACCGGTATTTGGTGCACAAAGATATTGTGTAGTAGCTTTAAACTATACAACAGGGGACACATTATACAGTAATTATTTTTCATATAGCCTGTATATGTTCTGCAGAATCTGCATTAAACTGTATCTTCCAAACTACTGAACGGATCTGGGTGAATTTTGGATATGTGGTTCACCCAGATCTCCCGGTTCTGAGGATATACTTTATGGGGTTATTGCATGTTTTGGATTCCCTGTGATATTTTTTATAACACTGTATTTTCCTGCCTGTGATAATTAAGTTAGTCTATTGTGTTGAGATAATTGTATCACAGGCAGAGGGGAGGATTTCTGATGTAATGAATGGGAATGTTAGCTGTGTTGTAATATGTTGATTGGTTGTTCTTCAAAACCCTGTGGGCAGTACTATGTTTGTAGGATGTGAATAAAAGAGGCTGTATGTGCCAGTACAGACCATTCTACTTCACCCTCGATCTAGAGTCCTGTCTCTTATTGGGGGAATTGCTATATCACTACAAGGGATTGCTATGCTCTGCATGCTCCCTTAGAGTGGGGTCACTGCTAAGCTCTTTTAAGAGCTTGTTCCTGCTTCACTCTCTTGGAGGAGAGGTTCACCCACTGGAACCTGGAGCCTTGTCGTAGGTCATGGGTGCGTAGGAGACGGCGAGACCCCAACCAAGCTGCAGCGGTTCGTGGGATCTGCGGTGGTTGTGGTGTCTGGCGGAGCGCTTGGAGCCCTCTGGAAGCGCTAGGAGCATCCTTCAACGGAGGTACCCAGTCGGGGTGCCAGTTGATCCGTTAAATTTTATTGTATGTTAATACATTCAATACCAACGCTCTGCCCTCAGTGCTGATGACTGGCTGAGTGTTGTAAGCTTTGCAGTCCTGAAACGCTGCATCTCACGTCTGAGCTCCCCAGGTAGGCCGAGGCCTGCACATACGGAGAATACATGCTTTTTATGTGAGAGCATTATTACCAAGGCTGCTGGAATTTTATCATTAAAAACTTGGCAAATCTCCACCATCCTTTCAGCAGTCCCAGCATTACAGACAGAGCCTGATCACAGAATCATTGACAGACATAATGAATGATCTCACTTGTACACAGTAAAACCTCCCATAGGTGGGCGCAGCACCTTTTAACCTCCTCACTGCCAAGCCCTTTTTGATTGGGGAAAAATGATGCAAAGAGGAAAGCACTTTCCAGCACAAAATCCCCCGAAAGATTGAAAATTAACTTTTACTGTGACACACACAACAGTGACTTCCGAATTTATAAAATCTAGATTAGACTGCCAAATAGTTTCAAATGATGATCCACCTACAGCTGTGGCTTAGTGCGTACATGGTACCAGCAAAATAAGAGTATTTACTGCATCACTTTTTTGATTTAAATAGAGTACCGTCATATCTAATGTTATCAATGTACTAATATAGTATAAAGTGGGGGTTCAGGAGATTAACATGTTTATGGCGCTCACTGCTGGCTGTAGTTAGCAGGGTTAGCACTTAACTACCCTCTCAGCAGGTGCCTGCTCAACCCAAATATAAAGGTGTTCAGTCTGGGGCGAGGGAGCCCTTTACTATGCCAGCAGCTGGGCCATGATGTAATTTCAGCATCAATAGAGGGCCGGGAGGGGATCCACTCCAGCCCTTCCAGAGAAAGGTTAGCGGGTTAAGTGGACCTTTTTAATAACATTTAAGTTTGGCAGATAAGGAGCTACTCACTAAACTTTTCTTAATTTTGTTCTTTGCGCTGTAGATGGATATTTCTACCAAATCTAAAAACGTGGAGTTTCTCCTTTTTTAGTCAATTGCAGGAAAAGTTATTTCCTGGTTAAATAAAAAAAAAAAAAAAACGGGTTGGAATCTGTGAATTCCACACAACGAAAGCTTCCTCTCCTCCTACGCAAACTCTCACAGGTATTGGTTACGCTGGATCTGGCGCAGGTCCTCCGGCCAAGCTTTTGAGGTATTTATGTAGTCATGTGATTGGCCAAGACTAAATGCTGGAAAACCTTATAATATTATTAGCTATTTTTTGTTCTTTGCAATCAAAGACACTGGATGGTTTCCTCGGAATCTGATGTAATCCACAACAGACTTTCTGTCCATTTTGTTAACATTTTGTTTGGACGTCTTCTGGTACATGGCTTACAAGCAGTTTGGCACATGCCTCAAATGACGCTTCTGCCAGTGGTAAATATGCAATCCTATTCATTTGTTGGAATTATTTTGATCTTAACAAATTGTGGTAAATGTAGCTGGGATTTACCATTTTAAGATCAATTAGCCTGTGATATGCCAGTCGTGCGCGAGGTGTCGTGTGATCTGGGGGGCGCGCGCGAGAGGTGTCGTGTGATCTGGGGGGCGCGCGCGAGAGGTGTCGTGTGTTCTGGGGGGCGCGCGCACAAGGTGTCGTGTGATCTGGGGGGGGCGCGCAAGATGTTGTGTATTTGAAATGTGTTCATGTTGTGTTTTGAATGTATTTTTTGACTGTCTTGTTGTATGTAAGTATACATTTATATTTTTATTTTCCTTAACCCCTTAAGACCGGAGGGCGTACTATTATGCCCTATTCTAAGCGGCTCTAAACGCCGCCGGGCATAATAGTACGCCCTCCGGTCTTTCGGTACTTACCCAGGGAGCCCCCCACGGCACGTCTGTCCTCCTCGAAGCCCCCGGTCGTGGGGTCCTTGCGAGGACCCCACAATCACATGGCCAGGGGTAGCTGCCTGTAATGACAGGTGGTCCCCCTGCTGGCTGAAAATAAAAATAAAATAAATAAATAGGGGAAAAAAATAAAATAATATATACTTAGATCATATATATATATATATTATATATATATATGATCTAAGTATATATATACACATATACATACACACACGTACACTGTCTAGGTGTATTTTACTATTAATATATATATAATTATATAAATATATATATATATTAATATCAAATTACACGTAGACTGATACTGATTAAATATATATATAATTATTGTTATATATATTTATATATAAAAAAATTAAATATGTAAATACGTTAAAAAATAAAATTAAAAAAATAATTAAAAATAAATAATTAAAAAATATTTAGATGTGTGTTATTTCGTTCTAACTGTATTGTGAAATTAATATATATATATATATATATATATATATATATATATATATCAAAATACACGTAGAACGAAATAGTATATATATCTATATACATAAATATATACCTATATATCACTATATATATACCTATATATAAATAAAAATATTTTAAAAAAATTATATAGATATATACATATATATACACATACGTATATATATATATATATATATATACATATATTAATTCTACATATATATTTATGTAATATTTTTACATAATTAGGTATCTTAATTAATTACAATTAGCAGGACCTGCCTGACAACCCATGCCGAAAGTAAAGGGAATTTAATTTGCTAGCACTTTATTTAACCCTCTAACTTTCCGAGACACCATAAAACCTGTACATGGGGGGTACTGTTCTACTCGGGAGACTTCGCTGAACACAAATATTAGTGTTTCAAAACAGTAAAATGTATTACAACGATGATATCGCCAGTAAAAGTGATTTTTTTTTTTTTTGCATTTTTCACGCACAAACGGCATTACACGGAAAATATTATTGCTGTGATACTTTTTGCTGTTTTGAAACACAAATATTTGTGTTCAGCGAAGTCTCCCGAGTACAACAGTACCCCTCATGTACAGGTTTTATGGTGTTTTCAAAAGTTACAGCGTCAAATATAAGGCTTATGTTTCATTTTTTTCACATTAAAATTCGCCAGATTGGTTACGTTGCCTTTGAGACCCTATGGTAGCCCAAGAATGAAAATTACCCCTATGATGGCATACCATTTGCAATAGTAGACAACCCAAGGTATTGCAAACAGGGTATGTCCAGTCTTTTTTAGTAGCCACTTAGTCACAAACACTGGCCAAAATTGGCGTTTTTTGCATTTTTCACACACAAACAAATACTAACGCTAACTTTGGCCAGTGTTTGTGACCAAATGGCTACTAAAAAAGACTGGACATACCCCATTTGCAATACCTTGGGTTGTCTACTATTGCAAATGGTATGCCATTATGGGTGTAAATTTCATTCCTGGGCTACTATACAGTCTCAAAGGCAACGTAACCAATCTGGCGAATTTCAATTTCAAATGTAACATGCTATATTTGACCCTGTAACTTCCCAAAACGCCATAAAACCTGTACATAGGGGGTACTGTTTTACACGTGAGACTTTGCTGAATACAAATATGTGTATTTTATTGCAGTAAAAGCAAACAGTATTATGACACTGACCATTAAAATGTCATGTAGAACTAAAAAAATTTAAAAAAAATTCGTATTTTCTCCCATTTTTTTCATATTAAATTATGTTTCATAGCTAAATATTTGATATTAAATGAAAGCCCTGTTTCCCCTGAATAAAATGATATATAATAAGGGTGGGTGCATTTACTATGAAAGAGGTGAATTACGGTTGGACAGACATGTAGCGCAAATGCCAGGTTTTGTTTACATTTTGTTTTGTTCACAACGTGTACATTTGGCTCCGTCCTTAAGGGGTTAAAACGAGACCTTCCGTGATGTGACTAGGCCGTACAAGAATTTGGATGAAGCTGCATTTCCTCATTTGAGTTTGGGCAGTGTTTGGTTTAATATAAAAGGCGCATATCTTAAAGGTGCTATTCCCTGGACCAGTTCTGAATACCTGAGCTGTTACAATACCCCGTAGAGATGGTGGTGGTGGTGGTGCTTGGATAGGCCTTATAATGGCCAAAAATGAGGTTGTGGACAAGAACGGGATTTATCAAATGAGATGATTTTTTTAATCTGTTAACCACAGTGTGAAAATAAAATGGCATTTATTGGATTGCTTTAACACATTTTTGCACTGAAATATTGGGAGTTCATACATTCCAGGCTCTCCTTGATTGCTGTCCCAGAATGAATGGCCCAACGTGCCACAAGGTTATACTCTTCGCCATCTTTCCAACCATTCAGTTTTTTATAGTTTAATGCATTCTTACCTCACTATTTGCCTATGACCCAAATTCATACTATTTTCTACTTCTAACATAATGCAATAGAAATAAAATTTTGCCAAAATGTTATCTTTTCAACCGTAAAAAAATCAAACCGTGATGTAAATAATGTTGCTGCTTTGCACGTGGGTATGGTCTGTGTAAACGACACCAGATTTTTGGAAATCTGTTTGAACCTCGGTCAACTCTATTGATGGTGAAAATGAAGAGTGTTAAAGGGACACTCCACTAACTCAATCCAAAAATCTATTAAAAAAAATGTTAGCATAACCAATGAAAACACGAATTTAACTAAATAATTGCTTGAAAGATCTGCTCTTCAGCCTTTGTAATCCCCACCCAGACTTTCTCTCTACTAGTTTAAATGTAATGTGTGGTACATTTCTCATGGTCTTAGTATGTTTGTCAGCAAATGAAATTGGTGCTGAAGGATACGCTAAAGACTGGCAAAGAGACGTATGTGTGTATGTCATTAAAATTCTTATACCGACCAAGGCATTATGGGAAACTAATGCCATTGAAGGGTTCTATTCCATCGTAAGATTGAAAGACTGCAAGCTGGGTCTCCAGAACCCCGAGATGGTTTTAATAAATGCTTCAACATTATGTATCTTTTGTATTACATGATGTTTATGGTCCGGTTTCTTTAGAGCATCACCAGGACATACATGTCTTTGCCTCTACCACAAATGGGACCATTGTAGACTATATCACTTCATCCCGGTCATGCATCCTAAATCAAACACCTATAAAAATCTCCAGCCATTGAGCTAAAATGCAGTTGTTCTTCAGCCTTGTTGGCTCTTCGTTTTTGATTAATATTGGATTTTCAGGTCTTAAAAGTCCTCCGAGCACTGTTATTGGCTAATTATAAGATATCAATATCTCCTTTACTCCTAATTTCCACCTTGGAATCTCCGGCCCACTGTTGTGAGTACCATTCACAAAGGCTGTGTTTTACTTTCCATTCTGGATTTTGTCTTCGGTCTTTATAGTATGTTACTCAAATAACACTTATTCCCACATGTCCAAATCAATAAATATGGCCAGTATCCACCCAGAGAAAAAAATGAATTAGACAATAAGAATTGTTTTATTTTCCATCAATGTAAATATTATACTATTTTTTATTATTAATGAAATGTTATATTTTGACACAGGACCATCTTTTGTTACCGGCTACAAATAGAAACAAGACCACCAGACCAAAAATGTCAATAATCCTTCCGTCGACTAATGTGAATGGTAAGTCAGCACCAGAGTTTCTCCTTTTTCACGTGTATTATCATATATCCCGATCCAGCAAACCTTTTTGACTTGATTCTAGTGAGACTCCAAGAACTTTTCAGTGGAATTTTTCTCTTGGAATTAACCGAATTGGCAGCTGAATAATAATAGATGTTGTTACCGAAATTAATGGTACCCATTTTATTTACGTCAGGAGAATGAAGGGCTGAGTTTACCCTGCCAGGATACCCTTTCCATTTGATGTGTGCATGCATATTAATGAAAGCTGTTATCTAAACATGAAATATCCGTTTGTTTATGATTCTTATGGTGCGCGATTAGGATTTCTACTAAGCTTGTGACCAGTGAAAATATTTGGTGCGTTTGAAAACGATAGAAATAAATGTTTGGATGCATCATGATTTGTTTCATACCTTACCATAAAACGTCATATGTACGTTGTGGCGGAACCAGCCTCTCCACTGGGCATTGGAGAAGACTGATTGCCAGCCTCCTGCTCTGTGACTATGGCCCCATGTTGAAATGCTGGATTTTCCCCTGCAAAGACCCGAAAGCCAGGTCATTCGGTACTTTCCCGTATGTGAGCAGTGTTAACCCAGATAGCTATGCCATGGAGCCCATTCGTATAACGAACGACTATGTGAAAGACTTTGGCTCCATTGCAATTGAATTATATGTATGTGATCCGAGCGCCATTCAGTCATAATGTGCGCTCAGATCTAAGCTATCTGGGGATATGTTGAATGTACCCGTTTTATGCAATCGCTGCACAGTTATAGATTTTTATGTATTTTATGGTATATTGCTACCATGTGGCTAATGGAGTTTTGCCTCTGTCCTTGGAGATAATTGGATTACTTCCCAATTATCTCCAGGATAGAAGACTCTGTGGAACTGGTTTTGGGCCGAAAAGCCATGCTTCATTTTGTCAAATAGGACTTTCCCTTAACGTTTTAACCCCTGAACCGATTGCCCTGATTTTTGAGTCTGTTTATATTTCAAGTATGCTGATTAATAACGCGTAATTTTTATGAAGATTGGATGTATATTTTTAAAGTTATAGTACATGTATGAAAACTGTATTTTTCCTGCCTGTGATAATTATGTTAACCCATTGTGTACCATAATTATATCACAGGCAGAGGGGAGGATTTTGTGTATAATTGCTGGGAGTGTTTTTTGTAATGTAAGTGTGTTATTGGTTGTTCTGTAAAACCCTGTGGGCAGTACTATGTTTGTGGATTGTGAATAAAAGAGGCTGTATGTGCCAGTACAGTCAGTTCTGCTTGACCTCAAAACGAAGTGTCGTCTCGTTATTGGGGTAATTGGATTGTAAGCTGATTGTATGCTTTTCCTGTTCAGCTGCTTACAGCATTCATATGCTTGAGAGAATTCGTATGCTTCTCTGGTTCAGTGGTTGTGGTGTCTGCTGCAGTGCTTGGAGTCCTCAGGAAGCGCTAGGAGCATCCTTCAACGGAGGTACCCAGTCGGGGTGCCAGGTGATCCGTTACATATGTATCACAATGCAAGGAAAACGGCTAAAGATTGCAAGTTTAATCAATAAAATGGGTTTCGTTTTTTTTGCTGCTCACGCAATTCCATCCCAGATTGAAGTTTATCAGCACACAATGTGATAATGTAGCATCACTGTGCATCTTACAAGCTGCAAATGGCACACAAAAAATTCTACCTAGAGCAATTTTCCGTATATGAAGTGTTTGTTCTGCTCATGCACACAGCAGTTGTTAACTATGATTTTATATGACTTCATTGCACACATGTTCTGTGAGTGCGACCCCTATTTTGGGAGCATACTGGTGCAATACATAGACTTGGCTTGGTTATTCTAGTTTTACATATAGCTTGGAACTCCTTAGAGGTTTCCACGTCTTCAGGAAAATATTTGGCCATCTGTGTGTAGGTTGTTAAAGTTATATATGCCTTCAAAGCAAACAAATGGGGGCTGGACACTTGCCAAAGTATACAGGTGGAAGAGTCGTACACAGCACTTGGGGGACGTTTTCGGTACTCAATGATAACCTTGTAAATAAACAACCTACCTAGTGTAGGTTGTTTATTGAAAATATATATATATATATTTATTTATTTATTTTTTCGGTCATTGTTTAGTTTTTTGATTAAATTTTTAGCCCAAAAGTTTCCTGGCTGACTTCAGATAAGTGAACTAAAACATGTATAGTATATGCAATTTAAAGTGTGGTGTATATCCACGCTGGTTCTCTACCGAGTGATGGCGGCACACACCATCCCGAATCTCTCCGTAACCCCACTCGAACAGAATTGGGAAATTGTGCGCTTCTTGCAGTTTACTGCCCCAAGATAGACTTCTGCTCTTGGTCTGTGGGAGCTGGAATGCAGGATGTTGGTTATTTTCTCCCAAATTCAGGAAACTCTATAATTACTGGATGTGACTGCAGGTCTGCTGAGTCTAGAAAATGTATAGATAATAGGTAGAGGGTTTAAAATGTCAAGTCCTACTAGAATCTTAAATTACCATCTGTGTGGAGCGCATTCACTTCCATATCCTAGCTGCAACCGTGTGGCACCGGACACCATAAGGAGCATCTTAAACTACCATCCATGTGGAGCGCATCCACTTCCATATCCTAGCTGCAACCATGTGGCACCGGACACCATAAGGAGCATCTTAAACTACCATCCGTGTGGAGCGCATCCACTTCCATATCCTAGCTGTAACCGTGTGGCACCGGACACCATAAGGAGCATCTTAAACTACCATCCGTGTGGAGCGCATCCACTTCCATATCCTAGCTGTAACCGTGTGGCACCGGACACCATAAGGAGCATCTTAAACTACCATCCGTGTGGAGCGCATCCACTTCCATATCCTAGCTGCAACCGTGTGGCACCTGACACCATAAGGAGCATCTTAAACTACCATCCATGTGGAGCGCATCCACTTCCATATCCTAGCTGTAACCGTGTGGCACCGGACACCATAAGGAGCATCTTAAACTACCATCCATGTGGAGCGCATCCACTTCCATATCCTAGCTGCAACCGTGTGGCACCGGACACCATAAGGAGCATCTTAAACTACCATCCATGTGGAGCGCATCCACTTCCATATCCTAGCTGCAACCGTGTGGCACCGGACACCATAAGGAGCAACTTAAACTAACATCTGTGTGGAGGGCATCCACTTCCATATCCTAGCTGTAACCGTGTGGCACCGGACACCATAAGGAGCAACTTAAACTAACATCTGTGTGGAGGGCATCCACTTCCATATCTTAGCTGTAACCGTGTGGCACCGGACACCATAAGGAGCATCTTCAACTACCATCCATGTGGAGTTATATATGCTTCCATATCCTAGCTGTAACCGTGTGGCACCGGACACCATAAGGAGCATCTTAAACTACCATCCGTGTGGAGCGCGTTCCCAGCTACAGTGAGGTAAAAAAAGTATTTGATCCCCTGCTAATTTTGAACGTTTATCCACTAACAAATAAATGATCAGTCTATAATTGTAATGGTAGGTGTATTTTAACAGTGAGAGACAGAATAACAAAAAAAAATAATAATCCAGAAAAACGCATGTCAAAAAAGTTATAAATTGATTTGCATTAAATTGATAAATGTTTTTGACATGCGTTTTTCTTGATATTTTTGGAGTTAAATAAAAATATCGGTGCGGATTGAGGAGGAATATATGAACACACAGTGTGAAGGAATAGAAATGGTTTGAAATTCTCTCCTTTTTGCATGCTAGTCATTCTAATGTTGGCTGTAACAGAATGACTGACCGTTGAAATCATTTTAACGTTGTGTAGCTATTAGTGGCAGTGCATTTAAGATATTACAATGTGACCTCACATTTTACCCTAGTAGTGGTTTCTCAGTGAATTGGACTGTTGGGTCGAACTATCATACTCCGGGCTAATAAATGGACCAATTTAATTAGTTGTGTGTGTGTATGTATATATATATATTATGTGTGTAATTTTCTGTAGAGGGTTCTGTCCTGTTCCTGCCGTGAACTATGAATGCGGGGAGATGGAACAGACTGGATGGCCTTTACTCGTATTATTTAATACCAGATCTGGTCAGCAAATCCGTTTATACTCCTGGTGGAACATTACACGCCAGTTTAATGTGCCAAATCCTTCATTCATCCCGATCTTTATTAAAGGGACAATATAGCCACCAGTTCAACTACAGCTTATTGTATGGTATACAGCATAATGTACGTTTTTCAGCTTAATGCAGTGGTTCTTGTGTCTATATCCTGTCTGTGCAGGCTGTTAAATCCACATTTCGGTAGTGGAACTGCAATCCTGAGACCAAATATCTCAGCTAAAAGTCCTGGAGCTGGAAGAAAGCGCTATTCAGTGATTATAGCCCATTCCCCCAGTAACTGGGCATCACACAGTTCTGGGAGTCAACTGAGATTTATTATGCCATGCACAGACTCGAAGCATGGGGTCTCCATAGGAAAAAGTACAAGTCCTTCCCCGGCATCGGAGAGATAATCGAGTCCAAAGTAGAAAAACTCCATTATCTCTTTTTTAGGAACTTATATAAAATATCTTTGCCGGGGTTCATGCGAGCATGCAGCTGAAAAGAGTTGCATGCACTCGACGACCAATTACCAGTGCCTGTGTTCGGGAGACAAAATGGCCACCATTCCTTAGAACACGTGCGTTCGGTTATGCAAATGACGACCACCCAGGGAAAGCACTTGAGTGAATCACGGTTAACAGCCGGGGGTGTTTGGTGTTCTGAGGGCTAATAAAAGGGTTACCACACATGTTCTGTTTGGTCCATGAACAGGGGTTACAAAACAGTTTGGGAACTTTGGGGATACTTACAGGCATCCGAAGGGAATGCTGCTAGCTCCTCCACTGCTTTCTTTTCAGAGTTTATATTAAAGCCTAGTAACACCTTTAATTGCACTCACTCAGATGGCCACTAAAGGTGCTTCCTGTGTCAGTGTTGCACAGTGTGGAGCACCTACATTCAGTGTCTTCACGGTCTGCATGGAGGTGCTGGATGCTCCTTATAGAGATGCATTGATTTAGTGGGAGATGCTGATTGGGTCCACGCGTGTGCAATAACCTCCCAATGGTTATTATTTGTATTCCGGACTCTATAGTGTTCCTTTAACCAATCCATCACAGGGAAAAAAAACATGGTATAACTCAGAACAAGATGCATTATAATGCTAGATTAGGGGTGTTTCTACAGCTTTATTTCTAAAACAGAAAATTACCCGAATTTCATAAAATGAAAACTGCAAATGTGTACTCGTATTGCCATCCGTATTGCCTTGAAAGGCAGAGATGGGTATTTCATTACAGCTTACATTTTCTAATAGTAACGGGAGTCATGGCGTCTGTTGGTTAGATACACACTCAGCTTGATGCAACGTTAGTGCAGGATTTGCAGTACCCACGGGACGCACTGTTTTGGAGCGTCTCTCAGACTCTCGCTGAGATGGAATGGCGAGGTTTGCCTCCCGACAGTCTCCAGTTTTGAATACAGTGTGTACGTTACCTGATTGAAGACAGCTCCAGGCTGCCAGTGTAAACACAAACTCGTTCAGATTATGCCAGATCCACACTTAAACCCACTTAACACGTCTTGCATGCTTCCCGATGCTAAATGAAGTGTATTGTTTTTCCAAGAGCTATCTGCTTGAAGCATTGCCCAGTGATTTTACAATTCCTTCAAACATTAACAAAAGCAGCAACTTGAACGGCCATTATGTTAGCCCGAGAATACTGGAATTACTACTAGAATTGGGGATGCCACGTTAGTTTGCAAAAAATGTTTGTTTCAAGAAGTGAATTTCCGCGTTTTCACAGATCGATTTCTGTTTATTTAGTGTTTTTTGTAAGTAAATCACAGCTGGCTGTCTTTTCGGTGCAATGTTACACCAGTCAAACTGCCAAGCTCGAGCAGCAGACATTTTGGATAACGATGACAAATTGTGTATTTATTGGAATATGTCATTTGGTTGCGTGGTACATTTCCACTCTCTAAAAATGTGTTAAAACAATGCACAAAGTATTCTGGCATTTTTTAAATCCATTTTGTGTTTGACTAAGTCTTGCGCTAAAACCAGCCGTAGTAGATCTCAGTCATGCGATGATTCATTTCTGGAGCAATTTAACCCGTTCACCGCCAAGCATGCATTTTATACGTGTATAAAAGTATTTAAATGAGAAGTAATGCTTACCTTTACTCCCTCAATATAAGGATTACGCAGGGAGATCACAGCTCCCTCGCCGTCGGCCTACAGAACGCACAGCTGGTCAGCCGTCCACCTCGGAGGGAACAGACTCACAAATCCTTGGCACTTGGACTAAATTCCTGGTCGCCATGGCCTCCCCCGTGCTCCTACTCTGCCGTTGTCCGGGGTCCTCCCCCGCGCTCCTACTCTGCCGTTGTCCGGGGTCCTCCCCCGTGCTCCTACTCTGCCGTTGTCTGGAAGCTACATTTTTCTGATGCCTTAAGCACCACCACTTGGTTTAAACAACTGAGACGCATGGATTTACATTGCTTTACATCTACATTTAAAGAGACACTGTAGTCACCAAAACATTTTTATCTTATTGAAGCAGTCTTGGTGTATAGAACATGCCCCTGCAGTCTCACTGCTCACTTCTCTCCCATTTAGGGGTTAAATCACTTTGTTTATACAGCTGTTGTCACACCTCCCCGCATGTAACTTACACAGCCTTCCTAAACGCTTCCTGTAAAGAGACATCTAATGTGTACACTTACTCTATTGCACAATGTGTTAAATTTGGAATTTCCTATTCCCTGCTTCTAGACCCTGCAGAAGCACTTTAGGCTTTTATGATGGTTCTGTGACACAGACCTTGTCCACTTGATATCTATGTAGCTTTTGGCCACAAAGCTTACATTATTCCTGCTCTGAAACTATATAAAATGCGTTTAAACTGTAAAGTAACACACTGATGTTAACATTACAAACATGTATCCCTGATGTTGGTGTTTTCTGTCTCACCACAGCGGTCACTCTTCCCCTTGCTGATGTATTTAGCCAATCCAATGCTTTTCCATAGGGAGATTAGTACGTAAACGTCTCTGTGGTGCTCAGCATCTTAATGCAGAGTGTGAAAACGCTGAACGTTGTCATGGAGAGTTTGAGGACCGCACCAGGAAGGACTGTCTGAGTTTAGAGTGCCATTTCACAGAAAAGCCAGTCTGCAGGCTGTTTAACCCCTTAAGGACCAAACTTCTGGAATAAAAGGGAATCATGACATGTCACACATAATATGTGTCCTTAAGGGGTTAATATCCCTTTAAATTACAATTCCTAGAGGAGTCAGTGGCTTGTATTCTGGTTTTCTGTTTCCTTTTAAAAACTGAGCACACTCTCCATTTTAAACTTGATTCCTCTCTATTTTGCTTGGCACAAAATCGTACGATTGTGGCTATATTTTTACAAATATTTGAATACACTGTGACGAGTGCCCCTTTGCCTGGACGTTTGCCACGGGCTCCTGGAGGAGTGTGGAGGCTAGCCTCCTGCCCATTGTATGGGCCATGCTAAAAGTCTATTGTAACGGATCACCTGGCACCCCGACTGGGTACCTCCGTTGAAGGATGCTCCTAGCACTTCCTGAGGACTCCAAGCACTGCAGCAGACACCACAACCATCGCAACCGCTGTAGCTTGACTGGAGTCTCGCCGTGTTCCTTCCACCCTGGATCAGCTTCTGTCCTCCAGGACCGTGTGGGAAAGACCTTTTCCTTCCACCCTGTATGAAGCTCCAGCATCCAGGACTGTGTGGTGAAGACCTCTCCTCCAAGGAGAGCGTGTCAGGAACAAGCTCTTAAAAGAGCTAAGTGATTCAAGCTCAGGGGAGTATGCAGAACATAGCAATCCCCCAGTGTGATTATAACAGCTCCCTCAAATAACGAGACAGGGCTACGTTTAGAGGGATCAAGACGAACTGCCTAAACCTTTATTTCCCTTGGGACCAGCCCATAGGGTCACCACAATAACATTGTTGTGAAACCTCAATAAAATCACAAACAGTCAAACCATAGCAGGCAACACACAATGACTTATCACAACACAATGGCATATTTTTAAAGGGGTGGGGGAGACAATATTTAACAGTAAATATCTCACCTGCCTGCAGAATTAGCAATATGCAAATCTACCCAAATATGCAAATGGCCCAGTCTTGCAATTCAGGTAGTGCATATTGCTGTTGCTACCAACAGAGGGCACTAGACAAGCTCCATAGCCAAACCCACCTAGTTGGTAGCAAACCTCAGCAGTACAGGAGAGCAGGCAATACATTTCACAGTACCCACACACACACTATTAACAATTACATTACACACACCCTGCACCTATAATAGGTACAGGGTGACTAAAACAAGATAAATAAAGCAGCCTACATAAATAGTCTGTCTGAAGGTTGTTGTGGATCAGAAATGTTGATCTTTGTTATATTCAGAGGAAGCCCAAATTGTTGTTACAAGTGCACTTGGAGAAGCGAGAATTAGACACCAGACACCTGTTGGTATTCAAAATAAGCCTCTGACGTTTTATTCATCAGCTGGGTTTTATACATTAAAAAGTAAGTGCTTACGTGCAAATACTCTTAGAACAGTAATAGGAAGAGAATACAGATAAGACATAGGGATGAGCGTCATGTACCCATAACAAATAAGTTTCAAGGTATGAGAGAACAAAATGATTAGAGCAGAGACATCTTAGGTGGGGGCTCTCTGCTCCCGGAACTTAGACATATATGGTCTTAAGTGTTGTTTAAGCATCAAGCATTTCCTGAGTCCAAGTTAGCCAATTTTAATATAGGATATCATTATATGACACCTATAAGCTTGAGCCTTGGAATCAAGATAAATTCTATCACAATCCCCTCTTTTGATCCAAGGGTCACCCAAATGTCCAAGGTATATCCAGGCCTGCTAGCCAAAGCCTGTGGGACTTTCATTTATTGCTTCACCACGGTTCCCTTGGACTGAGAGACCACCAGAATCAGCAGAGGAGAGTTTCTTCATTTGTTAGGCGAGGTAACATCATAAAACCTTTTCGAAGTCGGATCTGGAATGTAAGTTAAGGTACGACCAATAGTAGGTTTGCTTTTACATACAGAGGTTAGTAGACATGAAAAAAATCTAAAGGTTAGAAAAATAGCCATAATGACAAATATAGCTAACAGCAAAAAGTACAAAATCTTCTTAATTAGTAAAGTTAACCATGTTCCTAGCCCAAATGTCCAATCCCAATCCCCAAAGAAGCCAGTATCCTGTTTGATCTCCTGTACTAAGTCATGTAAATCTTTTATATGTTTATGGATCATAGTGCCATGGTCAGATAGGTTAAAACAGCACATACCTTCTATAGCTTCACAGCCTAAGTCATGTTTCATTAGTAAGTAGTCAATGGCTGCTCTATTCTCAAGGATTGCCTTCTTATTTGTCTGGCTGTCCATAAGTAGCTCTTCTAGGGCCTGTGAAGTGGCATTTAAACCTTTTGCAAGGGAACAGGCTACAGCATTTACTACTCGGGTATTATACAATGCTAAACCTGGGACTCCTACCAAGGTGTACGCTAGGGCAGAGTATTCGGCTTTAGATAAGAGAGTGATTTCTGGGTTACAATCTGCATTAAGGGTGTTTTTAACATCTCTCCTGTCTCTCAGCAGTTTGTGTAGCTGGGTGGTTTTAGTGATCAGGTCAGATTTGGAAAACATGGTCATGGTTAGGCGAGAGATTGCACAGGGACCTCCTGTAATGTTACCTGGGACATAAGCATAAGTAATATTTCCACAGGAGAAAGTCCATCCTTTAGGAAGATAGACATTGTAGTGGTAACTCATAACTTGGTGAGTTTTGGTACAATTCATAGTGGTGCTTAGGGCTCTACAATTCGTGGTATTTTTCCACCATGTGGGGCAAAACAGGGATTCAGTATTAGGGTCTCTTGAACAATTACATGAAAAAGACCAACACAGTTCAGCGTCTGTCACATTAATTGTCTTCAGGGCTAGAGGAGGCTTGCCTACGAGTGGGTTGAAGGCATAAGAATATAGTTGTAGAGATTTATGGGGTCTTTGGGTATGTAGGTACTTTCTTAACAGTGAGATGGGGGTAGGGACAGCTATAAGACAAGATTCTATGGCGTTTTCAGTACTGAGGAGAGGGTTGAGGCAAAAGGAAGTTAAATTAAAAGCCTTTGCTATCTGCAACCATATATTTTCCTGCCATGCATTATTATTTTCTGGTCTCAAGTCAGAGTAGCATATCTGAACACAGTATAAAATGGTAAAGGATAAGAACAGCTTCATGTTGGTGGGTCAGTCGGAGTGACTTGTTTACAGTGACTGGCGTGTATCCACGTGGCTTTTCCTTCTAGTTTCACTGAGGTAGCCGTAGTCAAGAGCACTTGGAATGGACCGTCAAAGCGTGGTTCAAGTCCTTTCCTCACATGCCTCTTTATCACCACCCAATCACCAGGTTGCAGTTTGTGAGTTGCAGAATCAGAGTCTGGATCTGGAATAGAATCAAAGACTTGTTTATGCACCCTGCCTAATCTTTGGTGTAGGGCCTGAACATAGGCAGTCATACTACCATGCTGCATCTGTAGTGTTTGGGGAAAATAGAGGCCTGTCTTTGGGGCACATCCAAACAGGATCTCAAAAGGGGATAAGCCATGTCTGGAATTGGGGGTGAATCTCATAGAAAAGAGTGCTAGGGGAAGGCATTCAGTCCAGGGCTTTCCTGTGTCTTGCATGGCTTTTGCAATCTTGTTCTTTAAGGTGCCATTTGCCCTTTCTACTTTCCCACTACTCTGGGGGTGATAGGGGGTGTGGAAGGCCTGACTGATCCCTAGGGCTTTCATAATTTCTTGCATTATTTCTCCAGTGAAATGGCTACCTCTGTCACTTTCAATCACTTCAGGTACTCCATATCTACATACCAGTTCCTTCAGAAGCTTACTTGCTGTGACCTTCGTTGTGGCTTTCGACACTGGGTAGGCCTCAGGCCAACCTGAAAAGAGATCAATGCACACCAACACATATTCATACACTCCTACCTTAGGTAGTTGAATATAGTCTATCTGCAGTCTTTGAAACGGGTAAAGTGGCCTTGGTGTGTGCTTACTTGGTGTTTTCACAGCTTGTCCTGGATTGTTTCTAGCACAAATCATGCAAGCTTGGGTGTGTTTAGCTGCTACAACAGTAAATCCGGGTGCTACCCAATGGGTGTTTACTATGCTGTTCATGTGCATCTTGGATAGATGTGTAGGTCCATGGGCAATCTGGGCCATCATGGGGTACAACACTCGTGGTAAACACAGTCTTTTACCTTTCCTCCACATTCTGTCATCATCAGGTTCTGCATCTTGTTTCCTCCAGAGGTCATGTTCTTCCTTGCTTGCCTGTCTTTGTAAGCTCAACAGTATATTGTAGTCAACGGCGTCATCTGTAAGAACAACTTGTAGAAAGGTATTACCTGTAGAGGGATGAACTTTGATTGCTGCTTGCTTGGCAGCTTCGTCTGCTTTGTGGTTTCCTCTTGAGATTTCATCTGTGATCTTCACGTGAGCTGCCACCTTGATGATGCCTACTTGAGTGGGTAGCAGGATAGCGTCCATAAGTGCACTCACGGCTTCAGAATTCTTGATTGGAGTTCCTGCTGAGGTGAGAAAATCACGAGCCCGCCATATAGGGCCAAAATCATGGGCTATACCAAAAGCATAGCGAGAGTCTGTATAAATATTAGCAGTCTTACCAGAAGCCATTTTACACACTTCAGCGAGTGCCTTCAGCTCTGCCTCCTGTGCAGAGCAGTGAGGAGCGAGTGGTTCAGCTTTTATTACCTCATGTGCAGAGACTACAGCATATCCAGTGTGGAAATTACCCTTCTCATCAGCATATCTGGAACCATCTACAAAAAACTCAAAATCTGCATTAGATAATGGAGAATCAAATACATGCAAAAAACCTGCTGTCTCTTGTGCCATTAGTGCTGCACAATCATGGGGTACCTGGGCATCAGCTAACTCATCTGGTGAAAGTGAATTTACAAAAAGATCAGAAGTACAACCATTCACACTATCCCCACTCCCCTCTTTTAAATCCAGGGGAAGCAATGTAGATGGATTTAACACCATACACCTTTTAAGAGTAACATTAGGTGGCATAAGCAAGGCACATTGCATTCTGAGATGCCTTGCAGTATGTATGTGTTTTGGTTGAACTTGTGAGAGTATGCTGTTGATATCATGCGGTGTGTATATGGTCACTGGATTATCTAAAACAATATCAGTGGCTTTGTCCAGGAGGGCAGTAACAGCCGCCACTGCCCTAACACATGAGGGGGCACCCCTGGCAACAGGGTCCAATCTGGTGGAGTAGTATGCTATTGGTCTTTGTTTACCACCATGATCCTGTGTAAGGACAGATGTAGCATAACCTGATTGCTCAGTACAGAACAGGTTAAAATTCTTTCTGTAATCTGGGAGACCCAGTGCCGGAGCTGACGTTACCAGTATCTTAAGTGTATAGAAGGCATTTTCTGCCGCATGGGTTAATTTAAATGGTTTGTTTTCGTTGGCAAGACAATCATACAGTGGTTGCATGTAGATAGCTACGGAACGCAGCCAAGGGCGGCAGTAAGAAATCAAACCGAGGAAAGTACGAACCTGGGCTAAACTGCGGGGGGGTCTAATATTTTGAACTGCAGTTTTTCTACTTTCCGTGAGATGTTTTATGCCCTGGGAAATGCAATGTCCTAGGAAAATAACTTTCTTTATACATGCTTGCAGTTACGTTTTTGTTGCTTTACAGCCTGCTTTTTCTAGGAATTTTAGTAAGGAAAGAGTGTTTACAATACAAGATTCCATACTATCGCAACATAGGAGTAGGTCATCGATATACTGCAATAAAATTACGTTATTTGGCCTTTGCCATTCTTCAAGAATCTGGGCCATAGCCATGCTGTACATAGTGGGTGAGTTATGTGCGCCCTGTGGCAATACTGTCCAAGTGTACTGCTTATGTGTAAATGCAAATAAAAACTGACTTCGGGAGCCAGGAGGACACTGAAAAATGCATTTGCCAAGTCAATAACAGTAAATACCTTAGAGGAAGGTGGTATTTGTGCCAACAAGGTGTGTGGGTTGGGAACATTAGGGGCAATGAGTTCAGTTACAGCATTAATTGCCCTCAAATCATGTACCATACGGTAGACCACAGGTTTCCCTTTCTCTTGCTTTCTCTTAATTGGGTACAATGGTGTGTTACAAGGGGAGGTGGTCTGGACAATTACCCCTGCCTGCAGAAACTCTTGCACAGATTGCGAAATAGCATATTCCTGTGCTGGGCTTAGGGGGTATTGTTTTTGATAGGGAGGGGTGGCTCCGGGCAGGAGATTCACTTTGACTGGGGGCATAGAGAGTCTGCCTGTATCTGTCTTCCCTGTAGCCCATAAGGAATCAGGGACTGAGGACAAGTCAATGGTGGCACATGGCTGGGCATAGTGAGAGTTGCCAGAACATTTGAAAGGGATATCATTTGTTTGTCCTCTAAAGGCACAGACAATGTTACTTTTCCAGTGGGGCTATACTGGATATTTGCACTAAGAGCAGACAGTATATCACTGCCTAGTAGATTAGCAGGGGCATGAGGGCTGACAAGTAGCCTTGTTACAAGGGCAGTAGAGTCGTGTAGCTTCAATTTCAGCTTGTGGGTAAGGGGAATGTCATTTTCGATACCATCTACCCCTACACATGATAATACATCATTAGATTTCTCATACGGGAATACATATTTTTCCTGTAACATTGATTTAGCAGCGCCAGTGTCCAACAGGAAAGGGACTATTCGGTCCCCAGGCAGTGTAACATTGATAATGGGTGAGGGTCCTGCAGAGTCAGGGATATTGATGATATGTAGGGACACTGGTTTGCCAATTTCCTATTGGGGGGGAGGAGGTGGTGGTGGTTGGCTGTCATGGGAGTTATCATTAGAATCTTGGGGTTTTCTATTTTTAGGAGGACACTTGCAGTTACGTTTAATGTGTCCTTTCCTGCCACAATTCCAGCAGTCTACCTGCCTTCTGTCCCCATCAGCTCTAGGGACAGTTACAGCCATTAGAGGTGTGCTCCTCTTTCTAGTATTTAGATTAGCTTCCACTCCCCTAGCCACCTTCACCAGATCACCATAGGTTAAACTTCTCCACTCAGGTCTAGCATTTTGGAGACCAGTCCTTATGGGTATGTGGATACCATCCATGAAGCAGTTAATAAGCAGTCTGGTCGAAGTGGTTACAACATCAGTGTAACCCAATGCCTCCCAAGCCATTTGTAGTCTGGTGAAGAATGTTTCTACAGTTCATCTTTCCCTTGTAGTATGTCTCCTAATTTATGGGCTAGTTCTTCTGTCTTTACCTTAGCCCATTCTCTCATTGCAGTGACATAGCATGCTCCAGGATGCAGACTTGGTTCTAAACCATTCATCTGTTTGCATGTTGCTTTTTCTGAGGTTATCTTCATGGGCATCTGTATATTTAGCAATTATTCTAGCCCAAATGGGACCAGCTTTTAGTGCCACAATCTGTTTTAAATCCATCCAAGTACACTGGTAAGTAGCTTGAATTGTGGATAGAGACTGGACTAGAGCTAAGGGGGCCTTTTCAACATCTTGCAGCTGCTGTATTATTGCCAGTTGTTCACTGGGTGTCCAGGGCTTATATTCTTCCCAGTATTGGATACCTGAGCTCGGCTGACTGTGCTCATGGTATACACTCTCAACTTTGGGTATCATGGGAGTAGAAAATTGTGGAGCTAATGGCCCCACTGGGGTATCTGTGGGGGCAACTAGGGGTTCCTTTAAGTCTGGACTACCTTCCTGCTCTAATGAACCCATAGGTCTTACTGGGACACCATATGAAGTCCCACTGCGTAATATTACTGGAAAGAGAGGTTTTGATCTCGTAAAAGGGAAATCGCCTTGTCTTTTGGGACCAAAGGAGTCCCTGCAGTATCCTGGTAAAAGGGTGGGTTTCAAGATTTTTCCCAGGGACTCTTGTCCCTACCCTTTCCTGGTGGTTTCAAACAACCACATTTAGTTAATTCAACAGCAGTATCATGCCATTTTTGTGCGAGTCATTATCTTCTAACCAACCTCTGTAATTTCCATAAATTCTTCCATATATGTGGATCTAGATGAGGGCATGCCAGCTTTCTTAAGTAACCTCTTAACATTCTTAATTGCTCCTTGTCCTTTGTGATGCTTGACAATAGTCAAAGCCGTAAATCCCCCTTGGGTACTTTCAGAGCTACCCATCTTAAAACTTGTAAGGGTTAATTACTTCCTTACACAAGACAAACTGTACAAAAACAGTGTATTTAAACACTTAGGACCGCTGCAGTGGAATTTTCACAGTTTTTGTCTTCTAAACACAGATCAGGAGATCTGCCCTTGGAGGATTCTAACTCAAATTATAAAACAAATGACAAGGCAAACAATAAAAATAACTTACAACCCACAGTTATATTCCACTATCTCAAGATTCCTTTCACAAGACATAACACAACCTCCAACTGAATATAACCATAATACCACAGAAAACAAGTTCTTTAGATCAGACGTTTTTAAGTCGTTCTTTACCCAGACAGACTAGTAGGACGTGGATCTGAGAGCGAAATTGATAAAGGTAGAAAAAAGTTTTTCTTACCTTCCTGTACAGCTGATTTCACTGTCAGAGGGACGTCCACCTGTACGCTAGTGTCCGAGTCTCTCGACCGTCAGATCCCGGGGTCGGCACCAAATTGTTGTGGATCAGAAATGTTGATCTTTGTTATATTCAGAGGAAGCCCAAATTGTTGTTACAAGTGCACTTGGAGAAGCGAGAATTAGACACCAGACACCTGTTGGTATTCAAAATAAGCCTCTGACGTTTTATTCATCAGCTGGGTTTTATACATTAAAAAGTAAGTGCTTACGTGCAAATACTCTTAGAACAGTAATAGGAAGAGAATACAGATAAGACATAGGGATGAGCGTCATGTACCCATAACAAATAAGTTTCAAGGTATGAGAGAACAAAATGATTAGAGCAGAGACATCTTAGGTGGGGGCTCTCTGCTCCCGGAACTTAGACATATATGGTCTTAAGTGTTGTTTAAGCATCAAGCATTTCCTGAGTCCAAGTTAGCCAATTTTAATATAGGATATCATTATATGACACCTATAAGCTTGAGCCTTGGAATCAAGATAAATTCTATCACATAATCATGCCCTTGTAAAATTAGGTTCTGTTCAAAACTATGTCCTGCTTAAAATTATGCTCTGTTTAAAACAATGTCTTGCCTAAACTATGCTAGTTCAAATATTTATATATCATTATTATTACTGTTATATATATGTGAATTGAAATGATCTTGATTTAATGTAATATGTTGGATTCATATATTATCACTACATGCATATAAGCACATATATATATATATATATATATATATATATATCTTCTTTTTCTTTTCTCTAAATTTTATTCATTTTTATATATATTCATTTTATATACATTCACATTATATGTTCCATTTGAACCTTCTCTATATGTGCATCTAACATATAATAGCATCGGAACACACTGGTTTCGTTTTTTATAAGTCCCAGTGTTGTCAGTGTTGCTTAGATCAATAAAGTTTTTTGACTGCGTTCCACGGTGGAACGTACATGCGCGTCGGACGCCGGCGAATGGTATGTCATCACGCCGGCGCCCGCGCGCATGCGCAATTGCACAGAAAGGACGCCGCCCGGCATATTTAAATGCCGGTTAGAGAAGACTATGGATCGCTCCTGAGGAAGTCTGATTAAGAACAGACGAAACGCGTTGAGCAAACCTGGGGAATTGGATCAACTGATGGTGAACTGTTCTATCTGTCTTTGCTACAGCTTCTATACAGATGTCCACAGACTGCTAAGACCGGGAGATTTAGCCTATTATAGGCATCAGCACTTTAGCACATATTGATTTTGTCAATTGTGCCACACTGTTTGTGAGTGTTTTTATCTATATGTTTTTTATCACTTTGGATTAAAAGTTTGCACTATGATGTTTTCTCTTTTTATATCTTTTATGTGAATATCCTCATTTGCTCGCTGGAGGGTAACTATATCCAGTATTTATATTTGGTGATAAGTGGCGCCCTATTTCTGTATAGTATATACAGTCTTGTTTTTTGAAAATTATATTCTCGCCCCGAGAATGAATGCCCTTTTTCACGATTGTCAAATCTACCACTCAATCTTATTTCTTAACACTGACCCTTTGATTAAGGTTTTGTCACTTGAGTGTGGCAGGTAATTCCCACACCAGTGTGTCAAAACCTTAGTGAAAAAAGTCTGAGGTCAGTGTTAAGAAATGATATTGAGTGTTAGATTTGACACATCCCAACCCAAAGACTAAATCCCAAAATTACTTGTAGTACCTAAACAGCAGTCCATCTAGACTTGGATTCTTATGTGTGGTACTGTTCCACAGCTATCTTCAAATCATCTTAAGTGATTTCACCTTCAAGGCCAGGCAATAGTTCCTGAGTCAATTTCCTCTAGGCATATTTAGCCAAAAATGTCTGTATTTTCTCCCTCCTAGAATGAGAGGTAGCATCTTTTGAATCTCTGTCTAGATTGTATAAGGAAGAGCAAAACTCATGAAATTCCAATTATATTTCTTCAGGTCTCTGTGCATCACCTTCCATTTTCTTCAACAGTCTATGTATGTGACTCAACCACCATTTCTTCTGAAGCATTTCTGCAAGTAGCCGTCCATATTTGTTTGAATGTTCATAAATAAAATGGTTAGGTTTCCAGATGACCAGCATATATTTCTGAGCCAGACAATCGTCCAGGAGCCTGTGTGCATTCAAATGGGATCTATAATCTTCAACAGACAAGGAGGTCTTATGGATCATTTCTAGAGAGGAAACTTGAGCTAGTAGTTTGGTAAAGTGAGGGTGTGAGGGATAGCTGATGAGTCCTCTAGAAGTATACAAAATGGGTTCCAAGGGCATATTAAGGTTATCTCCAACTACCAGCAGACCCTCCCTTAATCTTTCCAGCTTAGAGAGAACTGGTCCCAAGGACATGTCCTGGTCCAAGTTGGGGGAATAAATGCAAGAAAAAGTATAGGTTTGTTAAGCCATATTACTCTTAATAAATAGAAACTTGTTCGTCAGCTAGGGAGGCGGTGAGTATAAGCAAGGTATATTTACAAATTAAGAATTGCTACTCTTCCTGTTTTTGCAAAGGCATTGTGTGCAAAATAGCCTATTTTGTTTGTTGACTAACTTAGGGCTACATCAGCTCGGAAATTGTTTTCCTGCAGAATCACCATCGAAACATCCAAACATCTCAGCTCCCTTGGTACACGGAAGCTGCAATCTACAGTGTTCAGACTCCTAATGTTATGGAAGAAGAACACTAAGGAGGTGGGTTTATACTTCCTCCTAGTTGGTACAGTCATCACGGCTTACATGTATAGTGGGGGAAATCGGATAGGAAGAAGGAGTGGGAGAGAGGAAAAGAGAAAAAAAATCTAGTAAAAGGGCGGGAAAAAATTATATGTGTGTATAGATGTTGGGCAGACTTGATGGGCCAAATGGTTCTTATCTGCCATCACATTCTATGTTTCTATGTAAAAAAATAAATAAATAAACAATGCTCGGCCTTACCACCTACCAGATCCACCATACTTACAGGGACACATATAATTTTGTCATATTTATGAAAACGCATGTATATATAATGCATATTCTCAGGGCCAGCGCCACCTAAAGGCGAAGTAGGCACCGGCCTAGGGAGCACATTCAGAAGGAGCGCCACGGCAGTCCGACTGCGCTTGTGTGCGTGGTGTTGGTACATGTGCTGCGGCAATGGCAAGCAGCACATGGCAATAAGAAGAGGGGAGTGCTCTGAAAAGAACATTTAAGTGAGCGCCATGAATCTAATTGCAGCACCCAGTTTGTGTGTCGGGCGGCTGCATATGAAATCTTGTGGTCACAGCCGGGCCCATGTCACTCTGTCTCCCTAGCGGGTCACAGCCAGGCTCCTGCCTCTGTGTTCCCCAGCTGCCCGTGTTAGATATGGCCTCTGTATCTGTGTTCCCCCGTGTCCATCTAACAGGGAGCCACATGGGTAGGAGGCAGCATCAGCACACAGTGAGCAGAGGTGCTGAAGATGCCTTGTGGCTCTGTCTTCAACTCCCATCAACTTGGGCCAGCCAGCTCCACCATTATGCAACAAAATTAAGTAAACATGTAAATTGTGATGTGTATATGTACCTGTGTCTGTGTGTAGTTTGAGCATACCTGTGTGTCAGTGTGTGTACCTGTTTATCTGTTTATGTTGACCTGTGTTTCAGAGTGTATGTGTACCTGTGTGTCTGTGTTTGTACCAGTGTGTATGTTTACCTGTGTTTCTGTGTATGTATATTTGAGTGTATGTCTACATGTGTGTCTAAGTATGTAAATCTGAGTGTATGTGTACTGTGTGTGTATATCTGAGTGTATGTGTACCTGTGTGTCTGTGTATGTATATGTGAGTGTATGTGTACCTGTTTTTCAGCGTGTATGTGTTCCTGTATGTCTATGCTCCTGTATGTGTACCTGTGTGTCAGAGTCTATGTGTGTATGTGTACTTGTGTTAGTGTGTATGTGTACCTGTGTGTCTTTGCTCCTGTGTATCTGTGTGTTTCTGACTGTGTGCATATATGTGCATATGGCAGTGCATATTTATCAGCATTGCAATAAAACTGCACACAAATATATCTTTGTCACTCTCTGCACAATGTCACCTCTCACACACTGTCATTCCCTACAAAACTCGCATTAACTGCCCCAATTCTGTCACACTCATCTTCCATGGCTTATCTACACTTACCCTATCACATTAACCTCCACTAATCTTGTCATTTATCCTTTCTCACACTCACCCCAACCCTGTCATACTCATCTTCCATCACTCTGTCACACTCACCCCCTTTCACCCTGCCACACTCAAACTATCACAGGTTAACATGGCAATGCTCTGCACGGCATGCAGGCCATTCTCGCAAGAGTTCCAGTGAGAAGCAGCTGGAAAGACTAGATGGTCCTGACTGGGCCCCTTCTCACCACATGCTATGATGCACCGCTTCCTCTCATCTCATCCTGACTCATAACCAGGTACCTCTTTGCACTATACACTCTACCACCTTGCACTATATTCACTGACACCTTGCACTATGTACACTTCCACTTTACACTATACACACCACCACTTTACACTATACACACTGCCGCCTTCCACTGTACACACAGCCACTTTTCACTATACATACTGCTACTTTAAACACTGCCACTTTACACACTGCATCCACTACATAAACACACACTCTGCATTCATTACACAAACATACACTGCATTCACTCCACACACTGCATCCACTACACAGACATACACTGTGCATTCACTATACGTACACTGCATCCACTTCACACTATATCCACTACACACAAACACTACACAGACTGCATAAATAACACAGACACTGTACACATTGCATACATTACACAAACATACAATCTGCATTCACCCTATAAACACACACTCTACGTCTATTACATCCATTGCATCCACTATACACGCAGAAGTGGCTCTAGACTTTATGAGGCCTTAGGCAAAACTCAAACATGAGGCCACACTAACAAAAAGGTGGAAAAAAAAGAGTTGCAATGCATGCACACTCTCACATATACATATTGACGCACAGTTTACCTGTGTATGTTCCTGAGAGTGTGTTTGACAGAGAATATCCTTGTGTGTGTGAATGTATGTCTCTGTGAGCATGTTTGTGTTTTTGTCTGGGACCATATGGGTTGAATACAGTAAGCTTTTTACTGTATTTATGGAGGCATGAGGGGCTCAGGGGGGCTGGATGGTGGTTTTAACACTATAGGGCCAGGAATACATGTTTGTGTTCCTGACCTTTCAGGATGTTCCTGTGGATGTGATCTACTTGGATGTTACTAAGGCATTTGATGCAGTTTAACACAAAAGGTTACTATTAAAACTGAAATCAGTTTGTTTAGATGAATTTGTGTTCTTGGATAAAATACTGGCTTAACTATGTATGCAGAGAATAGTTCAATATGTAACGCTGGATAAAAGTGGTAAAAAAAATCCACTTCACTTTAATTTAATAAATGATCTCAAGTGGGTATTGAACATCATGTGTTGCAAATCTTATCTACAGAATGATTTGGATAAACAGAGGGATTGAGCAGGCAAGTGACAGATGAGATACAGATAAATGCAAAGTAATACATTTTGGAATAAGGAACCCACAAGCCACTTTTACATTAAATGGAGTTGAGTAAAGCATAACATGAAATGAAAAGGACTTAGGTACAAGTATAGATAACAAACTAGGCAACACTAGGCAATGCTGGTTTCAAGTTTGAATGTGATAAACTATAGTCTTTTTCAGCCTAGATTACTATCTAACTATGTATCACAGGCTATCATAAAGCTATACATTATCTTGTATATCTGCCATAAAGTCTGACACTGACTGTTTTTCTGCACATTTGTAGCTAAACATTTACACCATGCTCCATACAAGCTCTGTCCGTACTGTATATTTATATTTTGGACCTAGTACTTGGAAGAATAAAATGTGCATGTCTTACATATTGTCATTTCTATGCACATGTAATACTTTGAGGCATTTTAGTCCTCTGCATGTAGGGATAATGTATTCTAATTGTGCTTACTTTTATGTAAGTATGAAGTATTTGAGATATATTTGACTATGGAAGGTTGGGAGGTATGGCATTTTAATCTTGTTTCAAGATGGGAGGACAAGTGACATTTCTTTTCTGCTGGAGTAAATGTATTACGCTATGATTGCATTTACCCTTTAAAGTTGATAATGGTTTCAACATCTGTATGCATTCGTTACCAGTGGTAGATCATGTCACCTTTCAGACATCCAGGCTATTTATGCTGTGACACAATTTTCCATTTGTTTAGACACAGTGGAGTCCCTGAGTCCTAAGATTCGATTCTGGTAATTTGTCATCCAAAGGAATACTCAACTGCACAATCAAGGTGTGACTATGTATCACATTTAATCACGTTGCATATGTGTGACCAGTATTACTGGGTTCTTGACATGTTTAATTCATTCATGACTGATGATGTGCCATCATGATTTGACCATGCTATTGTCCATATTATGATTTATGTTTTATTTCTACAGCTCACATCTCTGGTGATGACACATAAAGGTCAGCCATGGACTCTCAAGATGGTCTAAAGTTCTACCGTCTATAGCAATTTCTATATCATGTTCCAAGTCTGCACAGGATTTGCTAGTAGATAAAGCAACCTGATATTTTACCAGCCCTGCTTGTTTTAAGTATTGTTATATTGTTTTGTACTAAATAACTCCAAGAGGCTGTAAACATGGTTATGAGTCAGTCCGAGTATAGGGCCGGAGAGTTAAGCAAACACATTATTAGAAAATCCAAGATCAGGAGTGGAGAAGATAGCATAAATGTTAACCATACAAGCAGGGTTTGGCAACAGCAGCACAAAGACAGGAGCTAAGAAAGCAACTTTGTTACACACGGTAACACAAAATGACTGAGCAACACAATGTTGCATTGAGATTCATTTTACCAGTGATAGGCAGTTCTCACATAAGGTGGGGGTGTGGCTATGTTCAATGCGGTAGTCAGTGTGAAAGACTAGTCGATCAAGGGAATAAGGAAAAGGTGAGTTCTGACAGATCCATGGCAGATGTCATACTAATTTAAGGTGGAGGTGATCCAACATCTCAATATCTCTGGTATAATTTCTGGAGACATTTTATGTTCTTCATGTGCACAATATATGATCAGAACAACTGAACAACTCTAGCCCCTCTTATATCTCCTCACAGATCCATAGGTATGTCCCTTCTCGGTCTCTCCGCTCTGCCCGTGACCACCTCCTGTCCATTGTCCGCACCTGTACGGCCAACTCGCAATTGCAGGACTTCTCGCGGGCGGCTCCCTTCCTATGGAGTAGCCTGCCTACCGCCATCAGACTCTCCCCTAGTCTTGCATCTTTTAAGAAGTGCCTTAAAACCCATCTCTTTAGGAAAGCTTATGGCCTCCCAGAGTAACCTCTACCTCACATACCTGTCTCTTGCTCTCTCCTAAAGAGCAGCCCACCTTATTTGACTGCAAATTCCTGTCCTAATGTGTTTTACACCCCAACTCCTATAGAATGTAAGCTCGATTGAGCAGGGTCCTCTTCAACCTATTGTTCCCGTAAGTTTATTTGTAATTGTCCTATTTATAGTTAAACCCCCTCTCATAATATTGTAAAGCACTACGTAATTGATTGGCACTATATAAATGGCAATAATAATAATAATAATAATAATAATAATAATCAGACTGTATTTTATGGCCTATGCACTTGTTATTCAACTGTCACTTTACTACAGGGCTGTGCTCACTAATTTTAACTCATTTTGCACAACTTCTTTGTGTTTTACCAGTTTGCCCTTTGTGCAGCAATATTATCTTGTCCACAATATTGTGTTTTGATACAGTCTAGTATAAAAGTGTATCCTGATATTTGCAATTGCTTATGTCTTAAACCATAACATTTTACCATTGTTTTGATGATCTAATTTTTATAACATGTCACAATTTATTCCATCTTCTACCAGTTGAATTACTGTATAATACAGTTTCCTGTAGCTGCCAGTCAGTGTCTCAGACCTAGAGAGAAGGCTTTTATTCAAGCAGACATACTCCTTTAGGGAAGCTATGTTCCAGTTTCTAAATTCTGAATAACATGGAGATATATCAGTTCGCCTTTTGTCAGCCTGTCCCAGTTGGTTCTTCAAGCTTGCTGGTATAATTGATATCCCTGTAGATTGAACTTAACCCACAGGCTGCATTGTAAAGTTAGTTTACCCTACTTTTACCAGCCTCCTTCTTATCCTAAGCAAGAGAGATGATATGCCTTGGATGTCGTCCGATATGTGGAATGTACTCATTCTTAGAGAAAGTCTAACCCATTGTTTCTAATTCCTTCTTTTAATCATAAAGTGGCTTCTGATTCTACTCTCAGTATATGGATTATGTTTGCCTTTTGTAAAGTCAATGGGATCCAGCTGATTATACCACATTCTACCAGAACACATTCTCCTCAAGGGTAGATGCAGCACACACCTGTAAGGCAGGTACTTGAACATCTTCCAATATGTTCATTCAACATTACTCCTTCATTACTTAACGTTAACATTAGATCTAAATGCTGAGCATTTGGGCATAATGTTGTGCATGCAGTTTCTCAATTACCTGTTCACTTATTAAACTTTTTCACACTGCAGTTTTTCTTTTGTTATGTCCTTTTCTTTCCCTCCCAAATGTTTTAGCAAGAGTGTATCCAAATAGTGAAGCTGCCATGGATTAGCCAGGGATACAGAAAATTGATTTATACTTACCGTCATTTTCTTTTCCTGGATAGATCCATGGAAACACTTGGAGTCCCCGTTTAACCCCTTCCCAATCGCAGACGTATCAGGTACGTCCAACAAAATTAGAATTAGATTGCTTCCGGCC
This sequence comes from Pelobates cultripes, assembly GCA_933207985.1. NCBI lineage: Eukaryota > Metazoa > Chordata > Amphibia > Anura > Pelobatidae > Pelobates > Pelobates cultripes. The sequence continues at coordinate 1,342,503 of OW240925.1, forward strand.
GCTCTGATGGTATTACAGCAACGCTTCGATGTTGAGGCATCGTGCAATACCTCTCCTTACTGCCGGGCGCCGGGGGATCGCCCCCCGCGGAGCGATCACTTCTGGGTTGCTCCACGTGGCGTCCGGCAGTAAAGCAGAGCATCGGAAGCCATCGGGCAGGCTTCCGATGCTCTGCCTGTGCTGAGTTCCTCGAGGGGTCGAGGCACTCAGTGAAGAAAATAAACAAATTTTAAAAACAGAATTTAAAAAATAAACTAATAATATATATATATATATATATATATAAAACAAGAGGGGCACCCTAAATGGCACTTCCTTTCTAAAAGCACTGCATCATGGGGCTTCTGGGGGTGTTCCTACCCTGCCTCATCATAGATGCAGGCTAGGGATATCCTATCGGAGCTTGCCCCTAGAATAATATTTATTCTAACATTTGTCTGATCAATATTAGTAAATATTGACTCTGATTAATGTGGATCTCCCTCCCTCTCTTCACTTGTGTTTTAGTGAGAGAGGGAGAGATATCTGTGTTTTAGGTAGAGAGATTTAGGTAGTTTTAGGGAGGGATTTGTAAAATTGTGAGACCCAAAGGCTCTTTTTAGAGCCATTAACCCCTACCCTGCCAGTGATCACTATAATCACTGTTTTTTGCACAGCAGCACTTTTTGCTGTCTGTGCATTTTTTTTAGGGGTTAATTGTTTTAGGTTTTTTTGTGACAGATCACTAAATAAAGGGATTGTGATCATGTCACAGAGGTCGTATAGTGCTGAGGAGCGTATGCTAGCCTTGCGTTAGAGTCTGGCGTGTCTATGTCTGACTCAGACCCTGATTTTGACCCTGCCAGGTGCTCAGATACATCACTAGATACAGTGTCTGCTGCTAGTGATGTATCTAGTTATGATGTATCTGTGGCTGGTAGTCCCCCTGCCAGAAGGAGACGTGCTGCTCCAGCTAGCAGTACTGCTGAGAAGTGGGTAGTGCCTCATCGTCAGAGGCCAGATATCCCACCCTTCACTGCTAATCCTGACATCAATGTGGATGTCGCAGGATTTAGCCTTTAGCAGTTTATAGAGGTGTTTCTAGGTGATGATGTATTGGGGAACATTGTCTCCCAAACTAATTTATATGCCCATCAGTTCTGTGCTGCAAAGCCTGACTCTTTTTTGGCAAAGCAGCAATGGGCCCCCCATCGATGTGCCAGAATTTAAAAAATTCTGGGCATGGACAAAGCTGGTGGGCATCACAAAGAAGTCCTCCATCTGCTCCTACTGGAGCAGTAGCCCCATTTACTCCCAGTGTATGTCAAGGCAGAGATGTGAAATGATTCTACATTTCAAATACTTCAGCAACAACAGCCTGTGCCCCCGAGGAAGCATCCCCAGTATGACAGGCTGTATAAAATCCGCCCCCTGATTACCCACTTTGCTGCCAGGTTTGCAGAGGCTTATACACCTGGAAGGAATATATACATGGATGGACCCCTGATGAAGTATAATTGAAGGCTATTCAGGCAGTATCCAAGCGCTCCAGGTGTGGTGTAAAGGTGTATAAGCTCTGTGATAGTGAGACTGGGTATACTCAGGCCTTCCGGGTGTATGAGGGAAAGGATACCCACCTTGACCCTCCAGGTTGCACAGAACATATGGGAACCAGTGGCAAGATTGTCTGGGAGCTTATATTCCCCCTGATGAACAAAGGGTACCTCTTGTATACAGACATGTTTTATACAAGTGTCTCTTTGTTCAAGCTACTGTATTGTTTTGATACAGTAGCTTGTGGTACAATAAAAAAAACTGTGCACGTTTCCCAGGACAACTTGCACGCACCCGGCTATGAAGAGGTGCCAAGAGGAGCTGTTGGCAGTTAAGTACAAAGACAAGAAGGATGTGTACCTTCTTACTACCATCCACACAGAGTACTGTGGAGGTCTCTGTACGTGGCAGAGCTGAGAGCACAAGGAAGCCAGTGTGCATCAAGGCCTATAACCGGCATATAGCTGGGGTTTATCTGGCAGATCAGCCTCTGCAGCCCTACCTAATTATATGGAAGACAAGGGCCTGGTACAAAAAGGTTGCAATCTACTTAATGCAGATTGCAACCCACAAAACTTTTTATGTTGTAAAAAAAAAAAAACCCTAGAATGCAACTGAGTTTTTTACAGTTTCAGCTCCAGATCATTTCGGGGATTTTCTACCATGATGCACCTCCGTTGATGGGAGAGAGCAGAGTTGGGGTTACACATATTATTTTTAAAATCCCCCCTACTGTGGCAAAGCAGAATACTCAAAAAAGATGCAAAGTCTGTTTTAAGAGGGGCAGAGAAAATGTTCCGTATCTTACTGTCCTCATTGCCCTGGAGAGCCTGGACTCTGCATTGGGGACTGCTTCAAACGACACCACAGTCTTTTTTCTTTGTTACATTTAGCCTTTGTATGGGGGGCATGGGTGTACTCAGGAGACCGTGCAGAAAACAACCTGGAGTGTTTTCTTGCAATAACCAACAACAGGCTCTCCTAAATCACAGTCAAAAAGCAATGTGTGTGTAAAAATAAAAATTAAAAAATTACCACCACACACTTTTTTGTGTGGGGCTAAAACAGTTGCATGAAAGCACTCCATATACAATACCTCGGGTTGTCTACATTTCAAATATATACCATAGGCGTGCACCGCATGTATATATACATGCATACACACACACACATATATATATATATATATACACACATACATACACCGATGTGTGTGTGTGTGTGTGTGTGTTGTGTGAGGGTGGTGTGAGGGTGCTGTGTGTGAGGGTGCTGTTAGTGTGATGTATGTGTGAGGGTGCTGTTTGTGTGATGTGTGTGTGAGGGTGCTGTTTGTGTGATGTGTGTGTGTGAGGGTGTTTGTGTGTGTGTGTGTGTGTGTTTGTTAGGGTCCTATTAGTGTGCTGTGTGTGTGAGGGTGCCGTGTGTGTGTTTGTGAGGGTGCTGTTTCTGTGCTGTGTGAGAGGGTGCTGTGTGTTTGAGGGTGCTGTGTGTGTGTGGGTGCATGTGTGTGTGGGTACTGTATGTGTGAAGGTGCTGTATGTGTGTGTGTGCTGTATGTGTGTGAGAGTGTTGTATGTGTGAAGGTGCTGTATGTGTGTGGGGATTGTTGTTCCTGCTGCTTTCCCTGGTGGTTCAGTGGAGAGTGAACTCTAGCCACTATGGGGCTAGAGTTCACTCTCACGAGATCTGAGCGTTGCCGCGGCAACGTTCAGATCTCGCGAGAGGAACCCGGCGGAGCTGCTGGTTGAGCTCCTTGGGTCCTCTCCTGCCTCCCTCCATAGTGCAGTGGGGATGGAGGCTTAGAGCAGAGCCGGTGCTCGGATAGCACCGGCTTTGCATGAGCCGACAGGGAAGATCCTGAGATCTCCTCTGCCGGTCTCTATCCATAGGCGTGCCACGGGGATTAGGGTGTTCCTGGGCACAACTCAAATTACAAGTCATACAATTGTAACTAGTGATGTCGCGAACCCGAAATTTTCGGTTCGCGAACGGCGAACGCGAACTTCCGCAAATGTTCGCGAACCGGCGAACCGCCCGAAACGCCATTGACTTCAATGGGGAGGCGAATTTTAAAACACACAGGGACTCTTTCTGGCCACAATAGGGATGGAAAAGTTGTTTCCAGGGGACTAACACCTGGACTGTGGCATGCCGGAGGGGGATCCATGGCAAAACTCCCATGGAAAATTACACAGTTGATAGAGTCTGGTTTTAATCCATAAAGGGCAGAAATCACCTAACATTCCTAAATCACAATGAATATGGATTGACACCTGACATATGACATATTGACACCTTGACATATGGATTGACACCTGTCCTCAGAGCCTCCCTGATGCACACGGACACAGAGCAGAATAGAGACTGTCCCCTACATAGGTCAATACTCTTGGCAGATATGCGGGATTGACACTCAATGGCGATCCCCTGATACACACTCGACACAGAGCAGAATAGGGACTGTTCCCCTACATCGGGTCACTTGGCAGATATGGATTGACACCTGTCCTAAGGTTCCCTGGTACACACTGACACAGAGCAGAATAGGGACTGGTCCCCCTACATCGGGTCACTTGGCGGATATGGATTTGACACCTTTGTTACAAAACTGCTATTTGTAACGTAGCCTTTAAATGGCAAATTGCCCTGCTTCCTGTCGTGGAGAAGCCTATTTGCCAGCCTCCTCCCGCATGACTATGGCCCCTGGGAGATTGTGAAAATGTATGCACTTTTATTTGGTGTGTATGGCCTTTAAGACTGCCAGTGGGCATATTGGGGCTTATGGACTCTTTATGTGACTGGTGCTGGCCCTTTAAACACCTTTTTTGGGACATCAGAAAGATTGGGACACTGCCCCTTTAAGGCCGTGTCCCCAGACTTGTTGGGGACACGGCCCCTTTAAGACGGTGTCCCCTGTGTCCCCAGACCTGGTGCAAACCCTTTGTGCCTGCCTGGCTATTTCCCACCTGGTTCAGTAAATGGGAGTTTGTTTGCCAGAGAGACCAAGTCCCACTTCCCCGCGATGGACTTAGTCCCTTTTTTTCAGTCGCTTTTCAGCCTTGTTTAAAAGCGAGACTAAGTCCCATTCGCGATGGGACTTAGTCGTTTTTTCAGCCTGAAATAGACCGACCTCACAGCCCAAATCTATGGAACTGTTTTGGGCAGGAAAATGTGCTTGCCGTCGGTCATAAAGGGACCTCCAGCTAACTCTTTAACCCCTGGATGGATTTGGCTGATTTTTGGTTATGTTTATGTTTTAAGTGTGCTGATTCCAAATATGTAATTAAGAAGATGGGATGTGTAGTTTTAAAGTTACAGGGTATGGCTAAAAACTGTATTTTTACTGCCTGTGTTTAATTATGTTAATCTCTTCCCAAACGTCATTTCGTTCAAAGTGGAGAGAATGTTAAAAAAATATATTTTTGTTCGGAGTGTGAGAAATGCTTTTCAGCCGCTTCAATCTTAAGCATCATTTGAGGAGCCATACAGGAGAGAAACCTTATTTGTGGTGTGTTTAGTATTGTTCTGATCAGTTTAATACCTTCCGCGTCTCCTATCAGTGGACGTGTATATGGCAGCCACTTTAGGAACCGTACACCTGGGACCCGAGCAAGGTCACCTCGTTCAACAGGC
>OW240925.1:1347768-1386251 GCA_933207985.1 Pelobates cultripes
TCTGTGTCCGTGTGCATCAGGGGCTCTGAGGACAGGTGTCAATCCATATATCAAGGTGTCAATATGTCATATGTCAGGTGTCAATCCATATTGATTGTGATTTAGGAATGTTAGGTGATTTCTGCCTTTTATGGATTAAAACCAGACTCTGTATCAACTGTGTAATTTTCCATGGGAGTTTTGCCATGGATCCCCCTCCGGCATGCCACAGTCCAGGTGTTAGTCCCCTTGAAAGAACTTTTCCATCCCTATTGTGGCCAGAAAGAGTCCCTGTGTGTTTTAAAATTCGCCTCCCCATTGAAGTCAATGGCGTTTCGGGCGGTTCGCCGGTTCGCGAACATTTGCGGAAGTTCGCGTTCGCCGTTCGCGAACCGAAAATTTCCGGTTCGCGACATCACTAATTGCGTTGTGATGCTCATCTGCTAGTCTGACTGCATCATGTAGGGTAAGGTGTTTTCGGTCCTTTACCCAGTCTTGTACATCTGGTGCCAGCCCCTTAAAAAATTGCTCTAATAGGACTAGTTGTAGTAAGTCCTCGAGGGTAGTGGCTTGGGTAGCTTGCATCCACCCCATGGCAGCTCATTTTAAACAGTGAGCCCAACTGCATACAAGTCCTTTTCTTGCTTTTTAAGATGCTGGAATTTGCATCTGTATGCCTCGGGGGTGATATCATAAGGTGCCAGAATCCCTGTTTCACCTTACGATAGTCTCTGCTGTCCCCATCAGGAACTGCACGGTACACCTCTGCTTCATGGCCAGATAATTTAACGACCGGCAGGGGCACCCAGTCTGCTGGACTGACATCATGCAGATGGCAAAGTCCTGGAGGTATTCGTCGATTTCTTCCTTTGCATCTGTAAATCTTTTAAACGCTTGATATGGAATTTACATTTTTCCCTGCGTGATGCTGGATGCTGCTGGTGACCCTTCCCTGAATCGCTGGTCTGTTGGTGGCCACCTGGCCACCTGGCCATGATATACTCCTGTACATCCGCCATCAATGTGTTCAATATCTCAGTTGAAGGTGTTTCCGGGTAGAACTCCAATCTGGTTCTTTTTGGAATTCGGTTTCTTCCCTCTGTGGTGGAGGTGCCTGTAACGGAGCTCCTAGTACTCTGACCGAGTACCTCCATTGATGGATGTTCCTAGTGCTTCCCGAGGGCTCCATGCACTTCTCCAGACACCATAAGCACTGCAGACCGAACCTCTCTTCCTGCAAAGAGCGAAGCTGGAAAAAGATCTTAAAAGAGCTTAGTGATTATAGCTAGGGGAGAATAGCAATCCCCTAGTGTTGATGCAGCAGTATCCCCTAGGCATGTGCATGGGGAAAATATTCGGCTCAGTTCGGCATTCCGAAATTCGTGGGAATTTCGGCATTCCGAAATTTGGGACTTCGTCAATTCAGCACTTCACCATGTAACGGAGCTCCCCGTACTCCGACCAAGTACCCTCCGTTGATGGACGCTTCCTAGCTTGCGCCGAGGACCACAAGCTCCGCACTGGACACCACAACCACCGCAGACTCCGCAACCACTGTAGCTTGACTGGAGTCTCGCCGTCTTCCTTCCACCCTGGATCAGCTTCTGTCCTCCAGGACCGTGTGGGAAAGACCTCTTCCTTCCACCCTGTATGAACCTCCAGCATCCAGGACTGTGTGGGGAAGACCTCTCCTCAAAGGAGAGCACGTCAGGAACGAGCTCTTAAAAGAGCTAAGTGATTCAAGCTCAGGGGAGTATGCAGAGCATAGCAATCCCCAGTGTGATTATAACAGCTCCCTCCAATAACGAGACAAGGCTACATTTAGAGGTATCAAGAAGAACTCTCTAAACCTTTATGTTACTTGGGACTAGCCCATATGGTCATTACATTAACATTGCTGTGAAAACTCAATAAAATTACAAACAGGAGGTCTAAGCACCAGGATCTTCTGTCCCACCTGGAACGTCCTATGTTGGGCCCCATGATCGTACCACCGTTTCTGTCTGTTTTGGGCCGCATGGAGGTGATCTCTGGTCATCCGGGCTAACTGTTCTATACGGTCCCGCATTTCCAGAACATATGGTACAATATGTGTTCCATTTCCCTCTCCCAGTGCTCCCGGATGAGGTTGAGTTGTCCTCGTACCCTCCGCAGCTCAAAGGGGGAAAACCCAGTGGATTCATGAGGCACCTCTCGATAGGCGAACAAGAGGTGCGTCAGGAATCGCTCTCAGTCTCTGTACTCTTCCGTAAAGGTCCAGAGCAATTGCTTCAGGGTACCGTTGAAATGCTCACAGAGACTGTTCGTCTGGGGGTGGTAAGGAGAGCTGAGATGGGGTTTTATACCACAGACCTTCCATAACTGTTGGGTTAGATCTGAGGTAAACTGCATCCCCGTCAGATGGGATTTCTTTTGGGAACCCCAATCTGTTGAATATTCCGACTAGGGCACTGGCAACAGTGTCAGCCTGAATATTCATCAGAGCGACTTCCTCTGGATAGCGGGTAGCGCAGTCCACCAGGGTAAGAATGTATTACTGGATGGACTGGGGTTAGGTAGAGGTCGCACCAGGTCAACTGCTACCCTGCTGAAGGGTTCCTTGATCATTGGCATGGGCTGCAGTCGAGTTTTAGGGTGGTCCCCTCTCTTCCCTACTCTCTGGCATACGTCACACGTGCTACAGTAACGACGCACGTCCTTAGAGATCCCGGGCCAAAAGAAGGACAGGGCGATCCTATAAGTGGTGCGGTTACCACCCAGGTGTCCTGCTAAGGGGATGTTGTGCCCAATACAAAGAAGTTCCAACCGGTACTTCCGGGGTACCACGAGTTGGCGCTTCTGGGACGGGGCACATCCTCTCTTCCTGCCTGTGGTTAGTCTATATAATCGATTCTTGTCCCAAATAAACCTCTCATGTTCATCCCCCCCAGTCTCAGCTTTCTCTCTGTATTTCTGAAGGGAAGGGTCCTCCCTAGTTTCTCTCCGAAATTCCTCTGGGGTGTCCCAAGCTAGGAGTCTAGTAGTCACAGTCAGGGGAAGGGGCGATAAGGGGCTTACCTGGGTCTCCCGTCCTGGAGCAGGATCCACGTCACCACGGCTCTGGGAATGGGTGGTCACCGGGCAGGCAGTAGCAGGAGTGGTGGGCAAATAGGCAGAAGTCAGTAGCCTAGTAGGACCTCTGCGGGTAGATTGTCCATGATTCCAATGGTAGTTTTTCCTGAACCAACTTCCCAGTCGAAGTGAACTCTGGCAGTGGGCAGACGGAATACAGCTCCTCCAGCCACACGGACAGCCATGGTGCGACTGGACAGGTGTTCTGGTTTGACCAAATGTCGTTGCACCAGGGTGATGGTTGTGCCTGTGTCGCTGAGGCCTTGAGCTACTTGGCCGTTCACTCGTACTTCCTGATGATGCTGCTGGCGATTGTCCGGGGAGGCAGCTTGTACTGGATCTGCCTCATACAGGATACCCAGGCATTCCTCGGTGCCCAGCTCGGTTTCCATGGGTTGCAGCTCAGTGGTGGGTCAGGGGCGCCTCCAGTTTGAGGCAAAGGACCCCAAAGTGCAGTACCTGGCAATGTGTCTGGTGTTTTGGCATCGATGGCAAGACGTCTTGGATAAATTCCGGGGATAGTTGTTGGACCTCAGGGAACAGGTAGGCCCTGGGGGTACAGGAGCACGGAACTCCGGCCTGGGGGTTGGAGCTGGGGTATGGTGTTCTATACAAGATGGTTGGCGAGAGGTACTCTGGCTCACCTTCTGGGTTTCAGCGAACACATAAACTAACCGGGCAGTGTCCTTTAAGGTGAGGGGGTGGCGGTCTCGCACCCATTCCTGTAGATCAGTGGGTAAATCCTGGAAAAAATGTTCCATGAGAAATAGCTGTAGCACTTCTTCTCCAGTGTTGGTGTTGCATCCCTTGATCCAGTATGAGGCGACTCGCTACAGCCGGCAGGCCCATTCCATGTGGGAATCCGCAGCTCTTTTCTTGGATTCCCGGAAACGGAGGCGATAGGTCTCCGGAGTAATGGCATATCTGGCGAGTAGAGCCTCCTTAACCAGCTGGTATTGCTGGATGTTCTCCGAGGGAAGAGCCCGAAAGGCTTCATTGGCTTTGTCGGATAGCTTTTTGGCCAGTACAGTGACCCATTGGTCGGGGGGTACCTGGTGCAGTGAGCACTGTTGCTCAAAGTCCGCGAGGTACCAATCGATTTCGTCCTCACTTTCCACAAATGCCTTGAAGGCTGCGAACAGGACCTTCCTGGTAGTTGTGACCGGAGGAGGAGTAGGAGCTGTGGGTATAACAGGCTGTTGGGCCCTTACCATTTGTAGATTGTACTCCCTCCTTCTTTTAATCTCCTCCTTGACCTCTAGGATGGTCCGGTCAATCCGTTCCTCAGATGGGTTTTGGTATAGAGCTAGCCTCCTCTGGACGATGAGGTTGATGTTATCCTCCTCACGATTCAGGAGACTCCACTTGGACCGATCCACTTGGACCGATTTCCATGGACCGATCCATCTCGTTCAGCTCTAGCAGGTCATCAATCAGCTCTCTCCTGGGCCTATTACTGGCACTCCGCCCTCGGCTCTCCAGCAGATCCTTCAGCGTAGGTCTTTTCAGTTAGGAAATATTGATTCTCCATTCAGCGCTTGCACTGTGGATGAAAGGACCGTCCCACCGCTACAACCAGTGTAACGGCTACCCAGGGTAGAGAGGGGTATCTGCCGTTGGAGACGTCCTTCCTCCGGGCAAGATGATGGGCTGTAGTGGAGAGGCGAAGTCCCATCCGCTGGATCCCTGGAGCAATAGAGAGACAGAGCTCTGAAAAGAGCGAGTGATTAAGCTGAGAATTCCCTTTCAATAATGAGACAGCTACTTTTTGAAGGGTGAAGAACTGACTCCTCTGAGCGTTTATTGCTACTTTTATGCAGAATTTTACAAGAATGTCACCACCCTCTGGACCTTGTGGGGCACCAGCAATGCAATTCCAGAAGCCAATCATACATAAGGTTACAATAGAACCCACCCAGCAATTACAATACATTCCTCCCCTCTGCTTAGGAGATAATTGAGTTATTTACTGTATCTACTCAATTATCTCCAAGCTGAAAAATTACACTTTTTATACATTTTTATAACTTCTTGGTTTTACATCGTACATGCATAAAACTATATTTATGAACAGTATAACTTGGGGACAAACATATTCAAAAATCATGTAAATCTGTTCAGGGATAGTAAAAAGTCTATTTGGACCGACCGTACACCTGTTTGTATGCCCAGAACAGTTCCACAGATTCAGGCTATGTGGTCGGTCTATTTTGATTCAACTAAAAGACCCAGTTTGCACGAACTGATTAATTTGTGCTTGGTCTCTTTGGAAGCGGCTTGTTTGTGGGTTTAGACTGGTGAAAGAGCGCTTTGTTCGTATGAATTTAGCCAAACACATGGATGATGGAAGTTTCAGCTGAGTGTGTTCGACTAAATAAAATGGCCACAGCCATGTGTTCGGCAAACGAACGCCAACCACCCTGTATAGTGATTAAGGAGATGGAGTGTTCATGGTTTTGAGAGATGTTCTTTGAAACTGGGAGGTAAATGAGGGGCACACTCTTGTACTGGGTGGTCGGGCGTTCGGTAAACAATTCGGTAAACAAATGAGTATGGCCAAATGCACGATCAATTCATTTAAGGGAATCCAAACACACAAATGGTCTCTGTCCCCAGTTCCATGCGGCAAATACATAGCTTATTTCGGCATACGAATGGATTAGCCTAATAGACGATTAATTCTGCTGAATGAAGGCAAAACAATGAATAGTCTTGCTACAAATGTATACTTATCTGCCTCCCAAATTTGCCACTTTTTCTCAAATGGGTCTCCGCTCACTGACTTCCTGATTTCTGAAATATTTAGTTATCCAGCATACCTCTTTTTCTTCAAAGCTCTCTGTACCTCTCCCAATACAGTGATAATTCAGCCACTCTGTATGATCTCCTTTCGGCTCTCTACCTTATTCTTGGTACAGCATAAATCAAAAAGCTTCCCCTCGCTGCTCTGCGTCATCTCCCCCAGCCGAGAGAAAAAAGCCCGCGAGATGAGACGTGCCTGCGTGCGTGCGTCTACGTCATCGCGCTCCCACCTGAGAAACTGAGTTTCTGAGTTTATGTTTTCAGTGCCCAACAAGGTCCACATGGGTGGTAACCTTGTGGGAAACACTGTATAAAAGAAATGCCCCTTGCACTCAATAAACCAGATCTTCTTACCCTTAACCTGTAGCCTTGTCTCTTGTTGTAGGGAACAGCTATACCAGCTATATCAATGCTAGCTCTTGTAAGAGCTCTCTTCAGCTATACTGCTATATTCTCTTGGAGGAGAGACCCAACTATACCCTCCTGGAGGAGGAAGCCTGTGGAGAAAGTGACCTAGCCACTGGGTTCTGGAGGGGCCCGATTGCTCGCCTTTTGTCCCAAGATTATGGCCCTGTGGTGTATGACCCTTTGGAACTGTTTATTAAGGCATATTGAGACTTTTGGAAACAATGCCCCTTTAAGACTGTGTTCCCAAAACTTTAAAATACTGTGTGAATGTCCTTTTCTCATATAGTCCCGTAATTGGGGCTTACCGAACCAATTACCGAACAGGCGGACCACACAGAAATGGAAGTGTGCGGCCAATTTACCTCCCAGGCTAGGGGGTTACTGCACGTTAATTGCCAGCCGCTGGGTGGTACAGTACAGTCGAACACGTGGCGGCGGCCATCTTTATTTAGTTGAACGCGGTCAGCGGTGTGTGCCATCAAATTCATGGATTCTCCTCCACTTCGACGATTCGGCTAAATTCGAAGTGTGTTTGATGATTAACGCACAGTTATACTACGCCATTTGCACGAACGGCACCTGTTCGTGCATTCGAATGGGACTTAGTTGTTTTTTCTGTGTAAAATAGACCGACCGCACAGCCCAAATCTATGGAGCTCTTTTGTTTAGGAAAGCCATGCTTGCAGTCGGTCAAAAAGGACTTCCACTTTTAAATCACTGGGAATTGTATGATATTTGAGTATGTTTATATTTGGAGTATACTGAGTCATAATATGTAATTGTTATGGAGATTGTATGTATATTTTGTGAGTTATGAATATTGTATGAAAAAGTATATTTTTCTGCCTGGGATAATTAAGTTAGTCTATTGTGTTGAGGTAATTGTAACACAGGCAGAGGGGAGGGTTTGTGTGTATTTGCTGGGAGTGTCTGACTGTATTCTACGTTGTTGATTGGCTGTTCCACAAGGCCATGTGGGTGGTAACCTTGTAGAGAAATATGTATAAAAGAAGCAATAAAACCCCAGCTCAGTCTGTTCCTGCTTACACTCCAAAACTGTGTGTCGTCCTGTTATTGGACGGAAGAAGATTTGCTCCTGTGTCTGCTGTTCCAGCTTGCAGGAGATTCAACTCGGAAAGACCTTGTGAGGACTAGAGCTAATTCCCCATTCGGTTCCAGAGTTCCCAGGACTGAGTGTCATCCAGTGCCTGGAGGTGTTTACTGGAGTGCTTGGAGCCCTCAGGAAGCGCTAGGAGCATTGGGGTACCAGGTGATCCGTTACAGAGCCCACTCTAGGGACCCAGTTATATCCTCCTTGAGGAAGGAGCCCGCTTTACCAGCTCCTCAGGACACCAGGTTGAAGCTCTGCAGTGTTCTCCAGTAGTGGGAAGAAGGACACCCAGATGGTAACTACCCCCACTCCATAGGGGTGACCGTTACAGACTTAAATGGTGAATGTTGCACAGCTGTAAAAAACACATGACGTTATCTTGTTGATTTTGAAATCCTATGAGTGTGTTCTTCATTTCGCTGAGATCATCAAACTTCATTGATCTCAGCCAATCCAATGTTTTCCCATGGGAAAGCTTTGGGAGGATATTGTGCATGTCTGACAAAAAGCTGCACAGCCAATCAGCATCTCGATGGGTAGCATTCAGCGTCTTCATGCAGACCAAATCTAATACACTGCGCCCTCCTACAATTCTAATACACGGCCTCTCCTCCCTCCACTAACTGAAAACAGTCCCCACACCCTAATCTAATTTATTGCACTGTCCCCCTCCCTCCCCTAATTGAATACACTGCCCCCACTCTAATCTAATACACTACCCGCTCCCTCCCCTAATTTAATTCACTGTGCCCCCTCATAATACACAGCCCCCCTATCACCACTCTAATACACTGCCCCCCTACCCAATTTAACACATTGCACAGGACGGTACTCCAAGCCCCTCTTCTCCTACCTTTACGTGTCCTCCAGTTCCAGCCCTGCTCCTGCGAGCGGGAGGGAAGGGGAAGTGGCTGGCCTGCTCTTCAGACAAGTTGTGGCCATGGAATGGAAGGCAAGAATCAGACAAGAAATATCTTTTCTGTTTTTTTTTTTCCCGCTAACAGCCACAGCACAAAGCTGCGCCAAGGCAGGCGGCCGCAAATATATATTCATTGTGGGCCGCATGTGGCCAATGGGTCACAAGTTTGACATGCTTGGTCTAACAGATCTGTGGCGAAAGTGGCCTCGCCACTGTTTTTTAGAGGGGCCTGTTTGCCAGCCTCTTGCCCCAGGACTATGGCCTCGAGGGGTATTTCCCTTTGGAAACGATTATTTGGGCTTATTGGATTTTGGGACACTTTTTCTGCCCCTTTGAATACATGGGAAGGTGTGCCCCACCCCTGTTTCATGTCCCATTGTTGTCCGGTAGGGCGTTGTCCCAGGGACACTGCCAGACCAGTTGGAACTGGCTGCTTTGTTCCTCCTCAGCCCTTGCTATGGTTTAACCCCTTGGCGATTTGACTGTGTTCGTGGGATCTGAGCGCTGTTCAGCTATAGTAAGCGTTTAGAACCAAGCTATCTGAGGATAGGTCAAATGTGGGGGTTCAGTTCTATAGAATATTAGTTATATATTTTAATTTTATATCCAGGATGGAGGTGCAAATCGACCGGCTGCACAGCCTGAATCTGTGGAACAGTTTTGGGCAGGGAAGCATGCTTGCAGTTGGTCAAAAAGGACTTCCAATTAACTTTTTAACCACTGGAGGGAACTGTCTGATTTTTAAATATGTCTGTAATTAAAGCATGCTGATTAATAATATGTGACATATATTGCATACATAGTTTTAAAGTTATAGGATTGGTATAAAAACTGTATTTTCCTGCCTGTGATAATTACATTAACCCATTGTGTACAGTAATTATATCACAGGCAGAGGGGAGGGTTTGTTTGTCCTGACTGGGAGTGTTTATCTGTATTATAATGTATTTGATTGGCTGTGCTATAAAACCATGTGGGTGGTAGCATTTTGTAAAAATGTGTATATAAGAAGCAATAAAACCACAGCTCTGTCTGCTCCTGCTTACACTCCAAAACTGTGTGTCGTCCTGTTATTGGACGGAAGAAGATTTGCTCCTGTGTCTGCTGTTCCAGCTTGCAGGAGATTCAACTCGGAAAGACCTTGTGAGGACTAGAGCTAATTCCCCATTCGGTTCCAGAGTTCCCAGGACTGAGTGTCATCCAGTGCCTGGAGGTGTTTACTGGAGTGCTTGGAGCCCTCAGGAAGCGCTAGGAGCATTGGGGTACCAGGTGATCCGTTACAGAGCCCACTCTAGGGACCCAGTTATATCCTCCTTGAGGAAGGAGCCCGCTTTACCAGCTCCTCAGGACACCAGGTTGAAGCTCTGCAGTGTTCTCCAGTAGTGGGAAGAAGGACACCCAGATGGTAACTACCCCCACTCCATAGGGGTGACCGTTACAGACTTAAATGGTGAATGTTGCACAGCTGTAAAAAACACATGACGTTATCTTGTTGATTTTGAAATCCTATGAGTGTGTTCTTCATTTCGCTGAGATCATCAAACTTCATTGATCTCAGCCAATCCAATGTTTTCCCATGGGAAAGCTTTGGGAGGATATTGTGCATGTCTGACAAAAAGCTGCACAGCCAATCAGCATCTCGATGGGTAGCATTCAGCGTCTCCATGCAGACCAAATCTAATACACTGCGCCCTCCTACAATTCTAATACACGGCCTCTCCTCCCTCCACTAACTGAAAACAGTCCCCACACCCTAATCTAATTTATTGCACTGTCCCCCTCCCTCCCCTAATTGAATACACTGCCCCCACTCTAATCTAATACACTACCCGCTCCCTCCCCTAATTTAATTCACTGTGCCCCCTCATAATACACAGCCCCCCTATCACCACTCTAATACACTGCCCCCCTACCCAATTTAACACATTGCACAGGACGGTACTCCAAGCCCCTCTTCTCCTACCTTTACGTGTCCTCCAGTTCCAGCCCTGCTCCTGCGAGCGGGAGGGAAGGGGAAGTGGCTGGCCTGCTCTTCAGACAAGTTGTGGCCATGGAATGGAAGGCAAGAATCAGACAAGAAATATCTTTTCTGTTTTTTTTTTTCCCGCTAACAGCCACAGCACAAAGCTGCGCCAAGGCAGGCGGCCGCAAATATATATTCATTGTGGGCCGCATGTGGCCAATGGGTCACAAGTTTGACGTGCTTGGTCTAACAGATCTGTGGCGAAAGTGGCCTCGCCACTGTTTTTTAGAGGGGCCTGTTTGCCAGCCTCTTGCCCCAGGACTATGGCCTCGAGGGGTATTTCCCTTTGGAAACGATTATTTGGGCTTATTGGATTTTGGGACACTTTTTCTGCCCCTTTGAATACATGGGAAGGTGTGCCCCACCCCTGTTTCATGTCCCATTGTTGTCCGGTAGGGCGTTGTCCCAGGGACACTGCCAGACCAGTTGGAACTGGCTGCTTTGTTCCTCCTCAGCCCTTGCTATGGTTTAACCCCTTGGCGATTTGACTGTGTTCGTGGGATCTGAGCGCTGTTCAGCTATAGTAAGCGTTTAGAACCAAGCTATCTGAGGATAGGTCAAATGTGGGGGTTCAGTTCTATAGAATATTAGTTATATATTTTAATTTTATATCCAGGATGGAGGTGCAAATCGACCGGCTGCACAGCCTGAATCTGTGGAACAGTTTTGGGCAGGGAAGCATGCTTGCAGTTGGTCAAAAAGGACTTCCAATTAACTTTTTAACCACTGGAGGGAACTGTCTGATTTTTAAATATGTCTGTAATTAAAGCATGCTGATTAATAATATGTGACATATATTGCATACATAGTTTTAAAGTTATAGGATTGGTATAAAAACTGTATTTTCCTGCCTGTGATAATTACATTAACCCATTGTGTACAGTAATTATATCACAGGCAGAGGGGAGGGTTTGTTTGTCCTGACTGGGAGTGTTTATCTGTATTATAATGTATTTGATTGGCTGTGCTATAAAACCATGTGGGTGGTAGCATTTTGTAAAAATGTGTATATAAGAAGCAATAAAACCACAGCTCTGTCTGCTCCTGCTTACACTCCAAACCGTGTGTCGTCCTGTTTTTGGAGGGAAGAAAATTTGCTCCTGTGTCTGCTGTTCCAGCTTGCAGGAGATTCAATGGGGAAAGTCCTTGTAAGGACTAGAGCTAATTCCTCATTCGGTTCCAGACTTCCCAGAACTGAGTGACGTCCAGTGCCTGGAGGTGTCTGCTGGAGTGCTTGGAGCCCTCAGGAAGCGCTAGGAGCATCCTTCAATGGAGGTACCAAGTCGGGGTGCCAGGTGATCCGTTCCAAGATCCATCTAATTTCTAAGAATTTCTTTCATTATATTATGATCTACAATTTCTTCATCACTACTAAACCACTATCTTCTATCTGAGTTTTTGTTTCAGCTAATGTTGCATCCTATGCACTATTAAAAGAGAGTCCGGGGGCAATTTCCCTTGTATTAACAATTTTGGAGGAGTTTTGCTAGGGAGGCTTGGGAAATTACTACACCTTGTAACAACACATATTTTTCAGTTGTTTTAACAACACATCTCATTTTTGTTTCGATGTACTATAAGCATAACAATTACTTGCCTTTTTAAGTTGACACTATTCATGCATAGAATCATTAGTTTCAAGAAAGCACTTTGCCAATAATGCAACTTTTTGACTTTCCATTTTAAACCAGTTGACTTGCTCAATATCCCTTAATCTGTCTAATACTTTCAATAATCTCAAATATTTGCAGGATTAACCTCTTTTACAGACAGATGTTACATGTTACACGCAGCCACTCCACAATTAACTCAACAGTTAAAAAGATGTGTTTAACAAAAACAATATATGTATAAGAGCAACGTTTTACTAATGTGTTTATTCCTCCTGCTCCCCTCTGATTCCACATAGTAACTTTGGGATGTTTAAACAAAGGATCCTTGGAATGTCATGCAGCTTCAGTCCTGGGCGTCCGCAATAATTCCAGGGGGATATTTGTAATGACAATGAGCATACTCAATAAAAAGAGAGCCTAGGTGGAAATTTTCCTTCTGTTAACCATTTTTGAGGAGTTTTAACACACACACACACACACACACAATATCATTGCAGACAAGTTCAGCCATGTACACACACATGCTCACTGCAGACAAGCTCGCTGACACACATGCTCACTACAGACAAGCTCACTGACACACACATGCTCACTACAGGCAAGCTAATGGACACACACACCCACACATACAAACTTACTTACTAGCAGGCGCACACACATACACAATCACTGTCATGGGCTGAAGCTTACCTGTCACAGGCTGTGGGAGACTAGGAGCATTGGGAAATTAAGTCTCCATATTCTATCACCTTCCTTTGGGTGAGGTCAGCAGCGTGAGTGGGGGGGCTTTGGGGATGGGGCATGTGTACGTGAGGCGGGGCATGAATGTGGGGGCAGAGCATAGAGGCGCCAAATTGCTGTGGATTTGGAAGGGAGCCTCTCAGTGCCCCCCGGAAGCCTAAATGCAGCCCTCAGCACCTCCCTCCTTCTTTGCCTTTAGACTGAACTGTCACAGTCCGAGGAAAAATTACCTGTGGGGAGGGGGCAAGTTGAAAATTCAGAGGGAATCAAGTGCCTCCCATGCTGAAAACCATGGCTTCAGTCAACAAATATTACTCCTTCATCAAGCAGGGTACTACCACTTGTTGCAGGGAACCGTTTGACTTTTTCTACAGTTATGTTTTTCTTGAAACATAGAGGTATGTAGGAATGCACAAAATTGGAATGATGGTTCTTAAAGTGCAAATAAGATAAAAATACAACCTTTCAGTAGAACAGCGTATTTAGCAGTATCTATAAGAAATAAATGGACCGCACATTGGCTGATGCTGAGATGTTTGTTTGTCATATCACAGTTCCAATAATTGAATCAGATTGTCTTGCAGCCTTAAAATTTGTATTTAAACATACACGACATCCAAAAACAACATAAAGTCTTTGCACGCATCTGGACCAATACAGCAATATGTATGCACTTCACGTTAATATTTGATTTTTGATATTAAGCACTGGTGGTGAAAAACTATCTGCAAAAGGCTCTTATATTAATTAGGAGGTGTACATATAAGGATAAGGTTATTTAATTGTTTAAAATATGTGTAAAAGGGTTGTGGCTTAATAACCATTCTGTCCAATCTAGCCATGAATAATAAAAATGGTTAACTTTTTTCCTTGGTTTTTACTGTATGTGTTAAGGGTTAAGGTGTACTATGGCAGTTGCTGCCGCCCAAGAGTAGTGGGTGTTGGAGCGCAGGACTTGTTTTTGAGTATTTGCCTTTACTTTTGTATCACACAGCTATGTTACAATGCGGCTGACACCCACCCCATGTGTTCCCAATTAAGGGTTAATAAGCATGTAGGGCTTAAGAGAAATACCCCTATCAGTCTCAGTTTAGATATCTTCGACAGAAGCAAGATGAATAGTCAGTATAGGACCCACCTAAAAGGTTTGCCTTTATGTCACAGGTGGACATCAATCTATTAATAGCCATTGGAGTAACTAATTAACTTGCATTTGTGTAAATATGCATTGGGATTTGGGAAGAGCGCAGGTAATAATAAAGGACCCCGAGAGGTAATTAGCTTAACCTAATTTACATTCCTCAGTCAGAGGAATTTTAAGTTATGCTAAGGAACCATATTCATTGAAGTGTTTTACCAGTGGAACAGGTTAGTTAGTAAACTTTATAACAGCCAGAACATACAACCACAATGTATCCTGATTGTATACTGCGTTGCCGGTGAGTCCACAACCAAGTGGAGCAGAAGTTAGGCACCTCTGGACGATAGTATGGGGGTGCCACAATACCAATACATCATATGTATGTTGACTGCTACTATCAAAGTTACCATTTATTGTGTCAGCATTAGAAATATTCACAATACAAGATATTTTATTCCTATGTTAATCCATAGATGCATATATATGTTTGACAAGATTATGTTTAACAGAAAGCCATTTTCCACATTCATAACACGAGAATGGTTTCTCTCCTGTGTGAGTTCTCTGATGACGAACAAGCTCTGCATTGGTGACAAAACATTTTTCACATTCAGAACATGAGAATGGTTTCTCTCCGGTGTGAGTTCTGATGTCGGACAAGATCTGAATGTTGCACTATACATTTTCCACATTCATGACATGAAAATAGTTTCACTCATGTGTGAGTTCTCTGATGACAGACAAGCCCTGCATTTGTGACGAAACATTTTTCACAATCAGAACGGTTTTACTCCAGTGTGAATTCTCTGATGACGGACAAGATCGCTGTTGGTGACAAAACATTTTCCACATTCAGGACAGGAGAACGGTTTCTCTCCTGTGTGAGTTCTCTGATGACAGACAAGATCTTTGTTGGTAGAAAAACATTTTTCACATTCAGAACAGGAGAACGGTTTCTCTCCTGTGTGAGTTCTCTGATGACGGACAAGATCTGAATGTTGCACTATACATTTTCCACATTCAGGACATGAGAACAGTTTCACTCATGTGTGAGTTCTCTGATGACAGACAAGCCCTGCAGTGGTGACGAAACATTTTTCACATTAAGAACATGAGAACGGTTTCTCTCCTGTGTGAATTCTCTGATGTCTGACAAGGTTGGCTTTGGTTAAAAAACATTTTTCGCATTCAGAACATGAGAACGGTTTTACTCCAGTGTGAATTCTCTGATGACGGACAAGATTGCTGGTGGTGACAAAACATTTTCCACATTCAGGACATGAGAACGGTTTCTCTCCTGTGTGAGTTCTCTGATGATGGACAAGCTTTGTATTGGTGAAAAAACATTTTTCGCATTCAGAACATGAGAACGGTTTCTCTCCTGTGTGAGTTCTCTGATGTCGGACAAGGTTGGCTTTGGTTAAAAAACATTTTTCACATTCAGAACATGAGAACGGTTTTAATCCAGTGTGAATTCTCTGATGACGGACAAGATCGCTGTTGGTGACAAAACATTTTCCACATTCAGGACAGGAGAACGGTTTCTCTCCTGTGTGAGTTCTCTGATGATGGACAAGCTTTGCATTAGTGAAAAAACATTTTTTGCATTCAGAACATGAGAACGGTTTTTCTCCTGTGTGAGTTCTCTGATGACGGACAAGGGCTGCTTTGTAGGTAAAACATTTTCCACATTCAGAACATGAGAACAGTTTTTCTCCTGTGTGAATTCTCTGATGACGGACAAGGTCTCCTTTGTAGGTAAAACATTTTCCACATTCAGAACATGAGAACAGTTTCTCTGCTGCGTGAGTTCTCTGATGACAGAAAAGGTCTGCTTTGTAGGTAAAACATTTTCCACATTCAGAACATGAGAACGGTTTCTCTCCCGTGTGAGTTTGCTGATGTCCAACAAGATTTGAATGTAGCCTAAAACATTTTCCACATTCAGAACACGAGAACGGTTTCTCTTCTATGTGAGTTCTCTGATGACGGACAAGGTCTGCTTTGTAGGTAAAACATTTTCCACATTCAGAACATGAGAACGGTTTCTCTCCCGTGTGAGTTCTCTGATGACGGACGAGGGCTGCTTTGTAGGTAAAACATTTTCCACATTCAGAACATGACAACAGTTTCTCTTCTGTGTGAGTTCTCTGATGACGGACAAGGTCTGATTTGTAGGTAAAACATTTTCCACATTCAGAACATGAGAACGGTTTCTCTCCTGTGTGAGTTCTCTGATGTCCAACAAGATTTGAAGGTAGCCTAAAACATTTTCCACATTCAGAACACGAGAACGGTTTCTCTTCTGTGTGAGTTCTCTGATGACGGACAAGGTCTGATTTGTAGGTAAAACATTTCCCACATTCAGAACATGAGAACGGTTTCTCTCCTGTGTGAGTTCTCTGATGATGGACAAGGGCTGCTTTGTAGGTAAAACATTTTCCACATTCAGAACATGACAACAGTTTCTCTTCTGTGTGAGTTCTCTGATGACGGACAAGATCTGCTCTGTAGGTAAAACATTTTCCACATTCACAACATGAGAACGGTTTCTCTACTGTGTGAGTTATCTGATGTCTAATAAGAATTGAGTGATAGCTAAAACATTTTCCACATTCAGAACATGAGAATGGTTTCTCTCCTGTGTGAGTTCTCTGATGTCTAATAAGAATTGAGTGATAGCGAAAACATTTTCCACATTCAGGACATACGAAAGGTTTGGGGTTTAGGTTTACTATCGCCTTTGAGAACATATAGGTATCTGAGAAAATGCTTGATTGTTCAGTTAGACTCCTTGGTTCTGTTATTAAAAGATTTCTTCATAGCCTTGCTTCATGTATTTCTGTTCTTGTCACCTCTCCTGACAAATACACCTGAAAGAAATATACTGGGAGTTAAAGGAAATTGGTCACTATAAAATTATTGTTTGCTATACTTAGAAAAACTGTCAATATTTGCCTAATAGATAAGAAATACAACCCTCAGGTGTCATAGTGATTACAAAGAAATTAAGTATTTTGTGTGCTTTAACCCCTTCACTAGCAAAATTGTGTATACTCCTTTTTACTTTAATTTGCAAAATTAGATTTAATCCATAAAGCCTAGCTTTTATGCAAGAGGAACAAATTACAGATACTATGTGTAACGGCACCCCCAGGCATAAAAGGGTTAAACTGACGTTTAGGAGATCTTCTCCTCCCAGAGACACAGGCACAGCTACTGCAGAACACCAATCCGCCGAACAGGAAACCATACGAATGCTGTAAACAGCCGAATAGGAAAAACCATACGAATAGGTTTACACTCCTAGCAGTCAAACTGGAACAGCATACAATAAATCCCCCCAAGAACGAGACAAAGCTCAGTGTTGAGGGTCAAGCAGTGAACAGACAGAGCTGTGGGTTTATTGTGCTTATGTACACATTCTTACACATTAGTACCACCCACAGGGTTTTGGAACACAACCAATAAACACATCCAATACACTCAGACACTCCCACACAAAATCCTCCCCTCTGCCTGTGACACAATGGGTAATGTAATTATAACAAGCAGAGAAATACAATTTGTCCACATTATTCATAACTTGAACAGTATGCATCACATGCACATAAAATTACATTTTGAGAATCAGCATACTCCAAATACAAACATACGTCAAAATCATCCAAATTGGTCCAGTGGTTCAAAAGCTAGATCGTAGTCCTTTGTGACCAAATGAAGCATGGCTTTTCTGCCCAAAACCAGTTCCACAGAGTCTTCTATCCTGGAGATAATTGGGAAGTAATCCAATTATCTCCAAAGACAGAGGCAAAACTCCATTGAACACATGGCAGCAAAAGACAATACAACACATAAAAACATATAACTGTGCAGCCATTGCACAAAACAGGTACATTCAACATATCCCCAGATAGCTCAGATCTGAGCGCACATTATTACTGAATGGCGCTCAGAGCACACACATACAGTTCAATTGCCATGGAAGCAAAGTCTTTCCCATGGTCTTTCATTATACGAATGGGCTCCATGGCGTAGCTATCTGGGGTATCACTGCTCAAACAGGGCAAGCACCAAATGACCCGGCTTTCATGTCTTTGCAGGGGAAAATCCAAGCCTTTTAACAAGGGGCCATAATTCAAAGGAAACAGGAGAGCAACCAGGCTTCTCCAATGCAATGTGGCGAGATTGGTCTCGTCACATCTCTCCCCTTTTCCAAACAGACTAACAGGGTGTCTGACCTCCTGATTGTCCAGGTGCCTCACCACGGCTGTGTGGGTGACTGGTAAGCTGACTTGGTGGGTTGCTCAGTGGGCAGAGACCAGCGGTACTCTGCCCTGGTGCCAGCGCTACCACTGGAGTAGCCTGGTTGAAGCCTGGTTGTTGGAGGGGGAGACCGACTGTCTCCCCTTTGGTTACACCGCTCGGTTGCTGGAGGGGGAGACCGACTGTCTCCCCTTTGGCTAAACAGTCCTGTTGCTGGGGGGCAGAACCGACCGTCCCTACACCCTGTGCTGTAAGTGCAGAGACCACGGTCCCATCTGCACGGTTGTGGGGTTTACTGTCCCCCCCGTTACATTAAGCTGCCGCTGGGGAGAGGGGGTGTGGCGGAACCCGCCTCGCCACCTGGCATTGGAGAGGCCTGGCTGCCCGCCTCCTTCCTGCTGACTATGGCTCCTGGTAAAGTTGTACTTTTGAATGCAATATTTGGGCATATTGTATTTTATTGTGCGGCTACTGGCTCTTTAAGCACAGTGAATGGACTTACTGTAACCTTTTGGACACTTCCTCTTCCCCTCCCCCAGATCCATTGTTCTCCAGCAGGGTGTTGTCCCAGGGACACTGCCAAACCAGTGGGAACTGGTTTGCCAGGAAAAATCATGCTTGCAAGTAAAAACAAAGGATTTCGACCTAACCGTTAAACCCCTGAACCTATTCAAGTGAATTTTGGATATGTTTGTCCCCAAGTTATACTGGTTAAAATAATATAAGTTTTATGTATGTGCGATGTTAACTCACAGAGTTATAAAAATGTACAAAAAGTAACTTTTCAGCTTGGAGATAATTGAGTAGATACAGTAATTGACTCAATTATCTCCTAAGCAGAGGGGAGGAATATGCTGGGTGTGTTTCTATTTTCCCATTGTGTCTGATTGGCTGCTGTACTTGCATTGTATGTGTTGTAATGTGTTTATTGGTGGTTCTGCAAAACCCTGTGGGCAGTACTATGTTTTGTGGATTGTAATAAAAACCAGGCTGGGTGTGCCAGCACTTGAGTTCCTGTTTTAACCCTCAAAGTGAAGTGTCGTCTCATTATTGGGGGAAGGATTTATTGTATGCTGTTCCAGTTTGACTGCTAGGAGAGTAAACCTATTCGTATGGTTCCTATTCAACTGTCTACAGCATTCATATGCTTGGAGAATTTATTTGCTTCTCCGGTTCGGTGATTGTGGTGTCTGCTGCAGTGCTTGGAGTCCTCAGGAAGCGCTAGGAGCATCCTTTCAACGGAGGTACCCAGTCGGGGTGCCAGACGATCCGTTACATTGGTGGCAGCGGTGGGATGGCGTCCTAGTGCGAGGTAAAGCAGCTCAGAGACACAGTTCGTTTGGATTTACAAATTGAAGGCGACGCTAGTGTTTATACAGCGTCCCTGTCTACATAAAGATTTGGGAAAATGGGGTTCGTGGATCCTTGGGCAACACGCACACCTGAGGAAGAGAGTGAATTGGAATGGAGAGATATTGCCCGGCAAGAACTATGGTACGATGCCCTGGAGGAAGTCCAGTATCAACGGCAGCAGCACCTTCCTGGTGTCGCATACCGGTTGGAGGAACAAATGGCCTGGCGGATGCAGCTTCTGGGAGACCAACCCGGAGGGCAGCAGGTCAGACAACTTGAGTACCTCGTGGAAAGGGAACTGAGCCTTGACGCCTCATACCGGGCACTGTGGTGGTGCACTGTCCAGCCAGAGACGTGGAGGGCAAAGGGCATCCAGCCGGAGGGGGAGAACTACATTAGCCCTGGCCTGATGTGGAAGGCCTTAGCAGAAGACGTCGACTTTGGCAGTCCAGCAGAGTCACGGTACTGGGCTATCTTTTATTACCGGGGTGAGATGGTACAGGGCCCGAGATCTATGGGACTGGGACAAGACCTCCACCGTTTGGCTGCCAAGGAACGACAGCTAGAGATGGACTATGTGGAACTTCTGAACTCATGTCAGCCGTAGAGCATAGACGCAGAACAGGAAAACTGGGTGGCGGACCCAGACCTGCCAACCTACAGCTGGGAAAACGCAGCCGAGGTCCCCACTGCTTCACTACCAGTTGCAGAAGTAGGGGACCTCATAGACTGGTCCTGGGAAGACCCACCGATGGCAGGTAGAGATGGGACGGCTGTCTCTCTACCGGCCCTACAGGGATGCTGGGCAGTCGGCCCAGATCCCCAGCGGCAGTATGTATCCCAGGGAGCTGAAGGTGTCGTCCATCCTCCCCAGTGGCAATGTGTACCCCAGGGAGCTGAAGGTGCCGTCCTTCCTCCCCAGCGGCAGTGTGTATCCCAGGGAGCAGAAGGTGTCGTCCTTCCTCCCCAGTGGCAGTGTGTACCCCAGGGAGCTGAATGTGCCGTTCTTCCTCCCCAGCGGCAGTGTGTACCCCAGGGAGCAGAAGGTGCCGTCCTTCCTCCCCAGCAGCAGGACAATATATTGAAAGGGGAGACAGATGGTCCCCCTCTTCACCAGCAGACCAGTATGGAAGGGTCTGGAGATCATTGGCTGGCCGAAATAAGGCAGCGAGTGGCCCAGTATGGGGATGATGTACCCATGGAGACACGCCGGGTGATCTGGAACCAGGTCATGGCTGAGCGAAACACAAGGCTGGACCGAGAATTCCAGCGGACGAAAGAGAGAGAGCGTCAGGGAGAGGAGCTTGTTACCCCCTCTCCCCAGCGGCAGTCTATGGTTCAGGGAGAGGAGCTTGTTACCCCCTCTCCCCAGCAGAAGCATAGCCCACCAAGGGGAGAAACTAAACCCCTCACCAGCGCAGATGGGACCGTGGTCTCTGCGCCCAAGCTACAGGGAGTACGGAGGATCAGTCCTGCTCCCCAGCGGCAGAATATTTTACCGGGAGGGGAGAGTGTCTTTCCCCCTCCCCAGCGGCAGCCTAGCCCACCAAGGGGAAACACTAAGCCCCTCACCAGCGCAGATAGGACCGTGGTCTCTGCGCCCAAGCTACAGGGAGTACGGAGGGTCAGCCCTGCTCCCCAGCGGCTGGAAGTGTGTAAGGGAGAGGAGTTTGTTACCCCCTCTCCCCAGCGGCAGCCTAGCCCACCAAGGGGAGACACTAAGCCCCTCACCAGCGCAGATGGGACCGTGGTCTCTGCGCCCAAGCTACAGGGAGTACGGAGGGTCAGCCCTGCTCCCCAGCGGCTGGAAGTGTGTAAGGGAGAGGAGTTTGTTACCTCCTCTCCCCAGCGGCAGCCTAGCCCACCAAGGGGAGACAGTAAGCCCCACAACAGTGCAGAAGGGACCGTAGTCTCTGCACCTGCACCACTGGAGATATGGACAGTCTGTCCTGGCCCCCAGCAACAGGACAATGTATTGGAAGAGAAGGCAGTTTGTTTTCCCCTACTACAAGAGAGGTTGTCGCAGGGAGAGGAGCCTGTTACCCCTTCTCCCCAGCAACAGCTTTGTCCAACCAGGAGAGAGAGCACCCTGGTTACCTTTCCACCAGACTATGGATTTCCAACTAGACACATGTGGCAGGAGAACACCGGGACAGCTACACTGGGTGAGAAAGGCCGACCGACTATCAGAGCCCCAGACCGATTGAAGGTCTGGAGTCTGGATAGTCTCAATGGGAAAGGGGAGAAATGTGGCGGAACCCGCCTCGCCACCTGGCATTGGAGAGGCCTGGCTGCCCGCCTCCTTCCTGCTGACTATGGCCCCTGGTAAAGTTGTACTTTTGAATGCAATATTTGGGCATATTGTATTTTATTGTGCGGCTACTGGCTCTTTAAGCACAGTGAATGGACTTACTGTAACCTTTTGGACACTTCCTCTTCCCCTCCCCCAGATCCATTGTTCTCCAGCAGGGTGTTGTCCCAGGGACACTGCCAAACCAGTGGGAACTGGTTTGCCAGGAAAAATCATGCTTGCAAGTAAAAACAAAGGATTTCGACCTAACCGTTAAACCCCTGAACCTATTCAAGTGAATTTTGGATATGTTTGTCCCCAAGTTATACTGGTTAAAATAATATAAGTTTTATGTATGTACGATGTTAACTCACAAAGTTATAAAAATGTAGAAAAAGTAACTTTTCAGCTTGGAGATAATTGAGTAGATACAGTAATTGACTCAATTATCTCCTAAGCAGAAGGGAGGAATATGCTGGGTGTGTTTCTATTTTCCCATTGTGTCTGATTGGCTGCTGTACTTGCATTGTATGTGTTGTAATGTGTTTATTGGTGGTTCTGCAAAACCCGGTGGGCAGTACTATGTTTTGTGGATTGTGAATAAAAGAGACTGTATGTGACAGTACAGAGAGTTCCTGTTTTAACCCTCAAAGTGAAGTGTCGTCTCATTATTGGGGGAAGGATTTATTGTATGCTGTTCCAGTTTGACTGCTAGGAGAGTAAACCTATTCGTATGGTTCCTATTCAACTGTCTACTGCATTCATATGCTTGAGAGAAGGTATACGCTTCTCTGGTTCGGTGATTGTGGTGTCGGCTGCAGTGCTTGGAGTCCTCAGGAAGCGCTAGGAGCATCTTTCAACGGAGGTACCCAGTCGGGGTGCCAGGCGATCCGTTACAGGGGGTAACAAGCTCCTCTCCCATATATACTTCCAGCCGTGGGGGAGGGAGACCGACTGTCTCTGCTCCCAATACAGAGTCCTGCTGCTGGGGAAAGGAGACTGTGCTCTCTATTCCCTGTAGGACACTCTGCCGCTGGCGAATGGAGACTGGGCTCCCAATTCCCTGCTGTATCTCCCGCTGGGGAATGGAGACTGGGCTCCTAATTCCCAATAACTCATACTGCCGCTGGGGAATGGAAACTGGGCTCCCAATTCCCAATGACTCATACTGCCGCTGGGGAATGGAGACTGGGCTCCCAATTCCCTGTAATTCACACTGCCGCAGGGGATCTGAGCCGACTGCCCAGCATCCCTGTAGCTCACCCTGCCACTGGGGAGGGAGGACGCTGCTCTCCTCTCCCTGCAAGGTACACTGCCGCTGGGGGACAGGACCAACTATTTCTGTCCCCTGTAACTCAGCCTGCCGCTTTGGAATGGAGCTTGGGCTCCCAATTCCCTGCAATTCACTCTGCTGCTGGGGGACAGAAGCAACTATCTCTGTCCCCTGTAACTCAGCCTGCCGCTGGGGAATGGAGCTTGGGCTCCCAATTCCCTGCAATATCTCCTGTTGGGGAATGGAGACTGGGCTCCCAATTCCCTGCAGGACCGGTGGAGAGACCTCGGTCGCATCTCCACCAGCCACCTGGGGTTCTTCCCAGTAACATTCTGCAATATCTGCCCAGCTGAATGGGTCTGGATCTGGGTCTCCGCTTCCCTGCTGAGCCTTCTCACTGGAGTGGAACAGATCTTGGTAGCCCTGCTCCAGCTCCATCTCTCGGGTCACTAGGTGGACCAGGTCTTGCTCAATCTCATGAGTGTCATCCCAGTCATACCTGTCTCCCTCCACTCCAAGAGATCACTGAACCGAGTTTGTGTAGAGCTCCCAAACTCAGGCTCTGAAAAAGCATCCCATAACAAACATAGAATGTGATAGGATAAGATAGAACCATTCGGCCCATCTAGTCTGCCCAATTTTCTTATTACTTTCATTAGTCCCTAGTCTTATCTTATAGTTAGGATAGCCTTATGCCTATCCCACGCATGCTTAAACTCCTTTACTGTGTTAACCTCTACCACTTCAGCTGGAAGGCTATTCCATGCATCCACTACCCTATCAGTAAAGTAATACTTCCTGATATTATTTTTAAACCTTTGTCCCTCTAATTTAAGACTATGTCCTCTTGTTGTGGTAGTTTTTCTTCTTTTAAATATAGTCTCCTCCTTTACTGTGTTGATTCCCTTTATGTATTTAAATGTTTCTATCATATCCCCCCTGTCTCGTCTTTCCTCCAAGCTATACATGTTAAGATCCTTTAACCTTTCCTGGTAAGTTTTATCCCGCAATCCATGAACCAGTTTAGTAGCCCTTCTCTGAACCCTCTCTAAGGTATCAATATCCTTCTGAAGATACGGTCTCCAGTACTGTGTACAATACTCCAAGTGAGGTCTCACCAGTGTTCTGTACAAGTGGCATGAGCACTTCCCTCTTTCTACTGCTAATACCTCTCCCTATACAACCAAGCATTCTGCTAGCATTTCCTGCGGCTCTATTACATTGTCTGCCTACCTTTAAGTCATCAGAAATAATCACCCCTAAATCCCTTTCCTCAGATGTTACGGTTAGGACTCTATCATATATTCTGTACTCTGCCCTTGGGTTTTTACGTCCAAGATGCATTATCTAGCACTTATCCACATTAAATGTCAGTTGCCACAATTCTGACCAGTTTACCTAAATCATTTGTCATTTGGTTTATCCCTCCTGGAACATCAACCCTGTTACATATCTTAGTATCATCAGCAAAAAGACATACCTTACCATCAAGACCTTCTGCAATATCACTAATAAAAATATTAAAGAGAATGGGTCCAAGTACAGATCCCTGAGGTACCCCACTGGTGACAAGTCCAAGCTTCGAATATATTCCATTAACTACAACCCTCTGTTGCCTGTCACTCAGCCACTGCCTTACCCATTCAACAATATTGGAATCCAAACTTAAAGATTGCAGTTTATTGATAAGCCTTCTATGTGCAACAGTGTCAAAAGCCTTACTGAAATCTAGGTAAGCAATGTCTACTGCACCACCCTGATCTATAATTTTAGTTACCCAATCAAAAAAATCAATAAGATTAGTTTGGCATGATCTCCCTGAAGTAAACCCATGTTGTCTCTGATCTTGAAATCCATGTGTTTTTAGATGTTCATCAATCCTATCCTTTAACATGGTTTCCATCACTTTCCCCACTACTGAAGTAAGGCTTACTGGCCTATAGTTGCCCGACTCCTCCCTATTACCTTTCTTGTAAATGGGCACAACATTCGCTAACTTCCAATCTTCTGGGACTACTCCTGTTAACAATGATTGGTTAAATAAATCTGTTAATGGTTTTGCTAGTACACCACTAAGCTCTTTTAATAGCTTTGGGTGTATTCCATCAGGTCCCATTGACTTATTTGTCTTGAGTACCACAGTGGTTTCTTGATTTTTTGCTTTTACTGACAAGCCTAATGCAATTTTCTGTTGCCTTCAATAGTGCAACTTTTAAATAATCCCATTTCTCTTGGACTCCATTTAAATTGCTCCAGTCTGATAATGACTCCTCTACCCATATTCTAATTTTAGAAAAGTCTGTTTTTCTAAAGTCTAAAACTTTTGTTTTTGTGTGGTGTGACTCAGTCACTGTTCTTATATAAAGAAGTACCCTGGTATTGCTATGTCCCAGTCATTTTCTCATTTGTACCATGTCTCGAAAATAACCCCGGCAGATAAATCTACATTATCATTTGCCATTATTGCCACAAGTTCATGGATCTTATTCCCTAAACTGCAAGAATTTGTAGACATGACTCTAAGCTTATAATTTGTTATCACACTTGCTACAGGCACCTTCTGTCCTTGTTTTGGGGGGAAATTGGATTGATGTTTTATCACCTTTTTGTCCCCCTCCCTCCTAGTTTAAATACATCCTAGCAAAACCTCTGAACTGCTCACTGAGAACATTTGTTCCCTTTTGAGAAAGATGCAAACCATCTTTTTTTGTACAGTTTATTTCCATTCCAAACAGAGCTACCATGAGAAATGAAGCCAATCGCCTTGCTCCGACACCATTCATCAAGCCACAAATTAAAGTCCCTATCGCATCGCCTGCGTTCTGGAGTGTTATGCACAGGCAGAACTTCAGAGAATGACAGTGTGGAAGCAACTTGCCGTATATCATTGGCAAAAACACTAAAAACTTCCTTAACCTCTGAAACCTCATTGCAAGCCAAGTCATTTGTCCCTAGATGGACAAGTACATCCAATTCCCTTTCCTGCTTTGCTTGCTTTCCTGTCTCTGTGAGCAGTAGCTCCGGGAAGACACCTCACAAGACCACCATTGTCCATCTCCACACCTCTTATAATGGAATCCCCCAACAACAACTGCTTTCTTTTAGGCCTCACCATAGTCTCCAAGCTGGTCTCCACAACACCACTAGTCTCCAAGCTGGTCTCCACAACACCACTAGTCTTAGTGCCTCTCTCCACAACACCACTAGCCTCAGTGCCTCTCTCCACAATACCACTAGTCTTAGTGCCTCTCTCCACAACACCACTAGCCTCAGTGCCTCTCTCCACAACACCACTAGTCTTAGTGCCTCTCTCCACAACACCACTAGCCTCAGTGCCTCTCTGCACAACACCACTTGCCTCAGTGCCTCTCTCCACAACACCATTACACTCTGAAAGTGCAGAAAATGAATTATGAAGAGCAACAGACTGTGCAAAATGCCTTTTATCCACAACTCTAAGTCTACCAGATCCTACAGTAATCCATCTGCCATTCCTAGTATGTCTCTGCAGCAGTGACTTTTCAGCAGTTCCAGTCTGAGTTTGTTCACCAGATAATTTACAAATCTCAGACTGCCGCAAGATAGAGAACTGTTTACAGATTAGACAACAACCAAACCTCCAAAAAGTGTAACGTGAAACAAATGCATAGCAATTGTTACACTGAACTAAGTCTGCCATTCCAATTAGGAGCATAATTTAAATCTAACAAATCTTAACTTTGTATTGATCCTCCTGAATACCTCAGATTACCTCCAGTTTATCTCCAGAATATCTCCAACTACACACTTAGAAGTAGCACCAAGCTATATTAGGACCAGGACCATCAAACTCCTCTCCCTCTGGCTTGTCATGCTCGGCTGTCCAGGGCAGGTAGTGTGCCCCATACCACCAGAGCGCCTGGTAGGCATCTTCCAGCCAAATCTCCTGCCATACCCGGAGCTCCAATTCCTTCACCCATTCCTCCAGGGGCTGCTCTCCCAGGAAGGGCATCCGCAGGGCTAGTCGCTTCTGCAATCGCTTGGGGAGTCTCTCGCCCCGTTGGTACTCCACAATGCCCAGTGCCTGGTACCAGATGCCTTTGCGAACTGCATCTCAGTCATCCATGACACCCTCATCGTACTCCACTGCTGGTTCCATCCTGATGCTGTCAGGGTCACTGTACTCAGACATGCGTTGCCCTCAATTTGTAAAATCCAAAGAAATGGTGTCTCCTGTACCTGTCCTTCTGGCTGTAGGAACAATCCCGCCGCTTGCCACCAATTGTAACGGCACCCCCAGGCATAAAAGGGTTAAACTGCCGTTTAGGAGATGTTCCCCTTCCAGAGACACAGGCACACCTACTGCAGAACACCAATCCGCCGAACAGGAAACCATATGAATGCTGTAAACACCCGAATAGGAAAAACCATACGAATAGGTTTACACTCCTAGCAGTCGAACTGGAACAGCATACAATAAATCCCCCCAAGAACAAGACAAAGCTCCGTGTTGGGGGTCAAGCAGTGAACAGTCAGAGCTGTGGGTTTATTGTGCTTATGTACACATTCTTACACATTAGTACCACCCACATGGTTTTGGAACACAACCAATAAACACATCCAATACACTCAGACACTCCCACACAAAATCCTCCCCTCTGCCTGTGATACAATTACCTTACACAATGGGTAATGTAATTATAACAAGCAGAGAAATACATTTTTTCCACATTATTCATAACTTGAACAGTATGCATCACATTCACATAAAATTACATTTTCAGAATCAGCATACTCCAAATACAAACATATGTCAAAATCATCCAAATTGGTCCAGTGGTTCAGAAGATAGATCGTAGTCCTTTGTGACCAAAGGAAGCATGGCTTTTCTGCCCAAAACCAGTTGCACAGAGTCTTCTATCCTGGAGATAATTGGGAAGTAATCCAATTATCTCCAAAGACAGAGGCAAAACTCCATTGAACACATGGCAGCAAAAGACAATAAAACCCATAAAAACATATAACTGTGCAGCCATTGCACAAAACAGGTACATTCAACATATCCCCAGATAGCTAGATTCTCTTAGTAAAGCAGACAGGTACCCAAACATCAGCCTGAAGTCCAGATGAAGGATATAACAGAACTGAACTTTAATGATGCCACACTGGCTTTTATGCAAGTCCTCGTGCAAGGGGACCTCCCACAGGGACAGTAATTATATGCCAATCAAAAGCAGAGATATACTCAAGCACACCCAGTTTAAACATAATTTCCTCCCTCGGCCTGGAGATAATCAAGTCTGATAAAGTAATATGTGACCAGACCAATCTCACCACATTGCATTGTAGGAGCCTGGTTGCCCGTCTGTTGCCTCTGGACTATGGCCCCATGGTAAACCTTGTATTTTCCCCTGCAGAAAGGCTTGTTCGTGCTCGGTAGATTTAATGTACCGAACAAACGCACAAATGACTGCACCACCTTCGAGCTGGAGTGTTCCATCAAATGAACTCCCAGAAGCTGTGGTTAACCGCAGCTTAATTGACGAATGCTGGGTGGCCTTTGTTCGTTTGACGAACACATGGTGGCGGCCATTTTAAAGTCCTGAACGGCCAGCAGTGTTCAGCGCCCAAACTATGGAACTGGAAACGGACACTTATTTGCGTGAACACCGCTGAGCCGTCAGCCTCCTTGTTTCTGCATTCGGTCATTTAACTGAATGCCTGTTCATTCGGTAGTTTAACCGTATGAACAGCATCACCCCAGATAGCCATGCCATGGAGCCTATTCGTGTAACGAAAGACTATGTGAAAGACTTTGACTCCATGGCGATTGAACTGTATGTACGTGATCTGAGCGCCATTCGGTAATAATGTGTGCTCAGATCTAAGCTATCTGGGGATAGGTAGAATGTATATGTTTTATTCATTATTTGCAAAATTGTGTATTTTTGTGTCTTTTTACTAACATGTGCTCAATGGAGTTTTGCCTCTGTCCTTGGAGATAATTAAATTACTTCCCAATTATCCAGGATAGAAGGGAGTGATTGTAATGTAATGTCGGAGTGTTTTAACACTGTATGCCTGTGATTGGTCATTTTACCATTTGTGTCCCAGTCTTCCATCTGGTCCCCTAGGGAAGTGTCCATCAGGTGGAAGACCTGCATAAATACCGGGCAGGTAGCCCTCAATAGACCAGACCACTGCTTGACTATCAACACAGAGCCCTGTCTTGTCTTTGGGGAGATTTACTTTATGCT
Organism: Pelobates cultripes; assembly: GCA_933207985.1. NCBI lineage: Eukaryota > Metazoa > Chordata > Amphibia > Anura > Pelobatidae > Pelobates > Pelobates cultripes. The sequence goes on from OW240925.1 coordinate 1,377,035, forward strand.
GTTAGAGACTGATTGCCAGGAGTGTAAGCCGCTTGGGTGCTTTTCCTGTTCGTCTGCTAGCAGCTATTTGTGAGGTTCCAGTTCGGGAGTTTGGAGTGCTACTTTGTATGCAGTTTGGAGCATTCCCTTGTGTGCAGTTCGGGAGCTTGGAGCATTTCCTTTCATGCAGTTCGGGAGTTTGGAGCATTCTCTTGTACTCAGTTTGAGAGTTTGGTGTTCTTCAATAGCTGTGCCTGTGTCTCTGGAAGGGAAGATCTACTAAACGGCAGTTTAACCCTTTTAGGCTGGGGGTGTCGTTACATAATAACAATTATCTCTAGGCAGAAAAAGTAAAATTTTACCCACTTTCCAAAACATCCCTTAAAACACAGGGTATCCCCACAAAAGTCATATCCCCTGATCTGGGTGACCAGCATATCCAAAAATCACCCAGATCAGTTCAGGGGTTTTTGAATTCCATGGAGGTCTTAGGTGACTGGCTAACCACGAGGCTCCTGCCTAAAACAGTTCCACAAGTTTTAGTGGTTTTGCCGGTCTCATTCGAAAAGTCTTCAAAAGTGAATAAATCCACGAACGGTTCACCCTGGCTTCTAGCAGCGATTGTTCCCTCATTCGAATGCACAAAAGTACCGAAGAGCGCTCTCCTTGCTGTTCGGCAAACGAAGATCCAGCGTTCGTACGTTGGGACCGGTGTTCGGGAAGTCGAGTGTCCGATTTTAGTTCCAGACACTAGACGACCAAGTCCCGATGCCTTTGCTCGCACAAACAAGATGGCCGCCATTTTATCAGCAACGTGGCGTTCGACAATCTGAACTGAGGCCGCACAGGAAGAGGGCTTAATTGAGGTACGCTTTGAAGTTAACGAGCCCTGGGGGTGGTCTCTGTTCGGTAGTTACCGCAACCGAACGCAGGGAAATAAAATAAAAACGAAAGAACTTATTGATTTCTTCACACTCTGACAGCTCATTTACAGACTGATGTTTCTCTGACTATGTCACCTCTGCCTAATGTACCTCCACCTATAGTATATAAGATGACTACTATCTCCCTACCTCCTCCCCTGCATTTTGATGGTACTATTCAAGAATGCCAGGGATTTTGCAATCAGACTGAGTACCACTTTGAGGCATCACCGGGATCTTTTCCCTCAGATAGAGCCAAGATTGGTTACTTGATGAACCAACTTAAATGTAAAGCCAGGTAGAGGTGGGCCAATCCATTATGGGAGAGTAATAGTAATATTGCTTATAATTACCAGAAATTCCTTGTTGAATTTAAATTAACGTTGCCCTAATGCGTATCAAGCAAGGGAACCGGTCTGTCTCAAAGTATGCCATAAATTCCGCACCCTGGCAGAGGTAGACTAATGAGTAGTCTGAGGTAGAATAATAGCGGATTGATCTCTGCATTTAAAGAAGGATTATTCGAAGCTATTCTTGATGAAATTGCTGCCAAATATCAACCTAAGAGGTTAAAAGAATTCATCACTGTGACAAACTCCCCTTTTTTTGGAGGGTACTTCTTGCCAGCCTCCTTCCCCAAGACTATGGGCCCTGCAAAAAGACATGCTAAAAAGTCTATTTGGGCTTATTGTATTTTAAAACACTTTGTCTGCCTTTTTAAATCCATGGGAAAATGTGCCTCTTCCCCCTACCCCTTTTTCCTGTCTTATTGTTCTCCAGCAGGGCGATGTCCACTGTGGTACTCCGCAGATGTGGCAAAAATAGTAAAATACAAAAAGTTAGCATTTAGTAACTATACAAAACCCCAGAGTGAGGAAGACAGACAGATCTATGAGATTAGGCAGAAAGAGGCTAAGCAAGTTATAAGAGCCTCCAGAGCACATACAGAAGAGAAAATAGCACAGTCAGTAAAAAGGGGGGACAATACATTTTTAGATACATAAATGAGAAACGGAAAGTAAAACAAGGATTAGTTAGATTAAAAACAAAAAAAAAGGGTAGAAGGCGTTGCCGACCAAGAAACTAACAGGACCCATATCTCGGTGGAGCTCCACAAAGGCCCCACCAAAATAGACAAAATTGAGCCGAAAAATCATACTTACAAGCAGCTACTCACAACCGCCCAAAAAGAGAAAGCCACGGGGCGAAAAAAATAGAAGCGGGAGGCGTCTGGGAAGCCAGATATCAGTCAATCCTTCGAGAGATCGGCGTCGCCGTCCAAACCCAAGATGGCGCCCGAGCCTCATTACAGCCCGGAGATCTCTGAAGACTCCGAAGCAGAGAGGGAATCCCCTGCCTCACTGGACCCGGGCAAAGTAACGTCAGCTTCAGAGTCAGAAGATGATTCTTCTCCATCCTCAAAAGGAGATATAAAACAGCTACTCACGGCCATGCGGAAGATCTGGAAGGCTGACATACAGCAGACTCAGACCGAAGTTGGCGACATCCGCAAGAGAGTACAGGAGGTGGAGGCTCACGAGACCTGCAACACAGCCAGACTAAAAGCCAGCTGGAAGGACTCACAAAGCAGGTCCACTCGCTACAGAAAACAGTACTCAGCTTGGAATCCAGACACCGCCGGCGAAGTAGTCGCCTAAGAGGAGTGCCAGAGGGGGTAGGTGATGAAGCCCTGCTCCCAACTGTGATGAAGATGATGGCCTCTATGGGCATCACAGATAGCCCAGAAACCCCCCCATATAAAAGCAACCTTCCGAGTACGGAAGTCAGCGACAGCCCCAGAAACAGCGCCTAGGGATGTCATTGCCGTGACCAGAGATATAACCACACGCAGCGCAATAATGAAACGCTCCAGAGAAATGGGCACAGTACGGCTTGAGGGACACTCAGTCTCGATCTACAGCGACCTACCCTTTCAGGTCCTAGCGGAAAAGAGGAAACTGGCCCCGGTGGCCAAACGGCTACGAGACAACACCATCAAATACCGCTGGGACATTGGAGGCTCATTGGTGGTATCCTGTGGGAGGGACACTTTAACCCTTTCCTCAACCGAGGACCCACAGACACTTTTCCAAACCCTCAAGTTGCCAGATAACCAACAGGAAGAAACAGAAACCACAGTACCAAAGCCAACAGCAGACCAGAGCCCGGATGGGCACCTCCAACCAGCAGGGGACTGTACGTGAAAAATATCTGCAGGTTATCTGATAGAACGTAAACACATTAAAGACTGCGACCCTTCTACTGTTGCCCTCCTGGTGCTTACACGAAATCCAGCCACACGACATAAAGCCACACAGCCAGTTTACACATTTGTTTATACTATTCCTGCACATAGTGCTTGCACCCCCAGGCATAAAAGGGGTTAAAAGCAGTTTAGGAGATATTCCCTTCCAGATATACAGGCAGCTACTGAAGACACCAATCTTCCGAGCCGGAACCATACGAAAAGGTTTACACTCCTAGCAGTCAAACTGGAACAGCATACAATGAAATCCCCCCAAGAACGAGACAAGGCTCCATGTTGACGGGAAAGCAGTGATCTGGTTTAATGGGGCTACCTGCCCGGTATTTATGCAGGTCCTCCACTAGGTGGACACTCCCCTAGGGGACCTGGTGGAAAACTGTGACAAAAGTAGTGAAGTGACCAATCACAGACATGCACAGTTAAACACTCCCCCAGGTACATTATAATCCCTCCTCTCTATCCTGGAGATAATTGGGAAGTAATCCAATTATCTCTGAGGATAGAGGCAAGACTCCATTAACCACACGGCAATAAAACACATAAAAATACACAAAGTTACCAATACCGCATAAAACATATACATTCAACATATCCCCAGATAGATTAGATCTGAGCGCACATGATTACCGAATGGCGCTCAGCTCACATACATATAGTTCAATCACTATGGAGTCAAAGTCTTTCATTATACGAATGGGCTCCATGGCATAGCTATCTGGGGGGGGCACTGTTCACAGAGTGAAAGTACTGAATGGACCGACGTTCATGTAATTGCAGGAGAAGGGAGGTCGGCGGCTCAGCGTTGTTCGTGAATATAACGGTCCGTTTTTAGTTCCATGGTTTTGTAGCTGAACACTGCTGGCCGTTCGGTATTTTTAGATTGCCGCTGCCACCTGTTCGGCTATACAAACAACGGCCACCCAGCGTTCATCAATTAAGCTGCAGTTAACCGCAGCTTCTGGGAGGTAGATTCCTGGCACACTCCTTACCCTCTGGTCCGGTCATTCGTTTGTTGGTTTGGTATTTTTAATCTACCGAACGCCTGGGCAGAAAGGCACGAACAAGCCTTTCTGCAGGGGAAAATAAAGATTTTTAACACGGGGCCATAGTCCAGAGGCAGCAGACGAGCAACCAGGCTTCTCCAGTGCCCAGTGGCGAGGTTGGTTTCGCCACAGTGCTACTTTAGCACAAGTTGAAACGCTCGTCTACGGTTTATACCCATTAACCGTTTCACTACTGAAACGCTATAGTTATTGCAGTCTGTCAACAGTCTAGTAACTGCAATTTCATCTGTATTTACATAAACCAGCGTTCTGGATTACTATTTTCTTTGAGCAGCAGCCCTAGAGTTCATTTTAGCATAATTGTTGCAATTGATATTTTGTTACAAAACGAGGATCTGACCTGCATATTTTTACTGACTAGTATTCCTACTATGTATATTAGCGTTTTCAGTGTGGGTTTGTTTTAAATATATTTGTATTAAAAGTTCAATTTTATATATCCTCTAGTGGTACCTACAACCATTACCACTTACTGTCCTTTTACCTCTCTTTAGGATATTCTACCATATTTCCTTTTTCTATTGCTCCTGTCTCCCTCTTAGTTGCTTACACAACTGTTTTAATGCTTAACTGTGAACCTTACCTACTACGATGCTTTACTATAAGAGGACATTGTTACTATATCGTGTTTTATGGAATTGCTAAATATCTATAGCCTTATATACCAATCTATGAATGTATGAAAGGGTAGGTGTATCGGCTATTGATGCCTTGTTGTTTTAACTCCATTTTCCTCTCATTTGATTTTATTTTTAAATACTTTGGCTAAATATTTAGAATGTTATGTGTGGCAAACATTCTCCTGGAGAAGCCTGCTTGCCAGCCTCCTGCCAACAGACTATGGGCCCTACAGGGAAACCTGTAAAAGACTACCGAACTTGACCGAGTGTTAGCACTGATTTCCCTGGAACTGTTTTGGCATAGGACCATGTGCATGGTTGGTCAAAATTATGACTTCCAGGAAATTCCTGAACCCCTAAACCGACCTGGTTGATTTTTCAATACCGTATATACTCGAGTATAAGCAAAGTTTTTCAGCACTTTTTTTGCTGAAAAAGCCCCCTTCGGCTTATACTCGAGTGAGGGTCTGTATTATGGCAACTTACATTGCCACAATACAGACCAGGACCGCCAGGTTCATAAGAAAGCCCGGCAGTCCAGGTTACCGTGGCAACGCTCCGCAGCCGCGAGATTTACACAGAGAGCTGCTGGAAATATAAAAGCTTACTGCCGGCCCCCCACTGCTCACTGCATGTCACCGGACCACCAGGGAATGTCATAGCCCCCCTCCCTGGTCCGGTAACAAGGAGGGAGGGGGGGACAAAAAAAAAAGTTACAAAATTAAATATTAAAATACAAATATTAACATAATAAAAATGCCCCCCACCCAGTTTACACACACTACACAAACACTCTGCATTATATACACACACTCTGCATTCATTATATATACACACACGCACACACTCTGCATTCATTTTACACACTCACATTATATACATACACACACACACACACTACACAAACACACACACACACACACACACTCTGCATTCATTATATACACACACACTGTAAAATAAATATTCAAAATTTTTTAACCTACTGATGCCTCAATGAATAGAATTTTATTGGGATCCATTTTTATTTAGAAATTTACCAGTAGCTGCTGCATTTCCACCGTAGACTTATACTCAAGTCAATACGTTTTACCAGTTTTTTGTGATAAAATTAGGTGCTTTGGCTTATATTCTAGTATATATGGTATGTTGATCACCTAGATCGGGACTATCAGGGGTGTAGCGGAGTAGTAGGGGTTAATCCACGGTATCTCCACTGGTAGTCAAGATAAGCAGGTAAAACACAGGTAGCGTAGTTATAATCCTTTCCTCCCAAGAACTAGACGACACATAGCCTGGAGGTCAACTGCACTTTTATTCCACAGGGTCGGTATTTATGCAATTCCCCATGCAAGGGGTTTCCACAGAGACAATGCACAGGTTTTATTAGCCAGAAAAGCGGAAAATGTATTCATACTTACCGTAATTTTTTTTTCCTGGCATCATATACTGCCCACCCATTAATCTCTCTGTTTATCTACTGTAGAGCTTGTAACTGAGGACCTTAGGAATGGAGCCTCCTTTTAAAAGCCTTTGGTGTTTTTTCCTGTCCTATCGGCTGTAAAGGGCGGAGCTAACCCATGTGTATATGCTGCCATGAATAGAGAATTACAGTAAGTATGAATACATTTTCCACTATCTATACCTCCAGAGTCGGACAGTATGATATATATTGTATTGTTAATGGTAGTAATAGTATATTGTTTTATGTTAAATGGTTCTGTAACCCAATCACTTCACTTTATAGTACTGGTTTGGTTTTAGGCTATTGAGCATCTGTACACTTTTTGTCTTACATTTTTCTATTCACTTATACTTTCTGTGAAGTTTCAGTTTTCTATATTTCATAAACGACTTATTTTCTCAATCTTTCCGGTGTATATCTATTTAGTCAAATTACGTTTTTTCGTTCATGGTTTTCAAGTCATCATGCAAGGACAATCTATCTTAAATATCTTTACGGTCACCAAAAGGCCAACACCTCATCACAATGCTTGATAGCCTACTTACCCAACGGCCCAACTCATAGATAGTGCCACTCATCGCCACTTGGCAACTAGTTACATCTTCCAAGTCATTAATTGGAACTTAATTGTATTGCCAGTTGGCATAAGATAGGTCAGCCAGTACCTGGGTGTTTTACAGTTTGTCCTACTAACCCATGGTGGGGCTCATTAAAACCTTCTGTTTCAGATTTGGTTATAACAGCCCTACAATACGCGTAATGACAGAGAGGAGGAGAGAAAGAAGATGGGATTCTGACAGTTTGTGTTCAGGTCCAGAACTGGGTGATGCACCTAGACACGAAGCAACTTCATTGGATTAGGGTATTATTTGGCCAATATTACCAAATTATTACATTATTAATCCTTCATGCTTACCTTCATAGCAACCTGGGAAGATTTCTGCTGAATCAATTAAGGTACACGTCCGGCCTAATAACAGGGGATGGACTTTGCTAATTATTTTTGTGGCAAACCTAGCAACTTCAGACTGTATTTGTGTGGTATTTTTACATTGAAAGACTATAGCATTCGTATGCTAAATCTCACAACCAATATTCCCTTACTCCGTTCGTGAAACGAATGAACCGCTGAACAGGAGACCACACAAAGAGGGTCGTGTGTCTCCAATTAACGAACTAGCAGCAGTGTTAATGGGTTTTATTGTGGCCGCTGTTCGTATAACTGAACACGTGGCGGCGGCCATCTTTGTTCACGAAAGCCCAGCAGTGTTTGGTCGTTGAGTGCCTTGAACGAAAATCAGCTACTCGACTTCACCAACACTGCTGGACTTTCATGCCTTTCAGATAAAGTATTAATTCGGTAAATTAACGTACATCGTCTATTGTCACATTGCAATGTAAGTTCGTATGAAACCATCATTCGAATGGCTCTCCCGTTCTAGTGAATGGATCTGAGTGGTATTTCACCAGATGGTGTGCTCAGATCCCAGCTATTCAGTGAGGGGTCATTCGGATAAATCCAAGTAAAATTATACGAGTTATGCATTTTTGTGTGAAACTGTATTTGGCTGTTGTGACGAGACCAATCTCGCCACATTGCATTGGAGAAGCCTGGTTACTCGTCTGCTGCCTTTGGACTATGGCCCCCTGTTAAAAGACATATTTTTTCCCTGCAGAAAAGCTTAATTCGTGATTTTCTGCCTGGGGTACGGTAGATTTGTTTGATTTGTTTGAATGTGTTATACCCAAGATAGGAATCCCATGGAGCCCATTTGTATAAACTGACTGTAAAGACTTTGGCTCCATGGCGATTAAACTGTATTTGTGTGGTCTGAGCGCCATTCACTTAATAATGTGCACTCAGACCTGAGCTATCTGGGGATATGTTAAATGTCTGTGTTTTATGTATAAATGTGACTTTATGTATTTTAAAGTGTTTTGTGTCTTTTTGCAACCATGTGCTTAATGGAGTCTTGTGTCTATCCTGGGAGATAATTGAATTACTTATCTCAGGATAGAAGACTCTGAAACTGGTTTGGGCCAGAAAGCCATGCTTCATTTAGTCACAAAGGACTTTTTACTAACTTTTGAACCCCTGGTCTGATTCAGACCACTGCTTGACCCTCAACACAGAGCCTTGTCTCGTTCTTGGGGGGGATTCACTGTATGCTGTTAGAGACTGATTGCCAGGAGTGTAAGCGGTTTGTCTGCTTTTCCTGTTCGTCTGCTAGCAGCTATTTGGGAGGTTCCAGTTTGGGAGTTGGAGTGCTATTTTGTATCCAGTTCGGGAGTCTGGTGTTCTGCAGTAGCTGTGCCTGTATCTCTGGAAAGGGGGCCGATCGCCTAAACGGTTTTTACCCCTTGTGTGCAAAACGGTCCGTTACAATTGGTGGCAGCGGTGGGATCGTTCCTACAACCAGAAGGACAGCTACAGGAGACACCATTCCGCGGATTTTACAATTTGAGGGCAACGCATGTCTCAGTACAGCGACCCTGACAGCAACAGAATGGAACCAGCAGTGGAGTACAGATACTCTGTACAGGAATTTGACCGTATGATGTGGTTGCGGCTGAACTTCTACGGGCCTAATCCAGCTGAGAAATCCGTAAAGTTCGTGAGGAGTCTAGTATTCAAGACTCTGCTGTACCGGGCAGAGGGTGACGGTCAGCTGCCACGGTGGGTGGACTTCCACCGGCAGCTACAGTTGCGGGACAGAGAGAGCCCAGTCTCCTCTCCCCAGCGGCAGTGTGATATGCCGGGAATTGGGAGCCCAGTCTCCATCCCCCAGCAGCAGCGTGATTTTTTGGGAATTGGGAGCTCAGTCTCCATTCCCCAGCGGCCGAGTGATGTGCCGGGAATTGGGAGCCCAGTCTCCATTCCCCAGCGGGAGATACAGCAG
>OW240925.1:1394038-1421370 GCA_933207985.1 Pelobates cultripes
TATAAGATTAGGCAGAAAGAGGCTAAGCAAGTTATAAGAGCTTCCAAATCACACACAGAAGAGAAAATAGCACAGTCAGTAAAAAAGGGGATAAAACATTTTTAGATACATAAATGAGAAATGAAAAGTAAAACAAGGATTAGTTAGATTAAAAACAAAAGAAGGAAGGTATGTAGAAGAGGATAAAGGTCTAGCTGACTGCCTCAATTAATATTTTTATTCTGTATTTACAGATGAAAATGAAGGAAAGGGACCTCAGTTGAGAAAAAGGATAAATAAGTCATTTATTACATGTGAGTTTACAGAGGAAGAGGTTCTATTTCAACTGTCAAAAGTAAAGACAAATAATTCAATGGGACCTGATGGAATACACCCAAAGCTATTAAAAGAGCTTAGTGGTGTACTAGCAAAACCATTAACAGATTTATTTAACCAATCATTGTTAACAGGAGTAGTCCCAGAAGATTGGAAATTAGCGAATGTTGTACCCATTTACAAGAAAGGTAATAGGGAGGAGTCGGGCAACTATAGGCCAGTAAGCCTTACTTCAGTAGTGGGGAAAGTGATGGAAACCATGTTAAAGGATAGGATTGATGAACATCTAAAAACACATGGATTTCAAGATCAGAGACAACATGGGGTTTACTTCAGGGAGATCATGCCAAACTAATCTTATTGATTTTTTTGATTGGGTAACTAAATTTATAGATCAGGGTGGTGCAGTAGACATTGCTTACCTAGATTTCAGTAAGGCTTTTGACACTGTTGCACATAGAAGGCTTATCAATAAACTGCAATCTTTAAGTTTGGATTCAAATATTGTTGAATAGGTAAGGCAGTGGCTGAGTGACAGGCAACAGAGGGTTGTAGTTAATGGAATATATTCGAAGCTTGGACTTGTCACCAGTGGGGTACCTCAGTGATCTGTACTTGGACCCATTCTCTTTAATATTTTTATTAGTGATATTGCAGAAGGTCTTGATGGTAAGGTATGTCTTTTTGCTGATGATACTAAGATATGTAGCAGGGTTGATGTTCCAGGAGGAATAAGCCAAATGACAAATGATTTAGGTAAACTAGAAAAATGGTCAGAATTGTGGCAACTGACATTTAATGTGGATAAGTGCAAGATAATGCATCTTGGACGTAAAAACCCAAGGGCAGAGTACAGAATATATGATAGAGTCCTAACCTCAACATATGAGGAAAGGGATTTAGGGGTGATTATTTCTGATGACTTAAAGGTAGGCAGACAATGTAATAGAGCAGCAGGAAATGCTAGCAGAATGCTTGGTTGTATAGGGAGAGGTATTAGCAGTAGAAAGAGGGAAGTGCTCATGCCATTGTACAGAACACTGGTGAGACCTCACTTGGAGTATTGTACACAGTACTGGAGACTGTACCTTCAGAAGGATATTGATCCCATAGAGAGGGTTCAGAGAAGGGCTGCTAAACTGGTTCATGGATTGCGGGATAAAACTTATCAGGAAAGTTTAAAGGATCTTAACATGTATAGCTTGGAGGAAAGACGAGACAGGGGGGATATGATAGAAACATTTAAATATATAAAGGGAATCAATACAGTAAAGGAGCAGACTATATTTAAAAGAAGAAAAACTACCACAACAAGAGGACATAGTCTTAAATTAGAGGGACAAAGGTTTAAAAATAATATCAGGAAGTATTACTTTACTGAGAGGGTAGTGGATGCATGGAATAGCCTTCCAGCTGAAGTGGTAGAGGTTAACACAGTAAAGGAGTTTAAGCATGCGTGGGATAGGCATAAGGCTATCCTAACTATAAGATAAGACTAGGGACTAATGAAAGTATTTAGAAAATTGGGCAGACTAGATGGGCCGAATGGTTCTTATCTGCCGTCACATTCTATGTTTGTTATGGGAGGCTTTTTCAGAGCCTGAGTTTGGGAGCTCTATACAAACTCGGTTCAGTGATCTCTTGGAGTGGAGGGAGACAGGTATGACTGGGATGACACTCATGAGATTGAGCAAGACCTGGTCCACCTAGTGACCCGAGAGATGGAGCTGGAGCAGGGCTACCAAGATCTGTTCCACTCCAGTGAGAAGGCTCAGCAGGGAAGCGGAGACCCAGATCCAGACCCATTCAGCTGGGCAGATATTGCAGAATGTTACTGGGAAGAACCCCAGGTGGCTGGTGGAGATGGGACCGAGGTCTCTCCACCGGTCCTGCAGGGAATTGGGAGCCCAGTCTCCATTTCCCAACAGGAGATATTGCAGGGAATTGGGAGCCCAAGCTCCATTCCCCAGCGGCAGGCTGAGTTACAGGGGACAGAGATAGTTGCTTCTGTCCCCCAGCAGCAGAGTGAATTGCAGGGAATTGGGAGCCCAAGCTCCATTCCCAAGTGGCAGGCTGAGTTACAGGGGACAGAAATAGTTGGTCCTGTCCCCCAGCGGCAGTGTACCTTGCCGGGAGAGGAGAGCAGCGTCCTACCTCCCCAGTGGCAGGGTGAGCTACAGGGATGCTGGGCAGTCGGCTCAGATCCCCAGCGGCAGTGTGAATTACAGGGAATTGGGAGCCCAGTCTCCATTCCCCAGCGGCAGTATGAGTCATTGGGAATTGGGAGCCCAGTCTCCATTCCCCAGCGGCAGTATGAGTTATTGGGAATTGGGAGCCCAGTCTCCATTCCCCAGCGGGAGATACAGCAGGGAATTGGGAGCCCAGTCTCCATTCGCCAGCGGCAGAGTGTCCTACAGGGAATAGAGAGCCCAGTCTCCTTTCCCCAGCAGCAGGACTCTCTATTGGGAGCAGAGACAGTCGGTCTCCCTCCACCACGGCTGGAAGTATATATGGGAGAGGAGCTTGTTACCCCCTCTCCCCAGCGGCAGCTTAATGTACCGGGGGGGACAGTAAACCCCACAACCGTGCAGATGGGACCGTGGTCTCTGCACTTACAGCACAGGGGGTAGGGACGGTCGGTTCTGCCCCCCAGCGACAGTACTGTTTAGCCAAAGGGGAGACAGTCGGTCTCCCCCTCCAGCAACCGAGCAGTGTAACCAAAGGGGAGACAGTCGGTCTCCCCCTCCAACAACCAGGCTTCAACCAGGCTACTCCCGTGGTAGCGCTGGCACCAGGGCAGAGTACCACTCGTCTCTGCCCACTCAGCAACCCACCAAGTCAGCTTACCAGTCACCCACACAGCCGTGGTGAGGCACCTGGACATGGACAAAGTTCTCCTCTACCCAGGTGTAGTAACCATTTATTGTGGGTGGGCTGCTGGACTAACAAGGGCACTGACCGTCAGGAGGTCAGACACCCTGTTAGTCTGTTTGGAAAAGGGGAGAGATGTGACGAGACCAATCGCACCACATTGCATTGGAGAAGCCTGGTTGCTCGCCTGTTGCCTTTGAATTATGGCCCCATGTTAAAAGGCTTGGATTTTCCCCTGCAAAGACATGAAAGCCAGATCATTTGGTGCTTGCCCTGTTTGAGCAGTGATACCCCAGATAGCTACGCCATGGAGCCCATTCGTATAATGAAAGACTGTGGGAAAGACTTTGCTTCCATGGAAATTGAACTGTATGTGTGTGCTCTGAGCGCCATTCAGTAATAATGTGTGCTCAGATCTGAGCTATCTGGGGATATGTTGAATATACCTGTTTTGTGCAATGGCTGCACAGTGATATGTTTTTATGTGTTGTATTGTCTTTTGCTGCCATGTGTTCAATGGAGTTTTGCCTCTGTCTTTGGAGATAATTGGATTACTTCCCAATTATCTCCAGGATAGAAGACTCTGTGGAACTGGTTTTGGGAAGAAAAGCCATGCTTCATTTGGTCACAAAGGACTACGATCTATCTTTTGAACCACTGGACCAATTTGGATGATTTTGACGTATGTTTGTATTTGGAGTATGCTGACTCTCAAAATGTAATTTTATGTGAATGTGATGCATACTGTTCAAGTTATGAATAATGTGGAAAAATTGTATTTCTCTGCTTGTTATAATTACATTACCCATTGTGTCACAGGCAGAGGGGAGGATTTTGTGTGGGAGTGTCTGAGTGTATTGGATGTGTTTATTGGTTGTGTTCCAAAACCCTGTGGGTGGTACTAATGTGTACATAAGCACAATAAACCCACAGCTCTGACTGTTCACTGCTTGACCCTCAACATGGAGCTTTGTCTCGTTCTTGGGGGGATTTATTGTATGCTGTTCCAGTTTGACTGCTAGGAGTGTAAACCTATTCGTATGGTTTTTTCTATTCGGCTGTTTACAGCATTCGTATGGTTTCCTGTTCGGCGGATTGGTGTTCTGCAGTAGATGTGCCTGTGTCTCTGGGAGGAGAAGATCTCCTAAACGGCAGTTTAACCCTTTTATGCCTGGGGGTGCCGTTACACATAGTATCTGTAATTTGTTCCTCTTGCATAAAAGCTAGGCTTTATGGATTAAATCTAATTTTGTAAATTAAAGTAAAAAGGAGTATACACAATTTTGCTAGTGAATGGGTTAAAGCACACAAAATACTTAATTTCTTTGTAATCACTATGACACCTGAGGGTCGTATTTCTTATCTATTAGGCAAATATTGACAGTTTTTCTAAGTATAGCAAACAATAATTTTATAGTGACCGATTTCCTTTAACTCCCAGTATATTTCTTTCAGGTGTATTTGTCAGGAGAGGTGACAAGAACAGAAATACATGAAGCAAGGCTATGAAGAAATCTTTTAATAACAGAACCAAGGAGTCTAACTGAACAATCAAGCATTTTCTCAGATACCTATATGTTCTCAAAGGCGATAGTAAACCTAAACCCCAAACCTTTCGTATGTCCTGAATGTGGAAAATGTTTTCGCTATCACTCAATTCTTATTAGACATCAGAGAACTCACACAGGAGAGAAACCATTCTCATGTTCTGAATGTGGAAAATGTTTTAGCTATCACTCAATTCTTATTAGACATCAGATAACTCACACAGTAGAGAAACCGTTCTCATGTTGTGAATGTGGAAAATGTTTTACCTACAGAGCAGATCTTGTCCGTCATCAGAGAACTCACACAGAAGAGAAACTGTTGTCATGTTCTGAATGTGGAAAATGTTTTACCTACAAAGCAGCCCTTGTCCATCATCAGAGAACTCACACAGGAGAGAAACCGTTCTCATGTTCTGAATGTGGGAAATGTTTTACCTACAAATCAGACCTTGTCCGTCATCAGAGAACTCACACAGAAGAGAAACCGTTCTCGTGTTCTGAATGTGGAAAATGTTTTAGGCTACCTTCAAATCTTGTTGGACATCAGAGAACTCACACAGGAGAGAAACCGTTCTCATGTTCTGAATGTGGAAAATGTTTTACCTACAAATCAGACCTTGTCCGTCATCAGAGAACTCACACAGAAGAGAAACTGTTGTCATGTTCTGAATGTGGAAAATGTTTTACCTACAAAGCAGCCCTCGTCCGTCATCAGAGAACTCACACGGGAGAGAAACCGTTCTCATGTTCTGAATGTGGAAAATGTTTTACCTACAAAGCAGACCTTGTCCGTCATCAGAGAACTCACATAGAAGAGAAACCGTTCTCATGTTCTGAATGTGGAAAATGTTTTAGGCTACATTCAAATCTTGTTGGACATCAGCAAACTCACACGGGAGAGAAACCGTTCTCATGTTCTGAATGTGGAAAATGTTTTACCTACAAAGCAGACCTTTTCTGTCATCAGAGAACTCACGCAGCAGAGAAACTGTTCTCATGTTCTGAATGTGGAAAATGTTTTACCTACAAAGGAGACCTTGTCCGTCATCAGAGAATTCACACAGGAGAAAAACTGTTCTCATGTTCTGAATGTGGAAAATGTTTTACCTACAAAGCAGCCCTTGTCCGTCATCAGAGAACTCACACAGGAGAAAAACCGTTCTCGTGTTCTGAATGCGAAAAATGTTTTTTCACTAATGCAAAGCTTGTCCATCATCAGAGAACTCACACAGGAGAGAAACCGTTCTCCTGTCCTGAATGTGAAAAATGTTTTGTCACCAACAGCGATCTTGTCCGTCATCAGAGAATTCACACTGGATTAAAACCGTTCTCATGTTCTGAATGTGAAAAATGTTTTTTAACCAAAGCCAACCTTGTCCGACATCAGAGAACTCACACAGGAGAGAAACCGTTCTCATGTTCTGAATGCGAAAAATGTTTTTTCACCAATACAAAGCTTGTCCATCATCAGAGAACTCACACAGGAGAGAAACCGTTCTCATGTCCTGAATGTGGAAAATGTTTTGTCACCACCAGCAATCTTGTCCGTCATCAAAGAATTCACACTGGAGTAAAACCGTTCTCATGTTCTGAATGCGAAAAATGTTTTTTAACCAAAGCCAACCTTGTCAGACATCAGATAACTCACACATGAGTGAAACTGTTCTCATGTCCTGAATGTGGAAAATGTATAGTGCAACATTCAGATCTTGTCAGTCATCCAAAAACTCACACAGGAGAGAAACCGTTCTCGTGTTCTGAATGGTAAAAATGTTTTTTCACAAGTGCAGAGCTTGTCCGTCATCAGAGAACTCCCACAGGACAGAAACCGTTCTCCTGTTCTGAATGTGAAAAATGTTTTTCTACCAACAAAGATCTTGTCCGTCATCAGAGAATTGACACTGGAGTAAAACCGTTCTCATGTTCTGAATGTGAAAAATGTTTCGTCACAAATGCAGGGCTTGTCTGTCATCAGAGAACTCACACATGAGTGAAACTATTTTCATGTCCTGAATGTGGAAAATGTATAGTGCAACATTCAGATCTTGTCCGACATCAGAACTCACACCGGAGAGAAACCATTCTCATGTTCTGAATGTGAAAAATGTTTTGTCACCAACACAGAGCTTGTTCGTCATCAGAGAACTCACACAGGAGAGAAACCATTCTCGTGTTATGAATGTGGAAAATGGCTTTCTGTTAAACATAATCTTGTCAAACATATATATGCATCTATGGATTAACATAGGAATAAAATATCTTGTATTGTGAATATTTCTAATGCTGACACAATAAATGGTAACTTTGATAGTAGCAGTCAACATACATATGATGTATTGGTATTGTGGCACCCCCATACTATCGTCCAGAGGTGCCTGACTTCTGCTCCACTTGGTTGTGGACTCACCGGCAACGCAGTATACAATCAGGATACATTGTGGTTGTATGTTCTGGCTGTTATAAAGTATACTAACTAACCTGTTCCACTGGTAAAACACTTCAATGAATATGGTTCCTTAACATAACTTAAAGTTCCTCTGACTGAGGAATGTAAATTAGGTTAAGCTAATTACCTCTCGGGGTCCTTTATTATTACCTGCGCTCTTCCCAAATCCCAATGCATATTTACACAAATGGAAGTTAATTAGTTACTCCAATGGCTATTAATAGATTGATGTCCACCTGTGACATAAAGGCAAACCTTTTAGGTGGGTCCTATACTGACTATTCATCTTGCTTCTGTCGAAGATATCTAAACTGAGACTGATAGGGGTATTTCTCTTATCCCTACATGCTTATTAACTCTTAATTGGGAACACATGGGGTGGGTGTCAGCCGCATTGTAACATAGCTGTGTGATACAAAAGTAAAGGCAAATACTCAAAAAGTCCTGCTCTCAAACACCCACTACTCTTGGGCGGCAGCAACTGCCATAGTACACCTTAACCCTTAACACATACAGTAAAAACCAAGGGAAAAAGTTAACCATTTTTATAATTCATGGCTAGATTGGACAGAATGGTTATTAAGCCACAACCCTTTTACACATATTTTAAACAATTAAATAACCTTATCCTTATATGTACACCTCCTAATTAATATAAGAGCCTTTTGCAGATAGTTTTTCACCACCAATGCTTAATATCAAAAATCAAATATTAACGTGATGTGCATACATATTGCTGTATTGGTCCAGATGCGTGCAAAGACTTTATGTTGTTTTTGGATGTCGTGTATGTTTAAATACAAATTTTAAGGCTGCAAGACAATCTGATTCAATTATTGGAACTGTGATATGACAAACAAACATCTCAGCATCAGCCAATGTGCGGTCCATTTATTTCTTATAGATACTGCTAAATACGCTGTTGTAGTGAAAGGTTGTATTTTTATCTTATTTGCACTTTAAGAACCATCATTCCAATTTTGTGCATTCCTACATACCTCTATGTTTCAAGAAAAACATAACTGTAGAAAAAGTCAAATGGTTCCCTGCAACAAGTGGTAGTACCCTGCTTGATGAAGGAGTAATATTTGTTGACAGAAGCCATGGTTTTCAGCATGGGAGGCACTTGATTCCCTCTGAATTTTCAACTTGCCCCCTCCCCACAGGTAATTTTTCCTCGGACTGTGACAGTTCAGTCTAAAGGCAAAGAAGGAGGGAGGTGCTGAGGGCTGGATTTAGGCTTCCAGGGGGCACTGAGAGGCTCCCTTCCAAATCCACAGCAATTTGGCGCCTCTATGCTCTGCCCTCACATTCAGGCCCCGCCTCACGTACACATGCCCCACCCCCAAAGCCCCCCCACTCACGCTGCTGACCTCACCCAAAGGAAGGTGATAGAATATGGAGACTTAATTTCCCAGTGCTCCTAGTCTCCCACAGCCTGTGACAGGTAAGCTTCAGCCCATGACAGTGATTGTATATGTGTGTGCGCCTGCTAGTAAGTAAGTTTGTATGTGTGGGTGTGTGTGTCCATTAGCTTGCCTGTAGTGAGCATGTGTGTGTCAGTGAGCTTGTCTGTAGTGAGCATGTGTGTCAGCGAGCTTGTCTGCAGTGAGCATGTGTGTGTACATGGCTGAACTTGTCTGCAATGATATTGTGTGTGTGTGTGTGTTAAAACTCCTCAAAAATGGTTAACAGAAGGAAAATTTCCCCCTAGGCTCTCTTTTTATTGAGTATGCTCATTGTCATTACAAATATCCCCCTGGAATTATTGCGGACGCCCAGGACTGAAGCTGCATGACATTCCAAGGATCCTTTGATTAAACATCCCAAAGTTACTATGTGGAGTCAGAGGGGAGCAGGAGGAATAAACACATTAGTAAAACGTTGCTCTTATACATATATTGTTTTTGTTAAACATATCTTTTTAACTGTTGAGTTAATTGTGGAGTGGCTGTGTGTAACATGTAACATCTGTCTGTAAAAGAGGTTAATCCTGAAAATATTTGAGATTATTGAAAGTATTAGACAGATTAAGGGATATTGAGCAAGTCAACTGGTTTAAAATGGAAAGTCAAAAAGTTGCATTATTGGCAAAGTGCTTTCTTGAAACTAATGATTCTATGCATGAATAGTGTCAACTTAAAAAGGCAAGTAATTGTTATGTTTATAGTACATCGAAACAAAAATAAGATGTGTTGTTAAAACAACTGAAAAATATGTGTTGTTACAAGGTGTAGTAATTTCCCAAGCCTCCCTAGCAAAACTCCTCCAAAATTGTTAATACAAGGGAAATTGCCCCCAGACTCTCTTTTAATAGTACATAGGATGCAACATTAGCTGAAACAAAAACTCAGATAGAAGATAGTGGTTTAGTAGTGATGAAGAAATTGTAGATCATAATATAATGAAAGAAATTTTTTAGGAATTAGATGGATCTTGGAACGGATCACCTGGCACCCCGACTTGGTACCTCCGTTGAAGGATGCTCCTAGCGCTTCCTGAGGGCTCCAAGCACTCCAGCAAACACCTCCAGGCACTGGACGTCACTCAGTTCTGGGAACTCTGGGACCGAATGAGGATTTAGCTCTAGTCCTTACAAGGACTTTCCCCATTGAATCTCCTGCAAGCTGGAACAGCAGACACAGGAGCAAATCTTCTTCCCTCCAAAAACAGGACGACACACGGTTTGGAGTGTAAGCAGGAGCAGACAGAGCTGTGGTTTTATTGCTTCTTATATACACATTTTTACACAATGCTACCACCCACATGGTTTTATAGCACAGCCAATCAAATACATTATAATACAGATAAACACTCCCAGTCAGGACAAACAAACCCTCCCCTCTGCCTGTGATATAATTACTGTACACAATGGGTTAATGTAATTATCACAGGCAGGAAAATACAGTTTTTATACCAATCCTATAACTTTAAAACTATGTATGCAATATATGTAAAAGTCACATATTATTAATCAGCATGCTTTAATTACAGACATATTTAAAAATCAGACAGTTCCCTCCAGTGGTTAAAAAGTTACTTGGAAGTCCTTTTTGACAAACTGCAAGCATGCTTCCCTGCCCAAAACTGTTCCACAGATTCAGGCTGTGCAGCCGGTCGATCTGCACCTCCATCCTGGAGATAAAATTAAAATATATAACTAATACTCTATAGAACTGAAGCCCCACATTTGACCTATCCTCAGCTTGGTTCTAAACGCTTACTATAGCTGAACAGCGCTCAGATCCCACGAACACAGTCAAATCGCCAAGGGGTTAAACCATAGCAAGGGCTGAGGAGGAACAAAGCAGCCAGTTCCAACTGGTCTGGCAGTGTCCCTGGGACAACGCCCTACCGGACAACAATGGGACATGAAACAGGGGTGGGGCACACCTTCCCATGTATTCAAAGGGGCAGAAAAAGTGTCCCAAAATCCAATAAGCCCAAATAATCGTTTCCAAAGGGAAATACCCCTCAAGGCCATAGTCCTGGGGCAAGAGGCTGGCAAACAGGCCCCTCTAAAAAACAGTGGCGAGGCCACTTTCGCCACAGATCTGTTAGACCAAGCACTTGTGACCCATTGGCCACATGCGGCCCACAATGAATATATATATGCGGGCCGCCTGCCCTGGCGCAGCTTTGTGCTGTGGCTGTTAGCGGGGAAAAAAACAGAAAAGATATTTCTTGTCTGATTCTTGCCTTCCATTCCATGGCCACAACTTGTCTGAAGAGCAGGCCAGCCACTTCCCCTTCCCTCCCGCTCGCAGGAGCAGGGCTGGAACTGGAGGACACGTAAAGGTAGGAGAAGAGGGGCTTGGAGTACCGTCCTGTGCAATGTGTTAAATTGGGAAGGGGGCAGTGTATTAGAGTGGTGATAGGGGGGCTGTGTATTATGAGGGGGCACAGTGAATTAAATTAGGGGAGGGAGCGGGTAGTGTATTAGATTAGAGTGGGGGCAGTGTATTCAATTAGGGGAGGGAGGGGGACAGTGCAATAAATTAGAGTGCTGGGTGTGGGGACTGTTTTCAGTTAGTGGAGGGAGGAGAGGCCGAATTGTAGGAGGGCGCAATGTATTAGATTGGGTCTGCATGGAGACGCTGAATGCTACCCATCGAGATGCTGATTGACTGTGCAGCTTTTTGTCAGACATGCACAATATCCTCCCAAAGCTTTCCCATGGGAAAACATTGGATTGGCTGTGATCAATGAAGTTTGATGATCTCAGCGAAATGAAGAACACACTCATAGGATTTCAAAATCAACAAGATAACGTCATGTGCTTTTTACAGCTGTGCAACATTCACCATTTAAGTCTGTAACGGTCACCCCTATGGAGTGGGGGTAGTTACTATCTGGGTGTCCTTCTTCCCAGTACTGGGGAACACTGCAGAGCTTCAACCTGGTGTCCTGAGGAGCTGGTAAAGCGGGCTCCTTCCTCAAGGAGGATATAACTGGGTCCCTAGAGTGGGCTCTGTAATGGATCACCTGGTACCCCAATGCTCCTAGCGCTTCCTGAGGGCTCCAAGCACTCCAGTAAACACCTCCAGGCACTGGATGACACTCAGTCCTGGGAACACTGGAACCGAATGGGGAATTAGCTCTAGTCCTCACAAGGTCTTTCCGAGTTGAATCTCCTGCAAGCTGGAACAGCAGACACAGGAGCAAATCTTCTTCCGTCCAATAACAGGACGACACACAGTTTTGGAGTGTAAGCAGGAACAGACTGAGCTGGGGTTTTATTGCTTCTTTTATACATATTTCTCTACAAGGTTACCACCCACATGGCCTTGTGGAACAGCCAATCAACAACGTAGAATACAGTCAGACACTCCCAGCAAATACACACAAACCCTCCCCTCTGCCTGTGTTACAATTACCTCAACACAATAGACTAACTTAATTATCCCAGGCAGAAAAATATACAATATTCATAACTCACAAAATATACATACAATCTCCATAACAGTTACATATTATGACTCAGTATACTCCAAATATAAACATACTCAAATATCATACAATTCCCAGTGATTTAAAAGTGGAAGTCCTTTTTGACCAACCGCAAGCATGGCTTTCCTAAACAAAAGAGCTCCATAGATTTGGGCTGTGCGGTCGGTCTATTTTACACAGAAAAAACAACTAAGTCCCATTTGAATGCACGAACAGGTGCCGTTCGTGCAAATGGCGTAGTATAACTGTGCGTTAATCATCAAACACACTTAAATTTTAGCCGAATCGTCGAAGTGGAGGAGAATCCATGAATTTGATGGCACACACCGCTGACCGCGTTCAACTAAATAAAGATAGCTGCCACGTGTTCGACTGTACTGTACCACCCAGCGGCTGGCAATTAACGTGCAGTAAACCCCTAGCCTGGGAGGTAAATTGGCCGCACACTTCCATTTCTGTGTGGTGCGCCTGTTCGGTAATTGGTTCGGTAAGCCCCAATTACGGGACCATATGAGAAAAGGACATTCACACAGTATTTTAAAGTTCTGGGAACACAGTCTTAAAGGGGCATTGTTTCCAAAAGTCTCAATATGCCTTAATAAACAGTTCCAAAGGGTCATACACCACAGGGCCAGAATCTTGGGGCAAAAGGCGAGCAATCGGGCCCCTCCAGAACCCAGTGGCGAGGTCACTTTCGCCACAGGCTTCCTCCTCCAGGAGGGTATAGTTGGGTCTCTCCTCCAAGAGAGTATAGCAGTATAGCTGAAGAGAGCTCTTACAAGAGCTAGCATTGATATAGCTGGTATAGCTGTTCCCTACAACAAGAGACAAGGCTACAAGTTAAGGGTAAGAAGATCTGGTTTATTGAGTGCAAGGGGCATTTCTTTTATACAGTGTTTCCCACAAGGTTACCACCCATGTGGACCTTGTTGGGCACTGAAAACATAAACTCAGTAAGTATTTCTCAGGTGGGAGCGCGATGACGTAGACGCACGCAGGCAAGTCTCATCTCGCGGGCTTTTTTCTCTCGGCTGGGGGAGATGACGCAGAGCAGCGAGGGGAAGCTTTTTGATTTATGCTGTGCCAAGAATAAGGTAGAGAGCCGAAAGGAGATCATACAGAGTGGCTGAATTATCACTGTATTGGGAGAGGTACAGAGAGCTTTGAAGAAAAAGAGGTATGCTGGATAACTAAATATTTCAGAAATCAGGAAGTCAGTGAGCGGAGACCCATTTGAGAAAAAGTGGCAAATTTGGGAGGCAGATAAGTATACATTTGTAGCAAGACTATTCATTGTTTTGCCTTCATTCAGCAGAATTAATCGTCTATTAGGCTAATCCATTCGTATGCCGAAATAAGCTATGTATTTGCCGCATGGAACTGAGGACAGAGACCATTTGTGTGTTTGGATTCCCTGAAATGAATTGATCGTGCATTTGGCCATACTCATTTGTTTACCGAATTGTTTACCGAACGCCCGACCACCCAGTACAAGAGTGTGCCCCTCATTTACCTCCCAGTTTCAAAGAACATCTCTCAAAACCATGAACACTCCATCTTCTTAATCACTATACAGGGTGGTTGGCGTTCGTTTGCCAAACACATGGCTGTGGACATTTTATTTAGTCGAACACACTCAGCTGAAACTTCCATCATCCATGTGTTTGGCTAAATTCATACGAACAAAGCGCTCTTTCACCAGTCTAAACCCACAAACAAGCCGCTTCCAAAGAGACCAAGCACAAATTAATCAGTTTGTGCAAACTGGGTCTTTTAGTTGAATGAAAATAGACCGACCACATAGCCTGAATCTATGGAACTGTTCTGGGCATACAAACAGGTGTACGGTCGGTCCAAATAGACTTTTTACTATCCCTGAACAGATTTACATGATTTTTGAATATGTTTGTCCCAAAGTTATACTGTTCATAAATATAGTTTTATGCATGTACGATGTAAAACCAAGAAGTTATAAACATTTATAAAAAGTGTAATTTTTCAGCTTGGAGATAATTGAGTAGATACAGTAAATAACTCAATTATCTCCTAAGCAGAGGGGAGGAATGTATTGTAATTGCTGGGTGGGTTCTATTGTAACCTTATGTATGATTGGCTGCTGGAATTGCATTGCTGGTGCCCCACAAAGTCCAGAGGGTGGTGACATTCTTGTAAAATTCTGCATAAAAGTAGCAATAAACGCTCAGAGGAGTCAGTTATTCACCCTTCAAAAAGTAGCTGTGTCTCATTATTGAAAGGGAATTCTCAGCTTAATCACTCGCTCATTTCAGAGCTCTGTCTCTCTATTGCTCCAGGGATCCAGCGGATGGGACTTCGCCTCTCCACTACAGCCCAGCATCTTGCCCGGAGGAAGGACGTCTCCAACGGCAGATACCCCTCTCTACCCTGGGTAGCCGTTACACTGGTTGTAGCGGTGGGACGGTCCTTTCATCCACAGTGCAAGCGCTGAATGGAGAATCAATATTTCCTAACTGAAAAGACCTACGCTGAAGGATCTGCTGGAGAGCCGAGGGCGGAGTGCCAGTAATAGGCCCAGGAGAGAGCTGATTGATGACCTGCTAGAGCTGAACGAGATGGATCGGTCCATGGAAATCACCGAGCGGAGCCTCCTGAATCGTGAGGAGGATAACATCAACCTCATCGTCCAGAGGAGGCTAGCTCTATACCAAAACCCATCCGAGGAACGTATTGACCGGACCATCCTAGAGGTCAAGGAGGAGATTGAAAGAAGGAGGGAGTACAATCTACAAATGGTAAGGGCCCAACAGCCTGTTATACCCACAGCTCCTACTCCTCCTCCGGTCACAACTACCAGGAAGGTCCTGTTCGCAGCCTTTAAGGCATTTGTGGAAAGTGAGGATGAAATCGATTGGTACCTCGCGGACTTTGAGCAACAGTGCTCACTGCACCAGGTACCCCCCGACCAATGGGTCACTGTACTGGCCAAAAAGCTATCCGACAAAGCCAATGAAGCCTTTCGGGCTCTTCCCTCGGAGAACATCCAGCAATACCAGCTGGTTAAGGAGGCTCTACTCGCCAGATATGCCGTTACTCCGGAGACCTATCGCCTCCGTTTCCGGGAATCCAAGAAAAGAGCTGCGGATTCCTGTGACGAAGTGCCCTTCGCCACTTGTGCCTGGAGAGGACTGCTTGTCCGCCTCTTGCCCTGTGACTATGGCCCCTGGGATGTATTGCCCTTTAAGGACATGATTTGGGCATGGTGGATTTGTGTTGTACTGCTGCTGGCCCTTTAAGAACCATCTGGGGACATACTGTGGAGTTACTGGGTGGCCACCATTTCCTGTATCAGAAGCACATGGTGAGAACAATGGATGGCGGCCATTTTAACTCACAGACACTGTTTGGACTTTTCAACACGGTGCTATCTCGCCAGTATTTGGTGCACAGAGACATCGTGCAGTGGTTTTGGACTATACAGCAGGGGACACATTATACAGTGATTGTTTTTCATTTAGCCTGTATATGTTCTGCAGAATCTGCATTAAACTGTATCTTCCAAAGTACTGAACGGATCTGGGTGAATTTCGGATATGTGGTTCACCCAGATCCCCCGGTTCCAAGGATATACTTTTTATGGGGTTATTGCATGTTTTGGGGTCCCTGTGATGTATATTTTAGAAGTTATGAATGCTGTAAAAATTTTAATGTTTCTGGCCAGCAGATAATTGAGCTTTGTGTATTGTAGAAACTCAATTATCTAGCCTGGCCTAGAGGAGGAGTTTTGTGTTGCATAAATTGTGAGTTCTGTGTGCCAGTAAATCAGTCTTGTTCCAGCATTAAGCCTTGGCTCGTTCACTATACTCCCCAGGGCATGATCACTAAGTTCTGCTAAGAGCTTGTTCCTGCTCTCTGGGGAAAGAGAGTTTCACCCACTGGAAGCTGGATCCTGGCCTTGGGTCCAGGGTGGGTGGAGACAGCAGAGACCCCAGCGCAGTTGCATCGCTGGAAGTGGGGTCTGCAGTGCTGATGGTGTCGGTTGGAGTGCTTGGAGTCCTCGGCAAGCGCTAGGAGCATCAATTGGCGGAGGTACTCAGTCGGAGTGCCAGCGTTCCGTCACAATTCCCACATGGAATGGGCCTGCCGGCTGTAGCGAGTCGCCTCATACTGGATCAAGGGATGCAACGCCAACACTGGAGAAGAAGTGCTACAGCTATTTCTCATGGAACATTTTTTCCAGGATTTACCTACTGATCTACAGGACTGGGTGCGAGACCGCCACCCCCTCACCTTAAAGGACGCTGCCCGGTTAGTTGATGAGTTCGCTGAAACCCAGAAGGTGAGCCAGAGTACCTCTCGCCAACCAGCTTGTATAGAACACCATACCCCAGCTCCAACCCCCAGGCCGGAGTTCCGTGCTCCTGTACCCCCAGGGCCTACCTGTTCCCAGAGGTCCAACAACTATCCCCGGAATTTATCCAAGACGTCTTGCCATCGATGCCAAAACACCAGACACATTGCCAGGTACTGCACTTTGGGGTCCTTTGCCTCAAACTGGAGGCGCCCCTGACCCACCACTGAGCTGCAACCAATGGAAACCGAGCTGGGCACCGAGAAATGCCTGGGTATCCTGTATGAGGCAGATCCAGTACAAGCTGTGTTACGGGCAAATGCAAATATTACAAGTTTTAGAATGAAATGTTGTATTTCTTAAACTGTGTACTTTGTCTTTAAGAGATATTGCAAACTGACAAGGTGTTAGAAATGGAACATATTGTTTTTCATAACTGTTTCTTTAAGCAATAACCTCAGTGCATGATATGTTTGCGCCATTTTGTCCCAGACGAATTACAATAACAATAATGCATAAACAAGCTTCAAGGCTATGCTACGACTCTTGCAGTACACAATATACTGTGGTAACCCCAAGTTAATGGAACTTCCCCAAATCCGGGAATCTCCCACGACTGTACACTTACGACTTAGTATAAACAACAGATAACCTATTCAGACTTTAAGATGCCATCTTGAACTAAGTCAGGAAAATTTCCATGACGTATACACCCTTTAGTTATGGCCTTGTATATTTGCCAAATAAAGGGAGGTCCTAAATTGAATAAAGTAAAAGAAGTGTTACTTTTTCATATTTGAACTATGGTAACCTAAAATGGAGACACCTAAGGTATAAATAGGTGTACTTTTAAATGTTAAGACACAGAGGAGAGACTTGGAGACAGACGCTGCTCCATCTTAAAATGACAGAGAGGCTGACATGATGACATGTTCAGAAGGGTATGTTAACCTATTAATGATATTTGCAAGCATGTAATTTAATCTTATAAACTCTGCTATAATGGATTTTATATTTTTATATAATAAATATCCAAAAAGACAATCTTGCTTCCAAGACAATCCTTATTTTATATTGTATTCTCAATTATTTATACATGTTAAATAGAGGATCTCTTACACTATATAAAATTATGGCTAAGATATCTGTATGGTTAGCCCTACTAAGTTCTATGCTTTAAGACATTATAGTGGTAAATAAGGGAACCACCAGCAGTTACAGCTGCCTCCCCGGACAATCGCCAGCAGCATCATCAGGAAGTACGAGTGAACGGCCAAGTAGCTCAAGGCCTCAGGGACACAGGCACAACCATCACCCTGGTGCAACGACATTTGGTCAAACCAGAACACCTGTCCAGTCGCACCGTGGCTGTCCGTGTGGCTGGAGGAGCTGTATTCCGTCTGCCCACTGCCAGAGTTCACTTCGACTGGGAAATTGGTTCGGGAAAGACTACCGTTGGAATCATGGACAGTCTACCCGCAGAGGTCCTACTAGGCCACTGACTTCTGCCTATTTGCCCACCACTCCTGCTACTGCCTGCCCGGTGACCACCCGTTCCCAGAGCCGTGGTGACGTGGATCCTGCTCCAGGACGGGAGACCCAGGTAAGCCCCTTGTCGCCCCTTCCCCTGACTCCTAGCTTGGGACACCCCTGAGGAATTTGGGAGAGAAACTAGGGAGGACCCTTCCCTTCAGAAATACAGAGAGAAAGCTGAGACTGGGGTGGATGAACATGAGAGGTTTATTTGGGACAAGAATCGATTATATAGACTAACCACAGGCAGGAAGAGAGGGAGTGCCCCGTCCCAGAAGCGCCAACTCGTGGTACCCCGGAAGTACCGGTTGGAACTTCTTCGTATTGGGCACAACATCCCCTTAGCAGGACACCTGGGTGGTAACCGCACCACTTATAGGATCGCCCTGTCCTTCTTTTGGCCTGGGGTCTCTAAGGACGTGCGTCGTTACTGTAGTACGTGTGACGTATGCCAGAGAGTAGGGAAGAGAGGGGACCACCCTAAAACTCGACTGCAGCCCATGCCAATGATCAAGGAACCCTTCAGCAGGGTAGCAGTTGACCTGGTGCGACCTCTACCTAACCCCAGTCCATCCGGTAATACATTCTTACCCTGGTGGACTGCGCTACCCGCTATCCAGAGGAAGTCGCTCTGACGAATATTCAGGCTGACACTGTTGCCAGTGCCCTAGTCGGAATATTCAACAGATTGGGGTTCCCGAAAGAAATCCCATCTGACGGGGATGCAGTTTACCTCAGATCTAACCCAACAGTTATGGAAGGTCTGTGGTATAAAACCCCCATCTCGGCTCTCCTTACCACCCCCAGACGAACAGTCTCTGTGAGCGTTTCAACGGTACCCTGAAGCAATTGCTCTGGACCTTTACGGAAGAGTACAGAGACTGAGAGCGATTCCTGACGCACCTCTTGTTCGCCTATCGAGAGGTGCCTCAGGAATCCACTGGGTTTTCACCCTTTGAGCTGCGGAGGGTACGAGGACAACTCAACCTCATCCGGGAGCACTGGGAGGTGCAAATGGTACACATATTGTACCATATGTTCTGGAAATGCAGGACCGTATAGAACAGTTAGCCCGGATGACCAGAGATCACCGCCATGCGGCCCAAAACAGACAGAAACGGTGGTACGATCAGGAGGCCCTACATAGGATGGGTGGGACAGAAGATCCTGGTGCTTAGAGCTCCTGTTTGTAATTTTATTGAGTTTTCACAGCAATGTTAATGTAATGACCATATGGGCTAGTCCCAAGTAACATAAAGGTTTAGAGAGTTCTTCTTGATACCTCTAAATGTAGCCTTGTCTCGTTATTGGAGGGAGCTGTTATAATCACACTGGGGATTGCTATGCTCTGTATACTCCCCTGAGCTTGAATCACTTAGCTCTTTTAAGAGCTTGTTCCTGACGTGCTCTCCTTTGAGGAGAGGTCTTCCCCACACAGTCCTGGATGCTGGAGGTTCATACATGGTGGAAGGAAGAGGTCTTTCCCACACGGTCCTGGAGGACAGAAGCTGATCCAGGGTGGAAGGAAGACGGCGAGACTCCAGTCAAGCTACAGTGTTTGCGGAGTCTGTGGTGGTTGTGGTGTCCAGTGCGGAGCTTGTGGTCCTCGGCGCAAGCTAGGAAGCGTCCATCAACGGAGGGTACTTGGTCGGAGTACGGGGAGCTCCGTTACATGGTGAAGTGCCGAATTGACGAAGTCCCAAATTGATGAAGTCCCGAATTTCAGAATGCCGAACTGAGCCGAATATTTTCCCCATGCACATGCCTAGGGGATACTGCTGCATCAACACTAGGGGATTGCTATTCTCCCCTAGCTATAATCACTAAGCTCTTCCAAGATCTTTTTCCAGCTTCGCTCTTTGCAGGAGGAGAGGTTCGGTCTGCAGTGCTTATGGTGTCTGGAGAAGTGCATGGAGCCCTCGGGAAGCACTAGGAGCATCCATCAATGGAGGTACTCGGTCAGAGTACTAGGAGCTCCGTTACAGGCACCTCCACCACAGAGGGAATAAACCGAATTCCAAAAAGAACCAGATTGGAGTTCTACCCGGAAACACCTTCAACTGAGATATTGAACACATTGATGGCGGATGTACAGGAGTATATCATGGCCAGGTGGCCAGGTGGCCACCAACAGACCAGCGATTCAGGGAAGGGTCACCAGCAGCATCCAGCATCACGCAGGGAAAAATGTAAATTCCATATCAAGCGTTTAAAAGTTTTACAGATGCAAAGGAAGAAATCGACGAATACCTCCAGGACTTTGCCATCTGCATGATGTCAGTCCAGCAGACTGGGTGCCCCTGCCGGTCGGTAAATTATCTGGCCATGAAGCAGAGGTGTACTGCGCAGTTCCTGATGGGGACAGCAGAGACTATCGTAAGGTGAAACAGGGATTCTGGCACCTTATGACATCACCCCCGAGGCATACAGATGCAAATTCCAGCATCTTAAAAAGCAAGAAAAGGACTTGTATGCAGTTGGGCTCACTGTTTAAAATGAGCTGCCATGGGGTGGATGCAAGCTACCCAAGCCACTACCCTCGAGGACTTACTACAACTGGTCCTATTAGAGCAATTTTTTAAGGGGCTGGCACCAGATGTACAAGACTGGGTAAAGGACCGAAAACACCTTACCCTACATGATGCAGTCAGACTAGCAGATGAGCATCACAACGCAATGTGTGATAGAATTTATCTTGATTCCAAGGCTCAAGCTTATAGGTGTCATATAATGATATCCTATATTAAAATTGGCTAACTTGGACTCAGGAAATGCTTGATGCTTAAACAACACTTATATATATGTCTAAGTTCCGAGAGCAGAGAGCCCCCACCTAAGATGTCTCTGCTCTAATCATTTTGTTCTCTCATACCTTGAAACTTATTTGTTATGGGTACATGATGCTCATCCCTATGTCTTATCTGTACACTCTTCCTATTACTGTTCTAAGAGTATTTGCACGTAAGCACTTACTTTTTAATGTATAAAACCCAGCTGATGAATAAAACGTCAGAGGCTTATTTTGTCCATCCCTCTGACAGTGAAATCAGCTGTACAGGAAGGTAAGAAAAACGTTTTTTCTACCTTTATCAATTTCGCTCTCAGATCCACGTCCTACTAGTCTGTCTGGGTAAAGAACGACTTTAAAACGTCTGATCTAAAGAACTTGTTTTCTGTGGTATTATGGTTATATTCAGGTGGAGGTTGTGTTATGTCTTGTGAAAGGAGTCTTGAGATAGTGGAATATAACTGTGGGTTGTAAGTTATTTTTATTGTTTGCCTTGTCATCAGGGCCGGACTGGGAATTAAAAGCAGCCCTGGAAAAAAATATTTACCAGCCCCATAATGCGTCGCGCCAGCATAGTGTGCAGATACAGAGTTAGAACAGATAACTTAAAATTAAAAAGTACTTCAACGTAAAAAGCGCACTCATAGGCTTCAAAATAAACAAAAGTGCAGATTTATTTTAAGCAGACGTGCCTTTGCATGTAATCAATGTTTCAGTCCAACTACCTTGACATATTAAGGAAAGCTTGGTAATGGGACTGAAATGGTGAATGTATGTAGGGCACAACTGAAAAAGTGTTTATTTTGAAGTCCTGTGGGTGTGCTCTTCACTTTAAATATGTTATTGTGCTGGAGTATGCACCTAGCAACAAGACTGGGCCAATATCTGCTCATTACATATGGTACATATTAATGAAATTTCTCTGTGTATTATGCATTTATAAATGTACATTAATATGTGTAAATATAATAGGCATAAGTATATAAGTTGGTGCTATGTAAATAATTGTAATTGATGCAAACATACACACAATCATTAACAATTTTACATACACATCACTACAAACAGCCTCACCACATAAATCCACCACCACAAGCTACCTCTCCCTACAAATACAAAACACCATAAGCAACCAATTACATTTATTTATTTATTTATTTATTTATTTTATTTTTTATTTGGGTTATATTCAAGTTTATTGACTAAAGTATGAATTGTTCAGAATTCAAAGTGAATTTCTAATTGAAGACCAACACAGTAGCAGACCACACGTAACCCGACTGGTTACCTCCGCTAATTCCCTTTCTTCAGCCAGTCAAGAACCATTTAAAGTACAAGGAGACCCATTTCCTCCCAGTAACCGGATGAAACACAGTCCTGGAGGTACAACACAATTTTATTGGCCACACACGGCTTTTATACATAATCCCATGCAAGGGGTTCACCACACGAACATACAAGCACACATCCCATGATCCTCCCAGCGCGGGTGTCAGGTATAACTTAAAATACATTCGCCGTAAGAACCCACTTCCGGGTTCACGGCGCTTAGCTCCTCCCCTTTCTCTGACGCGGTCCCTCCACGATACTTAGGGAGACCGCGCCAGATTCAAAAGGCTGGATTATTGCAGAGGTACCTGAAAAGTGATCAGCTGTTTTACTCCATCCTGCCTGTATCAGACCTCGGATTGCTAAACGGACTTTCACTCTCTCCACTCCTAAACCACGGATTGCTAAACGGACTTTCACTCTCTCCACTCCTAGACCACGGATTGCTAAACGGACTTCCACTCTCTTCACTCCTAGACCACGGATTGCTAAACGGACTTCCACTCTCTCCACTCCTAGACCACGGATTGCTAAACGGACTTCCACTCTCTCCACTCCTAGACCACGGATTGCTAAACGGACTTCCACTCTCTCCACTCCTAAACCACGGATTGCTAAACGGACTTCTCCTCTCTCCACTCCTAGACCACGGATTGCTAAACGGACTTCTCCTCTCTCCACTCCTAGACCACGGCTTGCTTAATGGACTATCTTCTCATTCCATCGGGTGAAAATAACCCTTAAGTTCCAGAACTTGCCTTATTAAGTTAAGTATTTCTGTTCCAATTAATCCACTGTGTCATTCTCTCTAATTAAGCTTCTTATTCTAATTGATCTACTTATAACGATAATTCAACCTCCAATAATCAACTCAATTATAATTACAACTTCTCCTGCTTCATTTATTACTATTGATTCTATAGAAGGGAATTTAAGTGACATCTGAAAATTAACAGATTCTTTTAGTTACACACAAATTCTAAGCTACATGTGTAATTAAGGTAATAGTAATTACTCCTTTTTCAATATAAAAAGAGGTGAATCTAGCAATTACTTCAATTAGGAAACTCTGCAGTTGTGTTCCAATTACAAAATAAGTATCACAGCGGGAAGGGACTCTGTTCCCTTTGTCCCCAAAGCCCGCCACTACAAGCATAGGGTTTCCCACCCACCAGGGGGTCTTCTTCCCAGGAGCCTCACAGAAAAGCCTTTCTGCGGGAAAAGAGGGAGCCACCAGCCCCAAATGTGCCCACATCAATCTCAGGGACCCTCGGCTCGGTCCCTCAATCGACTAATCTCCATTCACGATGTCCTGAGGTGAAACCCAGAAAGGAGAAGTGTGACAGAACCATCTGTGTGTCTATTGTGGTGGATTCGTCTATTTCTGCCCTCCTTCGTGTAAATGGCTGTTTCTATAGCCCAGCCATACGAATGACTCTTTTTACCGAACAAATATACCGAACGGATGGCCACCCAGGATAGAAGTGTGCTGCTGGTTAACCTCTTTATCCCAATTAGAATGTTGTGGTTAACTGCAGACACGTCTCAATTAAACCGAATTCAGGGTGGCCGTCGTTCGTATGTCGACCACGAGGCAGCGGCCATTTTAAAACACACGAAAGACCAGCGGTGTTCGGCACTGATTTAATGGAACTAAAAACTGACACTTTTTCTGCCGAACACCGCTGAAACAACGGGTCGCCTACTCCATCGACGAAAGCATGCGAACACCGGCCGTTCGGGACTTTGGAATCACACGAAAAGACTTAACCCAGATAGCCTTCCCATGGAGTCAATCGCATACCGAAAGACCGTACTAGACTTTGACTCCATGGCGATTGAACTGTGCGTATGGTATCTGAGCGCTATTCGCCAATAATATGCACTCAGATCCAGGCTAACTGGGGATATGTTACACGAATGAGAAATGTTCGGCAATTGTAAAGTTATGTATTTTTATGTGTTTTTTGGGTTGTATCTAAAATGGCGATTTGCCTCTGTCCTGGGAGATAATTGAATTACTTCTCAATTATCTCCAGGGCAGAGGGGAGGAAACCATGATGCATGCTGGGAATATTATGTGTCTGTGTGTCCTGAAATGCTGTATGTCCATCTGCCATTACAGTCTCCCATTTGGTCCCCTAGGGGAGTGTCCACCAAGTGGGAGACCTGCATAAATACGGACGGGTAGCCCACAGTAAACCCAGTTCATGTTTTACCCTCAATGTGGAGCTTGGTCTCGTTATTGGAGGTGAATTTACTACACGAATAGCGACTGCCAGGTGGAATTATTAGCCGCTTGGGAGATATATGGTTTCAGCTGTTAGCGGTGATTCGGGAGTTTACTGATTGGGAAGTGAAGTACCCGTACGGGTCCCGTTCGGGAGATTGGAGTATTCCCCTGCTTGCAATTTGTATGATTGCAGTTGATACGAATGCAGCTTGCGTTATGGTGCGAGGGGAAGATTCACTAAACGGCGGTTTTACTATTTGATGCTGTGAGGGCCGTTAAACAGTCCAACTACCTTGACATATTAAGGAAAGCTTGTTAATGGGACTGAAATGGTGAATGTATGTAGGACACAACTGTAAAAAATGTTTATTTTGAAGTCCTGTGGGTGTGCTCTTCACTTTAAATATGTTATTGTGCTGGAGTATGCACCTAGCAACAAGACTGGGCCAATATCTGCTCATTACATATGGTACATATTAATGAAATTTCTCTGTGTATTATGCATTTATAAATGTACATTAATATGTGTAAATATAATAGAGATATAAAACTAATACACACATTAATATACATGTCATATACTAATGGCGGATCCAGAGCCTGAGCCTGAGAGGGGCACTTGTAGATTATTTAAAGAAATATTCCATGCACAATAACCACTACTCCTCTGTGTAGTGGTTATGGTGCCAGGAGCGTCGGCACCCCCTCCCAGAGTAAGTCGTCAAACCGTTTAAGAACAGTTTGACAACTTACCTGGAGTCTGCTGGGATATGGGGCTGTAGTAGGGTATAGGAGCAGTGGTGCAATGTGTGTGAAAGGTTCAGTGTGTGGGTGGGCAGTGTGTAAATGTGTATGGTGTGTGTGTGTGTGTGGGGGGGTAGTGTGTGAATGTGTATGGTGTGTGTGTGGGGCGGTGTGTGTATGGGGCTAGAGTTCACTCCTACTACTGGGACCACCAGGAAGTGGTGAGAGTGAACTCTAGCCCGTAGCTCCAGGGCTAGAGTTCACCCTCGTGAGAGCCGGAGCGTTGCCCCAGGTCCTCTCTTCCTCCCCTGCCGACTGGCTGCACGGTGCCTGTGGAACGGGGAGGGAGATCGGCCGGCAGGGGAAAGCCTTGGGGGCTTTGTGATATATACTGCCCCTATGTGTGTCTCTTTATCTCCAGCCCCTCTGTGTGCCTTTTTGTCTCCCCCAGTCACTCTGTATGTTTCTTTCTCCCCCTCACTGCTCCTCTGTGTCAATGTCTCCCCTCTCCTTCCCAGTCTCTCTCTTCCCCCTCTGCCTCTTTCTTCCCCTCCCCTTGTGTGTCTCTCTCTCATTTCTCCCTCTTTGTCTCTCTCTTCCCCCTCTGCCTCTTTCACCCCCTTTCCCTGTGTCTCTTCCTCCCCCTTTCCCTGTGTCTCTCCCTCCTCCCCATCTCTCTCCCTCCCCCCTTTCCCTGTGTCTCTCCCTCCTCCCCCTTTCCCTGTGTCTCTCCCCATCTCTCTCCCTCCCCCTTTCCCTGTGTCTCTCCCCATCTCTCTCCTTTCCTGTGTCTCTCCCCCTCTCCCCATCTCTCCCTTTCCTGTGTCTCTCCCCCTCCTCCCCATCTCTCTCCTCTCCTTTCCTGTGTCTCTCCCCATCTCTCTCCCGCCTTTCCTGTGTCTCTCCCCCACTCCTCCCCATCTCTGCTCCCCTTTCCTGTGTCTCTCCCCTCACTCCCCATCTCTCTCCCTCCCTTTCCTGTCTCTCCCATCTCTCCTTTCTCTGTGTCTCTCCCCTCCTCCCTCTCCTTCGCGTGTCTCCTTCATATTGTCTCTCCCCAGTCAAGTGGCCCATTGCACCACCAAATCAGTTCACCATCCATGCCCACCTTTTCCTGGTTTTATAACGGATATTGATGTTATGCTAATCAGTGGCTCTTTGCCATACCCGCTCCTTCAAGGCTCCAGGCACTGCTTGTTGTGAGTGTGAGCCACTGTAAATTAGGGGCAGAGGGCACTTGCACTGCAGTAAAGATGGGGCTGGGCAGGAGGAGAGTGCAGTGCAATCAGTGCACTCCCCTCCTGTGGGTCACCAGTAGACTGGTGCACCTGCCCAGGATCAGAGCCGGTGCAAGGATTTTTGCCGCCCTAGACAAAATAAAAATTTGCTGCCCCCCCATGTGACATCACAATGCCCCACCCATATGAACTAGCGCCAGTGCTGCACACAGTGTGTGTTTACATTAAAAAGCCTGCAGGGACCAGCTATAGACACCAGAACCACTTCATTAAGCTATAGTGTCCCTTTAATGTGAGGTACATTATAGATTAGTGTCACTAATAATATACTAGATTGCCTACTTACAAGCAGATGAGGATGATGATGGGCTGCAGTTTGGCCCACTGGTCTGGTGTAGAACAGGATCTCTGGAGGCTGTTTGCAACTGTGGTCACAAAATTCAATGTTCTGGGAGAATTGGAAGCAGCTCCATTTTTTGGGGTCTGGGCCCCAGGGCCTGACGCTGAGTATGCTCATAAGGCCCACTCATAAGTTCCACCCACCCATGAGTTCGCTCACAGGGAGTGGAGTAGGGGATGTGTTATGTGTTATTGTAGAGGATCTAATATGTGTGCTTATGGTATGTAGTGTATAGGGTTACCAGTTTGTCCAGGTGATGTAGTGTGTTTGTGTGTAGTGGAAGCAGTGTGTATTTGTGTATAAGGGATGTATTATGTGTTTCTGGTTGTGTGTAAGGGATGCATTGTGTGAATCTGTTTTTGTATGCATAAGGGATGCAAGTGTGTGTCTGTATGTGTGTGCATTGAGTGTAAGAGATGCATTGTGTTTCTGTGTGTATGTAAGAAAAGAAGTGTGTGTGTTTGCATGTGTGTGTACGGGTTTGCATTGTCTGTTTCTGCGTATGTGTGCAAAGGATGCATTGTCTTTGTGTGTAAGGGTTGCATTGTGTGTGTGTGTGTGTAATGGATGCATTGTGTGTTTCTCTGTGTGTAAGGGAAGCATGTTGTGTT
>OW240925.1:1421470-1503773 GCA_933207985.1 Pelobates cultripes
GCCACCGCGGACCGGAGTGCAGCTCGGCCACGCTACAGGGGAGGGGAGGGGAGAAGCTGCAGCCGCCTGAGGCTCTTCACAGAGCGCTCGGGCGGCTGCAGTATTTAAAGGGCCGGCCCAGGAACGCGGCCGGCCCCCAGGTGCCACGGCCCACCGGGAAATTTCCCGGTATCCCGGTGGGCCAGTCCGGCCCTGCTTGTCATTTGTTTTATAATTTGAGTTAGAATCCTCCAAGGGCAGATCTCCTGATCTGTGTTTAGAAGACAAAACTGTGAAAATTCCACTGCAATGGTCCTAAGTGTTTAAATACACTGTTTTTGTACAGTTTGTCTTGTGTAAGGAAGTAATTAACCCTTACAAGTTTTAAGATGGGTAGCTCTGAAAGTACCCAAGGGGGATTTACGGCTTTGACTATTGTAAAGCATCACAAAGGACAAGGAGCAATTAAGAATGTTAAGAGGTTACTTAAGAAAGCTGGCATGCCCTCAGAAGGCACTCTAGACCCACATATATGGAGTGAATTTATGGCAAATTACAGAGGATGGTTAGAAGATAATGACCTAGTATAAGTCGCACAAAAATGGCATGATACTGCTGTTGAATTAACTAAATGTGGTTGTAGAGAACCCACCAGGAAAGGTGTACCATATTATCAATTTTTTGGACCTCTAGGGTCCCAGAGTAGGCAAGATCCTGGGAAAAATCTTGTAGACCCACCCCTTTACCAGGATACTGCAGGGACTCCTTTAGTCCCAAAAGGCCAGGAGATTTCCCTTTTACGGAGATCAAAACCTCTCTTTCCAGTAATATTACGCAGTGGAACTTCATATGGTGTCCCTCTGAGCAGGAAGGTAGTCCAGACTTAAAGGAACCACTAGTTGCCACCACAGACACCCCAGTGGGGCCATTAGCTCCACAATTTTCTACTCCCATGATACCCAAAGTTGAGAGCATATACCATGAGCACAGACAGCCGAGCTCAGGTATCCAATACTGGGAAGAATATAAGCCCTGGACAGTGAACAACTGGCAATAATACAGCAGCTGGCAGATGTTGAAAAGGCCCCCTTATCTCTAGTCCAGTCTCTATCCACAATTCAAGCTACTTACCAGTGTACTTGCATGGATTTAATACAGATTGTGGCACTAAAAGCTGGCCCCATTTGGGCTAGAATAATTGCTAAATGTACAGATGCCCATGAAGATAACCTCAGAAAAAGCAACATGCAAACAGATGAATGGTTTAGAACCAAGTCTGCATCTGGAGCATGCTATGTCACTGCAATGAGAGAATGGGCTAAGGTAAAGACAGAGGAACTAGCCCATAAATTAGGAGATATACTACAATGG
Source organism: Pelobates cultripes (assembly GCA_933207985.1). Lineage (NCBI taxonomy): Eukaryota > Metazoa > Chordata > Amphibia > Anura > Pelobatidae > Pelobates > Pelobates cultripes. The sequence continues at coordinate 1,422,821 of OW240925.1, forward strand.
AAATATTAATCTGTAGAAACATTCTTCACCAGACTACAAATGGCTTGGGAGGCATTGGGTTACACTGATGTTGTAACCACTTCGACCAGACTGCTTCTTAACTGCTTCATGGATGGTATCCACATACCCATAAGGACTGGTCTCCAAAATGCTAGACCTGAGTGGAGAAGTTTAACCTATGGTGATCTGGTGAAGGTGGCTAGGGGAGTGGAAGCTAATCTAAATACTAGAAAGAGGAGCACACCTCAAATGGCTGTAACTGTCCCTAGAGCTGATGGGGACAGAAGGCAGGTAGACTGCTGGAATTGTAGCAGGAAAGGACACATTAAACGGAACTGCAAGTGTCCTCCTAAAAATAGAAAACCCCAAGATTCTAATGATAACTCCCATGACAGCCAACCACCACCTCCCCCCCCCCAATAGGAAATTGGCAAACCAGTGTCCCTACATATCATCAATATCCCTGACTCTGCAGGACCCTCACCCATTATCAATGTTACACTGCCTGGGGACCGAATAGTCCCTTTCCTGTTGGACACTGGCGCTGCTAAATCAATGTTACAGGAAAAATATGTATTCCCGTATGAGAAATCTAATGATGTATTATCATGTGTAGGGGTAGATGGTATTGAAAATGACATTCCCCTGACCCACAAGCTGAAATTGAAGCTACACGACTCTACTGCCCTTGTAACAAGGCTACTTGTCAGCCCTCATGCCCCTGCTAATCTACTAGGCAGTGATATACTGTCTGCTCTTAGTGCAAATATCCAGTATAGCCCCACTGGAAAAGTAACATTGTCTGTGCCTTTAGAGGACAAACAAATGATATCTCTTTCAAATGTTCTGGCAACTCTCACTATGCCCAGCCATGTGCCAGAACCTACCATTGACTTGTCCTCAGTCCCTGATTCCTTATGGGCTACAGGGAAGACAGATACAGGCAGACTCTCTGTGCCCCCAGTCAAAGTGAATCTCCTGCCCGGAGCCAAACCTCCCTATCAAAAACAATACCCCCTAAGCCCAGCACAGGAAGATGCTATTTCGCAATCTGTGCAAGAGTTTCTGCAGGCAGGGGTAGTTGTCCAGACCACCTCCCCTTGTAACACACCATTGTACCCAATTAAGAAAAAGCAAGAGAAAGGGAAACCTGTGGTCTACCGTATGGTACATGATTTGAGGGCAATTAATGCTGTAACTGAACTCATTGCCCCTAATGTTCCCAACCCACACACCTTGTTGGCACAAATACCACCTTCCTCTAAGGTATTTACTGTTATTGACTTGGCAAATGCATTTTTCAGTGTCCCCCTGGCTCCCGACAGTCAGTTTTTATTTGCATTTACACATAAACACAAGCCGTACACTTGGACAGTATTGCCACAGGGCGCACAAAACTCACCCACTATGTACAGCATGGCTATGGCACAGATTCTTGAAGAGTGGCAAAGGCCAAACAATGTAATTTTATTGCAGTATATCGATGACCTACTCCTATGTTGCGATAATATGGAATCTTGTATTGTAAACACTCTTTCCTTACTAAAATTCCTAGAAAAAGCAGGCTGTAAAGCAACAAAAACGAAACTGCAAGCATGTGTAGAGAAAGTTATTTTCCTAGGACATTGCATTTCTCAGGGCATTAAACATCTCACGGAAAGTAGAAAGACTGCAGTTCAAAATATTAGACCCCCCCGCAGTTTAGCCCAGGTTCGTACTTTCCTCGGTTTGATTTCTTACTGCTGTCCTTGGCTGCGTTCCGTAGCTATCTACATGCAACCACTGTATGATTGTCTTGCCAACGAAAACAAACCATTTAAATTAACCCATGCAGCAGAAAATGCCTTCTATACCCTGGTAACGTCAGCTCCGGCACTGGGTCTCCCAGATTACAGAAAGAATTTTAACCTGTTCTGTACTGAGCAATCAGGTTATGCTACATCAACCTTACACAGGACCATGGTGGTAAACAAAGACCAATAGCATACTACTCCACCAGATTGGACCCTGTTGCCAGGGGTGCCCCCTCATGTGTTAGGGCAGCGGCGGATGTTACTGCCCTCCTGGACAAAGCCACTGATATTGTTTTAGATAATCCGGTGACCATATACACACCGCATGAAATCAACAGCATACTCTCACAAGTTCAACCAAAACACATACATACTGCAAGGCATCTCAGAATGCAATGTGCCTTGCTTATGCCACCTAATGTTACTCTTAAAATGTCTACATTGCTTCCCCTGCATTTAAAAGAGGGGAATGGGGATAGTGGGAATGGTACTTGTACTTCTGATCTTTTTTAAAATTCGCTTTCACCAGGTGAGTTAGCTGATGCCCAGGTACCCCATGATTGTGCAGCACTAATGGCACAAGAGACAGCAGGTTTTTTGCATGTAATTGATTCTCCATTATCTAATGCAGATTTTGAGTTTTATGTAGATGTTTTCAGATATGCTGATGAGAAGGGTAATTTCCACACAGATATGCTGTAGTATCTGCACACGAGGTAATAAAAGCTGAACCTCTCGCTCCTCATTGCTCTGCACAGGAGGCAGAGCTGAAGGCACTCGCTGAAAGTAAGACTGCTAATATTTATAGACTCTCGCTATGCTTTTGGTATAGCCCATGATTTTGACCCTATATGGCGGGCTCGTGATTTTCTCACCTCAGCAGGAACTCCAATCAAGAACTCTGAAGCCGTGAGTGCACTTATGAACGCTATCCTGCTACCCACTGAAGTAGGCATCATCAAGGTGGCAGCTCACGTGAAGATCACAGATGAAATCTCAAGAGGAAACCACAAAGCAGACAAAGCTGCCAAGCAAGCAGCAATCCAAGTTCATCCCTCTACAGGTAATACCTTCCTACAAGTTGTTCTTACAGATGACGCTGTTGACTACAATATACTGTTGAGCTTACAAAGACAGGCAAGCAAGGAAGAACATGACCTCTGGAGGAAACAAGATGCAGAACCTGATGATGACATAATGTGGAGGAAAGGTAAAAGACTGTGTTTGCCACAAGTGTTGTACCCCATGATGGTGCAGATTGCCCATGGACCTACACATCTATCCAAGATGCACATGAACTGCATAGTAAACACCCATTGGATAGCACCCAGATTTACTGTTGTAGCAGCTAAACACACCCATGCTTGCATGATTTGTGCTAGAAACAATCCAGGACAGGCTGTCAAAACACCAAGTAAGCACACACCAAGGCCACTTTACCTGTTTCAAAGACTGCAGATAGACTATATTCAACTACCTAAGGTAGGAGTGTATGAATATGTGTTGGTGTGCATTGATCTCTTTTCAGGTTGGCCTGAGGCCTACCCAGTGTCGAAAGCCACAACGAAGGTCACAGCAAGTAAGCTTCTGAAGGAACTGGTATGTATATATGGAGTACCTGAAGTGATTGAAAGTGACAGAGGTAGCCATTTCACTGAGGAAATAATGCAAGAAATTATGAAAGCCTTAGGGATCAGTCAGGCCTTCCACACCCCCTATCACCCCAGAGTAGTGGGAAAGTATAAAGGGCAAATGGCACCTTAAAGAACAAGATTGCAAAAGCCATGCAAGACACAGGGAAGCCCTGGACTGAATGCCTTCCCCTAGCACTCTTTTCTATGAGATTCACCCTCAATTCCAGACATGGCCTATCCCCTTTTGAGATCCTGTTTTGATGTGCCCCAAAGAAAGGCCTCTATTTTCCCCAAACCTTCCAAATGCAGCATGGTAGTATGACTGCCTATGTTCAGGCCCTACACCAAAGATTAGGCAGGGTGCATAAACAACTCTTTGATTCTATTCCAAATCCAGACTCTTATTCTGCAACTCACAAACTGCAACCTGGTGATTGGGTGGTGATAAAAAGGCATGTGAGGAAAGGACTTGAACCACGCTTTGACGGTCCATTCCAAGTGCTCTTGACTACGGCTACCTCGGTGAAACTAGAAGGAAAAGCCACGTGGATACACGCCAGTCACTGTAAACAAGTCACTCCGACTGATCCACCGACATGAAGCTGTTCTTATCCTTTACCATTTTATGCTGTGTTCGGATATGCTATCCTGACTTGAGCCCAGAAAATAATAATGCATGGCAGGAAAATATATGGTTGCAGATAGCAAAGGCTTTTAATTTAACCTCCTTTTGCCTCAACCTTCTCCTAAGTACTGAAAACACTATAGAATCTTGTCTTATAGCTATCCCTACCCCCATCTCACTGCTGAGGAAGTACCTACATACCCATAGACCCCATAAATCTCTACAACTATATTATTATGCCTTCAACCCACTGGTAGGCAAGCCTCCTCTAGCCCTGTAGACAATTAATGTGACAGGCGCTGAACTATGTTGGTCTTTTTCATGTAATTGTTCAAGAGACCCTAATACTGAATCACTGTTTTGCCCCACGTGGTGGAAAAATACCACAAATTGTAGAGCCCTGAGCACCACTATGAATTGTACCAAAACTCACCAAGTTATGAGTTACCACTACAATGTATATCATCCTAAAGGATGGACTTTCTCCTTTGGAAATATTACTTATGCTTATGTCCCAGGTAACATTACAGGAGGTCCCTGTGCAATCTCTTGCCTAACCATGACCATGTTTTCCAAATCTGACCTGATCACTAAAAACCACCCAGCTACACAAACTGCTGAGAGACAGGAGAGATGTTAAAAACACCCTTAATGCAGATTGTAACCCTGAAATCACTCTCTTATCTAAAGCCGAATACACTGCCCTAGCGTACACCTTGGTAGGAGTCCCAGGCTTAGCATTGTATAATACCCGAGTAGTTAATGCTGTAGCCTGTTCCCTTGCAAATGCCACTTCACAGGCCCTAGAAGAGCTACTTATGGACAACCAGGCAAATAAGAAGGCAATCCTTGAGAATAGAGCAGCCATTGACTACTTACTAATGAAACATGAATTAGCTGTGAAGCTATTGAAGGTATGTGCTGTTTTAACCTGTCTGACCATGGCACTATGATCCATAAACATATAAAAGATTTACATGACTTAGTACAGGATATCAAACAGGATACTGGTTTCTTTGGGGATTGGGATTGGACATTTGAGCTAGGAACATGGTTGACTTTACTAATTAAGAAATTTTTGTACTTTTTGCTATTAGCTGTATTTGTCATTATGGCTATTTTTCTAACCTTTAGATTTTTTTCATGTCTACTAACCTCTCTATGTAAAACAAACCTACTGTTGGTCGTACCTTAACTTACATTCCAGCTCCGACTTTGGAAAGGTTTTATGATGTTACCTCGCCTAGGAAATGAAGGAACTCTCTTCCGCTGATTCTGATGGTCTCTCAGTCCAAGAGAACCGTGGTGAAGCAATAAATGAAAGTCCCACAGGCTTTGGCTAGCAGGCCTGGATATACCTTGGACATTTGGGTGACCCTTGGATCAAAAGATGGGATTGTGATATAATTAATCTTGATTTCACGGCTCAAGCTTATAGGTGTCATATAATGATATCCTATATTAAAATTGGCTAACTTGGACTCAGGAAATGCTTGATGCTTAACCCCTTAAGGACACATGACATGTGTGACATATTATGATTCCCTTTTATTCCAGAAGTTTGGTCCTTAAGGGGTTATACAACACTTAAGACCATATATGTCTAAGTTCCGGGAGCAGAGAGCCCCCACCTAAGATGTCTCTGCTCTAATCTTTTTGTTCTCTCTTACTTTGAAACTTATTTGTTATGTATACATGACGCTCATCCCTTATCTGTACTCCCTTCCTATTACTGTTCTAAGAGTATTTGCAAGTAAGCATTTACTTTTTAATGTATAAAACCCAGCTGATGAATAAAACGTCAGAGGCTTATTTTGAATACCAACAGGTGTCTGGTGTCTAATTCTCGCTTCTCCAAGTGCACTTGTAACAACAATTTGGGCTTCCTCTGAATATAACAAAGATCAACATTTCTGATCCACAACAAATGCGATACCAACGTCCACCTCCGCGCTTATTCTCCAGACCTACAGCACCTCTTCCAGCTTCTGCAGCTCCGACCATTGCACGACCACCTAACCAAAATGGGATGCTGTGCCACACATGCAACCAGCTGTGCCATATGCAAATAGCCTGTGCACGGAACAGGAACTGCCAATCCTGGCCGAACCAACCACCCAGTAATCGAGCTGCAGTGCCTTGTTACCAGGGTGAGACCAACGCTCGAAACACTCCAGCCACAACAGCGGAGGATCAACTGTGGGTTCAACATCAGTCTAACCCCATCCAAGCAGCCTCTGACAACCGTCAAAACCATCGCCAGGTAGTGCACCTAGACCTTGGGGGCCACCTTGACCTTGGTCCGGAATCATCTCATTCCAGAGGAGGCCCACACCGGAGGTTCTGTGGCCGTGCAAGTGGCAAGGGGAGCATTCATTTGAATTGGGAAGCAGGATCCGGGGACATCAAGGTCGGGCTAATGTAGAACTTGCCGGCGGATGTTATATTGGGCAACGATCTGGGGGAGCTCACTTCAGCATTCGTTCCCCAACCTACAGTACAAGAGGCGTACCCAGTCGTCACCCGACAGCAGGCCTGCACCGCGGCTCCATACACGCACTCTGAGGCTCAGGTAAGCATTTTAAACCCTTCTCCAGCTGGGATGCCCCCTTGGAATTTGGGAATGAGGTAGCTCTAGATTCCTCCTTACAAGTATATAGGAACAGGATAGTGAACAGCCAGGCTGGGTTGGAGGGAGAGAGATATGTCTGGGACAAAGGACTGTTATATCACTACACAGAAAAGATAGTAGCTGGGTCTGTCCCGATCCCCACTAAACAGTTAATAGTACCCAGAAGGTATAGTCAGGATTTGCTGCACATAGCACACAACATTCCTCTGTCAGGCCATTTAGGGGTCAGTCGAACTAAACATCGACTAACACAGAACTTCTTCTGGCCAGGTATCTCAAAGGCAATATTGTCAAACCTGTGACACCTGCCAGAGGGTATGTAAGCAGAGACCGCTATAAAGCGAAACTCCCTCCCAATCATTGAGGAACCGTTTAGCAGAGTAGCTGTGGACATAATAGCAGGGACATATTAGCCGGGAGGCAAACAAGGCATTTGCCTTGGGCGGCATTTTTCAGGGGGCGGCAAAAAACGCCGCCCCCAAATGCACAGAGAAAATGCCTAGTTAGCCTCGCGGCTAACAGACATGCCGAGCGGGCGGGCGGCGCTGGTAGGCGGCTGGCGAGGGAGCACTTCCCTGAGCTGACTGCTCAGCTCCCTCGCCAGCCGCCTGCACAGCAGCCAGCGCTGCCCAGCCCGACTACAAGGACCACCAGGAAAAGAGAGACCCCCCAGCACTCCCAAAGGTAAGGAGGCTGGGGGGATTAAAAAAAAAGTTAATGTGAGTGATTGTGTGTGTGTTTGTGTCTGACTGTGTGTGTGTTTGTGTCTGACTGTGTGTGTGTGTGTTTGTTTCTGACTGTGTGTGTTTGTGTGTGTTTGTGTCTGACTGTGTGTGTGTGTGTTTGTATCTGACTGTGTACGTGTGTATTTGTGTCTGACTGTGTGTGTGTGTGTGTTTGTGTCTGACTGTGTGTGTTTGTGTCTGACTGTGTGTGGGTGTGTGTGTTTGTGTCTGACTGTGTGTGTTTGTGTCTGACTGGGTGTGTGTGTGTCTGACTGTGTGTGTGTGTGTTTGTGACTGTGTGTGTGTGTGTTTGTGTCTGACTGTGTCTGTGTATGTGTGTCTGATTGTGTGTGTGTGTCTGACTGTGTGTGTGTTTGTGTCTGACTGTGTGTGTGTGTCTGACTGTGTGTGTGTGTCTGACTGTGTGTGTGTGTGTCTGACTGTGTGTGTGTGTATTTAGAAGGTGGGGCAGGGGGGAAGGGTTGGGTGGGCGTGGCGCGGGGGGAGAGGACGCCTGAGTTTTGTCCTGCCTAGGGCAGCACAAAACCAGGATACACCACTGCATAATAGGATCCTTGTCAAACCCAGTCCCCCTGGCAAGAAGTACATTTTGACCATAGTGGATTATGCCACTAGGTATCCAGGTCACCCACCAACTCTGGAAAGTATGCGGTGTTAAGCCCATATTCAATTCAGACTATCACCCCTAGTCCAACGGTTTCTGCGAACGTTTTAACGGAACTCTGAAGCAGATGATCCGTACATTCGTAGACACCAAAAAGGACTGGGAGAGGTTTCTACCCCATCTGCTATTCACTTACAGAAAAGTTCCCCAAGAATCCACCGGGTTCTCCCCTTTTGAATAACTGTTCGGGAGGAGGATGAGGGGCCCTTTAGACCTCATCCGGGGAACATTGGGAAGGGGAAGTGACCACAAATGGCACCCCTATTGTCCCTATGAGTTCCAGGAGCACCTGGAGGAGTTGACTTGGACAGTACGTACCAACCTCCAGATGGACCAGCAACGACAGGGCAGATGGTATGTGTGACGGACCGCTGGCACTCCGACCGAGTACCTCCGCCAATCAATACTCCGACACCATCAGCACTGCAGACCCCACTTCCAGTGATGCAGCTGCGTTGGGGTCTCTGTGTCCTTCACCAACCCTGGACCCAAGGCCAGGATCCAACTTCCAGTGGGCAGGCCTCTCTTCCTCCAGAGAGCGTAGCAGGAACAAGAACAGCTCTTACAAGAGCTTACTCTGGGGAGTATTGTGTAATTATAGCAGTCCCCAGAGTAAGCTCTTGTAAGAGAGAAATTATCCTATCCCCCAAGCATGAGCCAAGGCATCAAGAAAGGGTCAAGGGTAACATATCCAAAAATCAGACAATTCCCTCCAGTGGTTTAAAAGTTAGGTGGAAGTCCTTTTTGACCGACCTCAAGCATGGCTTTCCTGCCCAAAACAGTGCCATAGATTTGGGCTGTGTAGTCGGTCTATTTTAAACTGAAAATGAATCATCGAACGCACTTCGATTCCAGCCGAAGCGTCGAAGTTGCAGAGAAGGTAAGGGTCAGTGGTGTTCGTGTAAATGGGTAGCCGATTCTAGTTCCATGGATTTGCCGGCACACACCACTGACCGCGTTCGACTAAATAAATATGGCCGCCGCCACGTGTTCGACTGTACGAACGGCGGCCACCCAGCGGTCGGCAATTAACCTGCAGTTACCCGCCAGCCTGAGAGGTAAATTGCCTGCACACTTCCACTTGCGTGTGGTCCACTTGTGTAGTAATTAGTACGGTAAGCCCCATTTACCGAACCAAGTGGGAAAAAGCCACGAACAAGGTATTTTAACAGTCTGGGGATACAGTCTTAAAGGGACCTTGCCACTGATTTTTGGAGGGGACTGATTGTCAGCCTCATGCCTTGGGACTATGGCCCCTCGGAGATTGGGCACTTTAAAAACAGTATTGTGGCTAATGGACTTCTATTAGACCGTGCGGGCCCTTTAAGAAAAGTCTGGGGTCATATTGAACCTTTATGTGACAATTTAGACTATGTCCCCAGACCTTTAAAATCCTTGGTGCATGGCTTTCTCCCACTTGGTTCAGTAAATGGGGCTTACTGAACCAAGTGCTATACAGGTGGACCACCCAGAAATGGCTGCCTTGGTGGTTTGCTGAGTGGGCAGAGACCAGCGGTACTCTGCCCTGGTGCCAGCGCTACCACGGAAGTAGCCTGGTTGGAGCCTGGTTGTTGGAAGGGGAGACCGACTGTCTCCCCTTTGGATACACAGCTCTGCTGCTGGAGGGGGAGACCGACTGTCTCCCCAGTAGATACACAGCTCTGCTGCTGGAGGGGGAGACCGACTGTCTCCCCTTTGGCTAAACAGCCCTGTTGCTGGAGGACAGGACCGACTGTCTCTGCCCCCGTAGCTCAACCTGCCGCTGGGGAATGGAGACTGGGCTCCCAATTCCCTGTACATTGCTCTGCCGCTGGGGAATGGAGACTGGGCTCCCAATTCCCTGCAATTCACTCTGCGCTGGGGGACAGGACCAGCTGTCTCTGCCCCCTGTAACTTAGCCTGCCGCTGGGGAATGGAGACTAGGCTCCCAATTCCTAATAAATCACTGTGCCGCTGGGGAATGGAGACTGGGCTCCCTATTCCCTGCAGATCACACTGCCTGCAGGGAATGGAGACTGGGCTCCCAATTCCCTGCATATCACACTGTCGCTGGGGAATGGAGACTGGGCTCCCAATTCCCTGCATATCACACTGCCGCTGGGGAATGGAGACTGGGCTCCCAATTCCCTGCATATCACACTGCTGCTGGGGATCTGATCCGACCGCCCAGCATCCCTGTAACTCACCCAGCTGCTGGGAAGGGAGGACGCTGCTCTCCTCTCCCTGCAAGGTACACTGCCGCTGGGGAGGGGAGACGATGCTCTCCACTCCCTGCACTTCACACTGCCGCTGGGGAAAGGAGACATGGCTCTCTATTCCCTGCAAATCAATCTGCCACTGGGGATCTGGGCTGACTGCCCAGCATCCCTGTAGGGCCGGTGAAGAGACCTCAGTCCCATCTCCGCCTGGGGTTCCTCCCAGTAAAGCTCTACAATATCTTCCCAGCTGAAGGGGTCTGGATCTGGGTCTGTCACCTTGCTGTCCTGCTGAGTCTTCCCAATGGAGTGGAAGAGATCTAGGTAGTCCTGCTCCAGTTCCCACTCCAGGGTTGCTAGGTGAGCCAGGTCTTGCTCTACCTCATGGGGGTCATCCCAGTCATGCCTAGCCTCCCTCTCGTAGAAAATGTCCTGAAGTCTGGTCTGCGCAGGGCTCCCGAAGTCAGGCTCTGCAAAGGACTCCCATAACAAGCCAGGACCATCAAACTCCTCTCCCTCTGGCTTGTCATGCTCAGCTGTCCAGGGTATATACTGTGCCATATACCACCAGAGCGCCTGGTAGGCATCCTGCCATACCCGGTGCTCTAGTTCCTTCACCTATTCCTCCAGGGGCTGCTCTCCCAGGAAGGGCATCCGCAGGGCCACTTGCTTTTGCAACCGCTGCTCTTCACTGTGGAGACCCTCACCCTGCTGGTATTGTATCCAGGGCCTGGTACCAGATGCCTTTCCTTAATGCATCCCGGCCATCCAGGTCCTCCTCCTCGTATAACACCGCTGGTTCCATTCTGTTGCTTTATGGGTCACTGTACTGGGACATGCGTTGCCCCCAACTTGTAAATCCCCAGAATGGTGTCTCCTGTAGCTGTCCTTCTGGCTGTGGGAACGATCCCACCGCTACCACCAGTTGTAATGGCACCCCCAGGCATGAAAGGGTTAAACCGCAGTTTAGTAGATCTTCCCTTCCAGAGACACAGGCACAGCTACTGTAGACACCAATCCACCGAACTGGAGAAGCATATGAATGCCGTAAACAGCCAAACCGGAACCATAAGAATGCTGTAATCAGACAAATAGGAAAAAACATTTGAATAGGTTTACACTCCTAGCAGTCAAACTGGAACAGCATACAATAAATCCCCCCAAGAACGAGACAAAGCTCCATGTTGAGGGTCAAGCAGTGAACAGACAGAGCTGTGGGTTTATTGTTCTTATATACACATTAGTACCACCCACAGGGTTTTGGAAAACAACCAATAAACACATACAATACACTGAGACACTCCCACACAAAATCCTCCCCTCTGCCTGTGATACAATTACCTTACACAATGGGTAATGTAATTATCACCGGCAGAGAAATACAGTTTTTCCACATTATTCATAACTTTAAAAGTATGCATCACATTCACATAACATTTTCAGAATCAGCATACTCCAAATACAAACATATGTCAAAATTAGACAAATTGTTCCAGTGGTTCAAAAGATAGATCATAGTCCTTTGTGACCAAATGAAGCATGACTTTTCTGCCCAAAACCAGTTCCACAGAGTCTTCTATCCTGGAGATAATTGGGAAGCAATCCAATTATCTCCAAGGACAGAGGCAAAACTCCATTAAGCACATGGCAGTAAAAAGACAGTAAAATACAATAAAATACACAAGGTTACATTTATTACATAAAATACAGACATTCAACATATCCCCAGATAGCTTAGGTCTGAGCACACATTATTACTGAATGGCGCTCAGACCACACACATACAGTTCAATTGCCATGCAGCCAAAGTCTTTCCCACAGTCTTTCATTATACGAATGGGCTACATGGCATAGCTATCTGGGGTATCACCGCTCAAACAGGGCAAGCACCGAATGACCCGGCTTTCATGTCTTTGCAGGGGAAAATCAAGCGTTTCCACATGGGGCCATAGTCTAAAGGCAGCAGGCAGGCAACCAGGCTCCTCCAATGCACAGTGGCGAGATTGGTCTCGTCACAGAAGCCATCACTCAGTGAACCCAACCCCGCACCAAGTAATGGCGTTTTTAGGGACCGCTGGCCATTACCAGAAGTTTGTACAAGACTATAGTACTATATCAAAGCCCCTCGCTGACTTCACCAAAAATTCCCTACCCAGACAAGTTGTATGGTCCCCAGAGTATGCGGACTCCTTCCAGAAATTAAAAACGGCCCTCAGCGAGGCACTTGTATTAGCAGCACCTGATCATACTAAAAGATTTCTTGTCCATACAGATGCCTCAATGTTTGGACTGGGAGCTGTATTAACCCTTAAGGACCAAACATCTGGAATAAAAGGGAATCATGACATGTCAGACAGGGGTTAAGTCAGGTCGGGGAGGATGGCATTGAGCACCCAGTGGCATATCGGAGCAGAAAACTAATACACAGGGAAGTCAGTTATGCCACTGTGGAGAAGGAGTGCCTGGCCCTTGTATGGGCCCTCAAGAAAGTTCAACCTTATTTATACAGGTGCTCCTTCACAGTCATTACATAGTTACATAGATGAAAAGAGACTTGCGTCCATCAAGTTCAGCCTTCCTCGCATTTGTTTTTTGCTGTTGATCCAAAAGAAGAAGGGAAAAATAAACAGTTTGAAGCACTTCCAATTTTGCAACCAACTAGGAAAAAAAAAATCCTTCTTGACCCCAGAATGGCTGTCAGATTTATCCTTGGATCAAGCAGTTATTACCCTACATTGAAAGATTATATCCTTGAATATTCTGATTTTGCAAGTATGCATTTAGTAGCTGTTTGAACATCTGTATGGACTCTGATAAAACCACTTCTTCAGGCAGAGAATTCCACATCCTGATTGTTCTTACAGTAAAAAATCCTTTCCTTTGCCTTAGACGAAATCTTCTTTCTTCCAAAAGTAAAAAATAAACCATAAAACCTCCAAAAAAACAGTGAAATGTCACTCTTATTCACATATACATTACCCAGTGTGAATACCCAACTTTTAGTGTTGAAATATCCAAATGTGCAAGCTTCAAGAACCACTTAAAGTGATATTTTGCAAAAAAATGACAACTTACACTAGCAGCAGCTCTTCAGTTAAATCACATCTCCCAATATAGGAACATAAAGGGAACAAAACAAACACATAGTGTGATATTGTAGAACAAATGGATCAAAAGCAGATGAGTTTGCTCTAAACTTTGACAGCCCAAGCAAAAACTTCCACTCTGACCATGGAAACAAGTGAAAAGTTTTATTGAAGACAAAGAGAAGCACATAAGATATCAACTGGGTCCCTTCTGGAAGAACAGACTTACTTCTGGTCACGTGCGGTTGTCGGCCGGCAAAAAAATGTCATGCACGTCCTTAGTACAGCAGTCTTCACGTTCGGGATACTTCCAGGAGGCGGGGTTTGTGTGGTGACATCAGAGTCTGATGACGCGTTTCGCCGAATCAACGGTTTCCTCATCTGTGGACCATGAAGACTGCTGTACTAAGGACGTTCATTACATTTTTTTGCCAGCCGACAACCGCATCGTTCCTTAGTTCCTTAAGTACTCGAGGATGAATACCTTCAGGCCCTGGAGCTTTGCTTTTGTTAACTTTCTTTAGTTGCTGCTGCACCTTGTCTTCTATTAACTAATTACAATTATTCAGTTTCTAAGCCTCCTGAGGCCATCTCTGCCTGTCTGCCGTGGGGGATTCCCTAAGTTCCCTCTTGAAAGCTTGGGGGGTGTCCCCTCCTGGTTCTCGGAGTGCAGAAGATCACCATTCTGGGCTTGTTGTCGGCTGGTCATAGGGCACACAGTCTCTAGTGTGACCGGGGTAAATTGGGTCACACTAGAGACTGTGTGCACATAGTCTTTACACAGGGAAATAAATGAATGAACCCAGTTCTTGTACAATGAAGTGGCTAGGTTTGCCACAATATCATTATTAGTTAAGGAGATAGGTATATAGTTTGGTACCTGTTTCACATCTTTCCCCTGTTTGTGAATTGGAATAATAATTGCTTGAAGTAATTCACTAGGAAAAGGTTTATTTTCCAAAATTTCATTGAAAGCTTTTGTTAAATAAGGAGAAATAATGTGTGCCATTTTTTACAGAAATAACTAGAAAAGCCATCTGGGCCTGGTGCTTTATTCTTTTTTTAGGTTATTAATAACATGGATGACTTCTTTCAATTCAATTGGATTTTCCATTGCTTCCTTATGATTTTCATCTTAGATTTGTTTGGCAAAAATAACCTCGCCACTGGGCTTTGGAGAGGCCTGCTTGCCAGCCTCTTGCCCTGTGACTATGGCCCCTGGGGTGTATTGCCATTTAAAAATGCTATTTGGGCTTATTGGATTTTAAAACACTTTTTCTGCCCCTTTAAATCCATGGGAAAATGTGCCTCTTCCCCTTCCCCTTTTTTCTGTCCTACTGTTCTCCAGCAGGGCGTTGTTCCAGGGACACTGCCAGACCAGTTGAAACTGGCTGCTTTGTCCCTCCTCAATCTCTCATCAGCCCTTGCTATCATTTAACCACATGGCGTTCCAACTGTATTCATGAGATCTGAGTGCTTTTCGGACATATTGAGCGCTCAGATCCAAGCTATCTGGGGATATGTTGGACATATAGGTTAAACGTTGTATTATAAGAGTTATGTATTTTTATGTGTTTTTTTGTAACATTTTTGATTTAGAAATATTCCCTGTACATGGGGATAATTGGCTTACCACAGCCACTGAAGCCAATTATCTTCAGGATAGAGGAGAAGATAGAAAGGCCGCACAGCCTTGTAGCGGACAGGTAGTATAATCCACAGTATCTCTGCTGGTAGACCGGAACAGCATATAATAATCCAGGTATAACAAGTACAGCATACAATAATCCCGGTAGCGTTAAATAAATCCTTCCTTCCCAAGAACTAGACGGCACATAGGCTGGGAGTCAACTGAGGTTTTAATCACAAGTCACAGTATTTATGTGGTTCCCCATGCAAGGGGTTTCCCTACTGACTTTACAGGGGTTGTACAGTAGGGGACTACATGGGGGACTTAACAACCAGGACATTTCTCCCACCATGCACTGCTGTACGAGAGGGATACTCCCACTAAAATATCCAGTTAAGTGGATTATCCCTCTGTGCAGCAAAACTGGCTTTTCACATAAAAATCTATAACTTTAACAGTATTCAAGCTTTTATACCGAATGACCGTTCGGCAGATAGCTGGGGTCTGAGCACATACTTAGTGAAAGTACCGCTCAGATCCCAGCACAATTAGCCGAACGCCGCACGAAATACACTTAAACATAAATTTTTAAACAGAGGCATGAATAGACCAGCAGGGATAAAATACCGAAAGACCGGTGCTCCTGAACGGCCTGGAAGTCCAGCAGTATTCGTGCCGTCGAGTAGCCGATTTTAGCTCCAGGCACTCAACGACAAAATACCGCTGGGCTAACAAAGGATCTAAGATCCATTAACTACCGAAAAATACAATGTTGCGATACTTAATGGGAGCCACATGACCTCCTGTGTGTGTGTGTAAGGAAACCAAGTACATTTAAACCTTAATCGGTAGTTTCCTCCCGAACAGCCAGAGCCCAGTGAATATAGCCCTCCGTCCAGTATATGGCAGACGAATTCCCAATTGTAAATCCAATAGTGTTCCTGGATAATTCCCACAGTAAAACACACAAACTCCCAAACAGCATACGTAGTCAGAATAAGGGTACAAAGATGAACTGCAGGTTTAATGACAGGCATACTCTTTTTATGGAATTCAGCCCATGCAAGGGAGCCTCCCATATAATTAGCCATACATCCAATCCTAACAATATACATACTGTACATCTCCTCCCCTCAGATAACCATTAAACACAATTAAAACATAACAGAAATTCCCCAAAGTTTGGATGTACCCCAAGGACTTGGGGTGCAGACATTATTTTGTGTCCCCAGATAGCTATTGTCTTGGGGACCAACATATACCATTTGGTTCAGCCGTTCGGGAGATATGGGACTTAGAAGTTTTGACCGACTGCACGGGCAAAGTAGCCGAAAACAGTATCATTTGCGTTCTACGAAGAAGTAAGTAGAAGTATAGATCAGGGTGTTGCCGTGGATGTGATCTATTTGGATTTTGCCAAGGCATTTGATACAGTTCCACACAATAGATTAGTGTTCAAACTCAAGGAAATCGGTCTAGATGAAAATGCTTGTTCTTGGGTAGAACATTGGCTTAAAAACAGAGTACAAAGAGTTGTCATTAATGGTAAATTTTCAAGCTGGACAGAGGTGGCAAGTGGTGTCCCACAGGGGTCTGTTCTGGGACCCATTCTATTTAACATGTTTATAAATGATCTTGAAGACCGCATTGAAAGTCATGTTTCAGTGTTTGCAGATGACACCAAACTTTGTAAAACAATACAATGTGAGCAAGATATTACTTTGCTGCAGAGGGATTTAGATAGACTGGGTGACTGGGCACTCAAATGGCAGATGAAATTTAATGTTGAAAAATGCAAAGTTATGCACTTCGGCGTAAAGAATACACAAGCAACGTATACCCTTAATGGAAGTGAATTAGGGATAACAACACATGAAAAGGACTTGGGAATTGTTATAGACAACAAACTATGCAACAATGTGCAATGTCAATCAGCAGTGGCCAAGGCCAGTAAGGTATTGTCATGCATGAAAAAGGGCATTCATTCTCGGGACAAGAATATAATTTTGCCTCTTTATAAATCACTGGTAAGACCCATATTGAATATGCTGTGCAATTTTGGGCACCTGTTCTAAAGAAGGATATTATGGCACTAGAAAAAGTGCAGAGGCGGGCTACAAAATTAATAAAAGGAATGGAACATATCGGCTATGAAGAAAGGTTAACAAATTTAAACCTATTTAGTTTAGAAAAACGTCGCCTGAGAGGGGATATGATAACATTATACAAATATATTCGGGGCCAATACAAACCATTGTGTGGAAATCTATTCACAAACCGGACTTTACATAGGACACGAGGTCATGCATTTAGACTGGAAGAAAGAAGATTTCGTCTAAGGCAAAGGAAAGGTTTTTTTACTGTAAGAACAATCAGGATGTGGAATTCTCTGCCTGAAGAAGTGGTTTTATCAGAGTCCATACAGATGTTCAAACGGCTACTAGATGCATACTTGCAAGAACAGAATATTCAAGGATATAATCTTTCAATGTAGGGTAGTAACTGCTTGATCCAAGGATAAATCTGACTGCCATTCTGGGGTCAAGAAGGAATTTTTTTCCTAGCTTGTTGCAAAATTGTGCTTCAAACTGGTTTTTTTTGCCTTCTTTTGTATCAACAGCAAAAAACAAATGTGAGGTAGGCTGAACTTGATGGACGCAAGTCTCTTTTCAGCTATGTAACTATGTAACTATATTGGCACATACAGATTGAAAAAAGGGATTTACAGCACCCCAGCAACATCGGGGGAGGCACACTTGAGTACATGATACATCTTCATCTTGTGAGTGGATTCATTTACAGGGAACACTTCTAATTTATAACTGTATTACACTATATTTTGTTTATGTTCTTTTTTTAGATTTAACAGCCCTATCCCATATGTTTTTCTTGTTTGTACACTTACTCAAGTCTCGGCTGATGTTTGCGTAACCAAGAGCTCTGATCACTGATTTACCTGGGAGTTGGGAGACTTATAACGGATATACTCAGTCGGGGTTGTGACAAAAGCAACTTCGCCACTGGTTTTTGGAAGGGCCTGTTTGCCAGCCTCCTACCCTGGGAGTACGGGCCCTGTGATAACCCATGTTCAAAAGTACTGTTTCTGCCCCTTGGACTATTAACTGGAACAGATTCAAACATGTGGCGGCAGCCATCTTAAATTGTCCAGCAGCGTTTTTTTGTCGAGTGTATGTTACTGTTTTGGCCACGGAACCCTGTGCATGGTGTTGTTCACCCAGATCGGGGCTATCAGGGGATGTGACTTTTGTGGGGATATGTTGTATTTTGGGGTACTTTTTGGGGTTTGTAAAAATGTATGGTTTTTTTCTGTTTAGAGTTAATTGAGTCAGTGCATTGTCTTTGTTAATTGTATCACAGGCAGAGGGGAGGGATTGTGTACACTGTAGTTGAGTGTCTGCATGTAAGACACTTGGGCGTCAACTTTGTGAGGAAAAACTGTATAAAAACTAAAGCTGTTCAATAAACCTTCAGACCTTCTTACCCTCAACTCGCAGCCTTGTCTTGTGTTGTAGGTTACTGCTATATCACACTGGGGATTGCTATACTCTGTATACTCCCCTGGATGCTAATCACTAGCTCTTTTAAGAACTGTTCCTGCTTCACTCTCTGAAGGAAGAGAGGTTCTTCCACTGGAGCCTTGTAGGTCCAGGGTGGGTAGGAGAAGGCGAGATCCCAACCAGGCTGCCGCAGTTCGTGGGGTCTGCAGTGCTTATGGTGTCTGGTGTGGTGCTGATGGTCTAGTAGCATCGATTGACGGAGGGTCCGTCACAGGGGTTCATTACATTGGTGGCAGCTGTGGGATGTTCTCCCTACAGCTACGAAATCCCGGACAGAGCTAGAGTGAATGGATCAGCAATACCACCTTTTGAAACGGAGTACATTGAAGGAGCTGCTGGAAGTTGGAAGATGAGTGGCTAACAACAAACCGAAAGCAGCCTTTGTTGCAGAATTAATGGAGAGTGACAGGACCAGTACCACTTTGAGCGGTAGTTCGGGGGAAACAGACTTCCAGAAGGGTGTACGCTGGAGGCTTAGGGTCCCAACCCATCCCGAGAGATAATACTGCAAGTGATGGCTCAGGCCACCTTGGCCCTAAAGACGAGAGACCCACATTCTGGAACTTTGGTTGGCGATACCGCCGGCGATTACTTGGATCAATGGTAGGGGGACTGGGGAAACGAAATTATGCAACCTTTAAAGCCTTTACGGATTGAGAGGAGGATAATTTGAACAGCAATGTGCGCTAGGAGGGTAGGGCTGCCATTTTAAGCCTCAAATAGTCTGGGCGAGCAACAGAGGCAGTACAAGTCGCAAAGATTCACATCAATGAAAAGGTCAAGGAGAAGCTGCTGGCTCGGTATGCTGTGACCCTGGAAGCCTACCAGAGGAAATTCCGAGGAATACGAAAAGGGCACAAGGACTCTGCATGCAACAAGCGGCCCATAACTGGTAACTTTCAGGAATGATGCCCAATTTATCCTCCTGGAATAATTCTTTAATCTCATCACACCGGAGGTAAGAGATTAGGTCAAGGATCCAAAGCCCGACTGGCTGATGAGTTCCAGGACTGTCGGAACCCATGCAGGTCGCTTTATCCCTCGACTCAGCAGCCTGACCCCCACCCTGCTATCTAATCCCAGGCCCGCACCTAAGCACCCCAATGCTACCCCAGGGGAGCTACGCCGAACTCCCTCTTCTGTGCCATGGGTGTAAGCAAGACGGACATTTCAGGAACAACTGCCCCTTACAAAAATGGACAGATTGGAATAGACCCCTCTCTAACCCACCTCGAGCAGCTGTACACTGCGTGGAAGGAGACCGTTTCTGGGGTGAACCCTCTTTGCTTCCCAGGGCTCACCCGAGCTCAACCGAGGAATATTGGACAGTGCTTAATGGAGAAGACCCGGTGCAAGCTGCTGGGGACAACTGGGATCATCATAAATAGATTGTTAAAATTAAATAACAGTGACCCAATGTGTGCTACGTGCAACTGTGTAAGAGACTCTAACACCCTGGTGAAGTTCCCTTAACCTTCACCAAAAAAGAGATACAAACACCACAAAATATAAGGCGGAGTATCTTACATGCACTTTCTTAGTAGTCCTTTGCATAGGTACATTTCTTATGGTATGCTCTAAAGAAAGTAAAATAGCAAAAAGATAGTGCAATATTGCTAGTACTCTTATTTTTGTAAGTCCAATCAAGTCTTTATAAATGCACACTCACAAAGGTGGAGCCACTAAAGATTGGGCAACTTGCTACTAAGACTATTCAACAGAGCTTGTAAGGTCTTTTAATATTATTCTTTTTATTTTGTTTATATTAATAAATGTAATTTTATTATATTTTGCCTGTGAACCTGTGATTACCCTGCATAAGGAACCTGAAGCACAGAGGAGGGAGTGGGACCCTTTACATCCCATAAAGTGAACAACTTGAGCCCAATCTTTAGTGGCTCCACCTTTGTGAATGTGCATTTATAAAGACTTGATTGGACTTACAAAAATAAGAGTACTAGCAATATTGCACTATCTTTTTGCTATTTTACTTTCTTTAGAGCATACCATAAGAAATGTACCTATGCAAAGGACTACTAAGAAAGTGCATGTAAGATACTCCGCCTTATATTTTGTGGAGATTGTTAAAATTAATGGCAAAGAGGCACAGGGGTTAAGGAACATGGGAGCAACCCTGACCCTATTACAGGGTTAGTACTACGGAGAAAACCACCCAGACTGTGGTGGTTAGTCAATGGCAGAGCCATCCACCAAATCGCGACCGCCCGGGTACACCTCAACTGGGGCACTGGAGCTAAATATCTGGAGGTCGGCATCATGCAAGACTTACCGGCAGGGGTGCTCTTAGGAAATGATTTGAGGCACCTCAAACATTCATTATGTTAAATTCACGAACAGAATATGGATATACTGTTCATGAAAACGAATAAAATGCCGAATGGAGGACCACACAAAGGAGTTGTGTGTCTCCAATTAAGAACTGTCAACATAGTGAAAACCGCAAAACCCTAATGGTTTAATGGGTGGTCGCCGTTCGTATGAACGAACACATGGCGGCGGCCATCTTTGCACACGAACGCCCAGCGATGTTCCATGCTGGACTTCCATGCCGTTCATGCAAATAGACCCTTTCGTCCAAATAGAGCGGCGTTCGGCTAAATTAAACCAACGAGCTTCCTATACACAACTATAAAGTATACTAATGTGTTTTTTCATTTGCTAAATTCGTATGAACTCCCGAAAGAAGACCGGTCAAAGCCTACAATTGCCTGAAACTATTTTGGGCTCTCGCCTTGTGGCTGACCAGTCCATAAATTCATCCAAATGGCTTTTCTATTCTAACGCATGGATCTGAGTGGTAATTCGACAGATTGTGCGCTCAGATCCCATTCTTTCGTGGAGTTCAGACATATATTTTACGTATTATGTTATTTTAAACAATATTGTGTGAATTTCTGTACGGAGAGATATTGTAATTACAGGTGTACTCTGACGCAATTATCTCTCCAGTACAGAAAAGGATGATGGGAAATATTATTGTACACTAAGTTTTCCACAAGGTCCACCAGGGGAAAACCCCTAGAATGTCATTAAAGAAACCCCTTACATGGGGATGTGTATAAAACCAGCTGTGGTGCAATTAAAGCTCAGTTGACTCCCAAACTGTGTGTCATCCAGTTGTTGGAAAAAGGGATTGGGATTACTACGCTACTTTGGATTTGGATGCCGACTAAGTCTACCAGCGGAGATATCTTGGGTTATACCTCTACTCCGCTACAGATATTAAACATTTTCTGCAATGTTAGCTAACATAATTAAAAAGGTAATATCACTTATAATACTTAAAAATCAAGTTGGATTTGTTAGTGGATGCCATTCACATGGGAATACAAGGAAAATGATAGATGATTATGCTCAGAATAATTACATCCCTATGATAACTCTCTCTCTGGATGCAGAAAAGGCATTTGATCGGGTAGACTGGATATTTTTGGAACAAATTCTTAAAAATGTTTATTCTGGAGATAATATAATAAAATGAATTATGGCCTTGTACTCTGAACCAACAGCTAAAGTAGTGGGGCAGGGTTTTTCATCCCATTGATTTTGACTCAGGAATGGTACCAGACAAGGCTGCCCTCTGGCTCCCCTTCACTATATTATGACTCTAGAACCTCTGGCAGCAAGAATTAGAAGCAATCAATAAATTGCAGGTATTCTAATTGGCAATATCAAGAACAACAAATGTTTATATGTAGATGATATTTTGTTAACATTAACTCAACCTGAAAACGCGATAGAATCTCTCTTAAAAGAAATTCAAATATATGGGGACTACTCTAATTATAAACGTAACATCAATAAATCACAAGCAATGTTAGGAACTAATGAAGATAGAATGAGCACACTCACAGATAAATTCCCATTTATGTGGAAGGACAACAGTATCGACTATTTGGGGATAAAAATTGCAAAAAAATCTTCCCAATTAATAGAACTTAATTATCAAGAACTCCTAAATCACCTTTATAAAGCTCTTGGGGAATGGGAAAAAACTTCCCATGGATGGGTAAATTAAATATCATAAATCCTATATTTTACCTAAATGGCTTTATATGTCACGATTAATCCTTTTACAATTGCCTCTTTTTTACTGTTCACAATTTCAAACGACTGTGGGAAAATCTATTTGGTCAAACAAAAAGCCAAGAATCTCAAAAAAGATTCTGTATGGCAATAAAGCTATAGGAGGAATGGGTTTTCCTAACATGTGGCAGTTTAGTCGAACCTATGCAATGCTGCATTTACATGCTATACATTCGCACGTGTCTGGATTTGAAGAGTGGTATAATATTGAGCAAAAGATCTTGGATATGAAGAACTATAGCAATATTTTATGGTAAAATAATATAAAAGTAAAAAACATCATAGATAACTCCAAAGGCAATTTTGTTGTTAAAAACATTATCTCGTATTGGCTGCACGTAATAAGGTATTGACTGACGATGATTAATAGACTGAATTCTTTAGAATTACTGCAAAAATGGTCTAGCTGGCACAATGAAAATATGGATGCGATCCAGAGTGAACATAGTTTGGTCATGGGATAGGAGAAAGTGGTGTAGTAGTGAAATAGAAAAGTTGAATAGGAGATAATAGAAGAGATTGGAAATAAAGAGTTAATGGAACAGATAAACGTATTCAGGATAGATCGCAGGGTGGACGTGTATAAAGCAAGGTGTAGCGAGAATGCAGTGAGACAATCTGTCAAGATCGAAAAACGGAAATATAAGTAGGAAAAAAAATAGAGAATTAAGGATTTTGATTAAAGAATCATGAAATAGCTGTAGAATATAGCATGTAGTGAAAAAATGTTGTGCAGAATATAAATGAAAATGTGAGTATAGGAAAAGTGAGACAGGTATAAATGTCTACAGAATTACTTTTAAATGCTGTGGGAAAAACAAAACGGAGGATACCAAATAAAGAGCATTAAATAAGATGCACCTCATCATATATCTGGTGCTGGTACACCTAAGCGCTCTAAAAGTCAAACCTACGATAAAAGACAATTTAACGAAAAGAGAAAGAACAGCTATGAAAATTCTTATGGAAGACAATCAAATAATCATCAGACCAGCAGACAAAGGCGGTGGCCTAGTGGTCATGAACTTATGTAACTATATATCAGAAAGTGAAAGGTTACTGATAGAGATGTCGCGAACCGTTCGCGAACTTTGCGCGAACGGTTCGCCGCGGTTCGCCACGAATCGTTCGCGGTGAACTCCGGTCAGCTGACACAGCCCAGCCAATCTCCAGCAGACCTTCCCTCCCAGACTCTCCCACCTCCTGGACAGCATCCATGTTGAAGCTGCCTTCAACATGGATGCTGTCCAGGAGGTGGGAGAGCCTGGGAGGGAGGGTCTGCTGGAGATTGGCTGGGCTGTGTCAGCTGACCGGAGTTCACCGCGAACGATTTGTGGCGAACTGTTCGCGTAAAGTTCGCGCAAAGTTCGCGAACGGTTCGCGACATCTCTATCAGTAACCTCTCACTTTCTGATATATAGTTACATAAGTTCATGACCACTAGGCCACCGCCTTTGTCTGCCTTCAACATGGATGCTGTCCAGGAGGTGGGAGGGCCTGGGAGGGAGGGTCTGCTGGAGATTGGCTGGGCTGTGTCAGCTGACCGGAGTTCGCCACGAACGGTTCGTGGCGAACCGTGGTGAACCGTTCGCGCAAAGTTCGCGAATGGTTCGCAACATCTCTAGTTACTGAATGACACCAACACTTACTCTATTTTATTAAAGAATCCATGTGAAGAATACAAGAACAAACTATTTTCCCTATTAGAAGATGGAAGTTCTAGAGGAATCCTTGACAAGAAGGAATATGAATACATTGGATGTGAACACCCGAGATTGGACGTTTTCTACCACCGCCTATAAATTCACAAGAGGCTAGACAACCCCCCGGGAAGACCCATCATTTCGGGCATCGGTTCCTTGACAGCAAATCTCTCTGAGTATGTCGACCAATTCTTACAAAAGCCGGTAAAAAAGCTTAATAGAGAAAGGATTGGGGGCACACCCAAGACCTGCATTTTGCATGAAAGGTGCTGCAGCAGTGACCAAACTTCATACATGAAAATGTATGAACTGCACTAGTGAAGCCCACGGAGCAACACAGGGGGGGAGTGGGCCTTGACAGGGCCAGAAAGTTGGCAGGTGAATTGTAGGTCAAGGCGTGGGTTTAGGTTAATGAGTGGGGAGGAGAGATAGCCTGTTAAATAGCAGCCATCTTAAGTCTAGGCCATTTTAATTTGAGCTGCTCTTACCTGTGAGTTGTCCCTCCCACCCTCCATATATATTTTGGTGGTAGTTCCCGTTTGGTCACAGCGGCGGGAAAAAGGGCTTGGTTAAACAGGAATTTTGTGGGTTAGGAAAGTGTTAGGCCAAGGTCTAGGCTGGAGTAGGCCAGAGTTAAAGTGTTTGGTAGGTTCGAGCCCATTGGTGGCTATGAACCAAGGGGTGTAGGGGTGTCTGGGTACATGTCATGAGTATATTCATTCTAGCACTAACACGTTAATTGTTTAGTTTTAACACTGTTTTTAATTGCTTTCATCACTTTATTTTTGTATACTCACTTGGCTCTTACAAGGATTTAATAATACACTTTATTTTTAACACTAGTACTATTTAATTTGTCCCCCACATTTGAGCGTAGAACCCACCAACATTGGGGTACTTTGAAAGCAGTGGTGGGCTTAACATTAGATGCCCATAAGGTGGAACTAAATCCCCATATTTATTCTTAGATAGACAATTTAGAAGCCTTCTTTGTGTTGTCTTCTATTTTTTTGTAGTCTGAGTGCGCCGCAACTATATTTGTCATGTAACAAAGCTAAAGTCATACCTGAAAGATACTACACAGATCATCAACATTCTCTCAAAGATTGAATGACAGGAAGGAAACACTCTCGTTACAGCAGATGTGACATCGCTATACACAGTTATCGAACATCTACAGGGGTGTGAAGCAATCCAATATTCCCTAGCCACATACACAGAACTTAAAAATAACAAGATAGACTTCTTGGTCAGATGTGTGGCCTTCATTCTTAGTCACAACTTCTTTTGGGCAAACAGACTGTGAACTTCTGAATCACTCTGTATGGTACTTTGGCAGTTTGTTTGCTTGATTTCCCTGAATCGCCTGACTACGCTTTGTTAGCTGCCATTGACTTGTTTTACCGACTACTCTGACTTCGGGATTCCCCTGACCTTGGCCTGTCCCTGTTTTACGCTAGCCATTCTAAAGTGGCTACACCAAACAACTCAAAATACTACATTTGTAGTACTTGAAATGTGACTTCCCAATAAAAAAAACTAATCACAGGGTTAATGCTGCGATTAGCACTGAAAGGGTTACAAAAATTTTTTTTTTTTACAAAAGCTTTTTTTTTTTTTACTTCTCAAACTTTTCACACAGTAACTCTCTATGGGAGATCAAAGATCTCTCTGTGTCTCTCTGCCTGCAGATCAGCTTATTTAGGGGTACTGTTTTATTCCTTTGATATAATAAAAACCTGGGAAAATGGTACATGTGGGTACTGTTATATTCAGAAGACAGTGTTAAATCAAAATACCAAGTCTCTTTTGCACTAAATAATATCAGGATTATGACATTTCCTGTAAAAAGACAAAAATAAAAGTAGAAATCGCTACATGGGCCCAGCATTCCTGTTAAAATGGCTAGACCAAATATCTCAAATTATTCCATTTGTTATACTCTGGGTTGCCTAATTTTGAACATGGTATGCCATAACAGTGGAAATGTTATTACCCAGGCGGCCATGATCTCTGAAAAGCCACATAGGCCCAGAAAATCTCCTTGACAAACTAACAAGCTGAAAGGGCATCTAATATTTTTGTCCCCGTGACTTTCTGATAAAGTGGTTAGACCCAGAATATAACAAATGCACCATTGTTATACTCTGGGTTGCCTACTTTTGAAAATGGTTGGCCATGACGGGGGGGGAGTAATTTTCATTTCTGGGCTGCCATACGGTCTCAAAGGCAACCTAGGCCCAGCAAACCAATCTGTCAAATTTCTATGTCGAAAAAAATAAAATAATGGACAAGCCGTATATTTGACCCTCTAACTTTCCAAAACACCATAAAACCTATACATGGGTGGTACTGTTTTACTCATGAGACATTACTGAATACAGAAGGGCAAATAAGGCCGTATAGGAAGTAAAGGGGGAAATAAGTCGGTTGAGGTGTGCCGGAACCGACGTCGTGGTAGGCCTGTAATAAAAGAGGGCCCACCCAAGAGGTGTAATGAAAAGTGTAAAGGATCCTATTAGCTCTGCAGTACTGATCCTTGCAGCTTCTCCCGAATTCCCCGCACAATAATAATGAAGTAGTGATTACAGCTCCCAATCCCCCAAACATGAGTCGAGACTTCATGAAGGGGTAAAATGATCTGGTTTATTGATGGCCAAACTCAGCCCTTTTATGATGGTCTCCCAGCAAGGGAACTCCCACAGGGGACCTTGTGGAAGACTGTGACAAAATATACAGAACCAATTGGTTTACAGTACAATTATTAAACACACCCACAGTAACAGTGCAACCCCTCCTTTCTATCCTGGAGATAATTAACTTAAGTGCTTGAAGAGAACCTAATTATCTCCAGGTAGAGAAAAACCATGTCCTTTTTATATTTTAACAAAACTGTATTAAAATCTATAACTTATATTTCACCGAATGTATTCTCCATGTTCCACATTCCCCCAGATAGCTTGGATCTAAGCAAACAATATAGACGAATAGCGCTCAGATCCCATGAACACAGTTCTCAATATCATCGAGTAAAGTTTTTAGTTCACCTGTTGTTCGGGAAATTGAATCCGAAAAGAGTTCCATAACTGCAGCTACCTGGGGTCGGTCTATCTGGTATAGTAGGAAAGTTCCGAATGGTAAAGTGTTCGGGAGTTATTAGCCGTATGAACGTGAACTTGGTACGCGTCAGTGATGTGCGGCTAAATAAGTGTCCGAAAATAGTTCCAGAGGATCGACGACCATCTACCGCTGAGTGTTTGGCAACCGAACGCGGACCACCAAGCCTTTCATCAATTACCTTGTGGTTAACTGCAAGGTCTGGGTGGTAAATGAGCTGCACACGATCTCAGTGGGAGGTCGGGTGGTTTGGTAGTTTGTTCGGTTCTTTAAAAATTACACGAAATGGCCATATACACGAATAATTAGACGAAATGCTGTTCCTCTGAGTCTGTTTAAACAGGGATTTTGTTACAAAAAGTTTAAATAGAGGGAGGGGGGGGTGGGGACATGCGAATCGCTAAAGATACGTACGGGACGGAGGAAGGTGAGTAGGGGGTTTAAGTAGGGTAACATGCCCCTCCCACAACTGCAGGCCAAGCCTTTACATTTGTGTGAGGAGCAAATAAGGCCGTATAGGAAGTAAAGGGGGAAATAAGTCGGTTGAGGTGTGCTGGAACCGACGTCATGGTAGGCCTGTAATAAAAGAGGGCAAAAATAGATACCTGCCAGAAACGTAAAACAATCAACAAAACCTTAATTGCCTAGCTGTATGGTAAATGCTGAGTGAGTAAATAGGTGCTCTTAATTGTGCAAGGGGAAGTAATGAGGTAGAGAGGGTAAACAATAGACTGCAAGAAAAGGTGGGACTTCCTATGACAATGCAGCAAGTTGGACGTGGTGGTTGTGGAAAATACAAGTGTGGCAAATCTAGCCACTTGGACATTATTTAAGTACTATCGCTTTAAGGGTTGCCTGTATGATTTTCGTGTTATGTGTGTTTCTGGGTATTCTGTAATACGATTGTGTAGCTTTGTATTGCCTGCATTGGCTATCTGCCGAAAGCAGAGAGCTGATTCCCTTTCGTTTCACGAACGGCACTTTTGCGGGCCGTTCGTGAACCGAAATAACCACCCTGTAACAGCCCACACATTGAGAGACGTGTGGCACTCGTTAACCGATTGCAACAATGTTGCAATCAGTAATTAGAGGCGCTCCTAGGTGGCCGCCGTTCGGCTACCGACCATGCGGCGGTCGGCCATCTTGGATCCTTTGTTCCCCCAGCGGTGTTTGGTCGTCGAGCGCGTTGTACTAAAAACGGCTACTCGACGGCGCGAACACAGCTGAGCTTCCAGGCCGTTCGGGAGTTCCGGGCCGTTCGGTATTTTATTCCCCATATAGCAATCGGTCTTTTACGTGTGTGTTTTAATGAATATGTTTTTCGTGCGGCGTTCGGTTGTTTTAGCTGGGATCTGAGCGGGAATCTCACGAATGATGCGCTCAGACCCCAGCTATCTACCGAACGTCCATTCGTGCAAATAGACCTAACATTCGAAAAACTGTATATTTTAAAATAAATTGCCGGTTCTGCTGCCAGTAACCGGATAATCCACTTAACGGTATATTCCAGTGGGAGGATCCCTCTCGTGCAGCAGTGCCTTATGGGAGAAAGGCTCTGTACATTAAGTTCCCCACGTAGTCCACCCCTGGAATACTCCTGGGATAGGACTCAGGAAACCCCTTGCATGGGGAATTGTATAAATTGTGGAGCCTGTGAATAAAGCCTCAGTTGACTCTCAGAACTGTGTTTCGTCTGGTTACTGGGAGATTTGGGATATTGCCTTGCTTTTCAGCGCTTGACTGTGGATTACTTTCTGAACCAGTGGAGATCGTGGGATTTAATATTGCCGCTCTGCTACAACAAGAAACTGTGAAAGCAGGTATAGCGGCTCAACAACTAAATTACATAGTTACATAGCAGAAAGAGACTAGCGTCCACCAAGTTCAGCCTTCCTTACTTTGTGTTTAAACGGTTGATCCAAAAGAAGGCAAAAAACCCAGTTTGAAGCGTTTCCAATTTGCAGCAAGCTAGGGAAAAATTCCTTCTTGACCCCAGAATGGCAGTCAGATTTCTCCTCGGATCAAGCAGGTATTACCTTGCATTGGAAGGTTTGGTTTGTAAGGGCAGGCATCTAAAAGGACTGATATTGATTGAAATAATTGGATGCTGATGGGAGATCTGTAATATTTGAAATTTCTCCGGCTACCTGAAACGCCTTGAGTATGGAAATAAACATCACATATGAATGGTAACCCCGTACAACCTGTGAAGTTGTAAACCGGATAGGTAGAGTTGATGCAAGTTGGGAGAAAGAGGTGGCAAAAAGATATATATCTCTATTTCTATTTTTATTTTTTGTCTCGTAACTTATACTATCTACATTTTTAATTTAGTGGGGTTTTTTATATTTCATATTTTATTTTTTAGTTCCCTTTTTATTTTATTTTATTTTTTTATTTTATTTTTTGTTTAAGAGCTCCACCCCCCCCCCAAAAAAAAAAAACTAAAAAAAAACACAACAGATCTCCAGGTGGTGAACACATAGACCGGCTGCCTCTTCCCTGGAGGGGAGGGTCGGTACATAAAGCTTGTTTATTTCTGCCTGTGTTATGTCATTTGGGTTGCAATGCATTACAATCCAGAGTTTAGTAAATAACCCTACATGATGGAAATTCTGTAATTGTGCACCAAGGCCTAAAACCATGTGTAAATGAATTGAAAAGTGATTCAAGGTACCAGCATTTCACAGCCCTTTCCAAACAGCAGATTCCAAGCCCTGCTCCACTCCCATTTCCCAGATGTTTCAACTTTAGTACATACGCATAGTTGCGGTTAGCGGATACCTGAGCGGGTCTGGTAGGGGGTGTACCGCAATTGGTCACTGCATTGCTGGGCTCTTTGTGCCATTTGCCCACGAGGTTTAGCATGGTAAGTACCAGCAGCAGCAGGGCCGGACTGGGGTACGAAGCAGCCCTGGAAAAAAATCTCTGCCAGCCCCATAGCCAGTCATTGTGCTATGTAGGGTGTTTTTATATATATATATATATATATATATATATATATATATATATATATATATATATATATATATATATATATATATATATATATATATATATACACATACAATTTAAATAGTTGGCTGCACTCTCGGATTTCCTGAAAATGTAACTTTTATTGAAATATTTAAGAGAAGATCAATGTTTCAGTCCCTCTTGTGGACTTTCGTCATGATCCTGATGCAAGTCCACAAGAGGGACTGAAACGTTGATCTTCTCTTAAATATTTCAACAAAAGTAAAATTTTAAGGAAATCCGAGAGTGCAGCCAACTATTTCAATTGCCTGTATATATATACTGGATACTGGAGCCCTGGTGATGCAACAATATATATATATATTGTGATCCTTGTCAGCAGGTAGCACGGCCCTCTAGGGTAAAAACCATGCACAGTCCTTGTAATTGCATATACTCAGGCACTTTATTTGTAAATCCACACAGGACACAGCAGTAAATGAAAAACAAAAGTAACAGAAAACCCTATAAACAAACACCTAGCTCGTCTGAGCACTAACTGACATTAGTTCCCTATCTCTCAGGGTTAAACTAAACACAATATTGCACCAACCTTATTAGTTAGCAACACTCTGCTGCCTAGCCTGTTGCATTCCTTTCTGCACTCCCAGTGCTCCAAGCCATCCTTGCCCTGACTGCTTTGCTTTCTGCACTCCCAGTGCTCCAAGCCAGCCTTGCCCTGACTGCTTTCCTTTCTGCACTCCCAGTGCTCCAAGCCAGTCTTGCCCTGACTGCTTCCTTTCTGCACTCCAAGTGCCTAGTCACCTTGACTATCTGGAGAGAACAGCCTCTCTCTCCTACCTGCTTCCTGGGAGGAAGCCAGCAATCCCTCTCCTTTTCCTGCCTAGCCGGGAGGAGTTTATTCCCACTGCAACAGCTGATTACCTGCAGCTGAGCAGTGGGTTGGAGACAGTCCAAAAAACCCTGGCCTGGATCTAGGTCTCCCCAGAACACCACTAAACTGTGGAGTGGAGCATTGGCCCACCCTTCTCTCCAAATGCTCCACCCCAGGGGCCCATAACTAAACAATGTTTTGGGTTGTGCCACACACAAACTACACATACTCCCCCTGGGGTTAAAAGGCCTTAGAACACAAACCGTGAACCTTCATAACACCTAGGGCTCTACCAGCCCTGACTAACTTCTCAGTTACAGGAAGTGGCCTAGTGTAGATAGCGGCTACCTTGCTCCCTTGATTAATTAGTGCTTGTGCACTCTTCCCTACCATCATCACCACTTTTAGCTGTGCTGTAACACCACCAGTCACCATACACATCTTTAAGCAAGTCAATACAATCTTATACAGAGCCCTTATTACTATGTCACATTGTATTGCCTCTTCACTCTCAGGACAGCTATATGTAATATGTCCATGCATGCGGCAGTTGAAGCAGTTTTTCTCAGTCTGGTCTCGTAGCCAAAATAGGACTTTTAGGTACGTTCTACCATCATAGGTGTATTGTCCCAGACTTTGTCCTTGTTTTCCAGTTTCCCCGCTTATCTGGTTGCTAGCGGATCTAGGCTGAGGATCAGTACTGTGTGGCTCCTTAGTAGCCAAGTTCCTCTGAATCATCATCATCTGCTTCCACATCCACAGCAGCTTCTGATTTGATAATCTCTCAACGTTAGAGTAACTTTCAAAAGCAAACTTTGCAAAGGCTTGGCGTGTAGCTATACGTCCAATTCCTTCATGAGCTGAATTTTCCAGGTGCTCAACCTCTTCAAGACCTGGTTCTGTCACCAGCTCATCCTTCACTGGAACAAGTCCCTCCGCGAAGGGCTCCACAACATCCTCCATCTGTTCTGCGAATCTCTGGGAACCTGCCTTGCTCCCTATGGGGGTGTCCAGAGACGCAGTCATGGCCTCTCGCTGGGTCATTACAGCCCTGGTATCAAACAGCCGGTCAGGCATTCCGAGTCCCGCCTTTAATTCCATGACTGTGTTCCCAGAATCTGGCAGCTGTTCCCGGTAGTCAGTGCGCCCAGGCTTTGTAGCAGTAGTCTTTGCCAGCAGATCTAGTTCTACGGCTCCCGGACAATCATTCAAAGTCTTTGTAACAATACCAGGTGTCTCTGAAATATTTCGTTCTGCTACGCCAATGTCATCTACTTTGTCACTTCCGCCTTGGTCGGGCTTAGGTGCGGACGTGCCTATCTTGTTTTGACTTCGTTTTACCACAACTTCTCGGCCTTGCCTTTCTCTGCCAAACTGTTCAACAGCTGGTCGACATTCTTGGGTAGCCTCGGCTACTAAACAGTGCACCGCATTGTTATACTCCACTGGGGTGCTTTGCTTCTCTCCATTTTGCTCAGCTCCTCTGCTGTTGTCTTCTCTGACTCCCCAAGTCAGTCTGCTTTTCATGCCTTTGACCTGTTCACTTGGGTGTACATCAGTGGCTTCTGCTTCATTTTTCTTTCCCTGGCTGTATTTACTAGCTTTACTTACACCTTCTGGGTGGTTTTTGCTTACCACCAACTCTTTTTCAAAGACCTCTTTATCACTACTTTCAGGCTCAATTTCATCCTTCTTGCCTTCTAATTCCTGTTCTCTCTCTTCTGCGTGTTTCTCAACATCACGCTTTGCTGCCTCCATGCTTTTCAGCTTGCTAAAGACTTCCTCTACTGCCTCTGTCACCTTATGCAGGATGTCAGTAGCTTGGTTACTGGGTCCCTTGTCCCCACGCTCCCTGCAGGGGGCAATCTGCAAAACCTCAGTAAGGGCAGCTCTATGCTCCTGCTGAGCGTCCCTCAGGTTCTTAACCTGTGCAGCCAGGAAACTGTTTGTGCCTTGTTGTTTAGCCGTTGCCTGTACCACAGCTCTCAGCAGGTCCTCCATTATAGCACCAAGCAGGTAACAGTCTTAAAGGTACAGTGCTACTTGCTTAACAGGTCTGCAAAAATAAAAGTCCTCAAGCAGACTACCGAATGACTGGCACACCCACAGACCCTCAATGTGCTACTTTGCCCGCATTCTCCACCATGTTGTGATCCTTGTCAGCAGGTAGCACGGCCCTCTAGGGTAAAAACATGCACAGTCCTTGTAATTGCATATACTCAGGCACTTTATTTGTAAATCCACACAGGATACAGCAGTAAATGAAAAACAAAAGTAACAGAAAACCCTATAAACAAACACCTAGCTCGTCTGAGCACTAACTGACATTAGTTCCCTATCTCTCAGGGTTAAACTAAACACAATATTGCACCAACCTTATTAGTTAGCAACACTCTGCTGCCTAGCCTGTTGCATTTCCTTTCTGCACTCCCAGTGCTCCAAGCCAGCCTTGCCCTGACTGCTTTGCTTTCTGCACTCCCAGTGCTCCAAGCCAGCCTTGACTGCTTTCCTTTCTGCACTCCCAGTGCTCCAAGCCAGCCTTGACTGCTTCCTTTCTGCACTCCCAGTGCCTAGTCTCCTTGACTATCTGGAGAGAACAGCCTCTCTCTCCTACCTGCTTCCTGGGAGGAAGCCAGCAATCCCTCTCTTTTCCTGCCTAGCCGGGAGGAGTTTATTCCCACTGCAACAGCTGATTACCTGCAGCTGAGCAGTGGGTTGGAGACAGTCCAAAAAACCCTGGCCTGGATCTAGGTCTCCCCAGAACACCACTAAACTGTGGAGTGGAGCATTGGCCCACCCTTCTCTCCAAATGCTCCACCCCAGGGGCCCATAACTAAACAATGTTTTGGGTTGTGCCACACACAAACTACACATACTCCCCCTGGGGTTAAAAGGCCTATCTGCCTTCACTTTATCACAATATATATATATATATATATATATATATATATATTTTATTGATACATTTCTTCTTCTAATTCAAAATATTAGTTATTTTAGGGTAATTAAATTATACAGTAAAGCATACTCACAGACAGACAATCTTACTGATGCACACAAATAGGCTCATTGACAGACAATGACACACACAGACAAGGTTACTGGCGCACACACAAATTTTGTACAGACAAACTCTGATACACACACACAAGCTTACTATAGACAAGCTCACTGTCACACACACACGCTCACTACAGACAAGCTCACTGATGCGCACACACTCTCCCTACAGACAAGCCTATTGACACACACGCTCCCTACAGAAGAGCTCACTAACACACAGATTCACTACAGACGAGCTCACTGACACACACATGCTCACTACAGACAAGCTCACTGACACACATATGGTCACTACAGACAAGCTCACAATCACACTCATGCTTACTACAGACAAGCTCACTGTACACACATGCTCACCACAGACAGGCTCCGACACACCCATGCTCCTTACAGACAAGCTCACTAACACACACACACACATATGATCCCTACAGACAAACTCACTGACACACATACAAGCTCACTCACTAGCAGGCACACACCCACACACACAAACTCACTAGCAGGCACACACACACACACACACAGAGGCTCCCTCACTAGCAGATGTGCGCACACATACACACAGAGGCAGACAGTCACTGACACCCAGACAGACAACCACACACACACACACACACAGGCAGACAGTCACTGACACCGAGGCAAACACCCACACATACAAAGACAGGCAGACAGCCACACACACACACACACACACACACACACAGGCAGACAGTCACACACACACAGGCAGACAGTCACACACAGGCAGACAGTCACGCACACACAGGCAGACAGTCATGCACACACACAGGCAGACAATCACGCACACACACAGGCAGACAGTCACACAGTCACAAACTCACAGACAGTCACACACTCACAGACAGTCCCACACTCACAGTCACACACTCAGTCAGACAGTCACACACTCAGTCAGACAGTCACACACAGACAGTCACACACTCATACAGACAGTCACTCACACAGACAGTCACACACTCACAGACAGTCACACACTAACACAGACAGTCACACACTCACACAGACAGTCACACAGACAGTCACACACCTCACACAGACAGTCACACACCCACAGGCAGTCACACACACTCACATGGCAGTCAAGCACACTCTACAGAGACAGTCACACACTCACAGGCAGTCACACACAGACAGTCAAACACTCACACAGAGACAGTCCCACACTCACAGGCAGTCACACACTCACACAGAGACAGTCACACACACTCACAGGCAGTCACACAGAGACAGTCACACACTCACAGGCAGTCACACACAGACAGTCAAACACTCACACAGACAGTCACACACTCACACAGAGACAGTCACACACTCACAGGCAGTCACACACAGATAGTCACACACTCACACAGAGACAGTCACACACTCACAGGCAGTCACACACAGACAGTCACACACTCACTCACACATAGACAGTCACACACTCACAGGCAGTCACACACAGGCAGTCACACACAGACAGTCACACACAGACAGTCACACACTCACACAGGCAGTCACACAGACAGTCACACACACACACTCACACAGGCAGTCACACACAGTCACACACAGTCACACACTGACCTGCTTCTAACCTCCTGCTTGGAGCTCCTGGAGGCTTGTTGTTGGGGAAGCAGGGACTCCTTCCTGCTTCCCATGCTGCAGTCAGCCGGGTCCTGCCGCACAGTAAGCTCCGCCTCCGATAAGCCCCCCCGCCGCCCGATAAGCCCCGCCCTGCCGCCATTTTTTTTTTTTATGATCCTGGCCGGCCATGAGTGAGCTTATCTCGCCCTGCTCCCGTGGGGCTCTGTGCGGCCGCACAGCTCACACATGGCTGGCCAGGATCACAGGAGCTGTGAAATTTCCTGGTATCCCGGTGGGCCAGTCCGGCCCTGAGCAGCAGTATGTAGCCCAGGCAGAGGATGATAGCCTTTCTGCAAAACACTTTCACCCTGGACACCGGGGGCCGAACACTGTGCTGGGGATGGGGGATGGTAAGATTATCTGGAGTGCAGTGTCCTGGGATAACTGTTGCTCAGAAAGCCTCTCCGGCTGCTGCACAGGAGGCGATGAGCAAAGTTTGGGGAGTTCAGTGTCATGCAGCGGGTTGATCCCATAGCACCCCATTGAGATCTCGAACGCTGCAATAGAATATTTCTATTTCTATTTCATTTGGTAAGTACATACTGCAATGAAAAATAGGATCCATTTTATAGGTACTAACCTATGTAATACTTCCCCAGCACACAGTATACAGTCTCTACCTACATTAACCAGGTATGTCGCAAAAAGGCATGTAGCAGGGCACAGTATCGACCAACACTTCACGAATGCCATAGGGCTGCAGTGCAGGGAACCAGTGGGCCGTTAGCGGAAAAAAACACGCGAACGCAACAAGAGGAATGAGGGGAGACAAAACGCCCGAACCAGCAACCAAATACGAGAGAATGAGAGAAAAAAACAAAACATGTGAAAGTATTTGAGAGGGGATATACCTAACCGCGAAGACGGCAGGGGTAAGTGACTCACTAAACGCAGAGTCGACGGGACGGACAGCGGAGGCTTGGAGCGCCAGGGACACCACGAGAGCCAGAGGAGAGCCCAGAAGGACCATGGACAGTGGGGAAACAGCAGGCCAGGCAATGAAACCACGAGGACCAGGTAAAGGGGAGGTAATGGCAATCCGAAAAAGCGACATGCGAATCGCTAAACATACGTACAGGACGGAGGAAGGTGAGTAGGGGGTTTAAGTAGGGTAACATGCCCCTCCCACAACTGCAGGCCAAGCCTTTACATGTATGTTTTATTGCAGGAAAACCAAACAGTATTCTGACATTAAAGGACCACTATAGGCACCCAGACTACTTCAGCTTAATGAAGTAGTCTGGGTGCCAGGTCCAGCTAGGTTTAACCCTTTTTTCTATAAACAGCAGTTTCAGAGAAACTGCTATGTTTATAAATGGGTTAATCCGGCCTCCATGAGCTGTTTCTTGACAGCCACTAGAGGCGCTTGCGTGCTTCTCACTGTGAAAATCACAGTGAGAAGACGCCAGCGTCCATAGGAAAGCATTGTGAATGCTTTCCTATGGACTGGCTGAATGCGCGCGCGGCTCTTGCGAGGAAGAGGAGGAGGAGAGCTCCCCGCCCGGCGCTGGAGAAAGAGGTAAGTTTAACCCCTTCCTCCCCCCAGAGCCCGGTGGGAGGGGGACCCTGAGGGTGGGGACACCCTCAGGGCACTATAGTGGTCCTTTAAAATGTCAAGCAGAAATTGAAAAATAACAAAAGTTTTGTAGATTTTATTCATATAGAATGGAGTTCAATAAATGAATGTTTGATATTAAATGAAAACTCTGTTTTAATAAGTGTGGGTGCACTTAGTATGAAAGAGGTAAATTATTGTTGAACAGACATATGTACAGCGCTATGGACTCTGATGGCACTATATAAATAATAAAATAATAATATAGTAAAATTCTGAGGTTTGTTTAAATTTTTGGGGGATTAAGACGTGCACATTTGGCTGCGGTCTTAAAGAGATAATTATTTTAACTTAGATACCACACATAATAATAATAATATGTGGAGATTTGGGACCTAACTGAAATCCTGTAACAGAAAGGCTCATTGCAATTAGAGTGTACAGACTTTTTATTACCCACCCCCCATCTCCACCCCCCTCGTGGTGAGCTAAAGCCCCTTTCATTTCTGTCCTGTCTCCATTCTGTAGGTTTCTATGTCCCTCCCCCCACCACTACTTAAAATCTCCTCTAACCTTCTAGCCATCCTGGCCCCCAGCACTGCAGACCCTCTCCTATTTAGGTTCTATCTATCACGGCTATAAAGATTGTACCCAGCCCAGTGCCCCAATAATGCCCAAACCCTCCTTCCTGCACCCCCTGCACGGCACAGGTAATATCTCAGAATACCACCTTGGGATATTGTGTATTGTACGGCAGTCTTTGTATTATACCCAGCTCTGTGTATTGTATGGCGGGCTCTGTATTGTATCCAGCTCTGTGTATTGT
The DNA here is from genome assembly GCA_933207985.1 of Pelobates cultripes. Taxonomy (NCBI): domain Eukaryota; kingdom Metazoa; phylum Chordata; class Amphibia; order Anura; family Pelobatidae; genus Pelobates; species Pelobates cultripes. Next base: position 1,461,278 of record OW240925.1, read on the forward strand.
ACGGCAGGCTCTGTATTGTATCCAGCTCTGTGTATTGTACGGCAGTCTCTGTATTGTCCCTCCCCCGTTACATTCCGGATGTTGTATAATTTCAAGGTTCCTTTTCCCTCTGTTTCCCCTCCCCCATGTGTCGTTGCTTTCTGTCTATAAGTTAACACAATACAGTTAGTAGTCATTTACCTAATCTAATTCTCCCCCAGGCTGATCAACTGTGTGCAGCTATAGGAGAGTGCCGAGTATCTGTCTGTATACGGAGGGAGGAATTATCTGCACAACAGTCAGCTATCGTCAAACATAACAGGTACTCGTATTATTATACAGAGCGACATGTTTATTATCAGCGTATAAATACTCGGTATTATTATACAGAGTGACATGTTTATTATCAGCGTATAGATACTCTGTATTATTATACAGAGCTACATGTTTATTATCAGCGTATAGATACTCAGTATTATTACACAGAGCGACATGTTTATTATCAGCGTATAGATACTCTGTATTATTATACAGAGCTACATGTTTATTATCAGCGTATAGATACTGAGTATTATTATACAGAGCTACATGTTTATTATCAGCGTATAAATACTCGGTATTATTATACAGAGCTACATGTTTATTATCAGCGTATAGATACTCGGTATTATTATACAGAGCTACATGTTTATTATCAGCGTATAGATACTCAGTATTATTACACAGAGCGACATGTTTATTATCAGCGTATAGATACTCTGTATTATTATACAGAGCTACATGTTTATTATCAGCGTATAGATACTCAGTATTATTATACAGAGCGACATGTTTATTATCAGCGTATAGATACTCAGTATTATTATACAGAGCGACATGTTTATTATTAGTGTATACTCAGTATTATACAGAGCGACATGTTTATTATCAGCTTATAAATACTCAGTATTATTATACAGAGAGACATGTTTATTATCAGCGTATAGATACTCAGTATTATTATACAGAGCGACATGTTTATTATCAGCGTATAGATACTCAGTATTATTATACAGAGCGACATGTTTATTATCAGCGTATAGATACTCAATATTATTATACAGAGAGACATGTTTATTATCAGTGTATAGATACTCAGTATTATTATACAGAGCTACATGTTTATTATCAGCGTATAGATACTCTGTATTATTATACAGAGTGACATGTTTATTATCAGTGTATAGATACTCAGTATTATTATACAGAGCGACATGTTTATTATCAGCGTATAGATACTCAGTATTATTATACAGAGCGACATGTTTATTATCAGCGTATAGATACTCAGTATTATTATACAGAGCTACATGTTTATTATCAGCGTATAGATACTCAGTATTATTATACAGAGCAACATGTTTATTATCAGTGTATAGATACTGAGTATTATTATACAGAGCTACATGTTTATTATCAGCGTATAGATACTCTGTATTATTATACAGAGCTACATGTTTATTATCAGTGTATAGATACTCAGTATTATTATACAGAGCTACATGTTTATTATCAGCGTATAGATACTCTGTATTATTATACAGAGTGACATGTTTATTATCAGTGTATAGATACTCAGTATTATTATACAGAGCGACATGTTTATTATCAGCGTATAGATACTCAGTATTATTATACAGGGCGACATGTTTATTATCAGGGTATAGATACTCAGTATTATTATACAGGGCGACATGTTTATTATCAGGGTATAGATACTCAGTATTATTATACAGAGCGACATGTTTATTATCAGTGTATAGATACTCCGATTATTATACAGAACGACATGTTTATTATCAGCGTATACTCAGTGTGATGAAACCACCATGTTATTTGGGACTAATATGTTTTATTGGTTCGGTAGCTGTAACTACCACCACCCTTGGCTCATTAACTGCAAAGAGAACAGTTGATTAAATGCTCTCCCTGTGTGGCCGCCGTTCATATAGTCGAACGCCACGTGCAGGAGAAAATGGCGGGCATCTTGTTCGCATGAAAGGACGCAGTGGGACTTGTTCGTTGAGTGTCTGGAACTAAAATCGGACACTTGTATTCCCGAACACTGGTCAAACTATGCGAACGCCTGCTTCCTTTTCCTGAACAGCCAGGAGAGCGTTGTTTGGTAGTCTTGTTCCCACAAACTAGGGGAACAATTGCTGCTATCAGCCAGGGGGTACCATTTGTGCATTTGTTCGTTTTTGAGACTTTCCAAACTTTCCAAAATTAGACTTGGATTAAATTCCAAAACCCCTGAACTGATCTGGGTGATTTTGGGATATGTTGGTCACCCAGGTCAGGGCTATCAGGGGATATAACATTTATGGGGACTTTGTTTTTTGGAGTACTTTTTACGTTCTTTTCTGCCTGGAGATAATTGAGTAATTACAGTATCTGACTCAATTACTCAGAGGTAAAGCAGAGAGATTATGTTTGTGTTGGGAGTGTCACAATTTGTAACTGTATTGTTATTGGTTGTAAACTTGGTGTTGGGGTCTCCAACAAGGTCCATGTGGGAGTGCACTTTGCATGGGGACTTGCATAAAAGCCAGTGTGGCACCATTAAACTTCATTTCTGTTGTACCCCATCTAGTCTAGGCTGATATCTGGGTAACTGTCTACTTGCTGGGGAGAACACTACTTGGATGCTGCATTCGTCTGGAACTGTTCAAATCTACACCTGAACTGAGAGCTATAATCACTCAGGATTCGGGATTAAACAGGTTATCTACCATACCAGCGTTCGTAACAACTGGTGGCAAGCGGCAGGACCGAATTAGATTCCCAAGGAAAACTAGTGAATGGCTGTAATAAGTGTGGGGACTTATTAACAGCCAAGCTGTATGCCAATGAAGTGTTATTGTGTTCTAATACAGGGATTCAAGCCCCCATTCTACCCTTAGGCAATAATGGAGTCCTCTGTCAAGCACATGGCTTTTCACCAGGCAAACCAGTTGGGTTGTTTATAAACGCCTCCTCCATTCCCTTCCAATGGAACCCCCTTCCTTCAGAAGGCACTCTGGTTCTGTTACATCCTAAGGGAGGTGTGTCCAGCAGAAGGAGGGGCTAACCTGTTTAAAGCCCTGTGAATCTCTCTCTCTCTCTCTCTCTCTCTCTCTCTCTCTCTCTCTCTCTCTCTCTCTCTCTCTCTCTCTCTCTCTCTCTCTCTCTCTCTCTCTCTCTCTCTCTCTCTCTCTCTCTCTCTCTCTCTCTCTCTCTCTCTCTTTCTCTCTCTCTCTTTCTCTCTCTCTCTTTTTCTTTCTCTCTCTCTTTTTCTTTTTCTCTCTCTTTTTCTCTTTCTCTCTCTTTTTCTCTTTCTCTCTCTTTCTCTCTCTTTCTCTCTCTTTCTCTCTCTTTCTCTCTCTTTCTCTCTCTTTCTCTCTCTTTCTCTCTCTTTCTCTCTTTTTCTCTTTTCCCCCCAAGGGAGAAGGGGTTGTTATACAGAGTTACCAGGGCTGTTAGGAGTGGGGCGGCCAAGATTCCCAAGAAGCAGTTAGTGGTACCCCTTAAACTCAGTCACAACATTTTCCTGAGGAAAACTAAGGATCGGCTCACCCAGACATTCTTTTGTCCCGGGATCTCCAAAGACTTACAGAACCTTTGATATCTGCCAAAGGATAGGAAAGAGGATAGGAAAGCCAAATTACACTCGCTACCCATAATAGAACTGTTCCACCAAGTTGCGGTGGACCTGATAGGTCCCCTTCGCAAACCCAGTACCTCGTGAAAGAGCTACATCATCACGATGGTGGACTATGCCACTAGGTACCCGGAAGCTGTAGCCCTTTCCAATATTGAGGCAGAAACCGTAGCAGAGGCCCTAGTCCCATTTTCTTTTTTTTTTTTCTAGTGCAGGTTTTTCCCGGGAGATCCTGTCTGACCAGGGGACACAGTTCACCGCAGCTGTGACCCAACAGTTATGGCAAAGCTGTGGAGTCAAGACCCTGTTTAGCTCTCCCTACCATCCCCAGACCAACGGCCTCTGTGAACATTTTACAGCACTCTTAAGCAGATGCTCACAGCGTTCAGAGTCCTATGGATACTGGGAACGGTTTCTCCACCATCTCCTGTTTGCCTACCGAGAAGTGTCCCAGGCGTCCACCAGGTTCTCCCCCTTCAAACTCCTTTACTGGAGAAAAGTCCGGGTTCCCAGGACCTTATACAGGAGCACTGGGAGGGCAATACAGGAGAATGAGGGATACCTATTGTACCATACGTACTGGAGTTTAGGGACCGCTAGCAGGCCCTGACCGAATCAGTCCGAGAACCTGCAAGTGTCTCAACGACGACAGAAACAGTGGTACAATAGGGGGGCCCGATTTAGAATACTGGAGATTGGTCAAAAAGTACTAGCACTCAAACCGTTTTAAAAAGAACAAGCTGCAGGCAGCTTGGCAAGGGCCCTTCAAGAGGGTAGAATGGATCAGCGACACCACCTACATCGTAGGAAAATTTTCAGATGAAAGGATCAGGAGAGCCTTTCACGTGAACACGCTAAAACCTTATTTTGAACGTTTTAGGTTCAAGCTGCCCGTAATATTTCTATTTTTCCAAGGTGCCCCAAGTCAAAAGAACTTTCTAGGTTGTGTGTGTATATATTTACACACACACAGTGCAGCGGCATATACTGGGCCCCTGTTCGTCAGAAATTTGCCGTTCAAGCGCAGATCCAGAACCTGATCTTGGGAGGGACACTGGTAGATAATTTAACCCCTTAAGGACCAAACTTCTGGAATTAAAGGGAATCATGACATGTCACACATGTCATGTGTCCATAAGGGGTTAAAGAAACAATCCAGGCACAATAACCACTAACGTTCTTTGTAGTAGTTATGGTGCTGGGTTAGGGACTGTAGTAGGGGATAGGGGCAGTAGTGTGTCTGTGAGGGGTGCAACATGTGAGTGGTGGAATGTGAGGAGTGCAGTGCGTGTGTATGGGGGTGCATTGTGTTTGTGAAGGATGTAGTGTGTGTCTGGAAGTTTGTCGGTGAAGGGTACAGTGCGTGTGTGGGGGGGGCAGGTTGTACGAAGGGTACAGTGTGTGTGTGTGTGTGTGTGGGGCGGGGGTTGTGTGAGGGGTATTGTGTGTGTGTGGGGGGGGGTTACTGTGTCTCTGTGGGGGTAATAGGGCAAATTCATAAATAATAAATATATATACACAGAACAGGATTTTTAATTAAAGCTTATTTTTGCTCCAAAATATTGACGTTTCAGTTCCTACCAGGCTAACAAACATAAGTAAGTAGGATTGCAAGGCTATTGGTTGTTTCTATCTATCCATCCATCCCACCTAAGACTATCCTTTTATGTATAATGGTTGTCCTAGAGAGACTGTGTGAGATAGATAGATAGATATATATATATATATATATTATATCTATCTATCTCATTTTAAGTGTTCGCTTAAATATGGGATAGAGGGCATTCGTATGCTAGTGGAAACGAACAAAGTAGCGAATGGGAGCCACATGACCTCTGGTGTGTGGTCTCCCATTAACAAATGGCAACAATGTATCCTTCCTCTGCTAATTGATTCGCAGGGTGGCCGCCGTTCGGATACCGACCACGTGGCGGTTGGCATCTTGGATTCACTTTTAGCCCAGTGGTATTTGGTCATCGAGTACCTGAAACTAAAATCGGCTACTCGACGGCACGAACACCGCTGGACTTCCAGACCGTTCGGGACCACCGGTCTTTCGGTACTTTCCTTCAAACTGTCCATTCATGTATTTTCGGATGAGTTCATATTAAAGTATGTTTCGTGTGGCATTCGGCTAATTGTGCTGGGATCTGAGCGGTAGTTTCCCGAAGTATGCGCTCAGATCCCAGCTATCTACCTATATGTGATTCGGTTAAATAGCATGAATAACTCGCAAATTAAACATTTTTTAAGTAAAAAGACCGGTTCTACTGTACAGAGGGATAATCCACTTATGGGAGTATCCCTCTCGTACAGCAGTGCATGGTGGGAAAATGGTCCTGTATGTTCAGTTCCCCGTGTAGTCCCCTACTGTACAACCCCTGTAACCCCTTAAGGACCAAACTTCTGGAATAAAAGGGAATTATGACATGTTACACATGTCATGTGTCCTTAAGGGGGTAAAGTGATTAAGGAAACCCCTTGCATGGGGAACCACATAAATACTGTGACCTGTGAATAAAAACCTCAGTTGACTCCCAGAACTGTGTTTTGTCCGGTTACTGGGGGATTTGGGATATTGCCTTCATTCAGCGCCTTTCTTGGATTACTTTCTTTTACCAGCGGAGATATTGGGATTTAATATTGCAGCTCTGCTACAATATATTGTGACAAACTTACTTCCCTGTGTGTGTTTGTCCAGGATCTTGTGGCAACTGCACAGCCCTCTAGGTTAAGGAAGCCAGGCCAAGACAGAGTTCAGTTTCAAAGGCCTCTGGCCTGTTTATTTTTTGTTGTTAAGAAGTGACATGATACGACCGGCAACAAACCTTCTTTCTCCATGGAACACACCCCCCCTCACCCTCCCGACGGCTGCCAGTATTAACCTGCTAGCGGATCGGTGAGGGAGATCAGGGCCGTTTTTAACATTGATTGGACCTTGGGCAGGCATTTGTTTGGGCTCCCTGGATCCAGCCCCCTCCCTCCCCCCCCACTTTCACTCTCTGGCATGCATTCACGCCCTCCACCTCCACAGTGGCAGAACTAATGTAGACTGGGCCCTGGTGCAAGACATTGTTTTGAGCCTCCCCTCTAGCGCAAGAATGGAGAAAAGATAGATCCTTATCTGTTGTACAATTCCCACAATGTTATGCCAGCTGGGGGTCTACCATTTGGCCATTCTTGCAGGGCTGTATTTGTGAGCAGTGTTTGTGCATTTGAATGTGAGCATGTTGTTGTAGTATGCATGTAGGGTGTAGTATTGGTGTTTCAGTGGGATTGTGATGGAATTCCAGTAAAATAAAAGTTTAGCAGGCCAAGACTGCCACAAGGCATATGTAGGTACATGTGTTTGTAGTATCAGTTAGTTAGTTACACGTAGCTAAGATACTGTCATCACTGTACTGAGCATATGCAGGAACTGGAATTACGCGTCCCTCTCCTTTGTTTCAGATGAGCCACGTGGTTAGACCGGATGGATGAGTTTAGACTCTATTCATTGATTAGGTTAAGGGCGTAGCTAATTATGGGAGGAGCTACAGTGCTCTATAAGGAATCTACTCTATGTATTCAGTGCTCAGATCTTTGCTGTTTTTGGTGACATAAGTCCCTCTGAGTCCCGGTCGGTGAATCGAATAAAGATCTCTTCCTTCCTGAAGAAACCTGTGTGGATGGAAGAAGCGAAGGCGCACCGATTATAATTAGACGCCCTGTAGTCAGCCCGTCTAATCTTGGTATGGAGTCAGGCTGGGTCTTGGTTGAATGTATATAGCCCAAGCCGGACACCGTTGTCTTGTCTAGACTAGCGTATCTAGGGTGTACATTTCGTTCGCTAGGTCGGAGGGACCGGGAGACTAAGCAGACTCTGGTGTACATTATTGTTTGCTAGTTCTCAACCTATCTTGGCTAAGTGGGAAGGCGTGTAAATTTGGAACCCACTAGACTATTGATAGAGTAGATAGACTAAAAGGGTATTGTTGTAAATTCCGCCCTCTAGTTCGCTATATGCGGTGCTTGGGCAGCGACGGCTAACCAAAACGGATGTAAATAGTTTTAGGTAGTCCCTCGAGGTACTGTCCAATAGATTAGTTGGGAAACTGTAAATGTGTTAAAATTTATTATAGTAGAGTGTATATCTTGTTTGGTAGCTTGAGCTCTGCCGTCTAGTAAATGTGTGAATAGTGTGTAACTGTATCATAGCGCATGGTACCATAACCATGTATTATAATCACTGATACTGTAAATAATCACTAATAACTGTCGTTTATGTTGTATGTTTGTGACGGATCACCTGGCACCCCGACTGAGTACCTCCGCCAATCGATGCTCCTAGTGCTCGCTAAGGACTCCAAGCACTCCAACCGACACCATCAGCACTGCAGACCCCACTTCCAGCGATGCAACTGCGCCGGGGTCTCTGCTGTCTCCACCCACCCTGGACCCAAGGCCAGGATCCAGCTTCCAGTGGGTGAACCTCTCTTTCCCCAGAGAGCAGGAACAGGAACAAGCTCTTAGCAGAACTTAGTGATCATACCCTGGGGAGTATAGTGATTATAGCAATCCCCAGAGTGTATTTCTCCAATCCCCCAAACATGAGCCAAGGCTTAATGCTGGAACAAGACTGATTTACTGGCACACAGAACTCACAATTTATGCAACACAAAACTCCTCCTCTGGGCCAGGCTAGATAATTGAGTTTCTACAATACACAAAGCTCAATTATCTGCTGGCCAGAAATAATACAGTTTCATAAAACACACAGGGACCCCAAAACATGCAATAACCCCATAAAAAGTATATCCTTGGGTGAACCACATATCCAAAATTCACCCAGATCCGTTCAGTACTTTGGAAAATACAGTTTAATGCAGATTCTGCAGAACATATACAGGCTAAATGAAAAACAATCACTTTATAATGTGTCCCCTGCTGTATAGTCCAAAACCACTGCACGATGTCTCTGTGCACCAAATACTGGCGAGATGGCACCGTGTTGAAAAGTCCAAACAGTGTCTGTGAGTTAAAATGGCCGCCATCCATTGTTCTCACCATGTGCTTCTGATACAGGAAATGGTGGCCACCCAGTAACTCCACAGTATGTCCCCAGATGGTTCTTAAAGGGCCAGCAGCAGCACAACACAAATCCATTATGCCCAAATCATGTCTTTAAAGGGCAATACATCCCAGGGGCCATAGTCACAGGGCAAGAGGCGGGCAAGCAGTCCTCTCCAGGCACAAGTGGCGAAGGGCACTTCGTCACAATGTTTAACACCATAACTACTACTAATTGACCTGTGACTTTAAAATTGTATTCTAACCAATGCTAACCGTACTATAACTACTGTTTGTAAAGACGATGTTACTAGGGTGTGTTATAGACGGGTAATTTAAATACTGAGAATTATAGCGTGGGTAATTGTATAATTTCGCCAAAAAAGGTACAGTAATAGTTATTTAGTGTGTGGTGTAACAGCTGTGTGTGTACGGGAATTCCCTGTATGATTTGTTGTGTGCGTTTGGCCTAGTAACTGTGACACGTGGTGCTGTTGCTAAGGTAACTGGTGTGACTGTTGAAACTGTTTGTATATTTGTACTGTTTTGAATCAGACACTCTGTTGAAATCATGGGTGCTTCTGATTCACAAACAGTCCTTTGTCTTGTATGTGTCCAAAAAAAAAAAAAAAACTTTTCTAAGGAATATGTTGTAACACTGTCCCCCAAAAGATTAAAATACTCTGTTTAGCAGAGGACGGCCTCTTCTGGTAACCAGTGTTCCTGTGGATTCTTGATCCAGATTTAATACAGCAGGTTTACAGTGTTATAAATAATATGCTGGGGCTATACGAGTAGTTTCTGTATACAGATTGTTGAAACACTGCTAAATGGAACAAACTGTGCTAAGAGGAACAATGGAGTCCATGGTAGCCAGAACCTGTTTGTCCACTAAGACCTTAATTCCACCTAGTTTGGACACCCCCCTTGCATCTGATTCCCAACCCCCTACTCTTCCTCCCAAGCTAAAACTGGTATAGCTGGTATTTGCACTCCCCCTGCTCTATTGTCCACGCCTACCCACATACCTATCTGTTCTTTTCTTTCAAACTCTTGTATTTCTGTACAAACTGTTTTTTTTTTTGTAATTTAAATTGACTTCCTTTTTGGTAGGAGTGTATTTTAGCATTGAATTTTATTTACAGTTAAATTGTGAGGAGAATTCTTAATAACAGTAACTGAGTCTATTGGATCAGATAATTCTCAGCAATGACATTGTACCATAAACATTGAAATAGCACTAAAACTATTGAATACTGTGTGTCTTCAGTGATAGTCTAAAATACAACTGGAAGACACATAATTCTTCATACACTGATAAGCCTCAAGTCATGACAGATTTGGTTACCTCTATTATACAAACCCACAATCCCACTTGGCTGATTGCCAGCAATTGCTTATGACATTGTTTAATAACGAAGAAAGGACTCGGATTAATCAGGCGGCAATTAAAGCGCTTGAAGAAGTGGCCCGTGCACAGAATCAGGCCAACCCGGTAGCATGGGCCGCAGCTCATTACCCAAACGTAGATCCGAATTGGAATGTTAATGGTGCTGATATGGCTCACCTAAAAGCTTATAGGGAAGCCATTATTACTGGCATGAAAGCCAGAGGGAAAAAGGCGATCAATATGTCAAAGACGGCTGAGGTATTGCAGAAATGTGATGAGTCGCCCAGTGCCTTTTATGACCGATTATTGGAGGCATACCGATTGTATACCCCCTTTAGTCCAGAGGCTCCTGAGAATTCCCGGATGGTTAACTCTGCCTTTGTCAGCCAGGCTTACGGAGATATTAAAAGAAAATTGCAAAAGCTAGAAGGGTTTGTAGGGATGTCTATAACTCAACTAATGTAAATAGCAAATAAGGTTTATATGAATAGGGGAACTGAGACAAAGCGTGAGAAGGAACGTAAGATGAGGAAAAAGGTAGATATGCTAGCGGTAGCTATCACAAGTGTAGAAAGACAGGGAAGGGAAGTGAATAAAGGAGTCGAGAATAGGCTGAATAAGGGACCTTTAAGTAGGAATCAAAGTGCATATTGTAGAGAGGAAGGGCATTGGAAAGTGACTGTCCACAGAGGGGATATATTGCAGGTGGTAGACAAGAAGAGGGTGAGGTGGTTATAGAGGACGAGGTAGAGGAAGTTTTGGAGGAAATAGTGGGAATAATAGAGGAAGTGTTCAAGGGGACTGATATTATCTACCCACGCAGAGACCTAGAGAAAGAGAGGATAGAGACTTTGTGGGTTTGGCTGACACTGTTATGCAGGACTATTGATACCGACCGGGCTCCATTCCCCTTGGTCGAGCGGAGCCTATGGTCGATGTAGCAATAGGGGGGAAAAAGGGGTTCTTTCATTATCGACACTGGTGCTGAACATTCTGTGGTAACCGACCTAGTTGCTCCTCCTTCAGGAAGAACTATCACTGTAATAGGAGCAACTGGGAGGAGTGCTGCTAAACTGGTTCTCAAAAGTCGACTCTGTACACTGGGAGGCCACGTAGTGAAACATCAGTTCCTTTACATGCCTGAATGTCCAGTCCAACTTCTAGGACGGGATTTGTTGTCGAAGTTACAAGCACAGATAACATTTCTGCCTAACGGAACGACATCCTTGAAGTTTAATGGACCCTCAGGTATGATGACACTATCAGTACCAAAGGAAGAAGAGTGGCGACTTTATACAGTGATGACAAGTCAAAACCCTAAGAGTGATGAATCCTTGTATAATATACCAGGAGTGTGGGCAGAAAATAACCCACCAGGACCTGCTCGCAATATCCCACCTATACGCATCGAACTAAAGCTTGGGGTTTATCCAGTAAGCCTGCGACAATACGATATACCTCAAAAGGCGGAGAAGAACATACAGTCTTATTTGGATAAGTTCATAAGGTATGGTATCCTAAAATTCTGTACTTCCCCCTGGAATACTCCATTGTTGCCTGGGTCAGATGAGTATCGTCCTGTGCAGGATTTGAGAGCAGTCAATGATGCGGTAGTAAGTATACATCCAGTTGTGCCCAATCCTTATAACCTGCTTGCCTTGATTCCGGGTGGGGCTACTTACTTTACAGTCTTGGACCTTAAAGATGCCTTCTTTTGCCTACGAATTGCTACAGAAAGCCAGTGTATCTTTGCATTCCAATGGGAAGATGCTGTAACGGGCTCGAAACGTCAGATGACCTGGACAAGATTGCCCCAAGGGTTTAAAAATTCACCTACCCTATTTGGATCCGCATTAAGTCAGGACTTATTAGATTTCAAGTCCATCCCAGGAGAATGTGTACTACTACAATACGTGGATGATTTGTTGATAGCGGCAGTTACTAAAGAGATATGCCAGCAAGCAACTTATGATTTACTGCACATTCTTTGGAAGGCAGGATACAAGTTGTCCAGGAATATAAATATGAAACAAAAGTGATTTGCACCAAATATGCAAAAAAAAACCTCTGTGGCTAAAAAAGGTAAAATATAAATATTATATAAATACCCAACAATAGGAAGTGTGAAGACTCCTCAATGTCTTCAATATATTAAACATAAAACCATAAAAAGCACAACCTAAAAATACAAAGGGAGACCAATAGTGCAGACAAAAAATAACTAAATACATAAAAAAAAGAGGAACTATAAAACACTCACAAACATAGAACTTGAAGAAGATTGATTATACCCTGCCTTTTTACTTCTATGTTTGTGAGTGTTTTATAGTTCCTCTTTTTTTTAAGTATTTAGTTATTTTTTGTCTGCACTATTGGTCTCCCTTTGTATTTTTAGGTTGTGCTTTTTATGGTTTTAAGGTGTCCAGGAAGAAAGCTCAGTTGTGTCAGCCAACTGTCAAGTATCTGGGATTCCATATCTCTGAAGGTCAAAGGATAATGGGGCCTGAAAGAAAAGAGGCTGTATGCCAAATACCAACACCTAAGAATAGAAGACAAGTGCGAGAATTCTTAGGGGCAGCAGGCTTCTGTAGGATATGGATTCCCAGTTATGCGATACTGGCGAAACCCCTCTATGCCGCTATTAAAGGCACGGAACATGATTCCTTCCTGTGGACCATCGAACAGCAGAAGGCATTTGAGGATGTTAAGAAGGCATTGATGAGCGCCCCCGCATTAGGTTTACCTGATCATAAACGTCCATTCTACTTATATGTACACGAGCAAAGAAGGATGGCTGTGGGAGTACTGACACAGTATCTGGGATCATGGCAACGACCTGTTGTGTATATGTTCAAACAACTGGATGCACTAGCCAGTGGTCTTCCTCCTTGTCTAAGGGCCGTAGCTGCTGCCGCCCTGTTGGTAGCAGAAGCTGACAAGCTCACTCTGGGTCAGGAACTCTATGTGCGAGTCCCGCACGCAGTACAGACGTTGCTAGACTATTTTATGTGAATGTGATGCATACTTTTCAAGTTATGAATAATGTGGAAAAAATTTATTTCTCTGCTTGTTATAATTACATTGCCCATTGTGTAAGGTGATTGTATCACAGGCAGAGGGGAGGATTTTGTGTGGGAGTGTCTGAGTGTATTGTATGTGTTTATTGGTTGTGTTCCAAAACCCTGTGGGTGGTACTAATGTGTAAGAATGTGTACATAAGCACAATAAACCCACAGCTCTGACTGTTCAACACGGAGCTTTGTCTCGTTCTTGGGGGATTTACTGTATGCTGTTCCAGTTTGACTGCTAGAAGTGTAAACCTATTCGTATGGTTTTTCCTAATCGGCTGTTTACAGCATTCGTATGGCTTCCTGTTCGGCGGATTGGTGTTCTGCAGTAGCTGTGCCTGTGTCTCTGGAAGGGAAGATCTACTAAACGGCGGTCTAACCCTTTTATGCCTTGGGGTGCCGTTACAGACTGGCATTTAAATACTTTGTTTTCCTATGCAGAAAGGTCTATTCATGTATTTCTTCCCTTTGAATACATGAGAAGATGTGCCCCTCCGCTGTTTACGGTCTATTCTCCAGCAGGGCGTTGTCCCAGGGACACGGCCAGACCATTTGGAACTTGATGCTAGACTTAAACCCCATGGCGATTTGACTGTGTTTGTGGGATCTGAGTGCTGTTTGGATATATTGAGCGCTCTGATCCAAGCCACCTGGGGATAGGTTGAATGTGGGGGTTCTGTTCATTATGATAGGAATTATGTATTTTTGTGAGTTTTTTACCGTTGTTGTGAATAGAACTATTTTCTGTATGCTGGCACCCAAGCCATGCTTGCAGTGGTCACATAGGGACTTCCAACTAACATTTAACCCGCTGGACCAATTTGTATGATGACGTATGTTTGTATTTGGAGTATGCTGATTCTGGAAATGTAAGTTTTATGTGAATGTGATGTATACTTTTTAAGTTATGAATATTGTGTATGGGGAGGATTTCTGCTGGTAATTGTGGGAGTGTTTTGACTGTGTATGTTTGTGATTGGTTAATGTACAAGTCTTATCCCAGTGTTCCATCATGTAGCCGACCTTAAACCAAATTACTGCTTGACCCTCAACACAGAGCTTTGTCTCGTTCTTGGGGGAGAATTGGATTGTATGCTGTTCCTGTTCGACTGCTAGGAGTGTAAACCTTTCGTATGGTTTTTCCTATTCGGCTGTGTAGCGGAGTAGTGTTATTATCCACGGTATCTCTGCTGGTAGACAGGATGAAGCAGGTAGAATGTAGGTAAAATGCAGGTAGCGTAGTTACAATCCTTTTCTCCCAAGAACTAGACGACACATAGCTTGGAGGTTAAAACACTGTCATCTCACCAGGCTGAGTCACACTCTTTAATGATTACAGTTTTCTTTAAACACAGACCTCCGCAGGGGTTCTGCATTCCACACAATACACTTCCCTTAGTCCCAGGCAGGAGGGGGTTGGGTTACAGATAACCATCTCCCTGCCTTAGGAGATACCAAGCAGTACACAGGAATACACTTTACATCATATTACATTTAGGGGGGGGGGTTACACTTTAAGTGGCTGGTTTGGCCACAGATAGGAATAGCAATGCAGTACTAGCAAGATATATACAAGGACATTCTGTAAGTGGCTAGGTTTGCCACAGGCTTTTTACAGCATTGGTATGTTTGAGAGCATTTGTATGCTTCTCCGGTTCGGTGGATTTGTGTCTACAGTAGATGCCTGTATATCTGGAAGGGAATATCTCCTAAACAGCTGTTAACCCGTTAAGCCGCTTGGGTGCTTTTCCTGTTCGTCTGCTAGCAGCTACTCGTGAGGTTATAGTTCGGGAGTTTGGAGTATTCCTTTGTATCCAGTTCAGGAGTTTGGTGTTCTGCAGTAGCTGTGCCTGTGTCTCTGGAAGGGAAGTTCTACTAAACGGCGGTTTAACCCTTTTATGCCTGGGGGTGCCATTACAATGGTGATCTTGTTTAATGCCCTGTAATCGATGCATAGGTGTAATTCTCCATCTTTTTTGAAACAAAAAAGAACCCTGATCCAGCAGGCGAGGATGACTTATGTATGTGATCTTTTAATTAAAGAATCTCTGATATACTCTTCCATGATGCTACTCTCCTATGGTGATAAGGCATATACTACCCCTCCCGCCCCCCAGAGGGCATAGCACTGGGTAGCAGATCTATGGAGCAATCCTACGATCTGTGAGGAGGTAGAATATTAGTCTGACTCTTACTGAACGCCTCTTTAACCTCCCAGTACTGTATGGAAATTTCAGGTCTGAGGTGTCGCAGTAGGCAAAGTGAAGACGCCCATTCTCTTAGTGATGGGTAACATGCATCTCTCAGTACAGTCTTTACCGAATTCCAGTATTTCCCCCTAAGCCCAGTCAATATAAGGGTTGTGCTTGATGAGCCATGGAAATCCTAATATGATGGGACAAGAAAGGGAAGCAATTATCTGAAATGTTATATTTTCCTTGTGTAAAGCTCCTATGCTAATGCTAATAGGCATGGTTTTGTGGGTAATCAGAGGTTGAGAGAGAGGTCTCCCATCAATAGCCTCAACGGCTAGAGGGTATGATCTCTCCTTGATCGGTATAAAGTGTTTTTTAACAAAATGCATGTCAATAAAGTTTCCAGCCGCACCTGAGTTCATCAGGGCTTTGCATGAAAAGCTTTTCTGGTTGCAAAGGGCGGTGATGTTTGGTTATTACCAGAGGACGTATCCATCACACCTAAGACCTATCCCCTTAAGGTTCTTAGGTGCGCAAGTTTTCCGGACGAATGGGGCAAGAATCTCTCATATGACGTTTTTTGCCACAGACCCTCCTTTCTCCTATACTGTTTCTCTGCCTCTGACAGCCTAGTAACTCCTAACTGCATAGGTTTGGGTTCAGACTGTACAGAGAGGCCAGGGAGAACAGGTTTGGAGAAACGAGGTGCCAGTGACATAGCCATACATCTGGTTCTATTTCTGGTAATTTCCCTGGTCCTAATTCTGTTATCGATCTGCATCACATATGTGATTAGTTCATTTAACCTCTTAGGTAGATATTTGGCAGCAATCTCATCAGGAATAGCCTTGGATAATCCTTCTTTAAATGCAGAGATCAATCCGCTATTAGTCCAGTCTACTTCAGAAGACAAGGTACGGAATTCTATGGCATACTCTGAGACAGACCGGTTCCCTTGTTTTGATACGCATTAGGGCAGTGGAATGCTCATCCTCCTTGCCTAGTGTTCCAAAGTTAATTTGAATTCAGCAAGGGATTTCTGGTAATTTAGAAGCAAAACTCCTATTACTCTCCCATCATGGATTGGCCCAAGTTACGGCTTTACCTTTAAGTTGGTTAAGGCTTTACCTTTAAGTTGGTTCATCAAGTAACCAATCTTAGCTCTATCCGAGGGAAGCCCGTGAGGCCTCAAAGTGGTACTCAATCTGATTGTGAAATCCCTGGCATTCTTGAATATTACCATCAAAATGCAGGGGAGGAGATCAGTGGTGTATCCTGGTTTTGTGCTGCCCTAGGCAAGACAAAACTCAGACACCCCACGCCAGCCCCACCCAACCCTTCCCCCTGCCCCGCCTTCTAAATACACACACACACACACACATTCACTGACAGATACGCATACACACGCTAACAGACACACTCACTCTAACAGAGACACACACACAGACACACACAGTCAGACACACAGACACACAGACACACACACACACACTCACACTAACAAACACAAACACACTAACAAACACACACTCACACTAACACTTTTTTTATTTACCCCCCCCCCCTTACCTTTGGGAATGCTGGGGGGTGGGGGGTTCTCTATTTATGGACCTGCTTTATTTAGCTAAAGTAATTTAGGTGACTATAGTGTTCCTTTAAACTAAGCTTGTCAAGTGTCAGGCTAGGTCTAGTATAGCCGCCAGTTTGCGCCTTGTAACTTGCGCTAACTCGCCCTCAGGTATATCGTCAGATATCCCTCTAACCTTTTAGGTTTTGTTTCCACCTGGCGCCTTCTTGGGCTGTGAAACGATGTTCATGCAGTTGGTTCTGCTGCTGTAAGTACTGTACACACTTTTGCAGGGAGGTTATGTTCTGTTGGTGGTCTTGTGAGGAGGTCTCTAATGTGCTAATGCGGCCTGTCTGGCCCTGCAGTTCTCCCCTAAGGGCGTAATGGATGTTCTTTTGCAGCTCTGCATGCAGAGTTTTCAGAACCCCAGTGGTTACTAAGTCAGCCTCAGTTGCAGTCTTGTTGGGCTTAGCTCTCTGTGTTAAGGCTAGAGATGATTGGTATTCATCTTCTGCGTCTGCAGAGTGCTCGTCTGAAAATTAAGAGAAGCCGCCATGTTGGACCCAGTTGTGCCTCTTGCGTGCCTTCACATGTCGCTGATAGTCAGACCAGGGGTAGGCTTGTCTGTCCATGATTTTTTTTTTCTTTAGCAGGGTTTTTAACACGATTTTTACATGTTCGTGGTGAGTATCCAGATCTGGGGAATAGATAAGAATGTCCTCTAGATACACCAGTACGAACATGTGGAGGTATTCTCTAAGGACATCGTTTATAAAATCCTGGAATACCGCTGGGGTATTGCACAAACCAAACTACATGACCAGGTATTCATATCCATTCTGGTGTTGAACGCAGTTTCCACTCATGTCCCTCGTTAATTCTGAGTAGGTTATATGCACTTCTAAGGTCGAGTTATGTGAATACTCTGGCACCTTTTAACCTGTCAAAGAGTTCAGAAATAAGGGGGATTGGGTAGGCGTTCTTAATCGTTATCTTATTTAAATCCCTATAATCGACACAAGGGCGTAGATCTCCTTCTTTTTTCGAGACGAAGAAGAACCCAGCCCCTGCAGGTGAAGAGGATCTCCTTATGTGACCCTTAGAGCATCTTTTATATATTCCTCTAAGCAGAGAGATTCCTGAGGAGACTGCGCATGAACTCCTCCTTTAGAAGGCATAGTGCCTGGTAGCAAATTTATGGCACAGTCATAGGGTCTATGCAGTGGTAATACCTCTGACTGAACCTTATTAAAAACTTCCTTTAAATCTAAATACTGCGGTGGGATCTCGGTGTGGTTAAGGGAGGTGCATTGATGGTACCAACACATTGTGGCATTTGGTGTTTACAATGACTTTTGCAACTCTCTCAACAACCCACAATTTCTCCTTTAACCCAATCTAGACGTGGATTGTGTTTCTGGAGCCACGGCAAACAGAGTATCATATGACAGGAAGGGGAAGATTTAATCTTGTTGGCACGTCTTGTACGCTGTTTGTTCCTCTCTCTCTCTCCCTGAGTCTATTGTCAATGTCTATCATGTAGGTTGTATAATCATTAAGATTGACCGGAAGGTCTCTGGCTGCATTCTCATCCTGTATATTTTCATCCAAACCCTCAGAAAAAGCAGCCACCAGACCACTGTTAGTCCAGTCCTCCTCAGAGGCTAATGTCCTGAACTCTATAGTATAGTCAGCTACAGAACGACTGCCTTGCTTTATTAGGGCTTTAGATGCGTTTTTCTCTCTTCCCTTTGGTTCAATGGTAGCTTAAAATTCCGTTAAGAATGCTCTATAATCTCAGGCAATGGAATTACCACTTTCCCATAAGGGATTGGCCCAAGTTAAGGCCTTTTCCCAGATAATTGGTTCATAAGATAGGTCAAAGATTGGCTATCTGTTGGGAAGGAGCCAGGGGAAGCCTCAAAGTGATATTTAATTTGGTTCAGGAAACCGCTGAACTCCTTAGAATCACCTCCAAAATGTAGCGGTACTTACCTTACCTGGGGGCCGGCCGAGGTCCTCTCTTCCCGCCGCGCGCTGCTCTCGAATGAAGGCGGGCACGGACCGCGAGATGCGGTCACGTGTCCCGCCTAGCTCTAAGAGCATGCCGCGCGTCTTGGGCAAGCTCTTAAAGGGGCAGTGGGAGCCAAATAATACAATGGTCTCCCATTGGCCCCTGTCATCCCACATTCCCCAGACACTCACATTTTGGGGACTTGGATATGACAGGGGCCAATCAAAGTAAAGTTTAGGGTATTTATACGTATCTCTCCCTTAACTCCCTGCCCTATCGTGATTTCTGTTTCAGTTCCCTTTAGCGCTTGTTGTGATTTTCGTGCTTGACCTTGGCTTTGATTCTGACTCCGTTTATCTCTCGATCCCTGTTTTGTCTTGTTTGCCGGCTTACTGACTACTGTGTACCAGACCTTGGCTAGTTTTTGTTCTCACTGTCTCTTTGTTCCCTTGACCTCGGCTTGTTCTTGACTCTGTCTATTCTCTGCTATACGGCAAGTCTAAGGTCCGGTAAGTCGTATCTGCTCTGTCGATTGTTGGACTAAATCTTGCGTGTAGGGGTAAACTACCGTGACACAAAACAAGGGGGAGGAGAAAGCATTTAGGTGGAGGTTTATATGCCACAGGTGGTGGAGCTACTGGTTGCACTGGAGGTGCTTCAAGATAAGCTGTTCTCTGAAGCAAGGTTTGGAATGCCTGGGCAAATTGATCCAACCTGTGGTCCATATCCTCCACCCTGTGAAGATAGGCTAACATAGTTCTGCAGGATCCATGGCCCTGTCGTAATGTCACGACTGCTAGTGTGGTCCAACACACAGAACTATGTAACATCTACATAGAAAATAGAAAGGAAATAAAAAAGGATAGAACGTAAACCGGACTAATACGTTAGAGACAGAGAATGGTCAAGGGATAGCCGAGGTCAAAGAAGCCAGAAATACACAAGTACTGTTTAACAAGCCAAGACAGGGGAACCAGAAATCAGCGTAGTCGGGAATAGCCAAGGTCAAAATACTGGAAATCACAAATACAGCAAAGATAAAAGCACTCTCGGGAACCAGGACAGGAAACAATGACAGGGCAAGGTACTGGGGTGAATCAGTGATTTATATATCCCTCTCTAGGCTGTAATTGGTGACCTCTGACCCCAGAACGCACGTGTGCATTGGCGCCGTGATGTCAGATGCACGTTCATATAACCCTGGGGGGCGGCGCCATTGATGGGCATGACCGAATGGTCGGCGCCATCTTTGTATTGGGCACACTTCCCAGAGGATGCAGAGGAGTGGTTCCCGGCTCGCCACCGAGCAGGTAAACTCAGTTTGTCGGTGCAGTCAGGCACAGACACGCCATGCAGCAAGCCGGAAGCCGTGACATATAGGTGAAGGTACATTAGGCAGAGGTGACTTAGTCTGTGAAACATCAGGCTGTAAATGAGCTGTCCAAGTAACAAGCTTTATAAAGCCATATTTTCAGATATTAAAATTTTCCTCTACAATCTGTGAACCATTCTTGAAGTATAAATGTAAGTAAGTTATGCTTTATGGACTAAAAGTAAATTTGCAAGGCAAATAAAAAGTCTATTAAAAAAAAATGTATAATGAAGGTTCAATCACCATGATGTTTCATAGTCATATTTATTATGTTTCACAAGAATATTGTCAGGTTTTTCTAAGTATGATAAACAATAAATATTTTATAGACCGTTTTTCTTTAACTCCCAGTACGTTCCCACTGGCAGGTCAAACCAGGTATCTACTATAATTTCAATAACACAACCTTCTAGTATAAGTGCTAGAGACTAGGCGTGATATACAAATAGTAGAAGATGTGGGACAACAGTGAAATTATGTGCTGCATGTGTTTAGAATACATGTGATTAGAATGTATGTGATCTACACAGTATCTGTAATTTGTTCCTCTAGCATAAATGCAGATATGTGAGGCTGTATGGACTAAATCTAATTTTGTAAATTAAAGTAAAAAGGAGTATACACAATTTTGCTAGTGAAGGGGTTAAAGTACACAAAATACTTAATTTCTTCGCAATCAATTTGACACCTGAAGGTCGGTTATCTATTATGCAAATATTGACAGTTTTTCTAAGTATAGCAAACAATAATTTATAGTGACTGATTTCCTTTAACTCCCAGTATATTTCTTTCAGGTGTATTTGTGAGGAGAGGTGACCAGAAGAAATCTTTTAATAACAGAACCAAGGAGTCTAACTCTGAAAAATCAAACATTTTCTCAGATACATATGTTCTCAAAGAAGATAGTAAACATAAACCCCAAACCTTTCTTATGTTCTGAATGTGGAAAATGTTTTAGTCAACATTCAAAACTTGTTACACATCAGAGATCTCACACAGGAGAGAAACCATTCTCATGTTCTGAATGTGGAAAATGTTTTGCCTACAATGCAGAGCTTGTCCGTCATCAGAGAACTCACACAGGAGAGAAACCATTCTCATGTCCTGAATGTGAAAAATGTTTTGCCACCAATGCAAGTCTTGTCTGTCATCAGAGAACTCACACAGGAGAGAAACCGTTCTCATGTTCTGAATGTGAAAAATGTTTTGCCACCAACGCAAGTCTTGTCTGTCATCAGAGAACTCACACAGGAGAGAAACCGTTCTCATGTCCTGAATGTGGAAAATGTATACTGCGACATGCAGATCTTGTCAGTCATCAGAGAACTCATACAGGAGAGAAACCATTCTCGTGTTCTGAATGTGAAAAATGTTTTTTCACCAATGCAAGGCTTGTCCGTCATCAGAGAACTCACACAGGAGAGAAACTGTCCTCGTGTTCTGAATGTGGAAAATGTTTTAGTCAACATTCAAATCTTGTAAGACATCAGAGAACTCACACAGGAGAGAAACCATTCTCATGTTCTGAATGTGAAAAATGTTTTGTCACCAACAACGACCTTGTCCGTCATCAGAGAACTCACACAGGAGAGAAACCGTTCTCTTGTCCTGAATGTGGAAAATGTATAATGCGACATTCAGATCTTGTCAGTCATCAGAGAATTCACACAGGCGAGAAACCATTCTCGTGTTCTGAATGTGAAAAATGTTTTTTCACCAATGCAAGGCTTGTCCGTCATCAGAGAACTCACACAGGAGAGAAACTGTCCTCGTGTTCTGAATGTGGAAAATATTTTACCTACAAAGCAGACCTTGTCCGTCATCAGAGAACTCACACAGGAGAAAAACCTTTCTCATGTTCTGAATGTGGAAAATGTTTTAGTCAACATTCACAACTTGTTACGCATCAGAGATCTCACACAGGAGAGAAACCATTCTTGTGTTCTGAATGTGAAAAATGTTTTGTCACCAACAACGACCGTGTCCGTCATCAGAGAACTCACACAGGAGAGAAACCGTTCTCATGTCCTGAATGTGGAAAATGTTTAGGTCGACATTCAGATCTTGTCAATCATAAGAGAAGTCACACAGGAGAGAAACCGTTTTCATGTTCTGAATGTGAAAAATGTTTTTTAAACAAAGCCATCCTTGTCCGACATCAGAGAACTCACACAGGAGAGAAACCGTTCTCATGTTCTGAATGTGCAAAAAATTTTTACACAAATGCAGGGCTTGTCCGTCATCAGAGAACTCACACAGAAGAGAAACCGTTTTCGTGTTCTGAATGTGGAAAATGTTTTGTCAACAACGCAGAGCTTGTCCGTCATCAGAGAACTCACACAGGAGAGAACCGTTCTTGTGATCTGAATGAGAACAATAGACATTTGTACCAGTGAAATTTTTTGTTTTGGACAAAATAATTTGTGCTAAATAAAAATGTAGTTTGTCCATTTATTATTACAGCTGTAAAACATTAGTTTTTGGACAAAGTTCTGTAAAAAAAATAAAATATATATATATATATTATATATTTTTCATCTATTAGGACAAAAATAACACTGCACATGAGCAAAAAAAAAAAAGCAAGGAGGGAGCCGGGAGCACTACCAGCTCCCTCCTTGTAATAAATATTAACAATTCCTACCCCACCTGCATTAAAATATATGGGGTCACTATAACCCCATATTAATAAAAAAGGTTAAATCCACCTGCATGCCTCTACTCGAACCACGGGTAACCCGACTAATTACCTCCGCTAATTCCTTCCTTCAGCCACTCTGGAACCATTAACACAAGTAGATATCAATTCCGCCAGTAACAAGATGAAACATAGTTCTGGGAGTCAACTGAGTTTATTCAGACCACACAGGGCTTTTATGCCCAGTCCCCTAAATGGGGTTTACAATGCACTAAAACAGGGGTTTCAATCCCAGGATCCTCTGTGCCTGAGAGATAATTGCATGAGAAAAATAAAACACTAATCTAATTTTCTCTCAGGTACAAAAAATCCAACGAAATATATAGTTCCCCAAAAGTGCCACATAAAAATGTACTTCCCCCTGATAGCCCCGATCATATCCAAAGATCACTCAGATTGGTTTGGTGAAACGGGAGTGCCATCGAGGTAAAGTGTTGACCGGCCAGACACCAGACGCCAGTCTTAAAAAGTTCCAGGAAAATAGGTGTCCTGGCCGGTCTCTGTTCGTGAGGTTCCTGTGCGAACCCCATGTAAGGGAATCTCTTCATTTCGGGATATGAATGCTCCCCCTGTTCATATAGGTAACAATATCTGGTATAACAATAATGGAATGCTAGAGAAAAATAATGAGATAAAACTTAACTTTTAATAAAAATAATTACTAAAAAGTCTCAAAAGACATAAGAGACCAACTACAACATAGAACTGATAGTGCTGTACACTAGTATACAGAACATATAGTTAAAAAAGCCGAGGCTGGTCCACATTGTAGAGTTAATGTAAGTACCCTTAAAAAGGTTTTAATGCAAATTATTCAATATTATGTCAAATGGCAATTTGGTAGCAGAGTGATAACTAGGAGAGGATTGTTGATAGGTACTTGCTAAATAGTTAACAATAACTCTCACTTTACTTGGCATCTATGTAACTTATTATCTTCAGGCATTTATTCAAAATGTAACAAAAAGGTAACTGGGCACGTAGCCAAAATAAGTATAACAAAAAGTATCTGGCATTTCAATAGTGAAATAAATATATATGCCTATTTTGTAAAGCATCTGGCGCTGGAGGAAACAAACTGAGATAACCTCCTGCAGCTATTACAGGTATAGGGCAAAAAAAGGGGGGGGGGGGAGAAACCAAAATGATAACTGTGCCTTCGAGGACAACCCTTACCCCTAATTAATGACCCTAACTTATAGTACAATAGAAACCACCCACTTGGTAAATAAAGAGAACCAGAAATAAAGATAATCGAGAAAATAGTAGAAGATGCCAAGAAAAAAACAGAACTAAAAATATATATAGTAATTGTTCATAAAGGCTGCAGTCGAATAACGTGGGCACAGCAATGCCCCAAAACCCCTGACCCACGTTTCGCTGGATCAGGTCATCAGATGGGACCAAGTACCGCTGCCCATGTTCGGGAGACAAGATGGCCACCATTCTTCTGTCTGCCATGTGTTTGGTTATACGAAATGGCGGCCACCCAGGGAAAGCATTCATTAATTAGTTCCCTTGCGGTTTCATACTTAAGCTACTGGTGTGAACGTTCTAATGGGGTACAGGGGTGGTCCTCGTTCTGGAGACAAATGGATTTTGTTCGTATTAAGTACTCCCGAACAGAAAAAAGGAAAAACACACAAACTAAGATAAAAACATACAAATAGATGGTAAGTTCTACCACAAGGGGAATGTCACCTGAACAGTGCTCGCTGTCATTTAAAACTACTTGTGAATGGGCAGCTATTACTGCCCAGTCACTAGTGCAATAAGGGGAGACCTGGCACATGGTGGGGAAACCAAATAACTAAAATGGGGGGACATAGTGCCCCTCCGCACTCACACAGGAGAGAAACCATTCTTGTGTTATGAATGTAAAAAATGTTTTATTTTTTTTATTTTTTTCACCAATGCAGAGCTTGTCCGTCAACAGAACTCACACAGGAGAGAAACCATTCTCAAGTTCTGAATGTGGAAAATGGCTTTCTTTTAAACAAATCTCACACAGGTGAGGTGATTTTATAATGCATCTATGGATAAACATAGGAATAATATATCGTGTATTGTGAATTTTTCTAATGCTGACACAATAAATAGTAACTTTCATAGTAGCAGTCAACATACATATGATGTATTGGTATTGTGGCACCCGCATGCTATTGTCCAGAGGTGCCTAACCTCTGCTCCACTTGGTTGCTGACTCACCAGCAACCCAGAATACAATCAGGATACATTGTGCTTGTATGTTCTGGCTGTTACATAGTATACTTACTAGCCCGTTCCACTGGTAATACACTTCAGTGAATATAGTTCCTTAGCAGAACTTAAATTTGCATGATTCCAACCAAGACCTCCGCAAAGAGACAAGACACATGCTTCTTGCTGGCAACTTGTAGGATCACTATTTCTGAGCTCCAGCTTTTCTTTAATAACCACAGCACACACATGATATGTATTTAAAAATGATTCATACCAGTAAGACTATGAACTGTGATAGAAGACCAGAGCTCTGACTGCGGAATGTAAATTAGGTTAAGCTAATTATCCCTCCGGGTCCTTTATTGTTGAACCAGAACAATAACCTTGGAAATTCCAAGAGAGAGGCTAGTTTTCCCACCCCAATGTTAATACAGACTTCAAGCAAAGGTTGTTTACTTCTAATTCTCTGGGGTTTTTTTTTTAGGGGGGGGGGGGGATTTATTAGGGCATACAATGCATTTGAGACTAAAACTAATAAATATGCCAATTTTGTTAAATATTCCAATCATTCACTCATAATTTGGAGTCAAATTTCAGTCTTCGGAAAAATATTTACTAAGCGTCAAAATATTTGATGTGTCGTAGGATTTTATCTTTGTAATACAACTATTATCATTCTTGTATTAGTTGCAAATAATATCGTTTTAAACTTACACGCGAACTGGTAGCCCCGCCTAGACATCTAGTATTAATTATCGGACATATGTCCATTGTATATCAATGGATAACACACATGGTTCTTGTTCAGATAGCGTGATGAAGGCCCACTGTTATTATAACCTTTGACCCGGAATTGCAGGCCAGACTCCCATGTGTATTAAGAAGGGCCTCTTTCTGAATGTATTCATTTAAACATATACAGTAACATACTTTACATAGATTATATTTTACCCCCAAGTAACTCAAACTCCCACTACTCTTGGGTGGCAGCAACGACCATAGCACACATCAACGTCAATACATACAATAAAAACCAAAGGAAAAAGGTTACCTGCGCTCTTCCCAAATTCCTTTGCATATTTACACAAACGGAAGTTATTTAGTTACTCCAATGTCCACCTGTGGCATAAAGGAAAACCTCTTAGGTGGGTCCTATACTGACTATTCACCTTGCTTCCTTGAGCTTCTGTCAAAGATATCTCTAATGAGACAGAGGGGTATTTTACCCTTTCATGCTTATTAACCCTTAATTGGGAATACATGGGGTGGGTGGCAGCAGCATTATAACATAGCTGTGTGATACAAAAGTAAAGGCAAATACTCAAAAACAAGTCCTGCACTCAAACTCCCACTACTCTTGGGCAGCAGCAACGGACATAGTACACCTTAACACATATAGTAATAAACAAAGAAAAAAAGTTAACCATTTTTATAATTCATGGCTAGATTGGACAGAATGGTTATTAAGCCACAACCCTTTTACACATATTTTAAAGAATTAAATAACCTTATCATTATGTGTACACCTCCTAATTAATATAAGAGCCTTTTGCAGATAGTTATTCACCACCAATACTTAATATCAAAACATTTTTGTTGTTTTTGGATGTTGTGTGTGTTTGAATAAACATAAATTTTAAGGCTGCAAGACATTCTGATTTAATTATTGGATCTCTGATGTGACAAACAAACGTCTCAGCATCAGCTAATTTCCTACACTTAATGGTGGAGAAAGCATGGACAAGATTTAAGTCTGGATAATCACTGGCTGAATATCTAAAAATATTTTGCTGCAAAAAGATTACAAGAAGATAACGGAGAGAAAGTCAAACTGTTCCCTGCTACAAGTGGCAGTACCCTGCTTGATGAAGGAGGTATATATGTTGACTGAAGCCACTTGCCCCCTCCCAACAGGTAATTTTTTCTTCACACTGTGACAGTTCAGTCTAAAGGCAAAGAAGGAGGGAGGTGCTGAGGGCCACATTTAGGCTTCCAGGGGGCCAGAGGAAGCACTGTGAAGCTCACTTCCAAATCCCCAGCAATTTGGTGCTTCTATGCTCTTCCCTCACATTCATGCCCTGCCTCACATACACAAGCCTCACCCTCCAACCTCGCACACTCACGCTGCTGACCTCACTCAAAGGAAGATGATAGAATATGGAGACTTCATCTCCAAATGCTCCTAGTCTCCCACAGCCCTTGACAGTAGGCTTCAGCCCATGACATTGATTGTTTATGTGTGTGCCTGCTAATGAGTGAGCTTGTATGTGTGTGTGTGTGTGTGTGAGCTTTTATGTAATAAGCATGTGTGTGTGTGAATGAGCTTGTCTGTAGGAAGTGTGTATATCAATGACTTTGTCTGTATGAACATTGTTACATAGCTGAAACGAGACTTGCGTCCATCAAGTTCAGCCTTCCTCACATGTTTTTTCTGTTGATCCAAAAGAAGGCAAAAAACCTAGTTTGTAGCGCTTCCAATTTTGCAACAAACTAGGAAAGAATGCCCTCTTCACCCCAAAATAGCAGTCAGATGTCTCCTTAGATCAAGCAGCTATTACCCCACTAATTAGAAAATATATCCCTGTATGTTATGTTTTTGCAAATATTTATCCAATTTCAGTTTAAACATCTGTATGGACTAAAACCACCTCTTCAGGCGGAGAATTCCATATCCTTATTGTTCTTACTGTAAAAAAAAAAACCTTCTCTTTGCCTTAGATGCAATCTCCTTTCTTCCAGACTAAATGTGTGACCTCGTGTCCTATGTATAGCCCTGTATATGAATAGATTTCCAGACAGTGGTTTGTACTGGCCCCCGAATATATTTGTATAATGTTATCATATCCCCTCGGAGGCACCGTTTTTCCAAAATAGATTTAATTTTTTAACCTTTCTAACTAAATTTCCCCATGCCTTTTATCAATTTTGTAGCCCGTCCCTGAACTTTTTCTAGTGCCATGATATCCTTCTTTGGAACAGGTGCCCAAAATTGCACAGCATATTCAAGGTGTGCTCTTACCAGCGATTTATAAAGAGGCAAAATTATATTTTCATCCCGGGAATTTATGCCCCTATTTATACATGACAAAATCTTACTGGCCTTAGCACCTGCAGATTGACATTGCATATTGCTGCCTAATTTGTTGTCTATAACAATTCCCAAATCCTTCTCGTGTGTGGGGTATGTACCGCTGTGGGCACTGTATTAACTGCAATGGGGTGATCACGGGAGACCATTTTACACACCCGAGGACGGGTAGGAGATACCCGATTCAGGAATTTTGTAATTGCCAGTCTGTTTGTGGTGTACATGCTCAAATGCCTGTGTGGATTGGTGTATGTGGGTGAAACCACGCGTATGCTCACTACAAGGATCAGGGAACACAAGAGCGGCATACGGATGAATAAGATGCAATATCCGGTGGCCCGACACTTCGCTGAGAAAAGACATACAGTTTCCCAACTGCGGTACATGATTTTGGAGGTGATTAAATCCAGTAGGGGTGGCATTTGGCAAGTGGTTAGGCTTAAACAACGTGAGGTATACTGGATTTACGAGCTGCAGACTTTGTATCCTAAGGGTCTGAATGAGGATAAGGATCTATCACCATTTCTATAATCCTGACAATATTTTACTCTGCCTGCGTTTTGTCTGTATCTTTATGTTTTGTTTTTATTTCCTTTTTTTATAGATTGGAGCTATAGTGGCCATTTGGACCATGGTACTGGTGACATTAGTGTGCCGGAAGATATCGAATCGATTAGAATGTATCATCATACACGTTGAATTGATTCACGTCTTTGTTATGATGACCCATTATGTGCATATATAGTTTTGTATCTCATACTATAGCAAATTTTGTTTATATGAATTATGATTTAGGATTATTTATACATTTAGTATACTGACAATATTGAACGATGGTACCCATGACTACGAGAGCTTTTTGCCACGAGTAGTGTTTTTTTTGTGGGTGGTACGATGTTGTTTACCTATGCTATGTTTATGCGGTTGGTATGGGTATAGTCAGTATATAGGTTGACGAAGGTGATGTAGTAATGATTTTTCTAATGCTATATACGTTTATAATGGATTATTCAATGGCACTGATATGTCTTTATTTTCTCAAAGTTATATATATTTGTGATGAATTCTTTAAATATGTTGCTATGTCTTAAAAATTGATGACGAATAGCCTCCTAATATGCGGTTCACATTGTATTATATGGTTTTTATTTTTTAATTTTGTTTGTGTAAATAATTATGGCAATATAGTTATTCTTGTAAATAAATGGAATAATTACTGATTTACACTACATAGTGTACTAAGTAGTTAACATGTACCATATGGAGAACCACTGTGTATTGCATTACTATTGCGTATTTGGCACCTGTAGCGATCAGTCTATTACACATTGGGTGTGTGTTGAATTCAAAATATTTTTTGCACATCACTTTTTGGTTTTCTTTTGTGTTTTTGTTTTGTAACATTTGTGGGCGATGATTTTATGTATAGGTTCACTGATCACATTCTATTTCTAAGGTGGATCTAAGATTCTTTATTCTTTATTATTTTATTGGTCCTCTTTGACATGTACATATGTAATACATACAGTTGCAAGAAAAAGTATGTGAACCCTTGAATTTAATAACTGGTTGAACCTCCTTTGGCAGCAATAACTTCAACCAAACGTTTCCTGTAGTTGCAGATCAGACGTGCACACTGGTCAGGAGTAATTCTTGATCATTACTCTTTACAGAACTGTTTCAGTTCAGCAATATTCTTGGGATATCTGGTGTGAATCGCTTTCTTGAGGTAATGCCACAGCATCTCAATCGGGTTGAGGTCAGGACTCTGACTGGGCCACTTCAGAAGGCATATTTTCTTCTGTTTAAGCCATTCTGTTGTTGTTTTACTTCTATGCTTTGGGTCATTGTCCTGTTGCAACACCCATCTTCTGTTGAGCTTCAGCTGGTAGACAGATGGCCTTAAGTTCTCCTGCAAAATGTCTTGATAAACTTGGGAATTCATTTTTCCTTCGATGATAGCAATCTGTCCAGGCCCTGACGCAGCAAAGCAGCCCCAAACCATGATGCCCCCACCACCATGCTTCACAGTTGGGATGATGTTTTGATGTTGGTGTGCTGTGCCTTTTTTTCACCACACATAGTGTTGTGTGTTTCTTCCAAACAACTCAACTTTGGTTTCATCTGTCCACAGAATATTTTGCCAGTACTGCTGTGGAACATCGAGGTGCTCTTGTGCAAACTGTAAACATGCAGCAATGTTTTATTTGGACAGCAGTGGCTTCCTCTGTGGTATCCTCCCATGAAATCATTATTGTTTAGTGTTTTACGTATTGTAGATTCACTAACAGGGATGTTAGCATTTGCCAGTGACTTTTGTAAGTCTTTAGCTGACACTCTAGGATTCTTCTTCACCTTACTGAGCAGTCTGTGCTGTGCTCTTGCAGTCATCTTTACAGGACAGCCACTTCTAGGGAGAGTAGCAGCAGTTTTTTTGAGATTGTTATGGTGTGCATTCTATATTCTATAGATATCTGCAAACACCGAAACATGGCTTTCAATGCCCATTTCAAGATAATTTATAAATATTTTAAAAAGTGGTCCCAAAACAGAACACTGAGGGACACAACTTACCACTTTTGTCCAGCATGAAAATTTACCATTAATGATAACTCGTTGTACTCTATCCTTAAGCCAATGTTCTACCCAAGAACAAGAATAATCTGCTAGACCAATTTCTCACATCTAGTGAGGAGGGCATCCTTGACCCGCTGATACTGCAGTATATCCTCTGAGGTGCGAGCCCGAAAGGCTTCGTTCGCCTTGCCGGACAGTTTCCCGGACAAGATAGTGACCCATTGCTCTGGGGGTACTTGATGCAACGAGCACTGTCTCTCAAAATCTGCTAAGTATCCATCAATCTCATCTTCGTTCTCCACAAAAGTTTTAAATGCTGTGAAGGGGACCTTCTTTCCCATGTTGATTGGAGGGGGGGTCTGAACTGTCTTTTGTGCTCTTACCAGTTCGATTTCGTGGCTCCGCTTCTCCCAAATCTCTGCTTTCACGTCGAGGAACAGCCACTCAATCAGTTCTACTGACGTTGTTGGGTACATGGCTAGTTTACTCTGCACAATGCGGTTGATGTCATCTTCTTCGCTGATCGGTGCCAGGGGTCTGGTGACTTCCATGGACCGATCCATCAGCTCTCTCCGTGGTCTGTTACTGGCACTCCATCCACGACTCTCCAGTAGATCCTTCAGTGTGGGTCTCTTCAGTCTGTCATACTGAGACTCCATTCAGCACTTGCTCTGTGGATAAAAGGACCATCCCACCGCTACCACCAATGTCTACCCAGGTAGTAAGAGGGTATCAGCCGTTGGAGACGTCCTTTTTCCCCGGCAAGTCGCTGTGTAGTAGTGAAGTTGCTTATTCCCATTCACTGGATCCAAGGCAAGAGTCAGACAGAGCTCTTAAAAGAGCTAGGTGATTAAGCTGCATATCCCCTTTCAAGAACGAGACAAGGCCACGTTTTGAAGGGTCAAGAAGAACTGAATTTTAATGGCAGGTACTCTCCTTTTATATGATGCTGCCCATGCAAGGGAGACACCCACATAATTAACACAACAACCAATAAAACATAAGGTACATCCCACACATCTCCTCCCCTCAGATAAGCCTGTAACACAATTAACAAAGTTAAATTTTTCCCCAAGTTTTGGATGTACCCCAAATATCTGTGTACCCCAAATAAATATAGCCCTATTCTGGGGGAACAACATATTTAAAAATCATCTCATTCAATTCAGGGGTTCAGGGGATATGGCACTTTAAAGTCTTCTTGTTCGTGGGTAAAAAGTCCCGAAAGGCTTGCCATCCGTGCATATCTCGTGTTCGCTAGAATCCCCATGTGTTAAGTAGTCTTTCTACCGAACGGCGGGGCGTCCGGTAGTTTTGGCACAGATTTCTGGTAGTCTGGAGGTTTCAGCGGTGTTCGCCTACTCGAGTGTCTGATTTTAGTTCCAGACACTCGAAGGCAAAACACTGCTGTTCGGGAATTAAGATGGACAAGGCCACGTGTAAAAAAGTACCGAAATGGTGGCCACCCAGGGACTTCAATAAAGCGGCCGTGTGCTTGCAATTACACATGGATGCAGCACAATGATGTTCGGTACTTTGCATTCAGTAGTTTGCATTCATACAGTGTTAGGTGCCCCAATTGCACGAATGCTTTAAAAAGTCCCGAAAAGCTTTGTAGCAATCCTCCCGAAAGTAGCTAGAAAAACCTCCAGCATGTAAGCGTTGTGATGTCCTGTAAGTCAGGAAAATATATATACTTTTAATCCAAGGTCTCTGTTTTAGCATATGTCCCTGGCTAGTTCTTAAAGGGCCGTTAACAGGGAACATTCCCAGGCACATGGCAGGGTTTTGTTACAGTACACATTATACCATCATATATAAATGACAAAATATCTGTTAAAAGATTTACAACTAATACAGTGGAAACCTGGTTATATTTTAGCCTCGGTAGACGTGGTTTCACTATATACTAACATCCCGCACCAAAAGATACCTTTAAGACCCAGTCCAAAATGATTAAAAAAACAGATATACTGAAAAAGGTTACGATTTAAAATCAATCGAAGAAGCAGAGTTTTCTTTGATCAACACTAATCGAAATGAACTAATCACACAAACCAGAACAAACCATTTCAAAAATAAGAATCAATTTGATTTTGCCTTTATAACCAAATATAATTTTCAAGCCAAAAATATTGTAAGTAAAAGACATTGGCACATGTTGAGGAAAGATATATTCTTGAACAAAATTGTACCCCAAAAAACAACAGTGATGTGTAAGAGAGCAGACAATCTAAAAAACAAACTACCTCCAAGCTTATTAAAAGCCGAAAGAACTATATCCACACTACCAACACATATTTTTTTCTAAAGAACTATTACAGCGTTTCTATCGTTGTGGCAAATGCTCCATTTGTACCTTTCAAAAGAAAACTATCAATTCATTCACAGGTTCATACACATCAAATTTATCATATCAAGACATTTCTACAGTGCTCCACAACCCATGTGTAATGGTATTTATTAATTCATGACTTTTTGTCATAAAAAAAGCATAATGAGCTTAATGCTTTAGACGCACCACTAGATGTCAGTAAAGCATATTTAGTGTAATGCTTTGGGGGCACCACTAGGGGGAGTGTGTAGGAAGACCTGTGCTTCTGGCAGTGACATCACAGGCCAGCCTACTTACACTGAATAAAAATCAGATGTTAGGAGAAGCTAGCTCTCTGTTTTTGCCTGTACCTGACTGATCATGTAGAACCAGCTCTGACTTAACCCCAGCCAAAGGGCTGGGGCCTTGTAAGTAAAATGTTGAATAACAGCTAGCAACTGTTATAGCCTTTTGTAAGTAATGTTGTAGTTTTGTATTGTGTAATTATTGTGGTAAATTGACATTCTGCTAGCATTTGTTTAATTGTTATTATAATTATATTAAATATACATTTAATACTACAATGTTTTGTGTATTTCCTATTATATATTCGACCATAATACCGAACTCTATTAATGTTGTTATTTGTTGCTTAATTATTATATATTAATTATTAAATTAATATTCATATTTAAGTCACGACTATAACACCATGTAACATTTATTGCAGTGTGGTTGTGGTGCGCAATATATTGGACGCACTATCCGCAAACTACATGTTAGACTCTTAGAACATTTTCAGAACATAAGAAATAGGAAATGAGATCTCAGTGTACCCAGACACTATCTCTTGTCCACAATTTCAATGGAATACGCTTTTGGCCTTTGCAATAGACAAGGTGGAAAGACATTGGAGAGGGGGAAATATTGAAACTTCACTTAATACGTAAGAAGCCCAATGGATTTTCAACATAAAGACTTTAAGATATGGTCTTCAGGGCCGTCTTTAAGGAGGGGCAAACGGGGCAGCTGCCCTGGGCCCAGTTACTCATGGGGGCCCCAAAGCAGCTGCCCCGTGGGCCCCGTCGCCTGCAATAATTTATTTTTTTTTTTAAATATTTCCCTACCTAATGGGCCCGCGGTGCTAGTATTGCGGCTGCACCGGGGACCGCACACTAAGGGGGCCCACCGGGTGGCCTATACCATTAGGGCCACCCAGTGAGAATGTTACAGCAGGGGTCCGGTCGGCGCTGTGGCCCTTTAACAGCGTGACCAGGTCCTTGCTTAACGGCTGCATGGGAGGAAGTGACGTCTGCAAATCACTTCCTCCCACCTCAAAGATATCGGGCCGCGCGGGAGGCTGCTAGCCAGGATTCAGTGAGGAGGGGGAGCAACAAGAGCCAGACCCCCAACTCCCAACTACCCCAGCCAGCAAACTGAAGGGTGTCTGTCTGTGTGTGTGTCAGTTTGTATGTATGTGTGTGTGTGTGTCAGTTTGTATGTATGTGTGTGTGTCAGTATGTATGTCTGTGTGTGTGTCAGTATGTATGTATGTATGTGTCAGTTTGTATGTATGTGTGTGTGTCAGTATGTATGTCT
The DNA here is from genome assembly GCA_933207985.1 of Pelobates cultripes. Lineage (NCBI taxonomy): Eukaryota > Metazoa > Chordata > Amphibia > Anura > Pelobatidae > Pelobates > Pelobates cultripes. Next base: position 1,496,069 of record OW240925.1, read on the forward strand.
TTGTGTGTGTCAGTATGTATGTATGTGTGTGTGTCAGTATGTATGTATGTGTGTGTCAGTTTGTATGTATGTGTGTGTGCCAGTATGTATGTATGTGTGTGTGTCAGTATGTATGTATGTGTGTGTGTCAGTTTGTATGTATGTGTGTGTGTCAGTATGTATGTCTTTGTGTGTGTCAGTATGTATGTCTGTGTGTGTGTCAGTATGTATGTCTGTGTGTGTGTCAGTATGTATGTCTTTGTGTGTGTCAGTATGTATGTCTGTGTGTGTGTCAGTATGTATGTCTGTGTGTGTCTGTATGTATGTCGGTGTGCCAGTCAGTATGTCTGTGTATGTGTCAGTATGTATGTCTGTCACAGTGTCAGTATGTCTGTCACAGTGTCTGTGTGTGTCAGTGTGTATCTGTATGTTGTCAGTATGTATGTATCTGTGTGTGTGTGCCAGTGTGTATACCTGTGCATGTATCTGTATGTAGCCAATGTGTGTATCTGCATGTAGCCAATGTGTGTATCTGCATGTGTGTCAGTGTTTGTATCTGCATTTGTCAGGTTATGTATCTGTGTGTCTGTATGTTGTCATTGTGCGTGTCTGTGTATCTGTATGTTGTCAGTGTATGTGCATCTGTGTGTCTGCATGTGTGCCAGGTTGTGTGTCTGTATGTGTGTGTGTCAGTGTGTGTAAATGTGTCTGTATAGCTGCATCTGTATGATTGTGTATATCTGTGTATCTGCAAGTGTTTCTGTGTGTGTATGTGTATCACAGTGTGTGTGTGTGTGTTTGTGACAGTGCATGTGTATTTGTGCATACATCTCAGCATTCAACACTACACGCAAATACACACCTTCATTCAAACTTCAAAACTACATATAAACACACCTCTTTTTTTAAACAACAAAATTATATATAAACACACCAGTGTATTCATAAACCAACACTACACATAAATGCATACTTGCATTTAAATGCCATCTCCACATACAAACACACCCCTACATTCACACAAACATACTCCATACAAAAACATGCTTACACTCAAACACACAAATAGTGCTCAGTGCTAAATATAACCCTGCATGCATAGGAAAATGGTAGCGCCCCAGCTGTCAAAGCATTGTTGGAGTTGCATGACAGATGGGGATCTACCTTTTGCCCAATCTTGCCCAAAATAATTCATGCACCAGAGCCCTCTCTACTTTACGTCCGCCTCTGCGTTGGGGTGGGGGGCATGATTGCATGCCAGGGAGGGGACGACCGGGTTCAGGGGGCCCAAGCAAATGTTTGCCCAGGGTCCAATCCATATTAAAGACGGCCCTGATGGTCTTAATCAGGAAATAGATTTAGCAGGACTTATCTAATTCTATTACTTATCTTTTTTTCTGGTATATATTGGTATCTGGTTTCTTTGGGACTTTTGGATGACTATTACTTAGTTTCTATGTAGTAGAAATTCTCCATAACGTGTTACTCCAATTTGCAGCTTTCCCAATTTGCTCTAACAGCAGTTCTTACTCATTAATATTTACATTAGGTGGTTTATAACATATCCCAACCAATAATTGATTTCCCTTTGTTTGCCCCAAGCAGATATCTACCCATAAAACGGCCACATTTTCCTCGTCCCACTCCACATTTGACTTTAACTCATGGATGACATACAAACATACCCCACCACCCTTCTTGTTTTTCCTATCCTTCCTAAATAAAGTGTACCCATTTAAATTAACTGCCCAGTCATGTGTCTCATCCCACCATGTTTCTGTTATGCCTATTATATCATATTGTTTAGTGTATGCTATTGCCTCTAGTTCCCCCGTTTTGTTATATAGGCTCCTTGCATTAGTATGCATACATTTAGTATTGTCGTGAGTCATTTGTACTTTTTGTGAATGATCAATATTACATACCTCCTCTGTTCTGAGCTTTCCCCTCCCCCATCTCCACCCCCTTTGTTCTGAGCTAAAGCCCATCTCTTTTCCATCCTATCTCCATTTTCTAGATTGCTTTGACCCTCCCCCCCCACCACTAGTTTAAAATCTCCTCCAACCTTCTAGCCATCCTATCCCCCCAGCACAGCAGACCCTCTTCCGTTTAGGTGCAATCCATCATGACTAAACAGGTTGTACCCAAGCGCAAAATCGGCCCAGTGCTCTAAAAACCCAAAACCCTCTTTCCTGCACCAAGACTTCAGCCATGCATTGACCTCTCTAATCTCCCGCTGCCTTTCTGCTGTAGCGCGCGGCACAGGTAATATTTCTGAAAAAATTACCTTGCAGGTCCCTTTCTTTAGCCTACTTCCTAGTTCCCTGAACTCATTCTTTAGGACCTTCCAGTTTCCTCTGACTTTGTCATTGGTACCAATATGGACCATGACAGCTGGGTCATTTCCAGCCCCTCCCAATAATCCCTCCACTCTGTCGGCAACATGCCGGACCCGAGCACCCAGGGGACAGCAAACTGTCCAGTTTAGTCGATCAGAGTGGCAGATTAACCTATCTACTCTCTTAATAATAGAGTCCCCTACCACCACAAACTTTCTAAACTTCCTTACCCTCTCAATGCCACCCGTACTAGAGGGGCTGTTCCCACGGCTGTTAGCAGGAACATCTTCCTGCAGTACAGCTACTCCTGAGCTGATGCTCCCAACATCTTCACTCAAACAGGCAAATCTATTAGGCTGCATGAGATCAGGACTAGCTAAACCTTTCCTCTTCCCTCGCCCCACTGTCACCCAGCTCATCCCCAGTTACCAAAAACACAAGTGAGCAAAACGATATTTATCCTCTTGTAGTTTTTAACTCTTGTTGTTTTAACTCCGAAATTAAACAAGAGAACTTAACTGATTACACTAAATAATTCATTGTTCAATATATCAACCCTTCACTGATAACGCCCTTTCCAATCGAGAGATGCCATAGGATCTTCATATCCAGAGAAGCAGTGAACCCGATGTGATAGTTAGGTTTTTTGAACTCCTCAGTGAAAGATGAATGAAACAGCTCAAATTTCACCCTAATTTAAACATTTATTTATTTATACAAGTTCCTTTCACCCTGAAATTAAAAGTAGCTGATATGGAGGACAGGTCGAGAAGACAAAATGTACGCTTCAGGAGAATACCCGACGACGTCTCCCACAACGCCCTTCCAGTCTACATACTCTTTATCTGCATGGCCTTGATTCCGGGCCTACCGGACTCAGCGTGGGCCTATGACCACATGCATAGGCTCCCACGCCCAACCCGTCTTTCTAGCGAAGTACCGAAAGACGTCATCGTCAGATTCCATTATTATGCCCATAAAGAATCGCTACTGGCAGCAGCAAGAAAGCTACCCACACTCCCAGACCCTCACCAGCAGGTCGCCCTGTTCGCAGATTTGTCAGCAGCCACGATGGCAAAACACAAAGAATTTGTCACGATCACTAAGACACTTCGAAACAATTATGTGGCCTACAGATGGGGCTACCCCACTAAATTGATTACATTGCGCTAAGGGAAAACCTAAGTGATTACCGATCCCAAAGAAGGACTAAAACTACTAATGGATTGGTGCCGTTGGAACACCAACACCAACCTCCTAGAAAAATCGGATGATCGCTCTCCAAGGAGAATGCAGGCAGAATGGGAAATGGCAGGATCATCAGCCACGAAACCATGAACTTTGCTGCAACCTCCGAATCAACAGGAACAATGTCCAGTTATGCTCCCCAGCCGATATGGCTGTCACCCTAATTTACACATACACATACCCACTATTGCCTTATGTCCAAATAGAATTGTATTGTTCATGACATCTGACTATAGGCCTGGCGTAAGATTGTAGACGCATAACAACAACTGCATACAGATGTAACCATAGGGCCGCTTTATTTATGTATTAGCTATTTACTTGCCAACCCTGTGGGCTACACAGCGCGCCTAATATATATTCATAAGCCATGTCCGCAAAATAGAAATGTCTGTGAGTGTTTATACTCAATTCCGACCAAAGTTATTCCCTTGACACCGATTATAACTTAAGGTGATAACGTTTAAGCCCCGAACCTATTAAACATGGAATCCTACTTCTCATTATGCTTAACCAATATATATAGGTGATAACTACACCACCTTGTCATGGCATGTAGAACACTCGTATCAAACATCAAAATATGAGAAGTCCTGGTATCAAAGCTACCAAGGACCACAAATCAAGCATACAATTCACTCTAGTAAAATTGAAAGCCAATATCACAGACGAGGTTTAAACGTCAATATTTGTACCTTTGCAAACTGTCTGTTACATGTTTAATCCTGTTGTGGCAATGGCTGTTTTTACATTTTAAAGTTGCATGCATTATAGTTTACCCCATCAGGTCGGGAGGAGCTCTATAGCCTCCCTCATAGGTCGTTTGTGGGGACCAATTCCATTGAGCCCCTCCGATGACTATTATGTTTCTCCCCCTTCAGGGAGCTACATGTATATACTTTTGTTTTTCTGTTATTTCTCCCTTCCACACTTCTTCCCCTTTCCCCACAGGAATCTGTAACCACGATAAGCAGTATAAATGATAAGCAGTATAAATGGCCGTGATATACCTCTGTGACGGTTGCAATATGTATCGCCGTCTGGTATTCCCTTTTTCCCAATAGCAGAATAATAACAATAACCCACAGGATAAAATAACGCTGGTATCGCCAAATAATCCACACATGAGCCAAAGCTTAATGCTGGAACAAGACTGGTTTACTGGAGGCAACAGGAATTCAATTTATACAGTAATAGACTCCTCCTCTGGGCCAGGCTAGATAATTGAGTTTCAGCAACAGACTAAACTCAATTATCTGCTGGCCAGAAACATTAACAATTTTCAAAAATTTTAGAAATATACTTTCTACATGACATACCAATATAAAAACCATACCATATCACTGGGTAGCTGAGGATACTGGGAGTAATATATCCAAATTGCACGAAAATCTGTTCGGTAGTTTTCGTGTTGCATCGTGTGGAAGTTTGACTGGCTTGCCATGCGGTTGTATCCGATTCAGAGGTCCACGGAATTGGTAGTAAGATTCGGTCTCCATTTGTGCAGAATTACACAAAAACCACTATAGTTATACTGCAGATGGTTCCTGGTGAATGCTCCCCTTGTTCGGTGGATTGAAACTCCCGAACGTCGGTCTTGTACTGCAAAGGGAAATAGGTCAGACGTGACTTGCATAGAGACCGGGTGTTGGTGCGAGTGCCATGCCGAAAACAGTTCCAGGCACTCGACGACCAAGTCCCGTTTGCCTCGTTTGGGGGTTTAAGATGGCCACCATCCTTTGTTCTCGCCACGTGTGTTCGTATGCCGAATGGCGGCCACCTAGAATCACTCAATTACTTTGCAGTTTTTGTGTTGTTACATCGTGTTCTCAGTTCTGATTGCTACCCAGGGTGGTCTACGTTCGGTAGAATTAATAATTTACCGAACACATAAAGAAAAACGAATGCTTTCAAGTCATTTAACAGCAGGAAGAGGGAATAGCCAAATGAATACAGGTAAATACAGGGGAATCCTTCACAACCTCCTTTAACCAGAAATGTGGCATGACACACTTGTTAAAGCGCATATATTTCTACAAGGCTCAATTGAGTATGTACTAATACATTAGGGGTGAACATTATCTTCCACCACAGGTTCAACTCAGACTTTTAGTATCTCGCCTTAATCATTAATCCACACTTATGGCTTCTCACACAATGAAAGTCCTCTCCCTAAATGCCAAAGGCCTTAATAGCCCCTATAAAATAAAACAAATGCTGAAAGACGAGGCAGCCATAGTATGTATCCAGGAAACCCACTTCAGCAATAAAAACCCACCACAACTACGATCAACGAAATACCCCACAGCATATTATGCATATGCCCCTAACAAATCAAAAGGAGTAGCAATACTTTTCCACACTGATTGGGTTTGTACACCACACAAACAGTACATGGACCGAGAAGGCAGGCTACTAATCCTGGTAGGGGAGTTGAATGGCATACTGATTACCATTGCCTCTCTATATTCCCCCAACGAAGCTCAGTTTTCCGTCTTTAACAAAGCTATCAAAAAGATCTTGAATATGAAAGCAGGCCATGTTATAATATGTGGCGACTACAACTGCACTCTAGACCCTTCACTCGATATTCAACGCACGAAACATAGACCACCCAGCAGAACCTCCACCCAAATCAGGAAACTCTTTTCACACCTAATACACACTCAAGATCTCTATGACACATGGAGAACTTTGCTCCCAACAGCGAGAGACTACACGTACTTCTCTCCAAACCACGGGACATACACACGAATGGATCTTTGTCTGATAGACAAATCAACTGTACCTCACCTGCAAAATCAAACAATAGGACAGAGATCACGGTCGGACCATGCACCAATAGTAATTACATTAGCGGTACCATACCCAACAAAAGGCAGAGGTAAATGGAGACTAAATTAATCCATTCTGGATTATCCCACCAAGCTACTAAAGATAGCATCAGAAATCGATGACTACTTCGCTAATAACTCCACTAATGACACGTCACTGGAAATACAGTGGTTAGCCCATAAGGCAGTCATTAGAGGTGAATTCATAAAAATTGGTTCCACTATCAAAAAACATTTCCACAACACAGAAGCCACATTGCATCAAATGCTAACAACATTAGAACAATCCAACAAACAATCCCCCTCCGATACTTTATCGAGACAAATAGCCAAAGTTCAAGTGGATATCCATAAACTCCGTGCCCAGGTGTACACAAAGAATGCACTTAAAACCAATCAAAAAATATCATTGCATGGGTAACAAAGCTGGCAAACTATTAGCCAATCAATTGAAATCGAAATAACTGCAAACAAAAATTCCATATATCACATCCAAAACTGGCCCTATGTTATGAAGACCTCTACAATCTTAATAAAAACAAAGATACATATACTCCCGCAACATCAGAGATATCACGATATCTATCACAAATTACACTCCTGCAAACCACACAGCAACAAAATGAAACACTAGATGCTTTATTTACAGAGGAGGAAGTGGCCCAAGCCATCTGAGTCCTCCCCAAACATAAAGCTCCTGGACCAGACAATTTTTTAAACTATTACTACATAAAACTGGAATCCCAACTGACCCCACACCTTACAAAATTGTTCAATGCAATAAAGCAATCCGGTAAATTCCCACGAGAAATGCTGGAGACATATATCATAGCATTGCTCAAACCAAACAAACCGCCAACACTATGTGACAACCTACGACCAATCTCCCTGCTTAAAGGACCACTCTAGGCACCCAGACCACTTCAGCTTAATGAAGTGGTTGGGTGCCTGGTCCAGCTAGGGTTAACCCATTTTTTTATAAACATAGCTATGTTTATGAATGGGTTAAGCCTTCCCCCATTCCCTCTAGGATTTTCACAGTGACAGCACGCAAGCGTCCATAGGAAAGCATTGTAAATGCTTTCCTATGCGACTGGCTGAATGCGCACGCAGCTCTTGCCGCGCGTGCACATTCAGCCGACGGGGAGGAATGGAGGAGGATCGGAGGAGGAGAGCTCCCCGCCCAGCGCTGGAAAAGGGTACGTTTTTACCCCTTTCCCCCTTCCAGAGCCGGGCGGGAGTGGGACCCTGAGGGTGGGGGCACCCTCAGGGCACTATAGTGCCAGGAAAACGAGTATGTTTTCC